>OW285235.1:153946998-155146998 GCA_935421215.2 Melolontha melolontha
TAATAAAGAAAAGAATCAAATTTGCTAGTTGCTAAACAAAAAAAAGACAAATTAAGTACGTTAATTATCCACAGACCGTTTGTGCACAAATAGCTCACACCCTATCAAAATACGTATTCCGTTGGTTCACAGTTAATTTAAAACCAAGAAATGGAAAGTCCGATCTGTTGAACGGGCCCGGTACATATGAGAGATTTTTGTTACATACAAATATTTATGAGAAATAAATCAGTTCAAATTTGTAAAGTTGTGGTCTTAGGATATAATAAATTAGAGTTAACGGCTAGATATAATTAGAAAAAAAATATTAATGAAAGCTTAAAATTAAAATGATCAAAATTAATGAGGAATATGCAATACTAAAATTATAATTCACTGATTTACAAATCTAGAAAACAAGTTTTATTCTAACGTGTTTAATACAGACAAAATAATACACACGTTTTCTACGCTAAAGAAAACGCAGCAAAAAAAACTTTTTCGATATTTTAGAAGCAAAAATAAGTTTTTGTCCCCATGAGGAACAGATGTGTAATTTAAATAAAACTCTCTCGAAATAAATTTAACAAACAAAAAAAAACGTATAGCAATTTTAAATGAGATATTCTGATTAGAAAGGCACTTGAATTAACTAAATAAAATTGAAAATGATGTCTGGAACGACGCAATTACTGAGATAAATAACTAACAAAGAAAAATTGAATCTAAAAAATTTCAACAAAGAAAACTAATATTTTGAAAGTCTTAGCAGTGTGTCCGTCTCTTTCCCACAATCAGGGTGGATGTTCTTTTAGCGTCGTCGGCTTCGTTCCTGGGCATCGGTCGGGGGAAAAAAAACCACCAGGATAATGTCTGATGGTTAACAACGCAATATAGTATAACGTTGAGAAGGAATCAATCGGCTCTTATCGTCACAAAGAAATCCCCTGTCGGGTAATTGTAGATACAATTAAAATTGTAGCGACTTAATTATAAACTCGCTCAAACGAGAAGGCTGCCAAAAAAACAGAATACTACTTAAAGCAATAAAGCCCTTCAATAAGCCGCTACGAAACAAATGACGAAGACAACCATCGACTTTCTCTCTACCAATAACGATCTCAGTCGCTTCCTCTAGAAGTCATCGCCACTCGAGAATCGAGAGGAGAGGAAGACCACGAATAAAAACTAATACGTAATTACTGTATGTGAAGATATACATACGCAAGCGAAAGTACTACAGTTTGGTTCAAAATAAACATAACGGAATAAAATAAAAGAAGACCCTAATTCGCAACCAAAACGAGGACGTAGCTACGAGCACGTAACAATATATATATATATATATATATATATATATATATATATATATATATATAATAAATATATAATAAAATGTATATATACAGTGTGGTCATAAAGTTTGGAACCAAGCTTATAACTGCATTATTTTACATTTTTTGGAAAAACGCTCGGACGGGTAGATCTTCTTTTTTTAAACGCCATCTTTTGACATACAATTTTTTCCAATGACGTCATTGGTTTTCGAGTGATGACGTTATCAACACTTTCTTTAAATGGCAACCATATTATTTTTTTCTCGTTTTTGGTAGATCTTTATATCCACCAAATAGTGATATAAAACAATTGGTATGTTGCATCACAATTTTTTTGAAAAAATTATGTAAATTTAGAAAAAAATACGAAAATTTTATTTTTGTACAAAATTAAAATTAAATAAAAAAAATCTGAACTTAAATTTATTGTAACAGTTAACGTAAATTTTCAAAATGGACCCCACTGACACTGTCCCAGCCGAGTGTAAATGCTTTTCGATCAATAGTAATCTGCGTTATTCGCTCCAGGTCAAAAGAAATTCGTCTTGCCAATCGGCCAATTACTTATTAAAAAATCTTATTTAACATTAAATAGTTTCACAAAAAAGGGCCAAAGAAGTTTAATTTATTTAAAAAATTGACATGATGTGGCAGACCATTTCTTAATTAAAATTATCGCCCAAAAATTGAAGATTTCAAAAACTAATTACGCTTACAAAATTTACTGAAATATGTAAGTAAGTTTTTTTCACACTTCTGTCTTGTGTGAGGACTTAAATATTCTTCTTGAACAAACCGGATCGTCAAAGGCACATGTACTCATGTTACTATGCAAAAAATTTACAAAAACAAAAGCACGCACTTTTTTGCAAGATATTTCTTTATGACATTCTTGCTTATTTTTATACAATTTATACAAATACAAAGATCGACCACGGCAAGGTAGACCTCAAGTAGGAGAAGATGTGAAATTAAATGTGCTTCTAAAAGCAGAAGAAAGGCATCATGTTTCCACCAGACAACTTGCGTTAGCCAATCAGGTGGCTCACTCATTTGTCGTCAACTTATTTAAAAAAGAACACTATCGTCCTTACAAAGTTCAACTTGTACAGGAATTACATGAGGATGACGAAGATCGTCGACTGCAGTTCTGTGAAGATGTAATGTTACGTTGTTACCAAAATCCAAATTTCTTGGAAAACATCGTCTTCTCAGATGAAGCTACGTTCTGCCTAAATGGATCTGTTCACCGCCATAATTGCAGATATTGGTCGCAGAACAATCCGCATTGGACTCAAGCGTGTCATACTCAGCGCATAGGAAAAGTTAACGTATGGGTTGGAATGATTGGACGACGCATTTTATGACCATATTTTTTTGAAGGAAATTTGACTGCTGTGCAATATTTAGAATTTTTAAGATTTGAACTGGTTCCAGCGCTCGCTGTTATTTTCCCAAATCACGAGAATGGTGATGTACCCCATCCAAATATTTGGTTTCAACAAGATAGGGCGCCTGCCCATTATGGTGTAGAGGTTCGCCACTATCTTGACGAAATATTTCCCAATAAATGGATTGGACGGAGAGGCGCCATGGAATGGCCACCTCGTTCTCCTGACCTGACTCCGTTAGACTTTTTTTTGTGGGGTTATTTGAAATCGAAAGTGTATTTTAACAAACCGAACAATTTAGAAGATTTAATAGAACGAATTCGCGTAGAACTTACACAAATATCCCCAGACATAATTGAGGCGAGTATACGAAGTGTTTACACTCGGCTGGGACAGTGTCAGTTGGTTGGTGGGGTCCATTTTGAAAATTTACGTTAACTGTTACAATAAATTTAAGTTCAGATGTATTTTTTTTAATTTAATTTAAATTTTGTACAAAAATAAAATTTTCGTATTTTTTTCTAAATTTCTATCTTTTTTTCCAAAAAATTGTGATGCAACATACCAATTGTTTAAAAGATGGCGTTTTAAAAAAGAAAATTTACCTTTCCGAGCGTTTGTCCTAAAAATGTAAAATAATGCGGTTATAAGCTTGGTTCCAAACTTTATGACCACACTGTATATATATGTATATATATTGATATGTAATTTGATGAGGTATAATAAATGGCCGCCACGTTTGGTGCCAAATGATATGTAGCTGTGAGGACCCTAATTTAAAGGGCATCCCGTTAAGCGACAAATGATGAATAGCTGAGGAGGTGATAATCAAAGTAATGAAATAGTACAAAAAAATATTAATTTTGAAATTAAAAGATGGGCGCCTCTATATAACTCCTCAAACTGCTCGATCTGTGTTTTAAATTGCCAACTAGTCGGATCGCATGAAACTAAATTAAAAAGTTTAATTAAATGTGAAATCTCAGGCTCTTCGTTAGATATAAGTTGTTGCTTCCATAAAAGTAAACTATTAATGTTAAGGCTTAAAGAAATAACTCCTACAAGTAATTATAGACAAATAAAAGATTGATATGATAATAAAAATATTAAGTTTATTGCTATAAAAGAAAACTGTAATAAAATAACATGTATTGCAAAGGGTGAAATTAACGAAACTATATGTAAGAAAGACAACAAGGTGTTATTTAAGAAAATAAGGTGGTTATGTGTGTTTTAACTTATAAAAATATGGATAACAATATAAATAATCTTATAACGATAATGGTAAGTACCTTATTAATTACTATTCCTACGTTTAAATTGGTTGTTTATGAAATATTAATACAAGTATAGGACATTTAGGTTAGGTAAACAAAATCGAGAGATTTATTAGTTTAAAAGTTTAAAGAATTAAAAATTTTGAAAAATAAATATGTTTTATCTGTAACCTGCGATTATAATAATCCTGATGTTTATTTTGTAGTACGTACGCATCAAATGGGATGATTCTCGGCGGTCGAAAAAAGTCCGATTGCTGTTCGAATTGTTGACGGCGTGGGTGGCTGTTTCCAATGACGCTTTCGAAGATTTTCTTCGGTCTTGGTCTCTGATGCCTAATTTCTCCCTGCGTTCTTATCTAGCTGTTGGATTACAGGTATCGATGTAGATGAACGATAATCAATTCCGTAGATGTTCGGTGACTGTTTCTTGACAATATTTCTTTAGAATTTCTTGCGATTATCGTGATATTACGTCTATGACGCTTGGTTGTACGTAAATACGTTAAAAAACGAAATTTCTTGAAGAATTTCTCTCGTCGATTGGGTTTATTTAACGGCAGGATACTTTTAATTACTTTATACTAAATTAGCGATTTTAATTGATGATATATAAAAATTTCTAAGGATCGGTCAAAAAAATGCGTCTACTATTTTATAAATTTCAAAATATGATGCCGATAGCGCTTGTCTGTTTTACCAAACTTAGCTATCTAATGATGCCAAAAAGTCTCGATGTTTTACCTTATTAACATATTTAAATAGAAGGAATTTGACTAATTTTACTATTCTTACAGATTTTAAAAATTATTTAATAAATTAACAAGTTAGGTTAATGTAAAACTTAATATTACAAATTGAGTACTGCGCACGATAAATATTTACATTTGCGAGATGTCAATTTGTAGGCGTGGCTTACTAGTGTCGATATAAAATTAAAGATGCATATGAATTTGAATATGTGTTTTTCGCGCTAATATTTGAAATTTGAATAAGAAATAATAAGTAAGAAATTAATGAAAGAAATATAAATATAGAAATTTAGGAAAATAATGTTATCGTTATTAAAATTCGTATGCACTTCGACACTACTAATACTTAATAATATCACTTACATAACCTTTTATTACCCTTTTTCTTACTTTGTATATCTTATTTTTCCCATTTCAGATGCAGCTCAATGTGTATGCCTTGCATCATTACTATATATATATATATATATATATATATATATGGTAAATTCAATCAGTCGGCGATTAAAGGTATGGTTTACTTCAAAGTATATATATTTAAAACAACCCCACATGTTTCGGCAATGATGCCTTTATCAAGGATATAAAATATAAATGACAGAATACAATTGTCAAATAATTGAGTTGCTATGGTTTAAATTATTCAAAGATACATTTCAATTGATAATAATAAATTATGCCTTAGTATTCCAAAAGCAGATAGCAAGTTGTGAACATATGTGTTGTTCGCTGCTAGCAGCTTGTGTCTCTTTTTGGGTATGAACGCGCTCGTGCGTGTGTTTAGTGAGCGCGCCGACATACAAAACCCTACACTTACGCTCTCACACAAACACAAAACCACACACCCAAAGAGAGACGCCCTTTGGGTCTATTGTGGCGTTTATATAGGTCAGACATCACAGTGGCTAAAACAGCGCATCACTCAGCATAAAAGAGATGTCCGTATTGGAAAGAGATCTTGTGCATTGGTGAACCATGCACTTGATCGTGACCATACTTTCAATTTTGTTGACGTTAAGATCTTAGACGTTGAAAATAACCTTAAAAAAAGAACCTTTTTAGAAATGGTCCACATTAACAGAGACACAAATAACATAAATTATAGATCTGATACTAATGGTCTAAGTATAATTTATTTTACTATACATACTTGGTTTGACTGTTTGTTGACCATCTTAAATTGTTTTGTTATTTGGTCCATATTTTGTTAAATTTATATTGCATTATATTTTTTATTTTTCATGTTTTAACTTTTACATATTCATGTTTTTTAAAGGTTTTAAAGGCTTGTTTCTATAGTTACTGTATTTTTAAAATCTAATCATTTTTATTTTTATTGTACGTCAATTTTATTATTTTTCAACTCCACATTTTGTAAGTATTTTTATTACTGTTTTATACTCTTATTTATTTGATGTTATTTTTCTCATTAATCTTGTAGTTTCCCCAGAAGAAGCAACAAATTTTGTTGCGAAATATAGTGTTATTTAATAAAGGAGTTTTTTAATTGACAGACAGAATTTAAATTAATTTTTTTAAATATATTACGGTCGATAATTTCGTTTCAATTATATATATATATATATATATATATATATATATATATATAATAACTTCGTGACCTTGGTATGATATGGTAAACCTAATCAGTAGGCGATTAAAGGTCTGTATATTACTTCAAAATATATGTATTTAAAAAACTCTACATGTTTCGGCTGTATACGCCTTTATCAAGAGAATACAAAATATGAATGACAGGATATAAATGTCAAGTAATTAAGTTGCTATGGTTTAAATTATTCAAAGATACATTCTAGTAATAATAATAAATCATGCCTTAGTATTCCAAAAAATAGATAACAAGGTGTGAAAATATGTGTTGTTCGCTGCTAGCAATTTGTGTCTCCTTCTGGGTATGAACTTGTGTGTTGGTTGCTGCTGGCAGCTTGCGTCTCTCTATGGGTGTGTGGTTTTGTGTGAGAGCGTAAGTGTAGGGTTTTGTATGTCGGTGCGTTCGTGCGTGTGTTTAGTGATCGGTCGCATGAATTTAGAGAGGTCGGATAACCAGCCGTTGCGTAGGGCCGCCAACCCTTTCCCGACAACTTCTTTACAATTCCGTGCAGTACTTCGACGGTCTGACCCCCGCCCCAACGAAGCAAGGCGCAGACAGGCGAAGCGCACCCTGTACGGGGTTGCTCATCGCAACTAAGGGAACACTCTTAGTGGCTACCTCGGTCGACGATGGTCACACTTATGCCATCTCAACGTTTTCCGCCGAAGCGGGGGCATAGCACACACGTCGAACGTGTGTGTGCTGTTAACGGCAGCCTAGCCAGGTTGTCGCCCAGGACCGGTCCTAGTGGTGTGTGCATTGCGCGGCGACGAGATAGCGCCGCGTAGCATGGTTCCTCACTCTTGCTGGAAAGGCGGAATGGCACCTGACTGCCCAACGGGCAGACCCCCCTAGAGTTTTGTAGCGCATATGCTAGGCTGCAACCCAGTAGAGGACCACATCAGCAAAAAACAGAAAACAGGGATAGGCAGGGAAAAGCAAGACATGAGATATTATTACGTATGCGCCCGTGGAGCGACTTAAGATACAAAGTTGTCGGCATTCGCTCAAAACGAGAAGGAAAAACACGAAAACCTGCTCGGACAACTAGACAGGAATCAAAACACGGAACAGTCATCATGATAAGCAAAAGTATATGATATTTAAATGATATTTAAATAACATAAGGTATATAACAAAAAAAAAATATATAATATGATGGTAAATTGTAGATCGTTACAAAATTAAATTATAGTATATACTGCTTAGATTTTTTATATCATTTCTGTTGTTAATTGAATTTTTTTCCTGTTTAATACTGATCATTTCTTTAATTTGTCTTTTCACTGTGTGTTGTTCTTTATCAATTATCTGTGTGTTTTCAAAATCGAAATGGTGATCGCGTTGTAGTTTGTGTGTAGACAATGCAGTTTTGTCTGTTCTAGAGTATTTGTGGGCTTGTATTCTTTTGTATAAATATTGTTTCGTTTGGCCTATGTAGTAACTATCGCAATCGCGACATGGTATTTTATATACGACATGTGTTTCTCGATTTTTTTCTATTTTAGGTTTAAGTTTTGAAAATAAATGTTTATTAGTATTACTAAGTTTATATGTTGTAGCTATATCATATTTTTTTAAAGTGTATTTAATTTTTTCCGATAGTTGTGGAACATATGGAATTGTGATATATGTTGTGTCATTGTTCAAATTTTTATTGGTGTCTGCAGTGTTGTATATTTGGTGTACTCTTTTTTTAATAGTTTGGTCTATAAGTTGTGGTGGATAATTATTATCAGTTAGGATTGTTTTAATTTTTTTGATGTTATCTTTTCTGTATTGAGTATGTGATAGTTTTACTGCCCTATCAGTCAGATTATTTATAATCATTTTATTGAATATTGTAGGAGCATTTGAGTGGTAATTCATATATGGAAAAGAAGCTGTGGGTTTATTATACCAATTTGTATAAATAGTACCCTGTCTATCATAGCTCAAAGAAATATCAAGAAAATTAATACTGTTATTAAATTCTTCTTCAATAATGAATTTTAATTTGTTGTGAAAACTGTTGAATTTATTTAAGAGATAGTTTATTTTGTTGGTCGGAATACATGTTATGATATCATCAACGTATCTTTTGAAAAAAATGGGGTGGAAGTCTAATGAATTGATAACGTTTTGTTCTAAATGTTCCATTACTAGATTTGCAATAGGAGCAGCTAAAGGAGAGCCCATGGCAATACCAAATGTTTGACTATAAAAAGAATTTTTGTATTGAAAATATGTGTTATCGAGACAGAAGTGTATACCTCTAATAAACTCGTTTTTATTTAGTGATGTGTGTGGACTAATTTCATCCCATTTGGATTCTATTATGTTTATAGCTAGATCTGTAGGAATGTTAGTATATAAAGATTCTAAATCAAGTGATATAATTTTGTGATTAGTTGGGACTTTTTGATCTTTGATGAAATTTTGAAATTGCCATGAGTCTTTAGTATGATATTCAGTTTTTCCTAACATCTTAGATATGCTATCACCTAGGAATTTTGCTATATTATAAGTAGGGGCTTGTATGTTAGATACTACTGGTCTTAAAGGGATATTATTTTTGTGAATTTTAGGTAGACCATATATTGAAGGAGGGTGGGAATTAAAAATGCGAAGTTTGTTTTTAGTGTTGAAATCTATTAGGTTAAGTCTATGCCATTTATTTATTAAGTTATTATTTTCTTTTTGAGTTTTTTCTGTTGGATTATTTCTTTCTTTTTTATAGGTGAATTTATCGTCTAATAGTTTTTCTATTTTTATTCATATTCCTCTTTAAGAATGATCACTGTTTTATTTGATTTATCTGCTGTTGCTATTATAATATGAGGGTTGTCCTGGATAAATCTTTTTGTTTCTTTAATGAATTTATGCATATATAGATTTGATATATGTTTTTTATTATTTACTTTCTTATGTTTATGGTTAGTGATTATGTTACAAATTTGGTTACGTATTTCATTCTGTTTGTCTTGTGGTAAATTTTGTATTCCTGTTCAATGTTAGCTATATAGTCATTAATGGGTATTTTATTAGGTGGCATATTAAATTTGGGTCCTAGGCTAAGTATGTATTTAACATTATCGGGAATATTTATATTGGTTAAATTGATAATCCAGTTATTGTTAATTTTGTAATTTATCTCTAAGTGTTGTTTCTTCATTAGTTTATCTACTTTGTTTTTTAATTTATTTTTGTTTGTTAGGAAATGATTATTGTAAATTTTAGATTCTATTTTCTCGAAGCTATTTAAAAGTTGAGGAGATAATTTCTGTATGATAATATTTTTCAAGTTTGAAATAATTTGTTTGAATGTATTTATGTTACAAATGGTTTGCGATATTGTAATGTTTAAAATTTGTAAATAACAGGAATTCATAATTTTTTGAAATTTAGTTTTCAATTTTGAAATAGTGAAATGAAATCTGTCAAGTTTTTTCATTTTTATAAATGTAGGTGTTATTTGTAACGATCTGCATCTTACCAAAAAGTTTCTTCTATTGATCTGGTTTGCCAGTTTTTTCCTAATTTTCATATATTCCTTGAGGATTTTCTGGTTTTCATCGTTTATATGATTGTAAATTTCATGGTGTAATTGTTATTAAGAATTTAATAACAGTATTAATTTTCTTGATATTTCTTTGAGCTATGATAGACAGGGTACTATTTATACAAATTGGTATAATAAACCCACAGCTTCTTTTCGATATATGAATTACCACTCAAATGCTCCTACAATATTCAATAAAATGATTATAAATAATCTGACTGATAGGGCAGTAAAACTATCACATACTCAATACAGAAAAGATAACATCAAAAAAATTAAAACAATCCTAACTGATAATAATTATCCACCACAACTTATAGACCAAACTATTAAAAAAAGAGTACACCAAATATACAACACTGCAGACACCAATAAAAATTTGAACAATGACACAACATATATCACAATTCCATATGTTCCACAACTATCGGAAAAAATTAAATACACTTTAAAAAAATATGATATAGCTACAACATATAAACTTAGTAATACTAATAAACATTTATTTTCAAAACTTAAACCTAAAATAGAAAAAAATCGAGAAACACATGTCGTATATAAAATACCATGTCGCGATTGCGATAGTTACTACATAGGCCAAACGAAACAATATTTATACAAAAGAATACAAGCCCACAAATACTCTAGAACAGACAAAACTGCATTGTCTACACACAAACTACAACGCGATCACCATTTCGATTTTGAAAACACACAGATAATTGATAAAGAACAACACACAGTGAAAAGACAAATTAAAGAAATGATCAGTATTAAACAGGAAAAAAATTCAATTAACAACAGAAATGATATAAAAAATCTAAGCAGTATATACTATAATTTAATTTTGTAACGATCTACAATTTACCATCATATTATATATTTTTTTTTTGTTATATACCTTATGTTATTTAAATATCATTTAAATATCATATACTTTTGCTTATCATGATGACTGTTCCGTGTTTTGATTCCTGTCTAGTTGTCCGAGCAGGTTTTCGTGGTTTTCCTTCTCGTTTTGAGCGAATGCCGACAACTTTGTATCTTAAGTCGCTCCACGGGCGCATACGTAATAATATCTCATGTCTTGCTTTTCCCTGCCTATCCCTGTTTTCTGTTTTTTGCTGATGTGGTCCTCTACTGGGTTGCAGCCTAGCATATGCGCTACAAAACTCTAGGGGGGTCTGCCCGTTGGGCAGTCAGGTGCCATTCCGCCTTTCCAGCAAGAGTGAGGAACCATGCTACGCGGCGCTATCTCGTCGCCGCGCAATGCACACACCACTAGGACCGGTCCTGGGCGACAACCTGGCTAGGCTGCCGTTAACAGCACACACACGTTCGACGTGTGTGCTATGCCCCCGCTTCGGCGGAAAACGTTGAGATGGCATAAGTGTGACCATCGTCGACCGAGGTAGCCACTAAGAGTGTTCCCTTAGTTGCGATGAGCAACCCCGTACAGGGTGCGCTTCGCCTGTCTGCGCCTTGCTTCGTTGGGGCGGGGGTCAGACCGTCGAAGTACTGCACGGAATTGTAAAGAAGTTGTCGGGAAAGGGTTGGCGGCCCTACGCAACGGCTGGTTATCCCACCTCTCTAAATTCATGCGACCGATCACTAAACACACGCACGAACGCACCGACATACAAAACCCTACACTTACGCTCTCACACAAAACCACACACCCATAGAGAGACGCAAGCTGCCAGCAGCAACCAACACACAAGTTCATACCCAGAAGGAGACACAAATTGCTAGCAGCGAACAACACATATTTTCACACCTTGTTATCTATTTTTTGGAATACTAAGGCATGATTTATTATTATTACTAGAATGTATCTTTGAATAATTTAAACCATAGCAACTTAATTACTTGACATTTATATCCTGTCATTCATATTTTGTATTCTCTTGATAAAGGCGTATACAGCCGAAACATGTAGAGTTTTTTAAATACATATATTTTGAAGTAATATACAGACCTTTAATCGCCTACTGATTAGGTTTACCATATATATATATATATATATATATATATATATATATATATATATAATGTAGTGATGCAAGGCATACACATTGAGCTGCATCTAAAATGGGAAAAATAAGATATACAAAGTAAAAAAAGGGTAATAAAAGGTTATGTAAGAGATATTATTAAGTATTAGTAGTGTCGAAGTGCATACGAATTTTAATAACGATAACATAATTTTCTTAAATTTCTATATTTATATTTCTTTCATTAATTTCTTATTAATTATTTCTAATTCAAATTTCAAATATTAGCGCGAAAAACACATATTCAAATTCATATGCATCTTTAATTTATATCGACGCTAGTAAGACACGCCTACAAATTGACATTTCGCAAATGTAAATATTTATCGTGCGCAGTACTCAATTTGTAACATTAAGTTTCACCTTAACCTAACTTGTTAATTTATTAAATAATTTTTAAAATCTGTTAGAATAGTAAAATTAGTCAAATTCCATCTATTTAAATATGTTAATAAGGTAAAACATCGAGACTTTTTGGCATCATTAGATAGCTAAGTTTGGTAAAACAGACAAGTGCTATCGGCATTATCTTTTGAATTTTATTAAGTAGTAGACGCATTTTTTTAGACCAAACCTTAGAAATCCTTAAATATTATTAATTCATAACGCTAATTTAGTAAAAAGTAATTAAAAGTATCCTGCCTTTAAATAAACACAATCGACAAGTGAAATTCTACTAGATATTCCAATTTTTACGTTTTTACGTACAACCATGCATCATAGACGTAGTTTCATCTATAATCACAAGTAATTCTAAAGAAATATTATCAAGAAACAATCACAGAACATCTACGAAATTGATTATCGTTAATCCACATCGATACCTGTAATCCAACAGCAAGATAAGAACGCAGGGAGAAATTAGGCATCAGGGACCAAGACCGAAGAAAATCTTCGAAAGCGTCATTGGAAACAGTCACCCACGCCGCCAACAATTTGTACAGCATTCGAACTTTTTCGATCGCCGAGAATCATCCCATTTGAAGCCTACGTTCAACAAAATAAACATCAGGATTACTATAATCACAGGTTACCGATATAGCGTACTTATTATTAAAATTTTTAATTCTTTAAATTTATAAACAAATAAAATTTCTCGATTTTGTTTACCCTAACCAACAACGTCCTATACTAGTTTTAATATTAAAAATATAACCATGTCAAAGTAGCAATATTAATTCAAAAGGTACTCACCATTGTCGTTAAAAGATTATTAATATCGTTATCCACATTTTCTTAATTTAATACACACATAACCACCTTACTCTTAAGTAACACTTTGTTGTCTTTCTTATACATAGTTTCTTTAATTTCACCCATTGCTTTACATGTTATATTATTACAGTTTCCTTTTATTTCAATAAATATTATATTTTATTTATCATATCAATCTTTTATTTGTCAATATTTACTTGTAGCAGTTATTTCTTTCAACTTCAACATTAATAGTTTACTTTTATGGAAGCAACTACTAATTACCAACGAAGAGCCTGAGATTTCACATTTAATTAAGCTTTTTAATTTAGTTTCATGCAATCCGACTAGTTGGCAATTTAGAACAGAGATAGAGCAGTTTGGGGAGTTATATAAAGGCGCCCATCTTTTAATTTCAAAATCATTATTTTTAACTATTTCATTACATTTATTATCACCTCCTCAGCGTACTTTAACATTTGCCAGCCCAACGTGAGGCTAGTATTATAACATTTGACGCAACAACGTGGAGGCCAGTTGCTTCTTTTAAATAACTCGACTACAACATAAATTATGACAAATAATTGCTACATTCAAAATTATTTTACATATATAATTTAGACGAAAGGTGTATGTTATTACTGTAGTTGTGTGTAGAATTGTGTACATATTTTTCCTATTGTACAGCTGATTTTTACCTGCAATTCTTCTCATCCCAGACTTTGAAGGAGTTACGGATATAGTAAAGGTTAGTGAAGGGGAAATATCACCTTGTATGTACGTTGTTTTATTTAACTTTTGTCCACTTATATTATTACTGTGTCTCGAATATTGTTTATACATATTTAAATCATAAATTTATACTTATCAACTATTCATTATAATAATTCTATTAACAATTAAAGAAAAATATCAATATAAACTCTTTACATAATATTAATTCAATCAATATTAATATGGACACCAGACACAGGACAAAAGCAGTAAAGGACACTACGGAAGAAGACAGGGCAGAACAGGGAGACATTTCGGTTGCACAAACTTCCACAGCTGAAGGGGTAAGTTCACCAGAAAATAGCCAGTTGATGAACATGTTACAGACACTAATGACACAAATAAATGATTTAAAACAAGAGGTAAAACAAGAACTAACTAATAGTAACAATGACTTAACAAACAAATTAGACACTAACAACGATAACTTAAAACAAGACATAACTAATCTGAGTACTGACTTATCGGCAAAATTAGAAGCTAACACGAAAAAAATTAATGAAAGATTTGAACTCAATAATGCTCATATAGACAACAAATTAAGTGCTTTCAAGGTAGATTTAGAGGGTAAAATAGCTGAGATTTCTACAGCTCAGAAAAAGATGGAGGAGAACGAGCTGAAATACTTAATTAAACTAGATGAAACCGTTAACTTACAGAACTTACATTGGGCAAAACAGTTAGAAGCTACAACAAACGAAATACATAATAATACCGAACAGAGACTAATAACTACAACTAAAAATATACAACAAAATGTAGACAAATTGATTTCAGAGAATAATACTATATTTAACACAAAATTGACTAATTTTAACAAAATAAATGTAGACAACGCTGAACAATTAAAAATAACGTTAAACCAAGATATTAATACTCAAATAAGTCAATGCAAAGATCATAATAACCAAGAAATAAACACAGTTAGACAAAATTTAGATGCTATAATTACTACTAACAATGAAAATTACACTAATACGCAAGCTAACATTAAACAATTAGAAAATAAAATTAGAAATTATTTTACATCAACAAATTACAATAATACAAACAATAACTCTATTAAGATAGAAAATCTACATCATTTCGACGGGGACATTACAAGAGTACACCCCATGACGTACCTTAGCTGTTTATTACGTTATTTAGAGGATGTTTCGGAGGAGAAACATAAAATGGAGGTCATTCGTGTAACTTTACGTTATAGTGCACAAGAGTGGTTTCAAAGAATTGAGGACCATTGAAATTCTCTTGACCAGTTCGTTACACTCTTCACAAAAAATTAATGGGATGAAACGCAGCAAAATCGAGCAAAAATACGGTTATTGACAGGTAAATATAGATTAGGACAAGTCTCACGTGAAACATACGCCTCACGCATATACAATCAGGGTAAGAACTTGAATGATATAGACGAATCAATGATTGCCAGGCAACTCCTGAATCATTTTATCTACACTGATACTCAAGCTATAATATGTCAAAGGGTGACTAATATGGATTCACTTATAGACATATTAAGAAGGTTAGATGATTTTACAGAAAATAACAAGCAGCCACAACACATTTATCGCAATCCCAATAATCGCAATCATCCGTCTCAAAATTTAAATAATAATAACAACAATCAAATAAATTCACCACCACAAAGATTCAATAATTCTAACTATAATAACAGAAATCAAAATACTTCAAGACCGTACAACAATTATAACAATTATAATAATAATTACAGCCATAATGTAAATAATGACCGCAATCAACCAAATAACCCACCAAATAGACAAAATTTTAACTTCCAGCCGACAAGATACAATAACAATAATAATTATTTAAATCACAATAATCGCTCAACGGATCACCAACAAAATAATAATAATTCGAATAATTATTCTAATCAACAAGGACGAGGATTTAACCATATCCGAAATCGTGGTCGTGGTCAAATAAATCATATTAGTAGACGTCACCGATCTGTGTCGCCTATACGTACAAACACGGAGGAGGTATTAAAAAAAACGTCAATTTCACAAGTGGACCTCTATACCGACCCAATACCAGGTCCGTCAACACGCCAGAATTGAGAACACCAAACGACTATAGCATACCATTTAAAATAGATACTATTACTTTTTATCAACATCCGGAAAAATTCATTAATGTAGAAGATGCAGGCAACCAAACTACCCAAATATATACATTACCCATTGTAAAATTAAAATTTGAAAATATCTTTTTATATTGCTTAATTGATACAGGAGCAGAAATCACTTTATTGAAAGCAGAAAAAGCTAAAAACATACGGGGATACGAGAAGAACATTATAAAAACAAAAGGGACAGACATCATTGCAGCGAACGGAAAACGCATGGGGACGGTAACAAAACAATTACCTACGGAAATATTCATCAACAAATCAAAATACATCATACATTGCTATATAATTGACAAACTACAATACGACTGTATAATAGGTATTGACAGCATTAAAAGTCTCAGAATGATCTTAGATTTTGAAAATGGTATACTTAATATAGATGATAATAAAGTAATATTTGAGAAACAATTGTCAGACGAAGAATTAAAAGGTTATAACCTATATAAGAAGGAAGTGCTTATGAGAGAAATCAATAATATTATGTTAAATAAAGAACCGTGCTATAGAAGAGATTATGAGGGGAATATTGTTACAGAAGGAAAAATAATTGAATTTGATAATACTAATATTGGAATAGAGAGAATGGAAGTTATGCAAGGAACGAAGAATAGTCACGAGGGAGGAGATGTAGTCGAGATTAGAATGGATAACCAAATAAATAAAACAATAAATAATTTTGAAGATATAAAGAATTTTATAGAGAACTCAAATATACCATATACAACAGTCATAGCAGACTTAATAGCAATCTTACATAACAATATCACATTAATTAATAATGATGTAGTGTTCGCAAAAGGATATCAGCATCCGATAAATATAGATAACGAAGATCCATTAATTAGCAAAAATTACCCCATCCCGTATCATTATCAACAAAAAGTGAGTCAGGAACTGGAAAGATTAGAACAGACTAGCATAATAGAGAAGTCTAATACCTACTTTATTAATCCTATAGTGATAGTCCAAAAGAAAGACTTATCTCTACGTATTTGTTTAGATGCAAGAGCATTGAACCGAAGAATCAAACCCGAATTCGAAATGCCGCAAAATATAGATGTATTGTTAACAAAATGTGGTAATAAGCCCATATACAGCAAATTAGATCTCAAGAATGCATTTTGGCTTATCAACTTAGAACCTGAATCGAGAAAATATTGTGGTTTTCTTGTGACTGGTATTGTTTATCAATTTAGAGTGTGCCCATTTGGCTTAAAAACATCGCCAGCCGCCCTTATTAGATTTCTACATAAAATATTGGATAAATACGACGAATTCGCATTACACTATCTTGATGATATAATTATATTTTCCGAGAGTGTAGAACAGCATTTACAGCACCTGAATATAATTCTTAACACTTTAACAACGGAAGGTATGAAATTAAACCTATTAAAATGTCAATTTTTCCGTCAAGAAATAAATTACCTTGGCTATGTGATAAATAAAGAAAACATCTTACTAGATCCAACACGCCTTGACGAAATTAAGAATTACACCAGACCAAAGAACCTAAAAACACTACGAGGATTCTTAGGTGTATTAAACTACTATCGCAAATTCATTTCCCACTATAGTGAAAGAACTATACCTTTATTGGAGCTTTTGAAGAAAGGAATGAAATGGACATGGACTCCAGAATATGAAAGTTGCTTCATTCAGTTAAAAGAAAGTTTTGTCGAGAATTTAAAACTTCACCACCCAGATTTTACATTGCCATTTGTAGTCAGAACTGATGCATCACATCAAACCATCGCCGCAGAACTCGTACAAATTAAAGACAACATCGAAACGCCTATCTATTTCATTTCAAGAACACTTAAAGCCTGTGAAACTAGATATACAATATCAGAGAAAGAAATGTTAGCTATAGTATTTGCTTTAACAAAGTTGAGATATTATCTCATTGGTAAAAGTTTTACACTTGAAACAGACCATAAAGCTTTAGTTAATATTATGAGTTGTAAACTAAATAATAGCCGCATATATAGGTGGACACTACTCATACAACAGTATGAATTCAATATTGTTTACAAACCAGGGAAAGAAATGATTACAACGGATGCTCTAACCAGACAAGACGGGGATGTAAAACGACAAAATATCTGTATAGATTTGGTACAACTTCAAAAACAGGGAATATTTTCCAACAACAAACTTTTATTAATACAATCAGGTCCAGAATTCATGGAGATACATCAACACTTGAGGGAAGCAGGAACTTACAAAGGCATGTCACTAAGAGATAATTTTATTGTAAAGCAAATAGGTAAGAACATTGTTTATGTCACAAATGAAAAACATACGAGGGAAATAACTGACTATTTACATTATACCTACACACATATAGGAGCTAGAAAGTGCTGGCTACTGTTCAGAGAAGCGTTCTATTGTATTAACGACGAGAGAATCATTAAAAGCGTTATCAAGCACTGCCGAACGTGTGAACTTGCGAAGGATAAGAATTATACCAACACAAATATCAGCCATAACATTGTAACGTACGATAATTTAGAACTTATATCTATAGAGTTTCTCACCAATTTAGTACCAAGTACGAAAGGCTATAAAAATATACTAGTGATTTGCGATATCTTTTCCAAATTTATTAAATTAATTCCCACACAGAAATGCAACACTAATACAGTACTACAAGCATTAACAGACTATTTCTTACAATATGGCAAACCGTTAGCAATTTTATCCGATCACGCGACGTATTTTACTAGTGACAGATACAAGGACTTTTTACACTCACACAATATACGTACTTATTATACATCAATACGTTATCCACAGGGCAATCCGACAGAACGATATATACGAGAAACTCTGAAATATCTAAGAATTCTCTTAAATGATAATCACAATAAATGGGCCAAATATTTACAACAAATAGAATTCACCTTAAACAATACACCCAGTACGGTTCATAACCATTGTCCTATAACTATTTTTACTGGACAACCACCGCAAAGACCATGGACAGATCCAGAAGCCATCAACTTCAACGAACGATTAATGGAAGTGAGAGAGAAATTGTGGACTAAGAAAATTAAATGGGAAAGGAAGAGGAACACCGTTGATAAAAAATATAAGACATATAATCTAGATGATAGGGTAATAGTTAAAAGTTTAAGAGTTTCTAATCTTAAAAATAAAATAATGGGAAAGCTGCTCAAACCTTATCAAGGACCTTATATTATTAATAGAATCCTAGGCAATAACACTTACGAATTGAAGGAAGAAGAAACCGGATACATAAAGGGTAGATATCATATCACGATGTTGCAAGATTACGCATCAGAACAATAGATTACAATTGAATAAGAATACAGTCATAAAAATTATTAGAATTATTTAAAAGTATGTTATAGCTCGTAAATTAAAAGATTACAACAAGAATAACTAATAAATTATACTATAACTATAAATATAAACAAAGACAACATTAACATTAAGATAAATAATAATTAAATAAACTAAAACTTATACTAAAAAAAGGAAAAGGAAACTAAAGAATTAATAGATTATATGTACAATAAGAAGAAAAAAAAAAAAAAAGGAATTTGATAGTGCAATTAAACATTTCTTGAATATTAGTTATATAAAATAAAAGGAGTTATTCCTGTTAATAGATTAATACATTTTTTTTATAATCATTACTCATTATTCTTAAATTCGTTTGACACATAATATAAGATTGGTAGAATAAGGTTGATGTTTTCCATTTCATGCACCTAGTTTGGGAAAAGAATATCCTCATTTGCACATTCTGACATCTTTTCCACGGGGATAATGTAGTGATGCAAGGCATACACATTGAGCTGCATCTAAAATGGGAAAAATAAGATATACAAAGTAAAAAAAGGGTAATAAAAGGTTATGTAAGAGATATTATTAAGTATTAGTAGTGTCGAAGTGCATACGAATTTTAATAACGATAACATAATTTTCTTAAATTTCTATATTTATATTTCTTTCATTAATTTCTTATTAATTATTTCTAATTCAAATTTCAAATATTAGCGCGAAAAACACATATTCAAATTCATATGCATCTTTAATTTATATCGACGCTAGTAAGACACGCCTACAAATTGACATTTCGCAAATGTAAATATTTATCGTGCGCAGTACTCAATTTGTAACATTAAGTTTCACCTTAACCTAACTTGTTAATTTATTAAATAATTTTTAAAATCTGTTAGAATAGTAAAATTAGTCAAATTCCATCTATTTAAATATGTTAATAAGGTAAAACATCGAGACTTTTTGGCATCATTAGATAGCTAAGTTTGGTAAAACAGACAAGTGCTATCGGCATTATCTTTTGAATTTTATTAAGTAGTAGACGCATTTTTTTTAGACCAAACCTTAGAAATCCTTAAATATTATTAATTCATAACGCTAATTTAGTAAAAAGTAATTAAAAGTATCCTGCCTTTAAATAAACACAATCGACAAGTGAAATTCCACTAGATATTCCAATTTTTACGTTTTTACGTACAACCATGCATCATAGACGTAGTTTCATCTATAATCACAAATAATTCTAAAGAAATATTATCAAGAAACAATCACAGAACATCTACGAAATTGATTATCGTTAATCCACATCGATACCTGTAATCCAACAGCAAGATAAGAACGCAGGGAGAAATTAGGCATCAGGGACCAAGACCGAAGAAAATCTTCGAAAGCGTCATTGGAAACAGTCACCCACGCCGCCAACAATTTGTACAGCATTCGAACTTTTTCGATCGCCGAGAATCATCCCATTTGAAGCCTACGTTCAACAAAATAAACATCAGGATTACTATAATCACAGGTTACCGATATAGCGTACTTATTATTAAAATTTTTAATTCTTTAAATTTATAAACAAATAAAATTTCTCGATTTTGTTTACCCTAACCAACAACGTCCTATACTAGTTTTAATATTAAAAATATAACCATGTCAAAGTAGCAATATTAAATCAAAAGGTACTCACCATTGTCGTTAAAAGATTATTAATATCGTTATCCACATTTTCTTAATTTAATACACACATAACCACCTTACTCTTAAGTAACACTTTGTTGTCTTTCTTATACATAGTTTCTTTAATTTCACCCATTGCTTTACATGTTATATTATTACAGATTCCTTTTATTTCAATAAATATTATATTTTATTTATCATATCAATCTTTTATTTGTCAATATTTACTTGTAGCAGTTATTTCTTTCAACTTCAACATTAATAGTTTACTTTTATGTAAGCAACTACTAATTACCAACGAAGAGCCTGAGATTTCACATTTAATTAAGCTTTTTAATTTAGTTTCATGCAATCCGACTAGTTGGCAATTTAGAACAGAGATAGAGCAGTTTGAGAAGTTATATAAAGGCGCCCATCTTTTAATTTCAAAATCATTATTTTTAACTATTTCATTACATTTATTATCACCTCCTGAGCGTACTTTAACAATATATATAATAACTTCGTGACCAAGGTATGATATGTTAAACCTAATCAGTAGGCGATTAAAGGTCTGTATATTACTTCAAAATATATGTATTTAAGAAACTCTACATGTTTCGGCAGTACGCCTTTATCAAGAGAATACAAAATATAAATGACCAATATTGTCATTTATATTTTGTATTCTCTTGATAAAGGCGTACTCTTTATCAAGAGAATACAAAATATAAATGACAATATTGGTCATTTATATTTTGTATTCTCTTGATAAAGGCGTACTGCCGAAACATGTAGAGTTTTTTAAATACATATATTTTGAAGTAATATACAGACCTTTAATCGCCTACTGATTAGGTTTACTATATATATATATATATATATATATATATATATATATATACATACAGGGTTTTCACGTAACCCGTTCGTTAAAGATTTTCTATGTTAATGAATTAGGACACTTTTGAAAATTTGTGGCAAGTAATCTTAATACTTTATGTGTCAAAATAAAATATTTACACTCATGAACCACTTTCGGTTATACCGAAAGTCATAGCCAACTTTGATATTTTAAATGGAATGTTATACTTTTTATTTATTTTTTAGATTCCTTGTAAAGTACTATTATAACACTTTATATTAAGGTTTCTTTTGTAAAAAAAGTAACCGTTTTTGAATTATTTTATTTTTTTGTGAAATTTGTTGTTTTTTCAATGCACTTTTTAAAACCACATATCTTGGACTTACTTACTCAGTGTTCAAGTTTCGAAAACCGTCTTTTACTCTAGTTATAAGCTGTTCTCTGTTTTGCACGGGAGAAGCATAAACCTCATTTTTTATTTGAGCCCATAAATAAAAATCAAGGGGGGTCAGATCGAGGGATCTAAGTGGGCAGAACCAAGGCCCGTTGCGACCAATCCACTTATCCTCAAACATATTGGTTAATTCCCAATATACCTCATGTGAAGAGTGACCGGGTGCTCCATAGGTTATTAAAAAATGACAGGACTACTTCCCTTAAGAATTGTAGATACCTGACGTTTGTTAAATTCTCGTTATAAATTTCGTATTCAGCGCGGTTATGTATAATCATTGCAAAAACAAAAAGTGTTTTGAAAATTTTGCATCTAATAGCATCTGGATTTTATTGTGCCCAATGATGACAATTTTTTTCTATTAAAAATCCCTTCATAGTTAAATTTCGATTCATCTGTCCAGATAATTTTAGATACAAAATTGTGATCTTCTTTTGTTTTAGTTGTAATAAATTCGCAAAACTGAATTCTTCTATATTGAGCTCCTGGAAGAAAGCCTGAACAGATTGAAAAAAACAAGGATGCATTTTATTTTTCTTTAAAATCCTATGTGCTGATATACATTAAATTCCCACATCTGCAGACGCCACCGGTATAGAACTGGTTAGATGCGCATGAAAATATTCCAAAAACAACGATTTCATTACCTTCGTCGTCCGTAATCGGTTTCGGAAATATTTTCTTGACTTGACTACCAAAACACATGAATTTGATTCTGTTCGCTTAAATTTAGTTTTATTAATTGCTGGTAAATGTCGATATCTTTCATTAAAAGGTCGACATGTTCTTTTATTAATTTGAAGAGATTCACCACGAATGTAGAATAAATTCAAAACATCTCTATTGGATTAAATATTTAATTCGTCTTGCATATTTGTGAACAACATAGAACCAGTTAGACACGAAATAATCTTTGTGATAATTTTGACAGATCACATTTACTTTTCAAGGCTTACTACTAAGATTTTCCTTGATAATCAATTATATAATAACTCTATGAGAAAAACTATGAGAGATAGGCATAGGGAAACCTATACCTGTACGATGCAAAATATTTATCTACTTACTATGGCGTGCTCATCTACAGGCTGTTGTATTTAAAAAAAATTGATTTTTCTTTAATAAAAGATTACTTAAATAATCAATAAATTTCGAACACCCTGGAGGAGATTTCCTAAATGTTTAGACATTACTTGGAATTTTATACTTTTCGCTATCTTTAATAGAAATATGACGTAGTTCAGATCAAATACGCCTGAGACATATGGTTTTAAAAACAGCAATGGAAAACAAGAAATTTAACAAAAATCAAAATAATTCAAAAACCATTAATTTTTCACAAAATAAACCATAATATAAAGTGTTATAGTAGTTTACAAGTAATCAAAAATGCAATAAAGAGTACAAAATTCCATTTAAAATATCAAAGTTAGATATGACTTCCGGCATAACCGAAAGTAATTCATAAGTGTAAATATTTTATTTTAACACATCAAGTATCAAATCTCCCTAAAATAATATTTTAAGATGCACGAATTGGCACTAATAGAAGACCGGAATAAAATTCATCCTGCATATTGTAAAAACTAGCAAAACCTATGATGTTCATTCGTTAAGAAAAAGAATTACTCATATTTCATGACAGCATTTTAACATTATTTTATTTAGGCTTATATTTAGATGCTATGTAAAATTTTGACAATTTCGTCTGCTTTTATTTACTTTCAATATATGCTTTTTTCCTATGTCTGAGTTTGATCTTGAGCAACTATATTATATAAAATTTTTGTGTGTATTTTGATAAAAAAATAAGTTAAAGTATTTAATTAAAATACTAAACAATAACAAACAATTCAATATATTACTTTCAAGAAGAATATAATAAATACTTCAAAAGCTGCATTTATATTTATCAGAACTTAATTTAGTTTCTCTCTTTCAAAAAAGTTCAAGATATTCAACACAAGTTGGACTGTGAATTCAGGGGTTTTCCAAGCATATCTGTAATAAATGTAAATTCTTAACCTATAACCAATAAATAACTTAGTGATAAGAATACTTACTGAAAATGTATTAAAAACAGTTCTTTGTGTTATGAAAAGATCAATTATTGCTATATAGAAAGAAAACTAATCAGAAAAGCAATAAAACGAAAATAAACCAAAGACGTCAAACGTCAAAATTTAATTATTCAACTATCGTAGTTCAAGGGTGTCATGGCGGGCGAATGGCCGTATGTTATCTCTGTCTATCTTATTGGTCTTACGGCGAAGACATCCCACATTTTCATTTCAGTTTTATCCTTGTTTAATCATTGGGCTTTGAATGAAATAAGAATAGATACATTGCAGGTGCCCATGTCCGTGATAACTCCACGTAACCAATAACGTCAGTCATAACTAGAGCTGAGGATGTTTGCGGTACGGCAGGACCGTATGTAGTGCATCCCCACATTTAACTATTTATCTAAATATTCTCTGAAATTATTTGCCGGATCTCATAAATTAATAGAGTGATATTTTAGTATGCACTGGATATTGTTATTATACAAAATCATAATAGCCATTTGTATTTATGCATCATAAATAATAATACGCATGTATTTGTATTTGGTTGTGAATTCAATTTAAACTTAAAACGAATCGTAATATTTTAACGACAAGCCGTCCTTACAATACATGCATTCGAGACAAAGTGTGCAACTCTACGAATAACTTCCATAATTGATCAAAAATGGACATTTTGGAGCTGAAGTAAAGCCCCTATTCTTAGAAAATTTTATTACTGTCGTTAAGAACTATTATTATACACAACAAAGGCCTTTTATTAGTGTTGAAGTTTTAGTTTCATTGAATTTCCATGTTGTAAGTAGTCAATTGTAAAGTGTTCATTCACAATATTCTAAAACAAGGTGTAAATTTAACTAAAATCCAGAAAAACACATTCTGATAATATATTACTAGATTAGAAGCTGTGTTTATTACTATTTATTATATTATTTTTATAACCAAATGCAATAAAAGCTACGAAAACAAAAGAAACCTCGATTTATTAAAATCTTGTCACACAGCCTTTCAAAGCCTGGCAGCACATATTTTGCATATATTTATTATATATAATATATTTATTTATATATAACTTATAACTTCTAACTTCATTCACCTAGTTCAAGTAGGTAGTATATATAAAATATATGCAAAATATGTGCTGCCAGGTTTTGAAAGGCTGTGTGACAAGATTTTAATAAATCGAGGTTTCTTTTGTTTTCGTAGCTTTTATTGCATTTGTTTATAAAAATAATATAATAAATAGTAATAAACACAGCTTCTAATCTAGTAATATATTATCAGAATGTGTTTTTCTGGATTTTAGTTAAATTTACACCTTGTTTTAGAATATTGTGAATGAACACTTTACAATTGACTACTTACAACATGGAAATTCAATGAAACTAAAACTTCAACACTAATAAAAGGCCTTTGTTGTTTATAATAATAGTTCTTAACGACAGTAATAAAATTTTCTAAGAATAGGGGCTTTACTTCAGCTCCAAAATGTCCATTTTCGATCAATTATGGAAGTTATTCGTAGAGTTGCACACTTTGTCTCGAATGCATGTATTGTAAGGACGGCTTGTCGTTAAAATATTACGATTCGTTTTAAGTTTAAATTGAATTCACAACCAAATACAAATACATGCGTATTATTATTTATGATTCATAAATACAAATGGCTATTATGATTTTGTATAATAACAATATCCAGTGCATACTAAAATATCACTCTATTAATTTATGAGATCCGGCAAATAATTTCAGAGAATATTTAGATAAATAGTTAAATGTGGGGATGCACTACATACGGTCCTGCCGTACCGCAAACATCCTCAGCTCTAGTCATAACATCGAGTGGACAGATACTATATATATATATATATAGTAAACCTAATCAGTAGGCGATTAAAGGTCTGTATACTACTTCAAAATATATGTATTTAAAAAACTCTACATGTTTCGGCTGTATACGCCTTTTTCAAGAGAATACAAAATATGAATGACAGGATATAAATGTCAAGTAATTAAGTTGCTATGGTTTAAATTATTCAAAGATACATTCTAGTAATAATAATAAATCATGCCTTAGTATTCCAAAAAATAGATAACAAGGTGTGAAAATATGTGTTGTTCGCTGCTAGCAATTTGTGTCTCCTTCTGGGTATGAACTTGTGTGTTGGTTGCTGCTGGCAGCTTGCGTCTCTCTATGGGTGTGTGGTTTTGTGTGAGAGCGTAAGTGTAGGGTTTTGTATGTCGGTGCGTTCGTGCGTGTGTTTAGTGATCGGTCGCATGAATTTAGAGAGGTCGCCTACTGATTAGGTTTACCATATCATACCAAGGTCACGAAGTTATTATATATATATATATATATATATAATAATATATATATATATATATATATATATATATATATATATATATATAATATTAGTTGTGTATACCGACAAAGAAAAAAAGGAGTGAAAGATACATATGAGTAATGTCTTCATACAAAAAAAAGTAGTCCAATGTTCACAAAGTAACAAGAAAATGCTTTTTCTTTATTCGAGTCCGGTTGGTTGCGAGCTCTGTCGCCGTTAAATATACGGTTGGCAAATACCGGCTTCCACCTGTAATTATATTGTTGTATCGGTATTTGTCAGTACCACCACATATTAAAAAAATGTTTATATAAATAATTTCATACAAATAATTAAACACCATGTATTTATCCCATTGACACGCTACATAAAGCTTTTTGTTTTAGGACGATTTTTGTTTTACTATAAACATAATAATTTATTTTTTTTATTTCTTGTCATATTTTAGATTAGAAACAGCAGTTCGAAACACGTTTCCCAAAACAACATGTCTTAAAAAATGTAAAACACAAAACAAGTAACAACAAGAATTGTTTATTAACTACAAATAAGTGTAGCTGTTCAGAATACAAGTCAATAATAAAAATGCGATTTTCACTCTTCTTCTCATTTGTTTGAGGTAAGCAATTACACTACCAAACTTCTCAATGCACAGGTTTTCTTTCACTTTTAAAGATGACTTCAGCATCGAATAATGCGCCCAAAATGATGCAGGTGAAAACGTTTCTTGCTACAAATCAAATTATAAACTATGTAAATGAAAATGGATTATCGCAGACTTACCTCCTCGTCTAAATAGGCGAGAATTACCTCTTCTGTTACCGTGGAGATTTTGCTATTTTCTAGCCAATGATAGAAACTTGAATAAACCTTCTCGTAAACAACTTTAAACTTCATGGGTAACAACTTTTCCCGCAATAAGTTCGCTTTCTTTAAAATATTTTCAGGAACTTCATTTGCCTTCTCCATTTTCGTTTATAAAATAAAGAACTCATAAACAACATATTTTAATCTAATTTTTAACGCATTAATTAAAACGCGACATAGATTTATCGACGTATTCGACGTAAAGGCTATTATAGATATCCACAAAAAAAGATCGTCATATGCGCGGCCGAGTATGTTTTGGTAAGAAATCAACAACATTAACTATCTTATGAATAGGAACTTATTGTTAAAACTATCGTATGGAATTTTATTGTTTTTTTTTCAATGAACTCGAACTTCAGCTGTATTTTGGTAAATATAGTATAATAAACTATAACTACATTTTGACCATAAAAATTGGTAAATTTTGATGAATGTAAAGAAATCTTTTTTTAATTTCTAGTTAGACATGCTGCTACCTACAAAAGCAGTAAAAATCCACAAAAACTTGCTTGTTAAAAGTTGCTCACTACAAACACCCTCCTGGGACTTACCTTGCGGTGGTGGGTTGAACTTAAAGTGACAAAACAGCCAGCCAGTTACCAACGGCTTAAAGCTCATTGAGATGACTGTGCGGTTCTTAAAGAAACGTTGTAAAATTAAAAAGGCGTCACCGCGATTTATAACGAACCCGCCAAAAATAATTTTAAGTAGTGCGTAAAGAAAACAAAAGTAAACAGGAGGTAATATCAAATAAAAGAAAGTGTTCCACTTCAAAGAAAAAGAGACAAGTTTATTTAAAAGAAAAAACTTAGTGGAACTGAATAATTCTCCAGCTTACAATTAGCAAGAAACATGAAAAAGATGTCCAATAAAATTATTAATGGGCGAGACCCTGTACGTAGATATAAAATTAATTAATTTCCATAAATCCTTAACATGGTCACTCACCTATTGTTTAATTTAATATACATAATAGGCCCACGACTGCCAAATATGTATGTATCATAAAAATCTGTTATTGATAAACAAGCAGATGGAATTACATTAAGAAGATTAATAGGTAATTAGGAATTCTATCTTATTATTATATTTATTTTTTAGTAAGATCTATAAGACTATCGTAAACATTGGTTACTGTTGCACGTAGGTAAATTTCCAGGAAGTAATAATGTAGGTAAATTCCACAACAATGACGTCAAGCGTGTACACACACTTTAATTATGTAGGGGTAGGGGTAGGGGTAGTGATATACTTTCTATCAACTTGTAACGCAAAACTATCATTCTGAAAACAACAAGCATTCTGAATGCAGCAACCATTCTATACAACAAACATTCTGAATACAACAATCATTTTGTATACAATATATTCACATTCTTAATACGACACAGAACAAGACATACAGAAACAAACAGCAAAGAATTAAGTTAAGTTTATATTAAGTGCTACATTGTGAGAATTATCTTATGAAATTAGGTTTAAGTGTTTTTTTGTAAAATAAATAAAACATTCAGAAAACACACCGACTTTCAATATAACTGCCACCAACCAAAATAAATAACCAGCTTATACGGAAGTTACGCCCGGTGAGCGGTAGGTCAAACACAAAATTATACATGGTCCTACGAGAATCGAATACAACGCAACATTCGGTACTTTGAGCCAGATATAAGTTTATACAATAATCAAAACTCATTTTCATGAAGATAACTTTATTGTTAATTTATTTAGATCTGTTTATTGCTATTAATTAATATATGGAAATATTCTTTAAGGTTGTTTAAAATGTTCACATAAAATAATATTTTACAACTAAATATACTGGGAGTCATAAACCAAGGATAGTAAACGTATATTATAGGTTTGTTCCAACTACCGGGTTCGTTACGGTACGGTTTCGTTTGGTGATCTTTTTCTGCGCAAGCATTAGTTTTGCACTGCTTTTGTACTGGTGATAATTATAAAGAAGTTTAAAGTGTTGGAGCGGATTTCTGATCGTTTTGTTATCAATCTATTTTGAGTATTACCAACAGTAATAATTGTAATAATCTACTTTATTTTGTTCTGTAATATTGCCATCAGTGTTGCCAGGTGTAGGGATTTATCCCTACATGTTGGAACTTTTAAGTAATGTAGAGACGTAGGGAAGGATTTCAGAAATTAGTTCAGTTGTAAAGAAACTGTAAATTGGCGACGAAACAAAAAATATTTTAGTAAAAACATTTATTTTCTACCTATAAATAATTATGAGCTACTAATTTGTACGCAGTTATATTATTGCCGGCAAACATAGTATCATCTGGTGAGTAGTGGCAGTTATTCTATTATGAAATAACGACATGGCGACGCAGTGAACATAGATGTAAGATATAAGTAAAGGCATGGTATTGGTAAATTCCCAATGTTAAAAACTGCTTTACTAGTGTAATGCTAATTATTCAGTGAGTGTGTCTTGTGTGGTTTTACTAATAAATAATTTATAAATATTTTAGTATATTGGTGCAGAATAATGAATTCAAAATCCGAAAATTTAGAAGCCGAGTTCAAACGCGCAAAGAGACAAGGATCACCATTATCATGGTCTCCTATTCCCTTTATTTCATTGTCCTCTATGGAAAAGATTGAACCCAAACATCAAACTAAAAGTTCGAGAAAACAAGCCTTTCAGAAAAATAGTTATCGTTTCCTTCTATTAAAGGCTGAATTGCTGCAGTACCTACCGATAAATATAAAGTTAAATGCATTACTTGCAACAAAATCCATTTAGTAGGGAAAATAAACTTGAAAAACCCTCTACAACAGGCTAGCATATACAGTCCTGCCGAGCTAACACATAATGTCTAAAACCTTACAAGTTGTCTTACACCTGTTTTGGAGAATGAAGAAGTTGATGCTGAAATTAGACTAAGTTTGCTAAATGTTCAATATAATATAAGTTTTAACTCAATTCAAGAAATATTCTCATCTATAAAGAACATGTTTAAGGATTCAAAGTTAGTGCAAAATGTAAGATTGAGAAGAACCAAATGTACGAACATTATTAACAATGTCGTGTGTGGAGCTGTAATTGACACTATTGATACTACATTAGCAGACAATTATTACTCCGTTTTAATAGACGAAAGCACTGATTTCAGCAATAGCAAAAACTTGTGCATTTTAGTAAAATATTTCGGTAACAGAGAAACCACCATTTAACCACCAAAGAAACCATTTATTAGACATAATTAGAGCTTCAGATGGATCTACAGAAGAACATTTATTTGAAACTTTCTGAGGCTCTTAGAACGACATAAATTAAGCATGGAATATATTGTTGGATACTGCAGCGATAATGCGAATGTCATGATAGGAAAAAGAGATTCATTTATGAGCCGTTTGTTAAATGAACTTACCACACGCTTTTGTAATTGGCTACATTTGTCATTCTGCTCACTTAATAGCGAGTCATGCAGCTGAAGAATTACTCAAAAATGTAGAAGCTTTAATGCATAATATATATTCTTATTATTCAAGGAGCCCCAAGACAGGCTTTACTTGAAGGTATTCAGCAGTGACGCGCCGTCCATATGGACGGCGCCAAGGCCTTAAAGGCGCCTACGGCCACTTGTGATAAGTTAAATTTTAAAAATATTAAAAACATTTTTTGAAAGTTTACAACAAATCAACAAATTTACATAAAACAATTATTACAATTATTTTAGCATTGACAGCAATAAAACGTAATAAATTTCAATGTTGAACTGTGGGAGAGTGGCTGGTAATTTTGGCTCAATACATATAGGGTAAAGGCGCCTATCAGTATTTCGCACGACGGCGCCGAACATACTTGGCGCGTTACTGGTATTCAGGATACGATGCATAAAGAGAAACACAAATTAATTAACCCGGACAGGACGAGATGGCTATAGTCCGCACGTTTTCCACTGACACTTGCGCAGATACGCGTTTTGACCAAGAATAAGGAGGTATATATTTTCGAATATTTCGCGCTAATTTATCACTTGTCCATCAGCCGTTTTGTATTGCTTATTTGTTGTGTCATTTTTTTTTTATATTTACGTCCTTATTTTCTTTTATTATATACAAGTTTTTTCAAAATTACACCATATTGTTATCATGTTAATAATTTAATTTAATGCGTTATAGGAGTTTCATGTTTTAAATTGTACAATTTAATCTTTTTAGAGGTTATAATGTTGGAACGTCAACATCTGCTTTTCTAGCGAAGCCTCTGGTGCGACTAAGAAAAAAAAGTATACCTGTCAAGATACTCGAGAAATAATCTGGATTGTTTACAATTATTTAAAAAAACAGTCTACACCAGGCACATTATTTATTTCAACCTAATTATAATAACATTTACTTTTGGCTAAATTAAAAAATACATCTGCCACCGATTTTCCTAAAAAAAAATATACGGGCGTTTAGGGGGCCGTTAATTAAGCAATTTATCATAATAAAGTTATTCTAACAGAGGCACCCTTAATCCACAAAAAAATAAAATACGTTAAAAAAAACAACTGACCTTAAACGTTACGTTTACGCCCAAATACACATGAAACAACTACTTTTTGGCCATTGTATGGTATTTTGAATTTATACTAATGCCTTTTACGTTTATATTTGCCGTGTTTTTGTCTTCATAATCTCATATTTTGCAAATAAACAAAATTGGAGATTTTACTGTCAAAATCAACGTTCTGTCACCGTGAATTTCATCCAGAACTGACAACTTATGTATAACAAATACAAATATTACTGTCCATATATATTCTAATGATCTTTTCCTCTACGTCATTTTTAAAAAGAAAGATTTAGATACTTTCTTCCTATTGGAATGTTATTGTGTTAAGAATTTATTTAATTTTTTTTAATAACAATATTAATTTATATTTAATATTTAAAATATTTTAAAACATTTATTTGGAAGTAATTTGAAAATAAATTTAAGAATTATAATAAAATCAAATATGTACCTATTTTATTGTAGTAATTTTCCATTTAGTTTAAAATGAATATATACAGTTTACATTGCTATTAACAATTTTGGAGTTAATATTAATGCTAGCAGCTATTATATTAAATATGTTGAAATGTTGGTATTTCACACAAACCTAAAATACTGTTGTAATTTTTCAACATTTACATATCATGTGACTTTAATAGAAGATTCGTTCCAGATCTTTCATAATAAAACATTAACTGATTGCAGAAGGAAATGGTTCAAATCGAACCAATTTGGTAGTATTGTTTGTTATACCTTTATAATTATCTGAACCATGTGCAATTGACAAAGTCGAATAGACATTACAGTAGTCAATTGGTGGATAGGTTACTTATCAGTAAACCTAAAATTCTAGTACAGACTCAGCCCATGTACAACGAAAGATTGAAGAGGGATAACATTTGTATCTTTTTTAGATTGACTCTTAACGATTTCTAAGCTGCATAGCGTCTCTTACCGCAACTTATTGTACTATTTTACAATAACTGCCATTGTACAATCAACCACTGTAAGAAAGCATAATAATGTATTTTATATAAACAACACCTCGATAGCTGATTTCATCTTAATATCATGCAATTAAGACTTAACAAAAATCCAACATATCTGAGATCCCTACAGCTTCTGTGGATTCAATCATACATCTTTTATGCATTCGCAATCATGGAATTAATATGCCCAACGAACGTTAGCATATGATCAAAGGTAACTTCAAGATATTGGACAGTCATACAATATTTAAGATCGCTGTTCTCTGACGTAGGTCCTTCGTTCTTATTTTTTGTCTTCGATATAACTGAATTTAGAAATGTTAAACGATAAGTTGTCGCTTCTACATCATGCCTCTGTTAATCCATCAATTTGTAATCGGTAACAGTCCTCTAGAGAGTACATTCCTAAGCGGAGTGGTACCGCCTTCCAGTGGGCGTTGAGTCTTTCCAAGGGAGTGATAGTGGTGGCAAATGAGGGAAAGGTGTTAAGCCAGTCAAGGGGGCTGTGGCATATCTGCTATTATATTTAGAAAATTAATATAATAATATACCTTAAAAACGTACCTACTGTTTTTATGAATATGCGTTTTATGTAACCAGCTAGCTAGTACATAAGATTATTATCTGAATGTTACCGCGTAAGTAAACATAATAAAATTAAATTAGTATTAGCTGCAGATGTTACTTAATTCGGTTTAGTATTGTCGTTGACAAAAGTTGTTAACAGAGCAGTGCACCGGCGCCACGGCGGCATCTTAAAAAGCAAAGGTATACTCGTATAAGTTAAAACTTGCACAAAATCAAATGTATAAAAGGCAGGGATTGCCCAAGGAATGTTTCATTACTTTTGTGTGCTACGTCAGATATCCACCGAGACTGACGAGTAAACATCGCCATTTAGGTAGGCAAGTAGCGAAATAAAACTGTGCGTTATTTAGAAAAATGCTTTCCGTTCGAATAACGCCTGCGCTTATCCGTAAATACTTATATAAACAGCTTCACACTATGACAGTTTTTCATGTAATCATATACTATATATATATAACACGCGACCCGCTGCTAAAGTGATTGAATCCAAAATGAAATAGCGGTAGTACAAGTATTGAGTATTTGAAATATGAATTTACGCACTCTTCTACGAACCAATCACTACGTATGTGTTTAGGTTTTTTTCTAATGAAGCCATGAAGCCTTCTTGGCTACAAGTACATTTGAAAAAAATTTGAAAAGAATTTGCTGGGTAAGGTATCCGAACAACGTGAGGAGAAGGAAATTAGTTATGCAACTTAAACATCACAAGGGTGTTGCATTTAGAAGTTGATTTGGGGTAGGAATTTCATATGTTAACGAAAAATTTAATGTTGGCTATCTTGATCGATTAGTATTCGACGTATTTAAATTTTGTGATCTCGTGCCCGTGTTATATGTTATAAACTTTCGTTGGATTTATTGTTTGTTTGTGTAAGTAGCATTTAGGACTATGGATAATAGTGTATAGCTTTACCATTTTTTTAATATTATTAATTGTTGATTTTTAAGATTAATATATGGATAGTGTCATATTCTGAAACGTCAAACTATACAATTTTTGAAAATACTATTGTAATTCTTTAAATTCATCTGACATAAGAGCTGGTATAGATCCTAAATATATTTTTATACGAATTAAGTTTGTTTGTAATTTTCATTTGAATTTATATTTTAGACCTATCCATCCCGCTTATGACTGCCACTAATCAGGTCCCCCAAGAGAGACCTTCCCCTTATCTGCCACCTAGGGACGCGCCTGGTGGGTAGCTGAACCCCCGCGGAAGAGGTCCGCGAACAAGTAAGAAGTTTATGCAATGAGTTCTAAATTACATATATTGATTGCAATACAGAAGTTAATGGAATGAAATTTTATTTTTCCTTCATACATAAAATTTGAATTACCCCAACTACAGCTATGTTGGTTGCATACACAATTATCCCCTTTCCACGCACAGTTCCCTGTCAACAATCTATACATAGGGATCTATTTTACTACATATTATGTTACACACCTATATTATTACTAATCTGTGGTCCACATAATTAGAAGTAATTCATTAAATGACAGATTATTTGGCCAACTTTGTAATGATAATATTGCAGATCGCTCTCTGCTGCACACAAAATTTCATTGGCTTTCTAAAGTTATTTGGCTGAATCTTTTTCTTTAATCTATTTGATCCAGTATTGGACTTTTAGGAAGAAGAGACCAACAACTGCGCGAAAACCCAATCATATCCAAAAATGACATCGCTTATTTGATAGCTCTTTTAATAGTAGATGGTATCCATTAAAAATACTTTAAAACGTTTCCGTGGCAACATTAGTTTGTTTAAAACGCCTTAGTAAATTGTTTTGTATTTAAAAGTTGTCATTTAAATTGACAGTTTGATAATTTTAGTTTGAATTTCGTAAAATACAATTCTGGGAAATGGTTAGATTAACGGAAATGCATAAAATAACAGTCATACAAATGATTGGTTACGGAGATAGAACCCGAACACAACAAGAAGTAACCCGCCTATTTCATGAGAAATTTCCTGATTTACCGCCTATAGCTCAAGGAACAATAAGTAAGATAGAGAAGCAGTTTCGAGAGTTTGGTTATGTAAAGCAGATAAAAAAACCAGCTGCCAATGCACTGAGTGTTGAAATCAAAGTAGATGTGATGCTTGAGTTTTTGGAAAACCCACATACATCGAGTAGACATGCATCCACTACATTAAATGTTAGCCATACATCGATAGTAAACATATTAAAAGAAAATGAAATGCATCCCTATAAAATGATATCTACTCAGGAGCTTATGGAAGACGATTTTGATAGAAGAACTTATTTTTGTGAGCGAATGATGGACATGCTGGATAACAATATTATCAATTTAGAAGACGTTATGTTTTCTGATGAGTGCACTTTTTCTCTTAGCGGTCATGCTAATCGGCAAAATTGCCGCTACTGGTCTACGGAAAATCCTCACTGGATGAGGGAAGAACACACACAATACCCAGTAAAAGTTAATGTTTGGGCAGGTATTGTTGGAAACCATATCATTGGTCCCTTTTTCATTGAGGGCAATTTGAATGGCGATCGTTATTTGGCACTACTTCAAAATGATGTCATTCCAACTTTGGCAAATTTATATCCTGATCCAGGAAACCCTCAAGTTCCAATGAATACGATATGGTTTCAGCAGGATGGAGCACCACCACTTTACCAACGCAATGCCCGGCAGTACCTCGATGCAATATTTCCCAATCGGTGGATAGGAAGGCGATTGAATTTAATTGACTTAAGAGAACGAATAACGCTAGCGATTAGGTCGATCACGCCTGATATGTTAAACAATGTTAGAAGACAGTTTTATTTAAGGTTAGGATGTTGCCAAGACGTTCATGGTGAACATTTTGAACATCTACTTCATTGACACTCATATTTTTTTTTGGCGTTTTAAATTTTTTGCATTAAATTTTATTTTTTGAGTATATTGTAGCGAATTTCGATAACAACATGATTTTATTTTATTCTATCTTAATTGTTGCAACAAACATGAAAATTATAACATTTTTGAATAGAGAATAAAGAGATCTTTACAACGATATATCACAAGCCTATACTTCCCATTTAAAAAAATGGGGGTTGTACCTGTCATTCGAAGGGGGTTGAAGGTAGGGATCGCATTTTCACGTTGAAGAATATTAATTTATATATTAAGTATGACATGTTTCGGGATTTTTTATAAATATGTACAGTAACCGAAATAATGAATTTATTCCATTTGGCTTATACACACTGTATATATTTAAAAAATATATACATTAAAACAAGATATACAAACAATGCAGATCATCTATAAGAAAGATGAAAAATACATATAATATTATCAGTTTAAGAATACAGTAAATCATAAGTAAATCACAAGTAATATATACTTTAAAACTTATAAGGACTGCTCCACATGCCATTTCTTCATTGCAGCACGAAGTTTTCGGCAATGCAGGTTTTTTATATCGCTCGCCAGCTTGTTATATAATTTAATGCCCAAATGATTCGTGCTTAATTGTGTTTTATTTATCTTATGAAAAGGAATGGCGGTGTTTCTTCCATTTCTGGTATAATAATGGTGAAAGTCTTTATTTTTTGCAAGAATTGTTTGCCTTTCATGGATATAATCAAGACAGGAAAGGGATGGTATGGTCAGTATATTACGGTATTTGAATATGTTTCTACTGCTGGTTCTTCCGGAAACCTCACATAAGGTTGTTATACTACCACTTTGCTCTAATACTATCTTTTTAAATACATTTATATAATCCAACATTAAAAAATTGCTTGACTAAACACGTCTAATACAAGAAAATATATTTAAGAAATATATACACATTCTTCTTTTGCCTCTTGTATTGTTTTCCACCAAAATTGCATTTCTAAATGCTTTTTTAAATATAATTTTCCCACGGAAGATACGTTAACATATACATCCACTTCCAAATTAAATTAACAGGATTGACTACCCTATTACCATTCAAAAATGAAATTTCCGTATACAATGAATCGATAAATTCTTCGCTTGATTTTGCTTATAATCTCCGATATTCCATTATAAACTATTCAGTAATGTATAGCGTTTCGGCCTTGATTTTTCAAATATATAGTATTTGATAATATTACTAACAAATATTAATATTCTAGATAAACAGTCATACCGTCAGTAAGTCAGTCATTTGGGGTTACTGTGGAATCCTGGTCATCAGTTATAGTAAGCAAGTCTAGTAAAGTCTTGTCAACACTCAAGTCTAGTTTAGTCACTGTCTGATTCGTCAGTAAAGTCCTCGTCTCGTGGGAACTCTCTAGGAGTCAATGGATTGTACAACAATCCCGCTAGACGTAGAAATTCCACAGTCCGATCTAATTTAAGCTCAGCACATCTTTTTTGAAATATATACTATGAGCACCTGCGGGTGAACCATTCCCTTAATTTTAAGGATCCCGACACAGGTGCGCATACCAACGGCATAGAGTCCTCGTGGCGCGCTGCTAAAAAGACAATTAATTCTAGCGGGCGAAAAAAAGCTCATATTCCGGGTAATTTGGCATACCCGTGCAATGGCAGGCAGTCGTATGCTCTCCAGTAATCGCTGATGATAGTTGTTCCCTCTTCGATCCAGTCACGGATGATAAGGAGCAACGTATCAGTCGTACTGAAACAAAAGAAAACATAAAAATTATCACGTATCCTTACAAAAAGAATATTTATTATAATCCGAAATTGGTGGAGACTGTGCCTTGAAATTTGAAACACGTAGAAACAAGAATAATCCCTAACCATAATATAACTCAATAAAGTTTAAATACGTAAGTTGACATTTCAGTAGAACAAACTGAAAACGAATAATAGTGCGTTTAACGCTATTTTCATTTTGTTCTACTGAAGATGGAAACTTAGTTGAATGCCGAAACACGTATTTAGAGTTTATTGATATATATATATATATATACATATAGTTGGATTTTTCTTGCTTCTGTCTGTTTCATTTATCATTAAGTTACTACAGAATTCATTTTTTCATTTTCTTTTCGCAAGACGTCATGATGTGACAACAGAATTGCGCAGTAAAGTAACCATAGTACGACAGAAGAAGCTTAATATGCATAATTGGTATATTAGTCTCAATGTAAAAAATACATATAACGTTATCTTAGAAAGATATATAATGCGTCTGTACTTTAAATTTATAGTAAAAATAAAGTCCATAACTTTATTTCAATAAAATTAAATGAAGCATGTCTATAATGATGTCATCTATTGGTAAATTAGTTCTAATCACCAAAAAGACGATTTTTTTTTCAATTTTATAAATGCTTGTAACTATTTACACTATTGCGACAAAGTAGTGTACACCAATAACGCATATAGGTAATATGTAAGGTAAATGCTTAAGAATAATTATAATATTACATAACACTTACCGATCTTCAACTGTGACCATAAAAACCCTGCCTGTGCCTCGTTCATAGCCACCAAAAACCCATTGACCCTCAACAGGGTGCCCACGATGGTACTTTCGCTTACCGAATTTAGATTCGTCAATGTCAACGACTTTGCCAATACCACCCAACTTTTGTTTGTATTCAATAAACGCATCAAAAACCACCTCGCGACAGAAGGAAGCCCAATCTGTCGCGGATGGTTTGGAGATGTTCACTTGTTTACAAATTTCAGTCAGATCAGTATTGGAAACCCATAGATTGACAAAACCTAAAATCTGTAACAACGAAAGTTTGGAACGAGCTAAAAACGTCCAAGTTCGAATGTTAACGTACTGTTGGCATCTCCTTTTTGGTCTAGTCCGTCTTTTTCCACAGTACCACAGTACCCCGTCAGGTCTGAAAGAAAAAATATAATTTACCAAAAAAAAAATGCACTTTGAGTTCAAAATATAATTTTACTAAAATTCATTAGGTGATGATAATTGTAATACAAAAACCGAAACAGTCACTTTTATGGCTAAAGGTTGAGTATGATATGGGGGAGGGGGTTACGACTAGTTGATATCATTACCAAATTGTTAAATTCCACTTATGACTATGCTACAGAATTATGATAATTCTCAAATGTTATTGATTTAATATACAAAAAAATGTGCCAAATATCAATCGGCGAATTTATGTTTATAATTTAGGTACAAATTAGGCCAATATACTTAATTAATATTTATTCGACAAACATGATTTTAAATATTTAGGTTTAATAACGGAGTGTTATCAACCTCTAATTGGTAATTTAAAATGAGGTTTAATTTGTTTGACCTATTTATTTCTAAACTCTAATAAATTCAATTTATTGCTCTTATCCTGTATGTGTAATATGACAAATATTTTAGTAAACTTATGTTTATGCTCTATACAATGGTTTGCATAAGTAGAATCTGTTTTCTACAATTTGAGGCGTCATTCATGTTCTTTTATGCGTGTAGAAAAGGACCTACCAGTTTGTCCAAAATAAGCTAATCCCACATTCACAATTTAATTTATAAACACCAGACTGTAAGTTCCTTTTTCGGTTTTATCTTTACTATTGTTAATATATTTATGAAGTGTGTTGTTGGTTCCAAATGAAATAAGTGTACCCGCCTTTTTTTCCAAAAATTCATTAATTTTATTGGAAGTTGTGCCCATATATGTTAAAGATGTGCATTTTGAATAAGTGTTAGGCACTACAGGGTAGATTAGTGAAATAATTTTTGTTTTTTATAAAAGAGGTTAATAACCTCCTCTATAAAAAAAAAACATTTCATTTATCTGCCGGATATGAGCAATAAATTTAATTAGAGAGTTTAGAAATAAATAGGTTAAACAAACTAAACCTCATTTTAAATTCCCAATTAGTGGTTGAAACTTGAAACTCTCCGTTTTTAAACCTAAATTATTTAATATCATGTTTGTCGAATAAATGTTAATTATATTGGCCTAATTTCTACCTAAATTCGCTGACTGATATTTGTTGATTTTTGATGATTTTTTGTGTATTAAATTAATAGCATTAGTTATCATAATTCTGTAGTTATAGTCATAAGTGGAATTTAACAATTTGGTAATGATATCAATTAGTTGTAACTCCCGCCCCCTCCCATACTAAACTTTTAGCTATAAAAGTGAAGACTGTTTCGGTTTCTTATTCATTCGCACGCTATCGATTGCTCTTAGCACATCGGTAGTAATAGAATACTTCGACCGATATATTATAATATAATATATTTCCAACAAACGAAGCGAAACCAGAAGAAATGGCTGGCCCCAACCAGGAAATCGTAGACATCGCAAAATTCTTACAAGGCATTAACACTAAAGAAGCATTGCAAACAATCATTTCAATGTCAACGAAGAAAATACAGTCAGAACACGACATTGGCTACACCATCAGAGATTCAACACGAACAAACAAGACAGAAAACAGAGCCACCGCAAATACCAACTAGCAACAGCTACAACGTACTCCGCACGATCGATGAAGATACGAAGAACGAAGAAAGGACACCAATGGAAAGCGACGACAAACCGACAGCCTCCACTTCCGCAGCGAAACCCGGGGTAAGTACCACTAAACACACAAACACAAACAAACAGCACAAAACAATCACAAAAACAGTAACCAACACAAACCAATCACCCAAAATGCCCACTATCTCCCCAATTACAATCACTGACCCAACACAATGGAATCTAGTCCGAGAAATCATGAATTCAAACAACATTAAATACACATAAAGTAGATACGTCCAGGCCGGAGTCCAAATCACTCCATCAACAGAACAAGACTATCGCAATCTCAACCGAATTCTCAACGAAAAAGCCATTCAATCCTTCACATACCAACTCCGTAGTGAAGAGAAATTAAAAATCGTCATCAGAGGCGTACCCCAATTCCTGACCGACGAAGACATCAAAGCCGATCTAGATTCTAGAAACTATCCGATCGCGAAACTCACTAGGATGAACGGTAAAGACCGCCTTCCAGCCCCCCTTATTTTAATAGAAATAGACAAACAATACAAGTCAATTTTCGACATCCACACAGTTTGCGGATTAGAAGTAAAAGTAGAGTCCCTCAGACTTAGAAAGGACGTAGTACAGTGTCACAGATGTCAGAAATTCGGTCACCGACAGCGTACGTGCAACGTGAATTTCGCGTGCATGAAGTGCGGAGAGTCACAATCGACGCATGAATGCACAAAGCCGACAACCACCCCCCCCCTAAATCCGCAAACTGTGGCGGAGCTCACCTCTCGACCAGCTTATCATGCAAAAAAAATCCAAATGACCCAATAAACGAACCAATACAAACACACAAACTCATATACGTACCGCTACCAAAACACAACGCGTGGACTCAAAGACAACAGACAAATAACATCACCGTAACTACACCCACAACCCGGGACAACACACCAACACCTAACACACACGATAAAGCTGACGACACAATTGCACTCATGATTGGGAAACTGTTCCTAACATTCAGCTCGACAAACGCTACACCCCAACAAAAAAAAGCTTTTTCGAACAAACAAATGAACTTACAAAACTTTTCCACGCACGCAGGCAATGAATCACAAACACAACATTAAAATAGCCTATTGGAATGCACAAAGCATAACACACAAAAACATGAATTACACGTATTTTTAGACGAACACCAAATAGACGTAATGCTGCTAAATGAAACACATCTAAAACCAAGTCACTCATTAAAAATACAAAAATACAGAACATACAGACACGATAGGCCGGTACAAAAAGGCGGCGGAACCGCTATACTCGTACACGAAACAATAAAACAGCGAACTTGAATACAAAACACTCGATATCATCGAAAACACAGGCATACAAGTAAACACAAAAAGGGGACCGATAAACCTTTACGCAAGTTATCTTCCCTCCGGATTAGACATAGTAGAATCAGACATACAAACGATCTTCAATCAAAACACACCTACAATATTTCAGGGAGATTTTAACGCGAAACACCAAAACTGGAACTCGAAAGTAGCCAATAAAAGCGGTAAAAACTAAAGAAAATAGCACAAGACAACAACCTCAACGTAATCGGGCCTGTGGAACCCACACACATACACATACCAACGGGTACTACTGACGTTTTAGACATTGCAATACTTAAAAGCATAACAACAACACATACAATAGAAACTATAAACGACCTCTCCTCAGATCATTTTCCAGTGATATTAACGCTTGACATGGACACAACTACAACGAAAATTACATTTAAAAAGACAGACTGGGGAAAATTCAAAGAATCCCTAGTACTCAGAACAGTAAAAATTCACAACGCGAAAGACATTGATCAAGCAGTTATTACACTGGAAGATGACATAAAAAACGCAATCGCACACACGACAAAAACGAAAACCATCGACACAAAACTTAACATTCCGACAGAAGTAAAAATAAAAATGCGAAACAAAAAAAACATACTTAAAGAATATAAAAGAACGCTAAATCCGGAAATAAAAACAAAATTAAACGCGATAAATAACGAAATAAAATCTGACATGATCGAACACTTTAATAAAAAACTGGAATAACAAAATTGAATCCCTTAACACGCAAGATCAAACACTCTGGCAGATGACAAAAGCCCTAACAAACACTAAAAACAAAATTCCACCGCTAAAAACCGCAAACGGACCGGTAATAACTGACAAAGAAAAAGCAGACGAATTCGCGAACGCGTTAAAACGACAATTTGAAACGAATCAGACAATACCAAAACACAACACATTTTCTAACCAAATTGAAAGGGAACGAAATAATAAATAGAAATAATCAAAGGCGAAATTGACGCGACAAACACTGACGAAATGGAAAAAATAATTAAAAACCTAAAAAACCGGAAAGCCCCCGGAGCGGACGGAATAACAAATGTAGCAATTAAGAACCTACCAAAAACCGGAATACAAATAATAACTGACATAATAAACGGAATAATAAAACACGGACACTATCCCGCGATTTGGAAACACGCGCAGATAATAATGATCCACAAACCTGGAAAAACAACTAAAACAACCGCAGATTACCGGTCAATCAGCTTACTTACGTCAATAAGTAAGCTGGCAGAACGCGTAATACAGACAAGACTTGAAAATGAAGTCGAAAACAAAAACATTATCCCAAATTTTCAATACGGTTTGCGGAAAAACCACTCAACAACACAACAGGCACTAAGACTGACAGAACACATAACCGAAAAAATGAACATATCGACATCAACGGGCGCAATCTTTCTCGACATTGAAAAGGCCTTCGACCGGGTTTGGCACGCCGGCCTCATACACAAAATGAAACGTCACAAAATATCAAACACATTAATAAAAATAACCGACAATTATCTAAAGAACCGTACATTTAATGTCGCAATCGGAAATGAAAAATCGACAATCGAACACATAGCAGCAGGAGTCCCACAAGGATCCGTCCTCGGACCACCCCTGTATAACATATACACTTCGGATATTCCCACAATAGAAAAATGTAATATCGCACAATACGCAGACGACGCCGCTATATACATAAGCAGCAAACGAACATCTTACATACACAAGCAGTTACAAAACAATCTAGTCCTCCTAAAGGACTGGTACGACAAATGGAAAATTAAAATTAACCCATTAAAAACCGCGGCAATTTACTTCCAACATAGAAAACGACACAAAAGGCCGGACGAAGTCAAACTCGAAGGTCACACAATACACTGGAAGGAAAAAGTTAAATATCTCGGGGTCACAATGGACTCACAACTTACATACACGGCACATATCAAACTTCACAACACACGCACTGTACCCGATACTAAACGGCAAAAGCAAACTAACACTGGAAAATAAAATATTAATAATAAAAACGATAATACTCGCAGGCGCAACATATGCCGGAGAAATATGGCATCAAGCCAGCGAAAAGCAAAGACAATCGGTACAAGGGAAACTAAACAAGGTTATTAGACTCGCGATAAATGCACCGCGATACATGACAAATGCGCAGATACATAAAGAGACGAAACTCGAAACACTGGAAACAATAATATGCAAACGAGCATTAAAAACAATAGAAACAATAAAGTCACACGAAAACCCCACAATAAGGAAAATAATAAACCCAAAACGGAGACTAATTAAAAAAGACGGACTCAAACAAATTAAAAGACGCGCAGAGGATAACGATATCCAAATAACCGCGAAAAAAATCAAAAATTAACAGATAAACAGAGGTCAACACAAACACACAAAATGTAGCAAAACACACAGCATTCCTTATAGGCTAAACAAACGTAACACACAAACACACACCTACACACAATAACACAAAACATTCACAACCCCGGGTAATGAAATTGGAGTGGAAATGAAGGAAACTTCGACCACCAAAGAAAAAATCAAAAGGACACATATAAAAAAAGCTTTCTTATTACAATTATCATCACCTGATTAAGCTCTAGTAGAGCGAAATCAACGTAGTGAATTTTAATAAAATTATATTTAGAACTCAAAGTGAAATTTTATTTCATCAATGATATATTACTATGGAGTTTCAACACGTATCGTCTTCGTCAATTAATCAAAAAAATAAAGTCTAATACTTACGCGACTGAAGCAGCTACTAATGTCAGGGGGTTTCCACAGCGTGGGCACATATATGTACCCACAAGAGGAAGTAACCCCCATGCAATCAATTGCTCTGCCACCGCTTTCGGTTCACCCGCGCAAATCTCTCTAATTTCTAAAACACTTAGACCTCTTACAGTCATTTTATCAAAAGTGAAACGAATTTTAACGGTTTTTAATATATATATATAAATATATGTATTGATATTTACAGTTACGGCAACAAAAAATAAATAAATTAGTACATTGTTATTAATGAATATGCAGGACATTAAACAAAATAAGTTAACAATAAACACAATAACATTTTCAACGAATTGAAAGCCATCAGATAATTACTGTTTTTGAACTTTGAAAATTTCTGTTATAAAATGACGTAAAGGAAAATAACAGTGGAATATATGTGAACAGTATATTTTATTTTTCAGATATTGTCTGTTCTGTATGAAATTTGCGGTGACAGAACGTTGATTTTGACAGTAAAATTTCCAATTTTGTTTATTTGCAAAATATAAGATTATTAAGACAAAAACACAGCAAATATAAACGTAAAAGGCATTAGTATAAATTCAAAATACCATACAATGGCCAAAAAGTAGATGTTTCATGTGTATTTGAGCGTAAACGTAACGTTTAAGGTTAGTTGTTTTTTTGAACGTATTTAATTTTTTTGTGGATTAAGGGTGCCTCTGTTAGAATAACTTTATTAAGATAAATTGCTTAATTAACGGCCCCCTAAACGCCCGTATATTTTTTTTTAGGAAAATCGGTGGCAGATGTATTTTTAATTTAGCCCAATATAGGTATAATTTCCATGTTACTGAAAAGCAAAAACTTACAGTTCAAGGAATTTTGAACAAACTTATAGATAACAGTGTTACTTTTGCTGAAGAAAGTAACTTCATTGTTACAAAAGCTAGAATTCAGGTGTGTGTATTTAAATGAAATGTAGGTAAATACTTTTAGCAACAATCAATAATAAATGAATAGTTTAGATAATTAGCTCTAGCAAAGTGTGTCCTTTACATGAATGTATGTACATATTTCACATTTTAAATTCAAATAGCTATGCTTTTTATATATGTATTATGTATGTAGGTTTTTATTAATTCTTTACAATAAAAAAATATTGCATATATTTGTAATATTTTCATTTACAATTGTTTAGAAAATATATAGTTCAAATCTTTTTTCCTTTAGTTGAATACATGAAGAAACTTCAAATTATAAAGTATAACTATGCGATATTTTCTTTTGGTCACATCTAATATGCGAGTAGAATTTGTTTAATGTATAACAAATAATAAATTCTCCGTAATCAATAAAAATGCATCCATAATCTGTAAATATATAAGCTTAAGTTAAGTAAGTATATTTGCTTGTTGCAGAAGCAATTTTTTAGTTAAGAACCATAATTAAGAAGTATAAAATACGTACATTATTTTCTGTATATACCGGGTTTTTTCTTGTCATTACACATAGGTATAATGTATTGACTGACTATTTTCATTTCCAATTACACGTATTTGTATGGAGGCGTAGGCAACCAGTTATACACCAAAATCTACGTACAAAGAGAAAATTTGTGTTCATTACAAATATCTTAAATTAAATATATTTTATTGAAAAATAAATAATTTATTTAAATCATGGATACGTATAGCAAATACGAAAAAGTTTCAGTGGTAATGTGGTATCAGAAGAATAACAGTTTAAGAACGGTCTAAGGACATGTTTTCCGTTAATTATCCTAACAGGCCTATACCTTGTGCAAAGACAATTTTAAATATTTACAATAGATTCAAAGAAGATGGTTGTCTTCTAAATTCACAAAAAAAGTAATAAAATCAATTATGTGTTAACAGAAGACATGAAGCTGAATATCCTGTGTTATATAGAAGAACGGTCTATAGGATCGCTTTTAGATGTAGCCAGGCATTCTGGAGTATTGTACAGTTCGGTGTACAGAACCCTGAAAGAATTTAAATATAAGCCATACAAGGTATCAAATCATCAGGAGCTTTTCGAGGAAGATAAAATAAAACGATTTTTGTGAAAAAATGTTTTAATATGTTAAATGAAAACGAAGCAATTTTAAATAAAATAATTTTTACTGGAGCTATATTTACCATATATGGTGAAGTCAAATGAAAGACTAAAACCGAAAAATGTTAATATTTTCAAAATTTTTATTTAGGAGCAATATCATACGATATTAACATTTTTCGGTTTTAGTCTTGCACACCTTTGTTCTATTATTAAACGAGCTGTACTATACACTCTCACTTTCTGCTGAACTCGCTGGAATACAGAAGTATTTCCTAGCACATTGTTTTAAGGGTTTCAGCTCAATTCCTGTTACCTAAAAGAAAATCTAAACAAAAAATGTAATTACCCTTTTTTCTTAAAACTTACTTTCCAAAATAAAAGAGGATCAACGTCCTGATTTGAATTTGGCCTTTCGAGGTTTGCCTTAGAGTTATTATTACATCGGCTGTAATTGAATTTACTTTCTCTTATTCTTTCTTGCAAAAATACAAATAATGAATGTGACTTTTCATGTGAACTAATATCTGTTACGATTATAGGCATTTGTTCTTTATTTTCAGGGTCTACTTTCTTCATAATATTAAACATTTCTTGATCTAGGAAATATGTAAAAAAACTTTCTCTTTAAATCGAGGTTTTCAAAGAATTGCTACTCTAGTAACTGATCCTCCTTCATATGCAAATAGCCTTGCTTTAACAGATTCCAAAAGTTTGTTGCATAGTGTCTTCCCTTCCTCAATCTTTAATGCCAAGCCAATTCCTCAATCTTTAATGCCCAATTTAAATTTTTAAATTAAAAAATGTTATTGTTTTTAAGTTTGTTTTATGTTATTTAAGTTAACAAAAGGAAACTTCAGTCATACTGTATATGTATGAATATTTCTTGTAGATATATTTCCTGAGAAACTGTCCAAGATAATCGACTCTGCCTGTCAAGGATTGAGCAAGGAAGAACAAAGCCAAGTTATGGATCTAATCAAACATTATGAAGACGTTTTTGAAACTGAAAGTGGTACGAAAGGCAGAACCAATATTGTGATGCACAAAATAAATACCGGCGATGCAAGTCCAATACGACAAGGACCAGGAAAATTACCACTGGCAAAACGTGAGGATGTCAAGCAGATTATACAAGATATGGAAGGCCAAGGAGTAATTGAACCTTCGAATAGTTAATGGGCATCACCAGTGGTCCTTGTAATAAAAAAGGATGGATCTAGCAGATGTTGCGTGGACTATCGTCGTCTGAATAGTGTGACCAAGAAAGATAGTTATCCTCTCCCAAGAATAGACGATACACTAGACACCCTGGCAGGAGCGAAATGGTTCTCCACTCTCGGCCTGAAGAGAACTATTAGCAAATGGGAATGGACCCCAATGACAAAGAGAAGACTGCTTTCAGTTTAGGTACAGGACTCTGGCAGTTTACAGTCATGCCTTTTGGACTATGTAAAGCCCCAGCTACTTTCGAGTGACTCATGGACACTGTACTGAGAGGACTGTCTTGGAATACCTGCCTGGTATATCTTGATGATGTGATAGTGGTAGGAAAGACCTTTGAAGATCACATGAAAAATTTGGAAGTAGTATTCCAGAGATTGCGAGATGACAACCTGAGATTAAGTCCAAAGACGTGTCACCTTTTCCGCAAGGAGGTAAATTACTAGGGACTACTGCGTAACCAGATGAGAACAATTGGCAGTAGTTAAAACCATTGAGCACTTTTACAAGTATCTGTACGGGCAGAAGTTCCTTACCCGCACAGATCATGCTTCTATGAAGTGACTCTTGCAATTTAAGAATCCCGAGGGTCAAGTAACTAGATGGATTGAGAGGCTACAAGAGTATGAGTTCGACATTGAACACAGAGCAGGTCTCAAACATCAAAATGCAGATGCTCTTTCCAGAAGACTGTCGACATTGCAACCGAATCGAAGACAAATTGGCGGAAGCCCATTTGAAAGAATCGCCATAGACGCCACCGACCCTCTTCCAGAAAGCGACAAAGGAAATAAATACATCATAGTGGTCATGGACTATTTTGCCAACTGGTTTGAAAAATATGCTCTACCAAATCAAGAAGCTGGAACTGTAGCAGACGTGATTGTGAAGGTGTTCGTCAGCCGTTTTGGTGTACCCCTGGAACTTCATTCCGATCAAGGGCGAAATTTCGAGTCCTGTCTATTCGAAAAGATTTGAGGACTTTTGGGCATACGTAAGACGAGAACAACTCCCCTGCATCCACAATCAGATGGGATGGTAGAGCGAATTAACAAGACCATTATCAGACACTTATTCAAAGTCTCCGAAGACAAGAGAGACTAGGACGAACATTTACCATTATTCCTAATGGCATATCGGGCCTCTGTTCAAGAGACAACTGGCCATTCACCAGTAAACGTGCTATTCGGGATGGACTCCGATTTCCCTATGATTTAAAGTTTGGGAGCAAGCCTGGTGAAGATCTTGCCGGAGAAGATTATGTCAGCGCTCTCCAACGAAAAATAGATAATATCCATGATCAAGTAAGACATAATATCCAAGATGCTAGTGACGGAAGATGTGATGAAGGAGAGCTACGACAGCAACGCCGTGAAGGGTGGTTACCATGAAGGCGATCGGGTTTGATTATATATACTACAACGCCGACGTGGCCTATCTCCAAACATCAAAAGAATTGGGAGGGGCCATACGAGGTGTTGAAACGGATTAACGATATAATATACCGCATAAGGCGAACACCTCATACTAAGCCAAGAGTCGTACATTTTAATCGATTAGCTCCATACTCTGGAGACAATAATGACGAAGCCGCTGACTTGTGTCGATTGGATAGCCAATACCAGGAACTAACTTTCGAAGACTTCATGGAAGAGTATTCTGGTTCGAGAAAAGCTCGATTTGGAGTGACCATCGAGAAACAAAAAGATTTGTTTACGATGCTGCCAGACTACGCGCTTGCTCATTGCGTAGTCCGAGATCTGCGAATGGCCAAGGGAATTGCCAGAGAATTTAAAAAGAGATTTGGCAGAATCGAAAAAATAAGGCAGCATTGACCAGCAATTGGGAAGAGTCTCCAAATAACAAATGAAGAACAGCCCATATTTTAATTGGTCACGAAAGAACTGTCAAGCCTGAAGCCAACCTATCGTGCCTTATGGGAAGCCCTGGTCGACTTACGCGAACAAATGTTACAACAAGATATTTTGAAATTAGCTCCAAAATTGGGTTGTGGATTGGACCGCCTGGACTGGAGAATTGTAAGGAGCATATTAGAAGTAATATTCCAACATACTGGTATGGAAATTTTGGTATGCAGTTACTGGCTTGAATATTCCTTTACACCCAGGCAAGATAAGACCGTGGACTGTTATTTCAATATGACGTCGCAATGTAACAGAGGCCCTACCTGTCGATTTCTCCATCGTTTGAGGGGATCAAAATATAACATGTTTCGGGACGAAACTTCATTTTTAAGGAGGGGGCAAAATGTAAATTCGTAACACATGAAAAGTCTAGGTTATTATCGAATATCCCAGTAGTTTTCACCGTTAATATAAATAGCAGTAGGAAGGGATTTGAATTCATTCCACACCTAATAATCGCCGAGTGAAATATAAATACATAAATGTGCTTATTGTTAGTAATTAGTTACTAAATTGTTATTCGTTTTTATTATTAATATAGTGTGTGTCTGATACCGTTACTTTTATTTAAGGACCCAGACAGACAAAAATTTTACAATATTATCTTTTAACTTTCTTTTTATTCTCTTTCATCTGTGTTTAAACTCTTCATAATTTTTACTGTTAACAGGATTTTCAGCAATGTTTCTGCTTTAGTTTTAGGTTTAGTTTCTGCTATGTTAATTTCTTTTAGGGGTATCAATATGTTTATATCTGATACGTTAATATTTTCTATATCCATCATAGAGTCGGGCTTCATAAAATAAGAGTAAAAATTCCAGATAAGCTTTTATATACGGGATATTCAAATCGTTTGATATCAGATTAACATTTGCACTTTTGTCTTTAACAGTTGCAAATGGAAATATTTGGTGTAGAATTGACCACTGTTCTAAAATTCTGTTTACCGAATTAAACATTGCTAGGGTTCATGCGTTTTCTATTGACACCAACCTGACCGAAAATATAAACGTCATTCGTTACAAACACTCCACAAATATCGGTGTAGGATACGTTCATAAGTGATTAATTTAAAGTCTTAATTAGAATAATCTTATACAGGGTTTTTCTTTTGTCATTACACATAGGTATAAAGCATTGACTGACTTTCTTCCATTTCCAATTACACATAGGCATAAATGTATGGTGGCATATAGTAGGGAACTAGTTATACACCAGTAACATTTTCAAACTGTCAAAAATTTCTGTTTTTCGTTCATACTTATATCTTAAATTAAATACATTTTATTGAAAAATACATAATTTAAAACAGTTAATTATCCCAACAGGCGTACATCTTGTGCGAAGACAATTTTAACTATTTTTAACAAATTCAAAGAAGATGGATAGTATTTCTTTAAGGTTCTTTAAGGTTGAAATACCTATATCTAAGATAGTAAAATTAGTGTATCAAAAAAGGTAGAAAGTATAACAAAAAAAGTAGGAATAGATTTTACCACATAATGAAATTGTAGAACGTCCTCACATTACTTCCAATGAATTACCGAGCGCAACGCACGCATTAGGGCTATATCCGTAACACGATAAAAACAAATAACACGTCGTGGTATCTTACGAATAAGTGGTTTTATAAAATGGAGAAATTTATCTTAAAAAGCAGCAGTGGGAAATTCTTGTAGGTAATAAATATGTTACTATTTCTTTAATAATCACAATAACATTTGGACTGTACAATTATTTGACAGTATCACTACTGGCATTAAAGATTGAGGAAGGGAAGACACTATGCAACAAACTTTTGGAATCTGTTAAAGCAAGGCTATTTGCATATGAAGGATGATCAGTTACTAGAGTAGCAACTCTTTGAGAACCTCCATTTAAAGAGAAAGTTCTTTTTACATCTTTTCTAGATCAAGAAATGTTTAATATTATGAAGAAAGTAGACCCTGAAAATAAAGAACAAATGCCTGTAATCGTAACAGACATTAGTTCACATCAAAAGTCACATTCATTATTTGTATTTTTGCAAGAAAGAATAAGAGAAAGTAAAATCAATTACAGCCGATGTAATAATAACTATAAGGCAAGCCTCGAAAGGCCAAATTCAAATCAGGACGTAGATCCTCTTTTATTTTGGAAGGTAAGTTTTAAGAAAAAAGGGTAATTACATTTTCTATTTAGATTTTCTTTTAGGTAATAGGAATTGAGCTGAAACCCTTAAAACAATGTGCTAGGAAATACTTCCGTATTCCAGCGAGTTCAGTAGAAAGTGAGAGTGTATAGTATAGCTCGTTTAATAATAGAACAAAGGTGTGCAATACTAAAACCGAAAAATGTTAATATGATATTGCTCCTAAATAAAAATTTTGAAAATATTACCATTTAAATATGGGATGTTCTTCATTTGTTATTTGGAGACTCTTCCAAATTGCTGGTCAATGCTGCCTTAATTTTTCGATTCTGCCAAATCTCTCTTTAAATTCTCTGGCAATTCCCTTCGCCATTCGCAGATCTCAGACTACGCAATGAGCAAGCGCGTAGTCTGGCAGCACCGTAAACAAATCTTTTTGTTTCTCGATGGTCACTCCAAATCGAGCTTTTCTCGAACCAGAATACTCTTCCATGAAGTCTTCGAAAGTTAGTTCCTGGTATTGGCTATCCAATCGACACAAGTCAGCGGCTTCGTCATTATTGTCTCCAGAGTATGGAGCTAATCGATTAAAATGTACGACTCTTGGCTTAGTATGAGATGTTCGCCTTATGCGGTATATATCGTTAATCCGTTTCAACACCTTGGCCCCTTGGCCCCTCCCAATTCTTTTGAAGTTTGGAGATAGGCCACGTCGGCGTTGTAGTATATATAATCAAACCCGATCGCCTTCATGGTAACCACCCTTCACGACGTTGCTGTCGTAGCTCTCCTTCATCACATCTTCTGTCACTAGCGTCTTGGATATTATGTCTTACTTGATCATGGATATTATCTATTTTTCGTTGGAGAGTGCTGACATAATCTTCTCCGGCAAGATCTTCACCAGGCTTGCTTCCAAACTTTAAATCATAGAGCAATCGGAGTTCATCCCGAATAGCACTGGTGATTGGCCAGTTGTCTCTTGAACAGAGGCCCGATATGCCATTAGGAATAATGGTATATGTTCGTCCTAGTCTCTCTGGTCTTCGGAGACCACTTTGAATAAGTGTCTGATCATGGTCTTGTTCATTCGCTCTACCATCCCATCTGATTGTGGATGCAGGGGAGTTGTTCTCATCGTTCGTATGCCCGAAAGTCCTCACATCTTTTCGAATAGACTGGACTCGAAATTTCGCCCGTGATCGGAATGAAGTTCCAGGGGTACACCAAAACGGCTTACGAACACCTTCACAATCACGTCTGCTACAGTTCCAGCTTCTTGATTTGGTAGAGCATATTCTTCAAACCAGTTGGTAAAATAGTCCATGACCACTATGATGTATTTATTTCCTTTGTCGCTTTCTGGAAAAGGGCCGGTGGCGTCTATGGCGATTCTTTCAAATGGGCTTCCGCCAATTTGCCTCCGATTCGGTTGCAATGTCGACAGTCTTCTGGAAAGAGCACCTGCATTTCGATGTTTAAGACCTGCTCCGTGTTCAATGTCGAACTCATACTCTTGTAGCCTCTCCATCCATCTAGCTACTTGACCCTCGGGATTCTTAAATTGCAGGAGCCACTTCATAGCAGCACGATCTGTGCGGATAAAGAACTTCTGCCCGTACAGATACTTCTAAAAGTGCTCAATGGTTTTAACTACTGCCAATTGTTCTCATCTGGTTACGCAGTAGTCCCTCTCTGGTTTGGACAGGGTCGTGCGATTACCTTTCATTATCCAGCTTGGGTTTGAGAGAGCACACCACTAATCCCGACGTTACTGGCATCTATACCCAGAACAAACCTCCTAAATGGCAGTGGAAAGTTTAAAACAGGTGCACTAATCAAAGCTCCTTTTAGCAACTCGAATGACGCTTATCATTCGTTGTTCCAAATGTATGGTCGATTTTCTGTTAGGCGGATAAGTGATTTTGCAATATTAGAGAATCCAGTAACGTAGCGTCGATAATACGAACATAATCCCAAAAAGCTTCTTAGCTGATTTTTGTCTTTGGTTACAGGCCATTTTTCCACAGCTCTTACTTTTTCTGGATCCACGGCAACTCCTTTTCCGGAAACCACATGTCCAAAGTAATTTACCTCCTTGCGGAAAAGGTGACACGTCTTTGGACTTAATCTCAGGTTGTCATCTCGCAATCTCTGGAATACTACTTCCAAATTTTTCATGTGATCTTCAAAGGTCTTTCCTACCACTATCACATCATCAAGATATACCAGGCAGGTATTCCAAGACAGTCCTCTCAGTACAGTGTCCATGAGTCACTCGAAAGTAGCTGGGGCGTTACATAGTCCAAATGGCATGACTGTAAACTGCCAGAGTCCTGTACCTAAACTGAAAGCAGTCTTCTCTTTGTCATTGGGGTCCATTCCCATTTGCTAATAGCCGCTCTTCAGGTCGAGAGTGGAGAACCATTTCGCTCCTGCCAGGGTGTCTAGTGTATCGTCTATTCTTGGGAGAGGATAACTATCTTTCTTGGTCACACTATTCAGACGACGATAGTCCACGCAAAATCTGGTAGATCCATCCTTCTTTATTACAAGGACCACTGGTGAAGCCCATTAACTATTCGAAGGTTCAATTAATCCTTGGCCTTCCATATCTTGTATAATCTGCTTGACATCCTCACGTTTTGCCAGTGGTAATCTTCCTGGTCCTTGTCGTATTGGACTTGCATCGCCGGTATTTATTTTGTGCATCACAATATTGGTTCTGCCTTTCGTACCACTTTCAGTTTCAAAAACGTCTTTATAATGTTTGATTAGATCCATAACTTGGCTTTGTTCTTCCTTGCTCAATCCTTGACAGGCAGAGTCGATTATCTTGGACAGTTTCTCAGGAATTATATCTACAAGAAATATTCATACATATACAGTATGACTGAAGTTTCCTTTTGTTAACTTAAATAACATAAAACAAACTTAAAAACAATAACATTTTTTAATTTCAAAATTTAAAATAAAAATATAAATTAATAATAGTAACAAAAACGATATTTTTAGGATAGTTAATGCGTACTTTACATGTCTACAACAGGTGTTCGAAGTTCCCCCCACCGACTCGAACACACAACTCCAAACGTCGAATGAGTGATTCGTTGACACGCTGAAGGACATTTTGCTCTCGTATCTTGATACACAGTATTTAAATGTCTACGAACAGTGTGTGTAAAATGTGTCGTAGCACCATCATGTTGAAACCACATCCGATATCTAATATTAAGGGGGACATCTTCTAACAGCGGTTGTAAGTTATGTTGTAAGAATTCTAAATAAGTTTGGCCATTAACACGAGCAGGGAGAATAAACGGGCCGACGATAAAGTTATCTATTATTCCCGACCATAAATTTAGCGAAAAAACAAACAAACCGGACGCTTCATTCTATCACATGTACCAAGTAAACTGCAGTCTCACACATCTTAAACTTGACCCTGACACAGTTTGATATCGTTACGGCCACTCATCGGTTACTGACCTATTATGTATGAAATGTGTACAGTGAAACTTGAAAACATTGGGCTGTTATAAATATTTTTTTTGGCGTTTCTAGACAAATTTTATTAGAAAAAAATTTTACTTTTTTATTTGTTATATTTTTTAGAATATATCCCAAAAAAAATCAAAATGAAACTTCAGTCATACTGTATTTATATATTCATACATGAAAGAAGAATTATTTAAATATTAATACAAAGCAAATCTATCTCATTAACAAATATAAGCAAATACTGTAGATCACTGTCTAAAAATTATATCGAATGTCAAAATTCACAAACTTATTGATATACATAACCTCGTATTCTGTATCTGATTTTCCGAGTTCTCGAAACATATTTCTCGTAATTAGAAGATAAGAAAATATGTGGTAAAAAATATTTAATTTAGAAAAATATCCACATCGTATCATTTTTTGTATACAGTTTCTTATATTTTATTAATTTGTTTGCACAATACTTATTTTGAATCAAAAGTACCGATTTGATTCACACGAATAAAAATTGATGACGTGAGTCTCAAGATCGGTCAAGCGAAGTGTTTTTGTCATAAATATTTTTGTTGGTGAACCTGATTGATAAAAATAATTTCACGGACTTTCAGGTGAAGCCTGATTTACACTTACGAGTAAAGTATACGAACATCTGAAATCGCAGGGAATTCTGACAGCCGGGGAAATTCTGAGCATCAAAAATAAGATATCTTTTGAATTATAATACACCAATTGCCATTCAGCGCATTCTAGGAAAGTAGGTTCGATTACCCGACACGGGGACCTCCACCTCCACAATTAATTAATTAAAAGGGTTAAGTCGCGGGATTCGCGGTTTTATTCGCGGATTCGCGGTTTTATTCGTGGTTCCGCGGATTTTTTCGCGGATTCGCGGGTTTATTCGCGGATTCGCGGCATTTATCGCGGGTATTTCCGCGGATCCGCGGTTTCATTCGCGGAACCGCGATATATTTCGCGGAATTCGCGGGGTGTCCGCGGATTTATTCGCGGGCTGTAGCGGGTCCGTGGATTTATTCGCGGATTTTAGCGGGGTCCGCGGTTTTATTCGCGGATTTTAGCGTGGGGTCGCGGTTTTTGTCGCGGTATTCGCGGCTGAAGTCGCGGATTTCGCGGAAGGAGTTTAATTAGATGCAAATTCGCGGATCCTAACGTAAATTTCAGTTTAACCAATATTCAGAGATATCTAGAATAGATGTTTGGAAATTTTAGAATAGATGGAGCCACATATTTATTTAGAATTATTTGAATTAGTTCCGGAAGATTTGGAAATTTTAGAATAGATGGAGCCACATATTTATTTGGAATTATTTGAATTATTTTCTGAAGATGTTGAAATTTTTTTATTTAAAAATACCTGCCAGGAATCGAACCTTAGCTATCTTGATGTTGGTCAGCCCTCTTACGCCATAAGACCACAACGGGGATGAGATGTTAAAATTTGAAAGTTGCATATACAGTCTGACTTATATTTCGAATTATTTTAAATTTTTTTATTTTTAAAATAGAATTAAATAATTTGAAAGTTGCATATACTGTCTGACTTATATTTCGAATTATTTTAAATTTTTTTATTTTTAAAATAGAATTAAATAATTTGCAAGTTGCATATACAGTCTGACTTATATTTAGAATTATTTTAAATTTTTTTATTTTTAAAATAGAATTAAATAATTTGAAAGTTGCATATACAGTCTGACTTATATTTAGAATTATTTTAAATTTTTTTATTTTTAAAATAGAATTAAATAATTTGCAAGTTGCATATACAGTCTGACTTATATTTCGAATTATTTTAAATTTTTTTATTTTTAAAATAGAATTAAATAATTTTAAAGTTGCATATACAGTCTGACTTATATTTCGAATTATTTTAAATTTTTTTATTTTTAAAATAGAATTAAATAATTTGCAAGTTGCATATACAGTCTGACTTATATTCCGAATTATCTAAAATTGACGACATTTTCTATCGATAAAATCACATTCGACTTAAACAGCGATCGAACGAAGAATGAAGTCATATTAGAATTCGATGATAAATATATCTAAACAGGTCGGTAAAACAGGTCACTACATCTCTCAACAGATATCGATCGTAGTTTCATATTAGAATTCGGTGATAAATATATCTAAACAGGTAGGTAAAACAGGTCACTACATCTCTCAACAGATATCGACCGTAGTTGTGTGTGTGTGTGTGTGTGTGTGTGTGTGTGTGTGTGTGTGTGTGTGTGTGTGTGTGTGTGTGTGTGTGTGTGTGTGTGTGTGTGTGTGTGTGTGTGTGTGTGTGTGTGTGTGTGTGTGTGTGTGTGTGTGTGTGTGTGTGTGTGTGTGTGTGTGTGTGTGTGTGTGTGTGTGTGTGTGTGTGTGTGTGTGTGTGTGTGTGTGTGTGTGTGTGTGTGTGTGTGTGTGTGTGTGTGTGTGTGTGTGTGTGTGTGTGTGTGTGTGTGTGTGTGTGTGTGTGTGTGTGTGTGTGTGTGTGTGTGTGTGTGTGTGTGTGTGTGTGTGTGTGTGTGTGTGTGTGTGTGTGTGTGTGTGTGTCAACAATATATAACAAACAATATATAAAAATGGTACCGAATTTGAAGTGAATATTGAAAATAAATTTTTATAGTAATCTTTTTAATAAGCTCATCAACCACTGTAAAGTTTTTATCTACAGTAGTTTTGTTCGCACATATCGATATACTCTTTCTAAAATTATCTTCAACTGCTGTAAACTTTTTATCTACATTAGTTTTGTTCGCACATACAGATATACTCTTTCTAATATGCTCATCAACCTATGTAAACTTTTTATATCTTTTTATTTACATAAGCCATATTCACAGAATCATTAGCTTCTACAGGTGATAGAATATTACGTATTCGTTTATTTTTAAAATCATAATATCCTTCGATATCTCTGGGTAAAATAGACTGAAGGTTACACGGTGCGAGTGATTTTTTTATTTTACTTTTGTTTAAATGTCGCCCGAATTTAGCAATATTATTCATGACTGGCTTTTACGAACAGTAATAGTATACTAACATATTAATACACGGCTTCGATTAATTATACAATTACGCAGGATTCTTTGAGCTCTTCAACAACGGAGGCAATTTCATTTATATGTCCAGAGTGCCCGGCCGTTTTTGATGTTAGGAGTAAACGTAATCGATCAACTAGTTCGTTTATATCATCCCAGTACACATACTGATAAGGAGCATTCCTCACTATTAATTCTTCACCAACATGGCCACTACCCTGTATATAAACCACTTGTAGACGGTGTGTCCAGATTCACTGATGAAGTGTTTAGATTCAGCAAAGGTTTAATGATGTATGAATATTTATAGCTTCTGCTTCATTTTACTTGCTTTCGTCTATACTGTTCTTTGTCGTCTCCCGTAAACTCGCTTGGATGTGCCTTAAATATTAACTCACATAGTCCTCGCGCCCCCTATATCTCACGTTGTCGATTAAGAAATCACGACCATCGGAAGTAAAACTAGATTTACCTATTTTAAAGTTATCTAACATTGGATCAATGTGAACACCAAACGTTAAATCATATTCGCTGCTGACATCGGACAATAATCCTTCCAAGTAGAGAATCATAGGGAGTATGAAAAAAAAAAAAATCTGTTTCAATATCCGTTCAGACCTGTTTATTCATGTTCCAGAGCCGTCTAACAGAACATTTAAGGGTTACATAAATATATCGAAACAGGTCTATACATGTTTAAACAGATATCGACTCGTAGTTTTGTGTTCAGGAGATTGGTATGGAGGGGAAAAAAATTTTATTCTATATATACATACGTTTTTTATTAATTCTTCAATTTCATTACTTCTAAATCGAAATGAAGAGTATTAAAATGTAAATATAATAACTCTAACATGTACATAGCATTTAAAGATGTATCATGACAAGACAATAACGTTCTAATCTTATGCTGTAAGTCACCTTCCATCTGAGAGCATGCCTGCAGTGTTGTATTGTAGAAGTGCACAAAATCAGTAACCTTGAACACAGGTAGCTTTTGGTTAATTAGCTGCATAAGATGTAACATATTGTTGTAGGTGTTTTCAGAGAAAACGATTGTTCGATTTCGGATTTTAAGTCGTACAATTTTTATATGTTTATACGCACAAGCTCTAATACGATGTTCTGGACTGCTACCTTCGGTTTTGCAAAATTCTTCCCACTCATCTACAGTAAAGAAGATAAGGGTACTAGATGAACGAACTTGAATCAAGGGTACGAAGCCTGCTGCGGGGCTCAGACCTATCGTAATATATTTAGTGCCTGCCTTATTAAGTAGATATGTCGATTGTCCAATAAGCTGCTTTTCACGAAAGATTGCATCTTCCTTCAATTTAAGAGAGGCAGTGATGAATTGGTTATAATTATTCGTATTTTCAACTGAAACAGAACAAAAAATATTAGAATGGAATAGTAAATATTTCAACTGAAACAGAACAAAAAATATTAGAAATGGAATAGTAAATATAAAATATAAATACCATGCGTCATTGTGATAACACAGCTTAACAGCACTAATAAAAACGTAAAACTGAATTGTTCTGTGGTACATGCTTACCTATTAGCTTCGATCTGGTTAGGTGGGGGGCGGAAAGACATCCTCAGCGCAGGTCCACAGATGTAAGGTAGGGGTATTAGTTTTTGGCTTAAAATTAATAATGTTCCATCGAATCGTAAATGTGATATAAAATATATACTTGAATTGTCTCTTAAGACGGTATCTCACCAACGAAGGCCTCCCAAGCTAGAGTGTGTATACCATCAACATCAATCCACCGCTTGTCATCAAAAGGAGATAGAGATAATTTATTTTGCGTGATCGAAGAAATATCATGCAGTCGCCATTTGAATAAATTTTGAGATTTAAATAGAAGCTTTTAGATCGAATAGACACCTTTTATAATCCTCTGAAACGATCTCATTCATATAATTTTTTTCTAAGTTTTAAAATTCAATCTAGAAATTAAGCTCGAGGTCCTCCGCCTTTTACCTATATCTTCCCAATGAGATATTAATTTTTACATGTACACGCTTATCAACATTTTCCATCGTTTTACTGAAAACTGAGTTATTCATTGATAACATAATTCTAGAAAAATATGATACGTATATGTACTCCCGTTTAGAATAACAGCACAGATAGCACTGCACATATAAAACTTAAATTGAGATCATGTTCAGAAATACATAGAAATATATCTATTGTATTTACAATATAACAGGGAAACAATTCTTCATAAATAAAAAACAGAACAATTGGTATATATTTTATTTGCTTAACTTCGTAATGTGTGTACATATTTTGTAAGTATCTTAACATTGGTTTGCGAGCATGCAGAATCAGAATTACTATGATAAAAGCAGGCGTTAGATTGTATATACAAATTAGGGACATTTGTAGCATATTCTAAATTTATAATTTCTATGTCAACATATTTCTTTAGGAATGCAGCTTTCTGATACCCTTTAACATATATTCGGCTGTAATTCCTACATACATTATCTAAAATTGATGATACATATTTTAATTCTATAAATCCAGAAACATAAGGAATATGAAAATAATTATGTTCTAACCACCTTGCTTCATTCTTATTCTTTGAGGATAATTTACGAAATGGTTTCGTAGATTTAAATAGCAGATGTATCGAACGATCTCCATCGGTAATCGACATCTCCTTGGGGGTGAAGTTGGGTGTATTAAACCCCTGGATATCGATAATTAGAGCTGGGATAAAACGTTGTTTATATATTCGATCTCGATGAACGTGTGATAAAACATGTCTGATGATATTGTCCACTTTCCTAATTCTATTTTCAAACCGGCATCTGTTGGCAGCTACAGACACCCAGTCAGATTTTCTGTCTTCGCTATCGAGCCATAAATATTGTATCGGAAGACTATCGAAGGTAACTTTCATGCTATCGTTTTAAATATACGATTTATTAGTAATAATTATAATATTTTTCCACTAATCCAGTAGACGGAGCAATTCTCGGAAAATAATATAATTCGCGGCTAATTTGCATGTAATTACTATGAATTATCCCCGTTTAATACACAATTTTTTCGAATGATAAAATCACAAGCTGCCTCAAAAGCGATCGAGCGAATACTAGAGTTATATTAGAATTACTATCATACGAGACAGTGGGGGTAAATATATCGGAACAGGTCTGCACATGTCTCAACAGACTCGCAGTTTTACATGTAACATGACCTAATCATTGTTCCACATAGAAATATTATTTTAACAAATTTCTACAAATAATCGGAGAAGATATACCGAACGAAATTCGCGATCGGTTTTTCTCATCTCAGCTAACAATAAGGGATTATGAATTTATAGCGGCATTCAGATATCAGAATAGACGATACTTTCACATCGATGATATAATAAACGTGTTAGGATATTGCAATCCTAATGCAGATTATGGGAAACAGACAGTGATTTACGAGGAATATTATTTCCTACTCGAGCCAGAAGCTGATTTCCTAGAAAATACATATGTTTTCGATATAGAGGCGTCACGAGTGTTAAGTTTACGGGGGCAATATCCGGAGACACACATAATCCAGTATCCTATACACAGGTACCCTGAATTCGAGTATAATAAAGACATTATATGTGATGGAGGGGGCTGTGTTGTATACGGATATGAGAAATAGTTTCCCACCTCAGTCATATTTTCGCGTTCGTCTTGAATGGATGATAATAAATAGTGTACATCGATATATAAATATATAAATTGAAAAATGGCAATTCAAGAAGATAAAGTGTATCAAGTTATACAAAAGTTAGAAGATAAGTTCGGTATGTTAGATGATATATCTAAAACAACAATCCAACACATACCGCTTCATATTCTTCAAACAAAGGTGAAGACAGGATCCTGGCACGAAACTGGCACAAGATTCCTATGGAGAAAAGAGCTGATCTAGAAGATTATTTACCCTGTGATAGACATTACAATCAACTGGACCAGGGGGATCATATAGATGGATTTTCGCCAGCAAAAATTAAGTGTTGGTTCTGTTTATTAGCATATTAAGATATATATAACTATGTAAATTAGAAATAAAAAAATATATCAATTCATTTATGTTTTATTTATAAGGTATAATATATAAGTAATGTTAATAAAATCGTAATATATTTTTATTGACTACCCATGAATTGTGCGAGTTGTTCAACCTACACCACTTTACGTAAGGGGTGTCTTTTGATAAGATGTGAACGTTTGAATATCTTTCCCCCAATTCATTATTAAAACTAGCAATAAGAAAATAATTAATATGAGGTAAAAATCTAATACTCTTATAAAAAATATTGGCAATAAGTAAGATACTGGAAACTTAATTTCAAAATCTCGTAAAACACCTTTTGGAAAATATGTATATTCAAGTACGATTAAAAATAATATGAGACCCGTTTACAAAAAATACTGATATATAAGAAAATCACGTAAAACACCTTTTGGAAAAGGGTGTATATTCAAGTATGATTAAAAATAATATGAAACCCGCTTACAAAAAAATATATAAAAATACCGATATCTAGGAAAAACCTAGCAGATATATATATATATATATATATATATTAGAGATAGACAGCTAAATATAATAGATTACAAAGCAGAGTTAACGCAGGCGCTTTAAACATTATATTGTATCGTAGGTATATATCTGATAAAAAGAGGATCAAGATATAGGAAAAAGAGATACCTGCAACTGCATATTCATTGCTATCGAGACTGTATCTAGAAATAGATATAAATGTATCTATTATCTACAATATAATAAAGAAAAAATACTTAGTAAATAAAACAGAATAAATTTTTATATCAATATATGTCTGTAGGAAATTGAGCTTTCCGATACTCTTTAACGCATATCCGACTATAATTTCTATATACATTATATCAGATGTATCTGTTTCAATAGCCGTTCAGACATGTTTCATATCTGGTATCAGATGTCGGGTCTAAACAAGTCTGAATAGTTATAAAACATATGTTAAACAGATATGTAAAATGTCTGTAAGGATATCGAAACAGAGGGGAACTATTCATCATAACCGTATACAACATAAGCTCCTACATCAAGTATAAAGACTTTACTGTAATTGAAAATAATTCGACAGTCTTTCTCAAACTTGCTGCCATTTATATATTTTATATCACATTTACGACATCAAGTATAAAGACTTTATTGTAATCGAAAATAGTTCTAAAGTCTTTCTCAGACTCCCAGTCTCCTACATCAAGTATAAAGACTTTATTGAACGGATATTTATACAAATAAGATGTTTTCAGACTTAATCATTATCCGTTTAGATATGCTCCATATCTGCTAACATATGTCGAGTCTGAACAGGTCTGAATACCGATAAAACAGATATTAGACAACTCTGAAACAGGTCTGAACGGATATTTAAACAGGTAAGCTGTTTTCAGACTTGATCATTATCCGTTCAGATATTAGACAGCGCTAGCCTGAATAGTTATAAAACATATATTAAACAGATATGTAAAATGTCTGTAAGGATATCGAAACAGAGGGGAACTATTCATCATAACCGTATACAACATAAGCTCCTACATCAAGTATAAAGACTTTACTGTAATTGAAAATAATTCGACAGTCTTTCTCAAACTTGCTGTCGTATATCACATTTACGACATCAAGTATAAAGACTTTATTGTAATCGAAAATAGTTCTAAAGTCTTTCTCAGAATTCCAGTCTCCTACATCAAGTATAAAGACTTTATTGAACGGATATTTATACAGATAAGATGTTTTCGGACTTAATCATTATCCGGTTAGATATGCTCCATATCTGCTAACATATGTCGAGTCTGAACAGGTCTAAATAACGATAAACAGATATTAGACAACTCTGAAACAGGTCTGAACGGCTATTGAAACAGGTAAACTGTTTTCAGACTTGATCATTATCCGTTCAGATATTAGACAGCGCTAGTCTGAATAGTTATAAAACAGATATCAAACATCTATGTAAAATGTCTGTACAGATATTGAAACAGATGGAAACTATTCATCATAACCGTATACAACATAGTCTCATACATCAAGTATAAGTCTGAATAGTTATAAAACAGATATTAAACATCTATGTAAAATGTCTGTAAGGATATTGAAACAGAGGAGAACTATTCGTCATAACCGTATACAACATAGGCTCCTACATCAAGTATAAAGACTTTACTGTAATTGAAAATAATTCGACAGTCTTTCTCAAACTTGATATGATTTATATATTTTATATCACATTTACGATTCGATGGAACATTATTAATTTTAACAATAGCTGCACAGATATTGAAACAGGGGGGAAACTCGGCAGTCTTTCTCAAACTGGCTACGATTCGGGAATAGATACGAGAACCCGTAGGGCTCTCGTGTCTATTCCCTAGCAGCTAGTTTGAGAAAGACTATCGAGTTTTCCCCTGTTTCAATATCCGTGCAGTTATTGCTAAAATTAATAATGTTCCATCGAATCGTATTTTCGATTACACTATTTTCGATTACAATAAAGTCTTTATACTTGATGTCGTAAATGTGATATAAAATATATAAATGGCAGCAAGTTTGAGAAAGACTGTCGAATTATTTTCAATTACAGTAAAGTCTTTATACTTGATGTAGGAGCTTATGTTGTATACGGTTATGATGAATAGTTCCCATCTGTTTCGATATCCTTACAGACATTTTACATATCTGTTTAACATATGTTTTATAACTATTCAGACTTGTTTAGACCCGACATCTGATACCAGATATGAAACATGTCTGAACGGCTATTGAAACAGATACATCTGATATAATGTATATAGAAATTATAGTCGGATATGCGTTAAAGAGTATCGGAAAGCTCAATTTCCTACAGACATATATTGATATAAAAATTTATTCTGTTTTATTTACTAAGTATTTTTTCTTTATTATATTGTAGATAATAGATACATTTATATCTATTTCTAAATACAATCTCGATAGCAATGAATATGTAGTTGCAGGTATCTCTTTTTCCTATATCTTTATCCTCTTTTTATCAGATATATACCTACGATACAATATAATGTTTAAAGCGCCTGCGTTAACTCTGCTTTGTAATCTATTATATTTAGCTGTCTATCTCTAATATATATATTTATATATATATATATATATATATATATATATATATATATATATATATATATATCTGCTAGGTTTTTCCTAGATATCGGTATTTTTATATATTTTTTTGTAAGCGGGTTTCATATTATTTTTAATCATACTTGAATATACACCCTTTTCCAAAAGGTGTTTTACGTGATTTTCTTATATATCAGTATTTTTTGTAAACGGGTCTCATATTATTTTTAATCGTACTTGAATATACATATTTTCCAAAAGGTGTTTTACGAGATTTTGAAATTAAGTTTCCAGTATCTTACTTATTGCCAATATTTTTTATAAGAGTATTAGATTTTTACCTCATATTAATTATTTTCTTATTGCTAGTTTTAATAATGAATTGGGGGAAAGATATTCAAACGTTCACATCTTATCAAAAGACACCCCTTACGTAAAGTGGTGTAGGTTGAACAACTCGCACAATTCATGGGTAGTCAATAAAAATATATTACGATTTTATTAACATTACTTATATATTATACCTTATAAATAAAACATAAATGAATTGATATATTTTTTTATTTCTAATTTACATAGTTATATATATCTTAATATGCTAATAAACAGAACCAACACTTAATTTTTGCTGGCGGAAATCCATCTATATGATCCCCCTGGTCCAGTTGATTGTAATGTCTATCACAGGGTAAATAATCTTCTAGATCAGCTCTTTTCTCCATAGGAATCTTGTGCCAGTTTCGTCTTAAGGATCCTGTCTTCACCTTTGTTTGAAGAATATGAAGCGGTATGTGTTGGATTGTTGTTTTAGATATATCATCTAACATACCGAACTTATCTTCTAACTTTTGTATAACTTGATACACTTTATCTTCTTGAATTGCCATTTTTCAATTTATATATTTATATATCGATGTACACTATTTATTATCATCCATTCAAGACGAACGCGAAAATATGACTGAGGTGGGAAACTATTTCTCATATCCGTATACAACACAGCCCCCTCCATCACATATAATGTCTTTATTATACTCGAATTCAGGGTACCTGTGTATAGGATACTGGATTATGTGTGTCTCCGGATATTGCCCCCGTAAACTTAACACTCGTGACGCCTCTATATCGAAAACATATGTATTTTCTAGGAAATCAGCTTCTGGCTCGAGTAGGAAATAATATTCCTCGTAAATCACTGTCTGTTTCCCATAATCTGCATTAGGATTGCAATATCCTAACACGTTTATTATATCATCGATGTGAAAGTATCGTCTATTCTGATATCTGAATGCCGCTATAAATTCATAATCCCTTATTGTTAGCTGAGATGAGAAAAACCGATCGCGAATTTCGTTCGGTATATCTTCTCCGATTATTTGTAGAAATTTGTTAAAATAATATTTCTATGTGGAACAATGATTAGGTCATGTTACATGTAAAACTGCGAGTCTGTTGAGACATGTGCAGACCTGTTTCGATATATTTACCCCCACTGTCTCGTATGATAGTAATTCTAATATAACTCTAGTATTCGCTCGATCGCTTTTGAGGCAGCTTGTGATTTTATCATTCGAAAAAATTGTGTATTAAACGGGGATAATTCATAGTAATTACATGCAAATTAGCCGCGAATTATATTATTTTCCGAGAATTGCTCCGTCTACTGGATTAGTGGAAAAATATTATAATTATTACTAATAAATCGTATATTTAAAACGATAGCATGAAAGTTACCTTCGATAGTCTTCCGATACAATATTTATGGCTCGATAGCGAAGACAGAAAATCTGACTGGGTGTCTGTAGCTGCCAACAGATGCCGGTTTGAAAATAGAATTAGGAAAGTGGACAATATCATCAGACATGTTTTATCACACGTTCATCGAGATCGAATATATAAACAACGTTTTATCCCAGCTCTAATTATCGATATCCAGGGGTTTAATACACCCAACTTCACCCCCAAGGAGATGTCGATTACCGATGGAGATCGTTCGATACATCTGCTATTTAAATCTACGAAACCATTTCGTAAATTATCCTCAAAGAATAAGAATGAAGCAAGGTGGTTAGAACATAATTATTTTCATATTCCTTATGTTTCTGGATTTATAGAATTAAAATATGTATCATCAATTTTAGATAATGTATGTAGGAATTACAGCCGAATATATGTTAAAGGGTATCAGAAAGCTGCATTCCTAAAGAAATATGTTGACATAGAAATTATAAATTTAGAATATGCTACAAATGTCCCTAATTTGTATATACAATCTAACGCCTGCTTTTATCATAGTAATTCTGATTCTGCATGCTCGCAAACCAATGTTAAGATACTTACAAAATATGTACACACATTACGAAGTTAAGCAAATAAAATATATACCAATTGTTCTGTTTTTTATTTATGAAGAATTGTTTCCCTGTTATATTGTAAATACAATAGATATATTTCTATGTATTTCTGAACATGATCTCAATTTAAGTTTTATATGTGCAGTGCTATCTGTGCTGTTATTCTAAACGGGAGTACATATACGTATCATATTTTTCTAGAATTATGTTATCAATGAATAACTCAGTTTTCAGTAAAACGATGGAAAATGTTGATAAGCGTGTACATGTAAAAATTAATATCTCATTGGGAAGATATAGGTAAAAGGCGGAGGACCTCGAGCTTAATTTCTAGATTGAATTTTAAAACTTAGAAAAAAATTATATGAATGAGATCGTTTCAGAGGATTATAAAAGGTGTCTATTCGATCTAAAAGCTTCTATTTAAATCTCAAAATTTATTCAAATCGCGACTGCATGATATTTCTTCGATCACGCAAAATAAATTATCTCTATCTCCTTTTGATGACAAGCGGTGGATTGATGTTGATGGTATACACACTCTAGCTTGGGAGGCCTTCGTTGGTGAGATACCGTCTTAAGAGACAATTCAAGTATATATTTTATATCACATTTACGATTCGATGGAACATTATTAATTTTAAGCCAAAAACTAATACCCCTACCTTACATCTGTGGACCTGCGCTGAGGATGTCTTTCCGCCCCCCACCTAACCAGATCGAAGCTAATAGGTAAGCATGTACCACAGAACAATTCAGTTTTACGTTTTTATTAGTGCTGTTAAGCTGTGTTATCACAATGACGCATGGTATTTATATTTTATATTTACTATTCCATTTCTAATATTTTTTGTTCTGTTTCAGTTGAAATATTTACTATTCCATTCTAATATTTTTTGTTCTGTTTCAGTTGAAAATACGAATAATTATAACCAATTCATCACTGCCTCTCTTAAATTGAAGGAAGATGCAATCTTTCGTGAAAAGCAGCTTATTGGACAATCGACATATCTACTTAATAAGGCAGGCACTAAATATATTACGATAGGTCTGAGCCCCGCAGCAGGCTTCGTACCCTTGATTCAAGTTCGTTCATCTAGTACCCTTATCTTCTTTACTGTAGATGAGTGGGAAGAATTTTGCAAAACCGAAGGTAGCAGTCCAGAACATCGTATTAGAGCTTGTGCGTATAAACATATAAAAATTGTGCGACTTAAAAGCCGAAATCGAACAATCGTTTTCTCTGAAAACACCTACAACAATATGTTACATCTTATGCAGCTAATTAACCAAAAGCTATCTGTGTTCAAGGTTACTGATTTTGTGCACTTCTACAATACAACACTGCAGGCATGCTCTCAGATGGAAGGTGACTTACAGCATAAGATTAGAAAGTTATTGTCTTGTCATGATACATCTTTAAATGCTATGTACATGTTAGAGATATTATATTTACATTTTAATACTCTTCATTTCGATATCGAAGTAATGAAATTGAAGAATTAATAAAAAACGTATGTATATATAGAATAAATTTTTTTCCCCTCCATACCAATCTCCTGAACACAAAACTACGAGTCGATATCTGTTTAAACATGTATAGACCTGTTTCGATATATTTATGTAACCCTTAAATGTTCTGTTAGACGGCTCTGGAACATGAATAAACAGGTCTGAACGGATATTGAAACAGATTTTTTTTTTTTTCATACTCCCTATGATTCTCTACTTGGAAGGATTATTGTCCGATGTCAGCAGAGAATATGATTTAACGTTTGGTGTTCACATTGATCCAATATTAGATAACTTTAAAATAGGTAAATCTAGTTTTACTTCCGATGGTCGTGATTTCTTAATCGACAACGTGAGATATAGGGGGCGCGAGGACTATGTGAGTTAATATTTAAGGCACATCCAAGCGAGTTTACGGGAGACGACAAAGAACAGTATAGACGAAAGCAAGTAAAATGAAGCAGAAGCTATAAATATTCATACATCATTAAACCTTTGCTGAATCTAAACACTTCATCAGTGAATCTGGACACACCGTCTACAAGTGGTTATATACAGGGTAGTGGCCATGTTGGTGAAGAATTAATAGTGAGGAATGCTCCTTATCAGTATGTGTACTGGGATGATATAAACGAACTAGTTGATCGACTACGTTTACTCCTAACATCAAAAACGGCCGGGCACTCTGGACATATAAATGAAATTGCCTCCGTTGTTGAAGAGCTCAAAGAATCCTGCGTAATTGTATAATTAATCGAAGCCGTGTATTAATATGTTAGTATACTATTACTGTTCGTAAAAGCCAGTCATGAATAATATTGCTAAATTCGGGCGACATTTAAACAAAAGTAAAATAAAAAAATCACTCGCACCGTGTAACCTTCAGTCTATTTTACCCAGAGATATCGAAGGATATTATGATTTTAAAAATAAACGAATACGTAATATTCTATCACCTGTAGAAGCTAATGATTCTGTGAATATGGCTTATGTAAATAAAAAGATATAAAAAGTTTACATAGGTTGATGAGCATATTAGAAAGAGTATATCTGTATGTGCGAACAAAACTAATGTAGATAAAAAGTTTACAGCAGTTGAAGATAATTTTAGAAAGAGTATATCGATATGTGCGAACAAAACTACTGTAGATAAAAACTTTACAGTGGTTGATGAGCTTATTAAAAAGATTACTATAAAAATTTATTTTCAATATTCACTTCAAATTCGGTACCATTTTTATATATTGTTTGACACACACACACACACACACACACACACACACACACACACACACACACACACACTCACACACACACACACACACACACACACACACACACACACACACACACAAAACTACGATCGATATCTGTTGAGAGATGTAGTGACCTGTTTTACCTACCTGTTTAGATATATTTATCATCGAATTCTAATATGACATCATTCTTCGTTCGATCGCTGTTTAAGTCGAATGTGATTTTATCGATAGAAAATGGCGTCAATTTTAGATAATTCGGAATATAAGTCAGACTGTATATGCAACTTTCAAATTATTTAATTCTATTTTAAAAATAAAAAAATTTAAAATAATTCAAAATATAAGTCAGACTGTATATGCAACTTTCAAATTTTAACATCTCATCCCCGTTGTGGTCTTATGGCGTAAGAGGGCTGACCAACATCAAGATAGCTAAGGTTCGATTCCTGGCAGGTATTTTTAAATAAAAAAATTTCAACATCTTCAGAAAATAATTCCAAATAAATATGTGGCTCCATCTATTCTAAAATTTCCAAATCTTCCGGAACTAATTCAAATAATTCTAAATAAATATGTGGCTCCATCTATTCTAAAATTTCCAAACATCTATTCTAGATATCTCTGAACATTGGTTAAACTGAAATTTACGTTAGGATCCGCGAATTTGCATCTAATTAAACTCCTTCCGCGAAATCCGCGACTTCAGCCGCGAATACCGCGACAAAAACCGCGACCCCACGCTAAAATCCGCGAATAAAACCGCGGACCCCGCTAGAATCCGCGAATAAATCGCGGACCCGCTACAATCCGCGAATAAATCCGCGGACACCCCGCGAATTCCGCGAAATATATCGCGGTTCCGCGAATGAAACCGCGGATCCGCGGAAATACCCGCGATAAATGCCGCGAATCCGCGAATAAAACCGCGAATCCCGCGACTTAACCCTTTCAATTAATTAATTGTGGAGGTGGAGGTCCCCGTGTCGGGTAATCGAACCTACTTAGGAATATTATTAGGAAACATTCAGAGTTATGCGCACACAATGGCTTCAATATTAGCCACTAGATCAAAGATAATCAGATTTGTGTCATTTTGTTATAAGACAATGCTGCGAGGAGTGGATGAACGGAACAGTTTTAATAGCAGTTTTAATTGAAATTTTAGTATTTAAGGCTTAACATATTTTATATAAAAATGTACTTATATCTTGTGAATGTAAGTGAGAAATATTTAGTCATGTGAATATTGAATTTGGGACAATTTTGACCATCAGCATTGGGGCAATTTTGACCGGCCACAGTTACCCTAATAGAATACTGATTAATATCGTATTTACCTGTTCCAGGTGGTGAGGAATTATAAATATGGAAGACAAAAAAGGGATTGTGGTCTAAAAAATGTATAAGTACCGTCATACAATCTATCAATCCTGATCAATCAGGGATGCTGCAAGAACTTACAACATTCCTAGAACTACCTTAATAGTGTTCATGAAAAAGCAACCTAATTCTCTGTCCGATTTGGACCAAGAGCCAACATTTGCAAAAGAAGAGGGGGCACACCTCTACGAGGAAATAAAAAACTTATCAAAATAATTTTATAGAGTAGCCGAGCAGAAGGTCATGTGTTGTGCATATGAAGTTGCAGTCCGAAATAAAAGGCAATCGATGTTCAGCAGTGAGAGAAAAACTGGGTTGTATGGATTTCTTCGTAGAAATTATTCACTTTCTCAGCGAAAACCTGAGGTAACTAGTATCAGCAGGATCACAGCTTTCAACAGAACCGAGGTTAGTATTTTTTACGAAAATCTGCAGGTGATCCAGGACTAGTATTCGATACATCCGTCTAATATTTTTAATTGTGACAAAACAGGTATCTCTTCTATTCAAACTCCTGGGCGAATTCTAGCTCCCAAAGGCCAGAAGCAAGTTGGATTTACCACTAGTTGGGAGCGAGGAAGAACCATTACGGTTATGTGCGATATGAATGCAGGGGGTTCTTATGTTCCCCCGATGTTTATCTATACTGGAAAGCGCATGTGTCCAGAATTGCAACGGTAAGGTCCACCTGGTTCCATCAACCCTTGTTCTGATAAGTGTTGGATTGCAGACGAATTATTTTTGGAGTGACTGAAACATTTCCAAAAGCACACGAAGCAACGAAATGATATTTATACCTACTAGACAGCTTAACTTCTGCAAGGAAAATAGAATTGTGTAATTGTGTGTGTGTCGGTACCTCCCCATTTATCACACAAATTGCAACCGCTGGATGTAACATTTTACTCTCCGTTGAAATTTTTACGAAATAACCCTCATGACCAAATTATATCATCAGATATCGCAGGCCTCTTTGTAAATGCTTATAATTGTATTGCAACTCCAGATAAAGCAATCAATTGGTAACTGGGATTCATTCACTGAACCCAGACATACTTACAGATGAAGACTATGTAGGTGCTGCCGACTTGAGTTTATCACCTAATCAATAAGAAGTCCTTCAACAACACTTGGACAATTAAATAGAAGCTCCTAGACGAGAAGTGTCGTTTGCAAAAATATTGTAGCCTGCTTCACGAGTCAATAAACAGACGATCTCCAAAAACTCTCGTACTTTGATGAAACAACACTCAGAAATTCTAACCGCGACGCCAAATAAAGAGAAATTGTTGGAAAAGAAAAGAAAGAGAATTGAAAGAAGAAATAAAGAAGAAATAGGGAAGGAAAAAAGAGTGAAGAGATCAGTTTTATCTAGTCCATCTCGACTTGGACCTTCTACAAAGAGATCTTGTACAAAATTATATGAAAATACAAGTGACAACGAAAAAGATACAGGAGTTGAATACTTTCAACAGCGATGATAACCAAGAAATAACCGAAGACATTTGCCTGGTATGTGGTGAATTCGGAGAAGATAACGAACTAAAATGTTTGACCTGTGAGAAATGGGTTCATTCCCTTTGTACAGAATCTCGAAGTAAGAAAAGATATGTTTGCAATTTTTGTACTTAAATCCTTGTATAATATAACGAATAAATTCTAAAAAAATTGCCCAATTGCGTTTATTTCTTACTTCAGATGTCATTTATTAAGTTGGGCAATTGTGACCATGTCAAAATTGCCCCAGATTGCTGAGGTAATTCTGACCATTCAAGGTATTTTACAAGTTACTATTTTCAAATGATATTTTCAATTTTATACGTTTTAGTCATTACTATACGTACTCACAAACTATAAATCTACAGTTTAAAAATATATTTAAATAAAAACCAAACTTATATGGTTGCAGCCGAGGATTTGTCTTAAATGGTCAGAATTCCCCCATGTTTCCCTAGATGTAAACGTGAAATCGTAACTCGTATACGGTTGTCAAATTGAATAAAGCGTAATCCGATGAGACGGATTTGTCTTAAATGGTCAGAATTCCCCCATGTTTCCCTAGATGTAAACGTGAAATCGTAACTCGTATACGGTTGTCAAATTGAATAAAGCGTAATCCGATGAGATGCACGAGTTTAGTATATTGAAAATGGCGGAAAGTAAATTTTCAGCGACGGAGATGGAGGAATTAACCTTTATGAATCTTTGGAGTGTTTATGGAATGTAAAAATCAAGAAGTACCGTGACATTAACGCCCGCAATAAAGATTAGGAATTAATATAATGAATATTTAAGTGGATACGGTAAAGAAGAAAATAAATACTTTGCTATCTATGTGTAATCGGTTGAAAAAAAGAATAACTATGTCAAAATTATTTTATTTTTTATTTTATTGCCCAATAAACATTTATATGTGTGTTTACCATATCATGCAATGTATAAAATGTATTGTAGTTCACTTTCGTGAAATTTTTGTATCCACCTCTATTTTCAGATAACAGGTCTTTCGGCAGACCTTCAATTCCAAAAATTTGTCTGTCTTGTAGTGTTTCTTTTACCCAAATATTCCTCTTCTTCTTCACCAATCTTCTACGGCAAATAGCATTGTGCTTTATCATTATTAATAATAAAACCATAGCTAAACTCGTACGTTTTTTCTTACTTTGGAGCCATTTTCAAAAACACAATATCGTATACGACTCTGCTACAAATGTAAATATCAGGTGTTACTCGTATACGATTTATAGTATACGAATTCTCGTAAGTGCCTGCTTAAGAAATCCAAAGTGTAAATCCACGGCTTAGCGTGCAAGAAAATTGCATGCAATAAAAATTGCAAACAGTAAAGCGGCCTTAATGAATGATATTGTGATGACTCATGCAACGATACGTCACGTATCATACCTTTGGCACCTTCGCGATAGAAAATTCGAGAGATGTTTGACGGCCGATATATAAGCCATCGAGGAAGATTATTCATTCCATACCAAATCATCGCCGAGTGAACTTACATAAATCTAAATACATAAATGTGCTTATTGTTAATAATTAGTTTTTAAATTGTTATTCATTTTTATTATTAATATAGTGTGTGTCTAAGTTACCGTTAGTTTTATTTAGAACCCACAGAAAGACAAGTATTTTACAATGGTGTCCGTAGTGAGTAAATTAATAAATAACGGACTAAGTGGACAATTAAGTGTTAATAAAATATTCGTTTAAATAAATATACAGTGCGAAAAGACGTTTACTTTAAATATCGTGATGGCGAATAGTGTGAAACTCACTGAATTAAAAGTGGCTGATTTAAAACGAGAAATAGAGGAAAGGGACGAGGATACAACCGGCAAAAAGGCAATCCTCGAGCAACGACTTCGAAACGTGTTGATCCAAGAAGGCGAGGATCCAGAGAATTATGTCTTTCAAGTTCCAGGCGGAGATGCGGACGGGGATTTGCTGTTGATGAATATGGAACAACGGCTAATAGAGAATGCGCAAATTCAAATGCAACAAATGGAGCCAAAGAATCTGGACTATGTGAAAACCTTCGAACAGCGTCTAATAGATTCACAAATTCAAATGGAACAGAAGAATCTGGACAATGTGAAAAGTTTGGAACAACGACTGATAGACAATTCGCAAACTTCGGAACAACGAATAATAGACAATTCGCAAACTCTGGAACAACGTCTAATAAATTCGCAAGCCCAGATGGAACAAACAAACCTAGCACCAACAAGCCCGTCGTACGGTATCGGAAAATTGTTGGGTACGATGTGAAAAATGTGTTTGAAAGAAACCTAGAAACCGTTAGAATCCACGAGAAAAATCTGGAAAAGAAATTACTAGAAAATTCTAGAAGCTTTGAAAAAGTCTGAAACAAATGGAGCAAACTCTGGAAATAATAGAAAAATAAATTCTGAAAATTCGAGAGCTTTGAAGAAAGTTCTAGAACAGCGACTAGCAGAAAGCTCATAGCTGTAGAGGAGAAAATTTGGGAACCTTCTAGACTTTTGGAGGCAATAATGACAGATGAAATTAACTGTTACCATGAATCATTCTGATCGCAAGCAGGTCAACGAAGAAGCTATAACGCGACCTATCGAAATTAAAAAGGAAGCTGTGGCTATCTCAAAGACCAGAATCAAACCACCAACCTTTGATGGAAAGACGTCACGGGCGACTTACCTGACGCAATTCGAAGCAGCTGTAGAAGCAAACGCATGGTCTTCTGCCGAGAAGGCTAGTGTTTCAACCATAGCATTGAGGGGTGATGCAAGTGATATTTTGCAGACATTACCTCCTGATGAACGTAAAGATTATTGTCAACTCATTAAACGATTGGAGATGAGATATGGCCACGCGCATTTGGAACAGGTATACCACACCCAGCTGAAGAATCGGTCCCAGAAAAAAGGTGAGAATCTTCAGGAATTCGAAGCAGATATTGCTCGGCTGGTTCGGCTTGCGTATCCGATGGCTCCAGATAATTTCATGGAACACTTAGCTGTCCAGACCTTCATAAATGGTCTACGGGATATTGATACGCAGCAAACATTAGGGTTGGAACGACCGAAAACCTTGATTTATGCTTTGCCGCACGCGCTTGAGTTTGCGACTGCAAAACAAACCTCTCAAAACCATGGTCGTGTCTGCACCGTTGAAAAACAAGAAAATGAGGAGTTCATGGAGCAGGTAGTTAGTCGAGTCCTAAATCAAATCAAACCAAACAAAAGAGTATTGCGATGCTGTAATTATGGAGAGATTGGTCACATTCGAAGTAAATGTGGTAAGTTGGCAAAGAAATCATCTGCTGAAGCAGCAGGAAAACTAAAGCAGGTCGATGAGCAGGGGCAGTGATCGGTCCATCATCAGCAAGTCCCAAGAACGCGTGGCCAAATCGCATCCTTCAACATCAAACCAATGGGCTGTATGTGGATGCTATTATGGAAAGAAGGACCTATGTTTGCTTACTAGTTACTGGATCAACGAAAACCATCGTGCGACCCGATTTGATTTACAGCAATAAAAAAATACTTTCTAGCAAATGGAGACTTAAGACAGCTACTGGAGGAGCAGCTTCTGTAGCAGGTGAATTAGATGTCAACTTTATCATAGGACCAACATCAATCCGACATCGTGCTCTCGTAGCCGACACAGAAGAAGAAATAATCTTGGGATTAGACATTATGAACACCTACGGCTTCCAGTTAAACATGAAAGAGGGCACTTGCTACGCTTTGTATATCGAGACAATAGAAAAGAGACAAATCAAAATACGTATTCCGTTGGTTAATTTAAAACCAAAAGTCCGATCTTTTAAACAGACCCGGTACATATAGAGAGATTTTGTTACATGCAAATATTTATAAGTAATAAATTGGTCCAAATTTGCAGAGTTGTGGTCTGAGGATATAATTAATTAAAGTTAACGGTTAGATATAATTAGAGAAAAAAAAAATTTATGAAAGCTTAAAATTAAAATGAGCAAAATTAATGAGGAATATGCAATACAAAATTTTAATGTACAGATTTACAAATCTACAAAACAAGTTTTATTCTAACGTGTTTAATACACACAAAATAATACACACGTTTTCTACGCTAAAAAAAAATGCAGCAAAAAAAAACCAACTCTTTCGATATTTTAGAAGCAAAAATAAGATTTTGTCCCCGTGGGAACAGATGCGTAATTTAAATAAACTCTGTCGAAATAAATTTAACAGGCAAAAAAAACGTATAGCCATTTCAAATGAGATATACTAGTTAGAAAGGCAATTAAATTGACTAAATAAAATTGAAAATGATATCTGTAACTACGCAGTTACTAAGAGTTAAATAACTGACAAAGAAAAATTGAATCTAAAATAATTTCAACAAAGAAAACTAATTGCAAAACATTACAGTTTAAATTAATAAAGAAATATTTTTAAAGTCTCAGCTGTGTGTCCGTCTCTTTCCAGCAAGCAGGGATGTTCGTGAGCGTCGTCGGCTTCGTTCCTGTGTGCGACGTTTGCGTCGGTCGAGAAAAAGAATACACCTGTTATCGGGAGCACAGGACAAAAAAAAAGAAAAAGAAAAGTATAATTAATAAATGAATTACAAAAATACGTACCAGGATAATGTATGATAATTAACAACGCAATATAGTATATCGTTGAGAAGGAATCAGGCGGCTCTTATCGTCACAAAGAAATCCCCTGTCGGGTAATTGTAGTTACAATTAAAATTGTAGCGATTTAATTATAACCTCGCTCAAACGAGAGGGCTGCCAATAAAAAAACCAGAACACTACTTAAAGCAATAAAGCCCTTCAATAAGCCGTTACAAAACAATGAGGAATAACAACCATCGACCTTCTCTCTATCGATAGCTATCTCAATCTCTTTCCGCTAGAAGTCATCGCCACTCGAGAATTGAGAGGGGAGAAAGACCACGAAGAAAAACTAATACGTAATTACTGTATGTGAAGATATATACACGCAAGCGAAAGTACTACAGTTTGGTACAAAATAAACATAACGGAATAAAATAAAAGAACACACGAATTCGCGACCAAAACGAGGACGTAGCTACGAGTACGTAACACACATTAAAAATAAATAATGAAGAATTGTTTCTTCATAGGAAAGATTGTGGACATGTACAAGTAATTACAGCAGAGAATGTTGTCCTGAATGCAAGGAGTGAGACATTTTTGACAGCGTGCATGGAAGGTGATTATCTGGAAGGAAATGTTACAATGTTGGAACCAAGGGCTGATGATGACGAAGTAGGCCGAGGAAGAGTAGTTGCCAAAATACTGGTTAAGACTCAGAAGACTGTACCGGTAAGGGTGATGAATGTGAACTATTACCATGTTTCATTCAAGAAGGGTACTCGTTCGCCAGTGTCGGCCGTCGTTCATCGTGTAGAGGCGAAGAAGAATGGATTCGTGGAGTTTCCTGAGAAATTGTCCAAGATAATCGACTCCGCCTGTTAAGGATTAAACAAGAAAGAACAAAACCAAGTTAAGCATCTAATCAAACATTATGAAGACGTCTTTGAAACTGAAAGTGGTACGAAAGGAAGAACCAATATCGTGATGCACGAAATAAAAACCGGCGATGCAAGTCCAATACGACAAGGACCAAGAAGGTTACCACTGGCAAAACGTGAGGAAGCCAAGCAGATTATAAGATATGGAAGGCCATGGAGTAATTGAACCTTGAAATAGTCCATGGGCTTCACCAGTGGTCCTAGTAAGGAAAAAGGATGGATCTACCAGATTTTGCGTTGACACTCGTCGTCAGAATAGTGTTACCAAGAAAGACAGTTATCCTCTCCAAAGAATAGACACCCTTGGCAGGAGCGAAATGGTTCTCCACTCTCGACCTGAAGAGCGGCTATTGGCAAGTGGGAGTGGACCCCAATGACAAAGAGAAGACTGCTTTCAGTTTAGGCATAAGACTCTGGCAGTGTATAGACATGCCATTTGGACTATGTAACGCACCAGCTACTTTTGAGCGACTCATGGACACTGTACTGAAGAGACTGTTTTGAAGTACCTGCCTGGTACATCTTGATGATGTAATAGTGGAAGGAACGACCTTTGAAGATCACATGGAAAATTTGGGGGTGCTATTTCAGAGGTTGCGAGATGCCAACGTGAAATTAAGTCCAAATAAGTGTCACCTTTTCCGCAAAGAGGTAAATACCTTGTACATGTGGTTTCCGGAAAAGGAGTTGCTGTGGATCCAGAAAACAGATAACAGAGAACAAGACATCATTTGATAACAGATTATTTGAATAATTTAATTAACCACTGACAATATTAAATACATGTGTTTATTTATATAAATTTAAAAAAATAGGTCTCATTTATAGTTTTTTATTACATAATTACATTTTCTTAATTTTGATTTCTAATCTTAATAATTGGTTTTTTAGTTTATGTTCTTCGACTTGCAGCATTTTTAATTTCTTATCTTCATGAAGAACATCCATTTTTACAGCATGTTCCTCTTCTAGGATTTGTTGCTGTATATTCAGGAAGTTCTTCTTTGCATACCTTCCTTAAACTTACTTTTTTATATGGTTCATACTGTTATTTTTTGTATAATCAAAAGGAAAATGAAAATAAAGTACAAATTTTGTTAAATTTTAATGCAATATACATTAATATTTTACCTTAACATTCTTAGTACACTTCACACTATAGTTTTTTTGTCTAATTCATGGGTAAATGGGAAGACATAAAGAAAACCTCAGGTTTGGAAAATTTAATAAAGTATCAGAGTAGAGGGACATAGCCGATTCTAGCAACTCCTCATGTTGTACCTCCTCATTGCCCTTGACCTTGCACGTGGCACAGCTCAAGGGCAATGAGGAGGTTCTACATGAGGAGGTGCTAGAATCGGCTATGCCTAGGTGAAGGTTAAGGTCAAGGTCAAGGTCAAGGAGAACCTGTGGCACAGCTCAAGGACAATGAGGAGGTTCTACATGAGGAGGTGCTGGAATCGACTATGTCAAGGTCAAGGTAAAGGTCATACCAAGGTCATATCAAGGTCGCATCAAGATCATATCAAAGTCATATCAAGGTCAAGGACACGACAAGGTCAATGGTACAACAAGGTCAAGGGTACGACAAGTGAAGGGAGTTTAAGGTGCTATTTAAGAAACGTGGAGAACGTATTCGCAAATAGTGTATCCCTTAACAATATTATGGAACTATTACATAGAAAGTATATTTTTTCTGTGAGTGAGTTAACAGAAGAGGAAGAAGATGAAATAATGCAACATATTTTGGAAAGTATTGGTGAAGATGAGGAAAGTGAGGAAGAAGAAGAAGAAGAAGAAATTAATGATGAAGAAAATAATGATAATGAAGAAAATAATAACGAAGAAAATAATGATGAAGTAATTTTCGACGATATTTTTGAAATAGAGACAGTGATACTTCTAGCAGAACTAGATAATATCAGTGATTTTGAAGATAAGTAAGATGACCAATTATTAGTGTTAGTTAAATACAGTAGCAATAGTACAGCGATGGAGTTGAAGATCTGATAAATAAATATAGTCAGAACATGTTCCATTTACTTTTAATAAGCAGCAGTAGGTTCTATAAGTACATATAAATAAATTTGCGGAGGATAGTAAGTGTAGTACAGAAGTTTGTTCTACAGTTAAAAGTAAGCTTGAGGTGGTCCCCTCGAAATCGTGCTAAAGCGCAGGTTTACCGATGAGAGGTTTATAAAGAGACAGTTGGTGTATGCAAGCAACAGTTCATTGCAGCAGTTCATTTAAAGAACCTAAGATGTTTGATTGTGAGTATTGTGGTAAACAATTTTCTCGTGGAGATAACAGAAATCGACACATGTTAAGTTCTTGCAAAGGCAAGAGAATAAAAATCAGTGATAACAATCCCGACTTATGGAAATGTGAAATCTGTGATGTATACGTGGAGAAGAATTGTTATACTGCACATATTTGTAGTGCCACGCATCGAAATAAAGCGTTTGTAATAGTTGATGATGGTGTAAGAAGAAGTGTATCCACATTCGCAGGAAGAATAGTAAGTTATCAAATATCTGATTCGTCTCAAATATACGTTGATATTGAAGGATTTTCAAATAACATCAGAGAAAAGGTGTTGACATTAATAGAGAGTGTCGTACATGTACATAATTCGATTAAAATAAATTTTGAATTATATGGTATGTATTATTTGCTGACAAAAGAGAATGTGGAAATCAAATCATTTAATACAATGAACAAGATCATAACGCAAGGAAGTGATTTATATAGCTTGTACAATGAGTATATTGATGAAATTAAGAATAAAATGAGCGAATTCCAGTAGCGTAATTCAGGTAAAATTGTATAAACTTATATTATTATAGTTATTTACGTCTTTCTGATTATATTTCAGGTTGGACATTGAGCAATATTATACATTTGGAAGTGAACATAAATAAATACAATCCTATGAGAGGATCAAGTTATGTGGACTTACCACCATCAATAAAGAAGAAGGCCATTATAAATATTCAAAATGTTGACAATGCATGTTTCGCTTGGGCGATTACTTCAGCGTTAAGAGTGCCAGGTGGACTTCCACAAAGACCTTCTTCCTATCCCCATTATGATACCGTGGCTGATTTTACTGGTTTAGATTTCCCTGTCCATTTAAACGACATTGTTAAGTTTGAATAAAAGAATAATATATCTGCAAACGTATATGGTATTGAGGAGTATTTCGATGGTGCTGTGATGGTGCATGATGTAGTGGGACCTTTATATTTTACGAAACAAAGGAAAATGACTCATATTAATTTATTACTTCTTTGCGCGAAAGAAGGGAACTTACACTACTGTTGAATTAAGAACTTGTCTCGACTTGTTTCGGCTCAAAAATCACTGCGTGGACACCAAAAATATATTTGTGAAGGATGTTTAACTTTTTTCACATCATTAGAAAAATTACAAAGACATGAACATGAGGATTTTAAGCAGGTGAAGGCGGTGTTTCCAACTATGAATCTGAAGACGAACAAATATGGCGAAGAAGTTCCGGAAAATATATTAAAATTTGAAAAATTTGAAAAACAGTTAAGAGTTCCTTTTGTTGTGTACGCTGATTTTGAGGCAATATTAAAACCTATTGATATGGTAGAACCGGATCATGTAAAACCTTATAGTGTGAAATCTTTCGAACATCAGCCACATTCTTTCGCTTATTATATAAAATGTTCGCTCGATGAAAATTTGTGTAAATTGCGCACATACCGTGGACAAAATGCACCTAAAACGTTCATGATAGAGTTGGAAAGTGATGTAAAATTATTATATAAAAACTATTGGAGTAAAATTGTGGAAATGAAACCCTTAACTGATGAAGAGTGATATAATTATGAGCAAGCGAGAAGTTGTCATATTGTGAAAAAGCACTAGATGTGAATGAAATAGTATGCGACTATGATCACATGACTGGATTATATCGAGGTGCGCACACATGGTATGCAATATAAATTACAAAGAACCTCGCTATACTCCAATAATAATGCATAATTTATCGAATTACGATACACATTTATTTGTAAAATCCTTAGCATTGGATAAGGAAGAAATAGATGTTATTGCCCAAAATAAAGAAAAGTATACATCATTTTCTAAGAAAGTATATGTTGGCGATAGAATTGACTGTAATGGTAAGAAGAGGAAAGTCTTCCATAAATTGAGATTTTTAGATTCACTTCCATTTATGAGTTCTTCTTTAGATAAATTATCATCTTATTTAGAGGATTCTCAATGTAGAGGAGTGTCAAGATATTATATGGGTGAAAAATTTAATTTATTACGACGAAAGGGCGTCTTTCCATACAACTATGTCACATCATTTGAAAGTCCATCTGTGACAGATTTGCCCAGTAAAGATAAATTTTATGATATATTATCTGATAGCGAAATTAGTGATGAGGATTATAGTAGAGCCGTTCGAGTGTGGGATTTATTCGGATGTCAATCTCTTGGGGAATATAGTGATATATATCTACGATCTGATGTTTTGCTACTTGCAGATGTTTTCGAAAATTTTCGAAATATTTGTATGGACAATTACACGTTAGAACCAGCACACTATTTTACGGCACCAGGTCTTAGCTGGAAAGCGATGCTACGAATGACAGACGCCAATTTAGAATTATTAACAGATGCGGGTATGTTTCATTTTTTCAAACAGGGCATACGAGGAGGTGTCAGTATGTGTTCTAAAAGAATAGAGGTGGTAAATACCGAATACTTATCACAATTTGATCCATCAGAACCCAAGAAATATATATTATATCTCGATGCGACGAATTTGTATGGTTATGCTATGACCTCCAAATTACCAAGCGGTGAATTTGAATGGTTAACGAATGAAGAGTTAATGATGCTGGATGTTCAAACTTTGGAAGACGATGGGGATAGAGGGTACGTTTTCGAAGTAGATTTAGAATATCCTAACAGCTCTTCACGACCTCCACAATGATTATCACTTCTGTCCGGAACACGTTATACCACCGAATTCTAAACATCCTAAATTGATTCCAAATCTTTCAAATAAATCGAATTACATTATTCATTATACGTCTTTGAAACAATGTTTGAATAATGGTTTGAAACTAAGTGGAATTCGACGCGGAATTAAGTTTAAACAAAGTAATTGGTTAAAGGGATATATTGATTTTAATACAAAGAAACGAAGTGAATCGACGAATGCATTCTACAAGGAGTTTTACAAGTTAATGGTGAATAGCATATTTGGAAAAACTATGGAAAGTGTTGAAAATCACGTTAATATTAAATTGGTTTAAACAATTAGAAACAGATTGGGTGCGGAGGCATATACTGCAAAGCCAAATTTTAAATCCAGTAAAGTATTTTGCAACACGTTAACAGCTATCGAATTGGCTCAAGTTCGAGTAGATTATGTAAAGCCTGTGTACGTAGGATTCACAATCCTGGAAATAGCTAAAAAGATAATGTATCACTTTTTCTATACCTTTCTTAAGCCTTTGTATGATTCGGACATTACACTGCTCTACAGACACAGATTCACTAATTATAAGTGTACGAAATTATAATGTATATAATGATATAAAAAATAATTTAGATATGTATGATACTTCAACTTTTGCTGAAGGGAACTTATTCGGAATACCACGCAGTTCATCTAGGCTCGGTAAAATGAAGGATGAATACGGCGGAGGTATTATTGAATGCTTCTATGGTACAGGGGCCAAAGCTTATTGCTTGAAAGTCCAAAATAAAACGGTAAAGACGGCGAAGGGAGTCAAAAAATATGTTATTGATAAGAAATTGTCCGTTGCAGATTATAGAAGTGTAGTTGAAGAAAATGAAACTCTTATGCGGAAGATGTACGTATTTCGATCAGATTTTCACACGATTTACACCGAATTGCGCAATAAAGTAGCGCTCACATCAAAAGATGATAAACGATATATTCTCCCAGATAGAACTTCTACCTTAGCGTGGGGTCATTATAGAATAGAAGAATTAGAACGTGAAGCAAATTTGCAGAAATGGATTTCCGAATTGATGGATTACCAACCTACAACTGACGTTAGCTCCTAATTTGCTTTCCTATCTGTACTTTTTCCATTATGTGTACTTTGAACTGTATTATTACTTATGTAAAATAAAACACTGTATTTAATTTATTTTTTTAAGTAGCTCTCTCATATGTATGCTTCTTAAACTGTACTACCTCATAACATGCATACTTTGAACTGTATCATAACTTATAAGAAATATAACACTGTATTTAATTTATTTTTTGTAATTTGCTCTCATAACTGCTTCATGTGTACTCTGAACTGTATTACTACTTCTTGTAAAATAAAACACTATAATTTATTTTTTTTTTTATTATTTCCCTAATTTCATTCGAAAATTACGTTCTACAATACATTATCCTTAGATATCCAGGCGTTGTGTGATGCAGGCAAATTCTTTACCTTGATTGCTCTGAATATTCCTTGGAATGTTTTTCTTTCCTGAGGAAAGTATGAATTCCATAGCCGCTGACACATCTGCTGCTGTTTTATTTTTTATTGGAATCACCCACGCAAATTTTGAAAATGTATTTATGCATACGAAAAGATATTTGAAATTATCGTCTTCTCGTGCATAAGGTATCATTTCAACCAGATCGATCCGGAATAAGTCTCGTAGGCCTTTTATTATGACTCGCCGTCGTCTAAAATTTCGTCGCGCAGGTGCGTGTAGTTCATTAACGACATCCCTTTTAAGTGATGACATTTCCTTCGACGACTACTTCTGCAAACACTGGCTCTGTTTCTTTTGGTACAGAATATGGACCAATGTACTTCAAACTTGATGTCTATTGATACTGCAGGATGGATAATGAGAGCGATGCTGTGAGCGTTAACGGACAGTCTCACTAATTCCGCATTTGATTGTACCACTGAACTCTGTGATTTTTGTATAAATGTCGTCGGAATAATTAACTGCAATAATCTTTCCACTGTATAGTTTTTTCCTATATATCTGCGTTTGCTTTTGACGCGCAGGAGTTATAAGGTAATATGCGTCCTTGCCAATACGTCCACCACTCTGCAGTTGAAAAACATATTTTGGAGGTTCCCTTTTTGGAGGAGGAACATTTAATATATGCTTTTCCAATTCCTTCTTGAATTTAGGGTGTTTCAAAAAATTTGCTACCGCATCTTCTTCCGCTAAATGTCTTCTGACGAGTTGTTTATGTATGTGTTTTCCAAATTTATCTATTGTCATCGTAATACTCTATCGGTGTCGATATACTAACTGCTTTATAACTATGCTGCTCAACCTATTTAATTATTTTTTATTCCTGCAATTCCTCAATTATTGCAGTGATTTCGTTATCATGACCAGTATGCCCGGCATCCTTGGACGCCATCAGTAACTTCAATCTGTCGCACAATTCATTTGCATCATCCCAATACTTATATTCCACTATACTCTTAGGAACAACGATCTTTCGCAACGGTAATACCCAATCCTGTTTTGCAAGTGCGGGTCCACCAAACTTCTGGTTTTTTTCCTTGAACAATAGGCTTAATAATTGTAGTATATTTATAATATTTACTTGCTGCATATTTCCGAGCCGGATCGTAATCAACTCGAGCGGCATTAGTATCATTTAAAATGAATTTATAATTCTTAGCGTCAGCATATTGAAACTTTCCCGGTCTCTTCATAAAGAGTAGCTCTAGTAATCCCTTAGTAGCCCTATAAGTAAATTCACCGATGATAATGTTGGGTCCATCAAACCTAACATTTGCGTTTCCAATCATTAGGTCACCATCAACTTCGCGTACACCATACTTCTCATCGAATTCTTCTTTCTCATCCGTCATTAACCCCATAAGATAAGGCCGTATAGCGGGGTCATGATCTTTTAGCGCTGCCTTAACTACATCCGTTTCTAACAGAGTCTTATTTAACGACTTATTAGTAATTATTGACTTTGACGGACGCGTTTTCAAAAGCGATAGAGCGTGAGCCCTTGACTTATCTAACTCAAGGCTTTCACTAGAATCTAATTCATCACTTCGTTCCTCTTCTTCATCACCACCCTTTGGAGTCTCTGGCAATTGTTCCCCGATGTAATCATCTTCTAGAAATGTGGGCTGGCTGAATGTCTCAGACATTCTAATCTTTTTTTTCATATCTGGTGAATTTGTAAGACTGGTTTCTTGTGGAGGTGTTCCGGCGAGATACACACTTCGTTGTTTTGTCAGAGAAGAATGAGTGGATGGGCTGAACTATGACACGTGTCGCTGATGTCGTTTACGCGGTGTACTTTGTTGTCGTAAAATTGACGTTCCTGGTATTGTCACATAAGATTTTTCTGGTATGATGTCTGACCAAGATTCTTCTACTTCTTTATAAGCGTCCGCAGAATCAGTTAGTCCTCGAGTTATGTTACTGAGAGCTAATTTGCTAGCGATTTCAAGTAGTGGTTTTGCTATGGGCGCATATAGAATATTTGTTTCTCTCTGAGATTGTGCAATGTCAGCCCGTAACGTTCTTAACTTTTGTTTAAAAACTTCGCGAGCTTGTATTAAATCTCTTATTATTTTATTTTCCATGTATACTCTATAACGAATACCTGTAGACTGATTTAAATATTCCAGTAATACATGTTTTAAACCCTAATATACGTTACAAACTCATGTTAATTAAAACATATAAACTTAAAACACATCAAATTGTATACGATGGGGAGAAATATCAACTCTTCTCAGCCTCATTAATCTGTTAATAGGTGTATGTAAGTATCAAAACCTAAACGATATCTTCCATCATTAAATACAGAATCATTATCAATAAACAGCATACCAAACGATTTCTTCCAACACATTCTACAGATGTTTAGAAATTGTTCATAGCTTAAATCATGAATGTGATCATTATAGATATGTTTCAAATTTGTACCGTCTTGTCGAAATAGTATTAACAGATTGGTATTATCTCTGATAAGTTGCTTTGGGACCGCACTATATGTTTGCATTAAATAAAAACAATCTAAATTTCGGTGTCTACCATAAGAGAAAAAATGTTTGACGATATTCAAGTCGGCAGGTGGTATATCATCAAAGATAACGACAGAACAATCCGCCATTTGGTTAGGAGTAGGCATGTGATTAACATCAGTATACTCGTGGTAACCAATTTCAGGAACATTTTTCAATATATTTCTCAAGTATTCATACTTTTGCTGATGAAGAGATCTACAGCAGATGTAAATATTTTTGAAGCGAAACCCGTTCGGATGAAGTAATAGGGTTAAAAGGGCATTTGTTTTGCCACAACCAGAAGGTCCCACAATTAATCCTCGCTTACATGAGCCACTGAAGAGGCTACTGTGTCGTATAAAACTCTTCGTAATTGATGTGGAATCATAGTTGTGCACTTGTAGGGATAATTCTTGCGGTTCCAATTGTACAAGATTTGGTTCAGCTCCACTCGATTCCATCGACATAATCGATTCGACTTCACAATAACGACTGAATTATGATATCTCCGTGTCCGTTATATTATCTGTTTAGGATTAACTTAATATTAGAAATAAAACAAAAAATATATTTTTTTTTTATTTTTTTTATTTTCTTTTTTGCCGCCAATTTTTTTAGTTTGTGGAAGGTGGCGGCGCCTTCCTGTCCGCAGACCCCCGCCCGGCCGTGCCGTCGCCCCCGATCATCTTTCCATATCCGGAGTCGCTGGAACACGAGAAGCCTGCAGGAACGACTCGTGGAACTGGTGGTGCAGGGTTCTCGTCTGTGGCACCGCCAGTCATTGGACTGTTCTGACGATGCGACTCCTCGTATCCCGGTGGCAGGTCCGGAGGGTCGTCGACGTCCGTAAGGTGGTCCGCCGACGGTGCTGTTATTGTTATGGTCATCGGAACCTCAACTTTTTTTATTGTTATCTCAAGTTCCTGTAAAAAGTAAAGCTTTTAAAGTTATTTCATATCATGTAAACTATTGCAAAACAATTATAGGTGTAATTTTGCAGGCCCTACCTTGTCTGGATAGTTTTGTAGGAACTAGTACATTAGTATCGTGCAATGTGGGCGTTAACCATGTCGATGCAGAATTGTTTACAATCGAATGTCATGCAAGTTAATGTATTAGGTGGTTGAAAATGTTGAAAATAGGTTGTCCGATGGTTCGTATCGTATCAGTGTAGTGTCGCTCATGAAACTTGACCAATGAAACAAATAATTATCGAAAAATACAAATCAATGTGACGGAAATGATTTTCGATAATCAATCATGTCATCAATCAAGCTTCTAAGTCGATTTAGCAGATTCTTCCTTTCCCTTTGGAGGGCTAGAATTTTGTCATCGGTTGGAATGATGACACTATTAAGGAACTGAAGAACCTTGTCCTGCTCTAATGTTTTAACGCTAACCTGCTCTTTTAGCGAGATCACCTGCTGAAGGATACTATCCGCTGACGAATTTCCCTCCAAATAACTAACACACATGTTAGAAAACTGTTTAAAATTCGCAGAGGTAGTTGCAATGAGTTGGGATGGCTGTTGTTGGCCACAGTGGAATTGTGAAGCAAACAACAACGCAGAAGCATTGGAAGTTGGAGCTGGAGAATCATTTGAAGGAGGAGTAGCTGGAGAAGCATTGGAAGGAAAGTGTTCAGGAATACTAGCGCTGCCTCTCGTGTCACATTTGTACCACCGCACAATTTGTTACTTCCTACTGTATGTCAGTGAGCAGTGCTCGCAGATTCGACGTTCTAGAAGTTGTATAGGGTAACGGCACATAAGTCTTTGGTGTTGTATTTTGTCCTCGTCGTCGTCTTTCGGTCCTCGTAGTATGTTCTCGTCTTGTGGTCGTCATTGTCATTAAATTGTACATACGTCGTTGGGCAGTTACTTGGTGTCGTTGAACCCTATCCAATTTATAGTACTCCTCTTTAGGCAAATAAGGAGGAGGATGCAAAGGTGGAACGGTAGTTAATTGTGACACGAAAGCAGGTGGATTAACTTCTGCTGCAACACCTACTTCAACAGTATGAGGTTGGGGTCGTACCGCAGAAGTAGATGGAACTGCAGAAGGTAATTCAACTGACTCCGATAGTCGTCTAACGTCCGTCTGACGGGATCATTCGTCCAGTCGTCTTTCCAGTGATATCATCCCGTCAAAGTCAACATTTTCAACATTTTCAAAACAATAAAATTGATTGTCATCGTTATTAGTCTAAAATAAAAAAGATGAATTAACTATGACAAATGAATGGGAAGAATTTGTAAATTTAAATTATTTTCTCTGTGCAATTACATAGTGTTTAAATTATTTTCTTGCTGCTATAAATAATTACTCACACCCAAAAAATCATTTAAATGCTTAATGTATTAACCACACATCGTTCTGTGTAATCGGAACATAATACAAAACTCGAAGTAAACTGTAGCTGTAATTTTAATGTCCTTTTTACATAATAGTGATATTAATAATAATATATTAACTATAGGCAAATGATTGAATTTGTGTGCAGTTATATTATGATAAAAGAGTAAATGCAAGAATATAGTGGATGTAAGCACATTAATTTGAACTGTTGAAATAATTTTAAAAAATAATACAAATATGTGTGTAAATAATAATAAGTAAATAGCGTCTAAAAGAAATATAATATAAGTTTACTCACCATTATTGCGCAAGATATACTTTGTGAATGATTTCTAAGTAGAATAAAGCAAGTATTTATATGAAAATACCTTGTTTACAACACATAACGTTTTAACAACAACAATTTTTTATACGTCTGTCAGCTAATATGGAAAATTTAGTTGTTTACAGAATCAATGAATGTTAAAGGTTTTTTATTTTTTTTTAACAATATTTTATACGTCTGTCTGCTATTATGGTAAATAAGTTGTTTACACAATTTGTGAAGGTTAGTTTTTTTCCTCTTTTTATATTTTTTTTCCATTTTTTGATGTGGTAGATGCGAAAATGTAATAAAACAAACTTAAATTTTTTTTTCGGAAAACGTACATTTTCTGCTCTTCTAATGTTCTGATCTTACCCCTCCCCTTCTCATTTTGTTCTCCAGATTTTTCTCTATCTTAACCCAATTTCTACTCTCCTACTCCATTTTTAATTCCCCCCTCCCCTTCAATTTTTCTTTCGACCTCACCAATCGAAAAAAATAAAAACCCTCAATTTTCTCGAAAACTTAGGATTTTCGGCTATGCCCCCCTATACCCCCTCCATCGCCCCCCTCCTCCCCCACCCGTCCGCCCCACTCCCCACCATCTTTCCCGCGAGCGATCCAAAAATGCAATAAAAAAATAACCATATAAAGAAATTTTTCATGGAAACTTAGGTGTGTAACCATAATTAATTTTATAAATAACTAATTTTAATATTGTTATAGCAGACAGACGCGTGTAATTAATATATAGTAAAGTTCATGAACACTTAGGTGAGTAACCTTACTTAATTTTGTAAATATGAAAAAATTCATGAAAACTTATGTGAGTAACCTTAATTAATTTTGTTAATAACTAATTTTAATAGCATAATAGCAGACAGAGGCGTATAATTAATATACAGAAAAAATAAAAACAATATTTTCTTTAATTTTATGTTTATTTCATTCTTTAATATATTACATGAATAATCTACATCATATTAATATTTTTACTTAATTATACATTTACATAATCTGCAATCTCGTCTCCTAATACAACCCTCCACGACATCACCCTCGTACAACTGATGTTCTATACATGGCCTACATTTTATTAAATCTTCATCCAATTGATAATATTTCGGTAACCGATGCCAGACCATCTCCAAATCAATACACCTCACTTTTGAAATTAAAAATGATTTTGGAATGAACATTAAATTCCAAGCATTTATACCAGCTAATGATCCTTCTGCTTCATATTGATGTATAACATTTCCGACCCTCTCGACACCATTTCGTACAATTCTAGTCTAAATACTGCCCATTTCGACTACACTATTTCTAAATATTTACCGAAATCGATTAAAATTATTTTCTCTCTAAACTTTGGCACATTAAATACTTATGCAATCGTTCGACATTAGTTAGTGCACAAACAACAGAATCACCAACGTGAAAACTGCAACTTGGTTCTTCTTTTCTTATTTTATCGGCATCAATTAAATCTACTATTCGTTTATTCTTCAAAATACTCTTCACAAATTCTAGCTTCTCCCTTCCTTTAACGTTCACGTCGGCACACAATCGTTTAATAATTCCTTCAAACTCAGTCGCACATATATATCCTTCTTCCGACCTTAACCCGTGATGACAGCTGTAAGCATATCTTGCGACACGTTTATCATCATCTGTCAAAGCATTAAAACTTAGCACAGGTTTGAAAACAAAATGACTCTTTTTGAAATTACCCTATGTATTTCAGAACGATACCATTGAAAATCGATAACAATAGACTTTTTGCCACGTCTTTCAGACATCATATAACGATTAACTAACCAACTACACAAAGTACATCACCTCAGCACGCATCACATTTAACAACACCCTAGTCCTATTACGGTATCTATTGCGTCGCTAATATTTTCGTTGAACCACTTTATTAAATGGTGAATACTGATATAATTTATTATGCATGATGCAGTATAGAGTAGTATCCTTTGGCACATTAGCCTTCGTTGTAAACTCAATTCTAACCTCTACGCCACTTTTATGTACAGCATCTTCTTGATGTGAACAATCTATACCTATTAGCGGACACAATTTAAACTGATTCAGTTTCATAAGCGGTTCGCTTTGATCGTAACCATAGTAACTCTGTTAAAATCTAGCGTACATATTATATAAAACAACTACGCGATTCTCGTCAAAATCAACACGAACATTTTCGTATGGGTATCTCTTCCCATTCAAATAAGCCATCACGTCCGTTAAATTAATTGCATCAAATTTGCTCATATTTTGAGACAAACTTCCTTTTTTCCCACTTTGAAAACCCAAAATTATATACCTCGGTGTTTCTAATTGTGGAGCAGTTTTAATTGCCCAACTATGTTTAGTTGTCTCAGGAATTCTAGGATTTTCGTGAATTTCCCAACCTCTAAAAAACATTTCCATCAGAGTATTTTTCGTTATTAATTTAGTCAGGGATAAATCTTGAGCCATACCCACTTTAACATGGGGTACTCGCCATATTATACTATAAATAATTAACTTCATTAACTTCATATCTTCATCGGCAACAGTGTTCATTATCGCATCGCTATCATCAGCACATCTCTTCAATATTAATTCTTGTGGCATATTCATAATAATCTGCTTAACGCCTTCGGCAAAACCTATTAACATTTTAAGTGGGATACAAATACTAAAATTTATATATAGTATATTTATCTATTTCTGGAACCACAATTCGTATTTCATCATTATTCCCATATTTTGGTGAGCCAAATGGTGCATGATTGTGGTGCATGATTGTGGTATTCCGATAATTGAATTATCCACACGAACTTTTCTCAAAACATCTAACACTTCCATAATTAAAATAATTCTACCTCACTGTGACAATCAACTTCTCGCAACACAAATTATTCTTACACTGACAAAATATCCTCATTCTTCTTCTATTAATACTATTATGATACTCCTCCGTATTTATACCAAAACTCTGTAACCCAAATTTTTCAAAAATTTTCTATTTTCACCTGATAAACTATTGTATTTCACTGTTCGCCCCATCCCGCTCCCCAATTTATTTGATGACTTTCCTGTAGATCGTCGAACTTGCTTCCACAATTTATTGTTAGTATTACTTCTCATGTTGCTTAAAATTTGTATGTAGTAGTCACTGTTTTCTTCTTAATCGTAAATAAACTGTTAACTCTTCACCTCTCAAATCAATTAATCGTCCGTTCTGATCGACGGCTCGAATAATAATATTCGTTAACATGTTCACATTCACGGGCATGTAAATGTTCTCTTGCGGAACTTCTATTATCTTAAACCCTGGTGGAACATTTGGATGAAAATGGTATATAAACATGCGACAACTCCCCGTTAATATATGAACCAGCAACTACATTACACATAATATCGATGGCACTCATTTTATTAATATCAACCACCTCATCACTCGTCCTCGGAATATTTCCTTGTATTATAACTTTTTCAAAGCCTAGTAGAGAACCAATTGAATTTTCTACAGTAAAATCGATATCCACTGAAGACTTAATAGTTGCTTTCAAGGCATTATTATTTGCGCTTAAATTTAAAAAATTCTTAACATCTGTACCGAGACGCACTTGTTCATCAATATACTTCTCTAAATGTGCTACGTCATAAGTACCCTGTGGAACTAATATATTCTCCCAATTCCCGGGCTTACCCGAGGCTATAGCATAATATCGAAATACATTATTCTCCGATGTAACATTTGAAATAGAATTATAAGTTTGCAAACTGAACATACACATTTCAAATTCACCATTTAAATATACAGGAGGATTCAATACACATGTCAACTGTGGTCCTTTTCCTGATAAAACAAAAGCCAAATTATCCGCACCTCCATCACCATCACGTTCCATTTTATATACATACAACAATATTAAATGATTTACTAAAAGAAACTCTTTCTCAACTAATGAATCCTTTCAAAAAGAATAAACACAAATGTCCGCAATTCACAGTATTCAAGTCTTGATATCTCTTATAGTTATATCGTATAACGCTACCCGCATTCGATAATAAATAGTTTTCGACCTCAGTCGGAGGTCTTAAATCACCATAACTATCGAAATACTTTATTATATCGTCATGCTTCATATAAGCTACCCAATGAGTACCTTCTCCAACATTATCGTCCAAATTAACTATTCCCTTTTCTCTTTTGCGTATGACTGCTGGTAGGACATCTCTACTAAATATACCCTGAAAATTTCTTATTTTCCATCCTCTAACATATTTCCATAAATCGACTTCAGTTAGAGGTCTTCGGGGTAATTTGCTTAACCGTTTTTTGAAACATTTCCACTGGGTAAATATACGCCACAACCAGATTTGTATGGTTTAATATATAACCCACTCCCAATTGATATTCCACACCCCAACTTATATGGTTTCACATATAAGCCGCTACCAGCTTTTGACTCCATAGCAGTATTATGGCGTTTGGTTTCTACTAATTGATCTCTTGCAGCTTTAGATGAATTAACTGCATTCGCAATTGCTGCAGCACCTACACCTAGCGATTCCAGAGCACCCAAAGCTGCAAATAACGGAATTAATGGTAAAAAGCCGCCCTTCTTTGGTATTGGAATAATTCTCGAACGAGGTAATAAAATTTTCTTTCCAGACTTCCTCAAACTCTGATATGCAACTTTTGCATTTTCTAACATTCCTTTTCTACTGCCCGCCCGTTTTATTGCATTGCGTGCAATCCTCATTGCCTGCATAAATGATATAGAACCACCCACAAAATTCCGTTTCATGTTTCTACTCCTTTGTCTATTAACTGGTTTACTGTGTCGAGTCACTCCTTTTCGAACCCGTCTCCTCACACTCATACCTAATTTTGTTTTACCTTTCATAGCGCCAGCAACTATGACAGAACATCATTTTTCTCTGACTCAAGCGTCTGCACTCTTTAATCGTTTAATAGCAATGTCATACAATTTTTTATCCGATATATGTCGCTCTGATAAATCACCAGATTTTGAATAAGCTATATCGTGCTCTTTGCAAGCCTCATCTAAATCATTCACGCCTTTATCACCTCTCTCCAATCGCTCTTCTAATTTCGTTCCTGGTCCACAAAATCTATACCCTGGTATATGTAGTTCTACTGGAAGCTTATTTATTATTGTATTCAATAAGCCGCCACCTTTCCATCTGCCTCTTCGATTTAAACTACGCCGTTTAACTAAATGCCCCATCTTTTATAGGCAAACGCTTTAATGTCTCTGTCATAAGCGATGGTTCACACTTTAACACACTTTAACATACAACAACCTCTACACTTTAAATAATTCAATATACTTAGTTCCTTAATTTCTACTCATAATATAAAATAAAAGACTGTATTCATAACATAATTTATTATTATTAATTTTTATATGTACATATAGTTTCAATTACGATTCTTTCTTAATAGATCAACATCCTGGTAAACTTTTTGACCAACATCTCTTTTGTTATACACACACATTCTAGAGTTGATCCCTGCAAAACTTTCTCTATTTCCATATTCAGATCCCCTCCACTTACAGATAGATATTGAATACCATCCTTATAAAATTCATCATACTTTAAGTTTCTTAACGATTCCAATCGGGATTCCAGCACCTTTCTCACACGCCACAATTCTGACAAACCTTCATATGATAAATACAGCAAATCTCCGTCTTTGTCAATTTTTAATATTCTGTTCTCCCCATCAAAACATTCGCCAGAAAGTTCTAAATGCGATATGCGCATACTTGGAAACTTTCCACCACAATAATCGAAATACTTCTTCAACTTCACGCTCTGCATCATAAATTCTTCCCATTCTTCAGAATTAAAAACTATGCATTGCTTTCTCACACCAACAATCTTCACTATCGGTTTGAAAAAATTATCTGGTAATAAACCAACACATACCCACCTTGAATGACTTTTATTTAAAAAATATATGCTCTCTGCTACTAGAGGTAAATTCCATGAAGATTCGCAAACTAATTTTTCAGAACATTTGTCAACTTCTTTCCAAAAACTGTCCATTTTTCCCACTTTCGAAAAAAAATTTTCCATAATAGGATCAAGCACTTGATTCTCCATTACCTTATTAAAATGTTCTTCGTTAGAACTAACAATTCTTAATTCACCTTCTTCTAAACCATCACAGCCACACTTACGCTTCACCGTTCCCATTATATATATACTGACTTCTTTACATCGCTGGATTTATATAGTAACCCCTATGAACTACCGCTGGCAAACACCAACTGTGTCTTTATAAACCTCTCACCGGTAAACCTGCGCTTTAGCACGATTTCGAGTGTGGGGACCTCCTCAAGCTTACTTTTAACTGTAGAACCAACTTCTGTACTACATCTACTATTCTCCGGAAATTTATTTATATGTACTTATAGAACCTACTGCTGCTTATTAAAAGTTAATGGAACATGTTCTTTACAAACCTTCACATTGCCCTTGAGCTGTGCCACAGGTTCACCTTGACCTTGGCATAGCCAATTCTAGCACCTCCTCATGTAGAACCTCCTCATTGCCCTTGAGCTGTGCCACAGGTTCACCTTGACCTTGACCTTCACCTTGACATAGCCGATTCTAGCACCTCCTCATGTAGAACCTCCTCATTGCCCTTGAGCTGTGCCACATGCAAGGTCAAGGGCAATGAGGAGGTACAACATGAGGAGGTGCTAGAATCGGCTATGTCCCTCTACTTATCAGAAAGCAATGATTTACAAAGAGAGCATTTTCAACCAAACAGCTTCAAATCAGACTCACTTGTCTTCACTAGAAGATGCTGTAGTGGAATCATTACCTGTTGTTATAATTAATGAATCTGCTTGGCAATCTATTAAATTATCGAGTTCCCACAATTTGTTTTCCACATTAATCACATGTTTAATTGCGTTTTTCCAATTTTCACCTTTTTCACAAAGAGGTAAATACCTTGGACATGTGGTTTCCGGAAAACGAGTTGCTGTGGATCCAGAAAAAGTAAGAGCTGTGGAAAAATGGCCTGTACCCAAAGACAAACATCATCTAAGGAGCCTTTTGAGATTGGGCACGTATTATCGATGCCACGTTGCTGGATTCTCTAACATTGCGAAACCACTTACCGGCCTAACAGAAAATTGAGCATGCATTTGGAATAACGAATGCCATGCATCTTCGAGTTGTTAAAAGACACTCTGATAAGTGCACCTGTTTTAAACTATCCACTGCCATCTGGGAGGTTTGTTCTGGATACAAATGACAGTAACGTCGGGATTGTTGGTGGCTCTCTCAAATCCAAGATGGACAAGGAAAGGTCATTGGATACTTCAGCAAGACCCTGCCCAAACCAGCGAGGAACTACTGTGTAACCAGACGAGAACTATTGACACTAGTTAAAACCATCGAGCACTTTTACAAGTACCTGTACGGGCAGAAGTTCCTGATCCGCACCGATCATGTCGCTTTGAAGTGGCTCTTGCAATTTAAGAATCCCGAGGGTCAAGTAGCTAGATCGATTGAAAGACTACAGGAGTACGACTTCGACATTGGGCATAGAGCAGGCCTCAAACATCGAAATGCAGATGCTCTTTCCAGAAGGCCTTGTCCGGAAGATTGTCGACATTGCAACCGAATCGAAGACAAATCGGCCAACGCTCTTCGAGCCACCGTGGTTGATGACCAATGGCAACCTGACAATTTGCGCGCAGATCAAGAAGCTGATCCGGATCTTGCAGTCTTCAGCGCTTGGAAGAGAAATGTGCAAAGACCGGCCTGTCAAGAAATTGCTCTCCATTCACGAGAATTGAAGTTGTACTGGGCACAATGGGATTCCTTAACCATGGAAGACGATCTCCTGAGACGTGAGGTCGAAAGTCACGATGGAAGCGAGCGGAAAATGCAAATGGTGGTTCCCAAGAAAAGAATATCAGAGGTATTGCGAGAACTCCATAATGGTGCTTCCGGGGGACATTTTGCCGTCCATAAAACACTCGAGAAGGTCACCAGAGATTTTACTGGGTGAATTACTTACGAGATATTTACGAGAAAGTGTGCTAATTGCATCGGAAGTAATGGTCCCCATAGGCGTCGACCTGCACCCATGCACCAATACAATGTGGGAACCCCATTTGAAAGAATCGTCATACATGCCGCCGGCCCTTTTCCAGAAAGCGACAAAGGAAATAAATTCTGTGATGACTCATCCAACGATGCGTCGCGTGTCATACCTCTGGTGCTTTCTCGATTGATGCAAACCTTGGAACAGCGTCTAATAGATTCACAAACTCAAATGGAACAGAAGAATCTGGACAATATGAAAAGTTTGGAACAACGACTGATAGACAATTCGCAAACATTGGAACAACGAATAATAGACAATTCGCAAACTCTGGCACAACGTCTAATAAATTCGCAAGCCCAGATGGAACAAAAAAAAACTAGAAATCGCTAGAATCCTGGAGAAAAATCTCGAAAATAAATTGCCAGAAAATTCTAGAAGCTTCGAAAAAACACTGGAACAAGTGGAGAAAGTTCTAGAATAGCGACTAGCGGAAAAATCAGAAGTGTTAAAGGAAGAGGTTTTCATAGCTGTAGAGGAGAAAATTGGAGAACATTCTAAGACTTTTAAAGGCAATAATGACTCAGATGAAATTACCCGTTACCACGAGTCAATCTGATCCCAAGTAAGTCAATGAAGAAGTTATACCACGGCCCATTGAAATAAAAGAAGCACTTGTGGCTATTTCGAAGACCAGAATCAAGCCACCAACCTTTGATAGAAAGACGTCATGGGGATTTACATGACGCAATTCGAAGCGCCGCAGAAGCAAACGCATGGTATTCTGCCAAGAAGGCTACTGCTTTAATCATAGCATTGAGGGGTGATGCTAGAGATATTTTGCAGACATTGCCTACGGAGGAACGTAAAGATTATTATCAACTCATTAAACACTTGGAGATGAGATATGGCCATGCGCATTTGGAGCAAGTATATTATACCCAAGAAGAATCGATCACAGAAGAAAAGCGTAGATATTGCTTGTGTAGTTCGACTTGCATATCCGATGGCGCCAGAAAATTTCATGGAACACCTAGCTGTCCAGACGTTCATAGATGGTGTCCGTGATGTTGAAACGCAGCAAGCATTAAGGATAGCACTTCCGAAAACCCTGATCGATGCTTTGGCGCACGCGCTTGAGTTTGAGACTGCAAAACAAGCTTCTCGGAACCATGCTCGTGTCTGCACTGTTGACAAACAGGAAAATGAGGAATTCATGGAGCAGGTGGTTAGTAGAGTTCTAAACCAGATCAAACGAAATAAAAGAGTACTGCGATGCTGTAAATGTGGAGAGATTGGTCACGTTCGGAGTAAATGTGGTAAGGTGGCCAAAAAAGCATCGCCTGAGCAGCAGGAAAACTAAAGCGGGTCGAAGAGCGGGGGCAATCATCGATCCAGCATCAGGAAGCCCCAAGGACGCCTGGCCAAGTCGCATCCTTGCAACATCAAACCAACGGCCTGTGGACGCTATTATGGAAAGAAGAACCTATGATTGCTTGCTAGATACTGGATCGACGAAAACCATCGTGCGGCCCGATTTGATTTCCAGGAATAAAAAATTACTTTCTAGCAAATGGAGACTTAGGACAGCTACTGGAGAAGCAGCTTCTGTGGCAGGTGAAGTAGACGTCAACTTTATCATAGGACCAACATCAATCCGACATCGTGTTCTCGTAGCCGACATAGAAGAAGAAATAATCTTGGGATTAGACATCATGAACACCTACGGCTTCCACTTAAACATGAAAGAAGGCACTTTAAAAATACATAATGAGGAATTGCTTCTTCATAGGAAAGATTGTGGGAATGTACAGGTAATTACAGCAGAGAATGTTGTTCTGGATGCAAGAAGTGAGATATTTTTGACGGCGTGTATGGAAGGTGGTTACTCGGACGGAAATGTTACAATATTGGAACCAAAGACCGATGATGACGAGGTAGGTCGAGAAATAGTATTTGCCAAAATGCTGGTCACGACTCAGAAGATTGTACCGGTAAGGCTGATGAATGTGAACTATTACACTGTTTCATTGAAGAAGGGTACTATTCTGGAGTGGTGTTCGCCAGTGTCGGCCGTCGTTCATCGTGTAGAGTCGAAGAAAGGATTCGTGGAGGTTCCTGAGAAATTGTCCAAGATAAACGACTCCGCCTGTCAAGGATTATGCAAGAAAGAACAAAGGCAAGTTAAGGATCTAATCAAACATTATGAAGACGTTTTTGAAACTGAAAGGAATAACCAATATTGTGATGCACAAAATAAATACCGACGATGCAAGTCCAATACGACAAGGACCGAAGGTTACCACTGGCAAAACGTGAGGAAGCCAAGCAGATTATACAAGATATGGAAGGCCAAGGAGTAATTGAACCATCGAATAATCCATGGACTTCACCAGTTGTCCTTGTCGGGAAGAAGGATGGATCTTCCAGATTCTATGTGGACTATCGTCGTTTGAATAGTGTGACCAAAAAGGACAGCCATCCTCTCTCAATGGACGATACGCTAGACACCTTGGCAGGACCAAAATGGTTCTCCACTCTCGACTTGAAGAGCGGTTATTGGCAAGTGGGAATGGATCCCAATGACTAAGAGAAGAGTTTAGGTAAAGCACTCTGGCAGTTTACAGTCATGCCATTTGGACTGCGTAACGCCCCAGCTACTTATGAACGACTCATGGAGACTGTACTGAGGGGACTGTCTTGGAATACCTGCCTGGTATATCTCGATGATGTGATTGTGGTAGGTAAGACCTTTGATGATCACATGAAAAATTTGGAAGTAGTATTCCAGAGGTTGCGAGATGCCAACTTGAGATTTAGTCCAAAGAAGTGTCACCTTTTCCGCAAGGAGGTAAATTACCTTGGACATGTGGTTTCTGGAAAAGGAGTGGCTGTGGCTCCAGAAAAAGTAAAAGCCGTGGAAAAATTGCCTATATCCAGAGACAAACATCAGCTAAGAAGCTTTTTGAGATTATGCACGTATTATCGACGCTACGTTCCTGGATTCTCTAACATTGCAAAACCAACGCCTAACAGAAAATCGAGCATTCATTTGGAACAACGAATTCCAAGCGGCCTTTGAGTTGTTAAAAGGTACGTTGATCAGTGCACCTGTTTTAAATTATCCACTGCCATCTAAGTGGTTTCTTCTGGATACGGATGCCAGTAACGTCGGGATTGGTGGCGTGCTCTCTCAAATCCAAGATGGACAAGAAAAAGTCATTGGATACTTCAGCAAGACCCTGTCCAAACCAGAGAGGAACAACTGCGTAACCAGGAGAGATTTATTGGCAGTAGTTCAGACAATTGGGCATTTTTACAAGTACCTGTATGGGCAGAAGTTCCTGATCCGCACTAATCATGCCGCCTTAAAGTGGCTCTTACAATCTAAGAATCCCGAGGTTCAAGTAGCTAGATGGATTGAGAGGCTACAGGAGTATGACTTCGACATTGAACACAGAGCAGGCCTCAAACATCGGAATGTAGATGCTCCTTTCAGAAGGCCCTGTCCAGAAGACTGTCAACATTGCAACCGAATCGAAGACAAACCGGCCAACGCTCTTCGAACCACCGTGGTTGTTGACCAATGGCAACCTGACAATTTTCGCGCAGATCAAGAAGCTGATCCGGATCTTGCAGTCTTCAGGGCTTGGAAGAGAAACGGGCAAAGACCGACCTGGGAAGAAATTGCTCCCCGTTCACGAGAATTGAAGTCATACTGGGCACAATGGGATTCCTTAACCATGGAAGACGATCTCCTGAGACGTAAGGTCGAAAATCTCGATGCAAGCGAGCGGAAGATGCAAATGGTGGTTCCCAAGAAAAGCATATCAGAAGTATTGCGAGAACTTCATAATGGGGCTTCTGGGGGACATTTTGAAGTCCATAAGACACTTGAGAAGGTGCGCCAGAGATTTTACTGGGTGAATTGTTCACGAGATGTGAAAGAATGGTGCCGAAAGTGTGCTAATTGCGACGGAAGCAATGGTCCCAAGAGGCGTCGACGTGCACTCATGCGCCAATACAATGTAGGAAGCCCATTTGAAAGGATCGCCATAGATGCCGCCGGCCCTTTTCCAGAAAGCGACAAAGGAAATAAATACATAATAGTGGTCATGGATTATTTTACCAAATGGGTTGAAGCATATGCTCTACCAAAACAAGAAGCTGAAACTATAGCAGACGTGATTGTGAAGGAGTTCGTCAGCCGTTTTGGTGTACCTTTGGAACTTCATTCCGATCAAGGGCGAAATTTCGCAACTCCCTTGCATCCACAATCAGATGGGATGGTAGAGCGAATGAACAAGACCATGATCAGACACTTTTCCAAAGTGGTCTCCGAACACCAGAGAGATTGGGACGAACATTTACCATTATTCCTAATGGCGTATCGGGCCTCTGTTCAAGAGACAACTGGCCAATCACCAGCAAACGTGTTATTCGGAAGGAAACTCCGATTGCCCTGTGATTTAAAGTTTGGGAGCAAGCCTGGTGAAGATCTTGCCGGTGAAGATTATGTCAGCACGCTCAGACGACGACTAGATAATATCCATGAACAAGTCAGACATAATATCCAAGATGCTACGGACAGAATGAAGGAGAGCTACGATATCAACACCGAGAAGAGTGGTTACCATGAAGGCGATCGGGTTTGGTTATATAATCCACAAGGTCGACGGGGCCTATCTCCAAAACTTCAAAAGAATTGGGAGGGGCCATACGAGGTGTTGAAGCGGATTAACGATGTAATATACCGCATAAGGCGAACACCTCATACTATGCCAAGAGTCGTCCATTTTAATCGGTTAGCCCCATACTCTGGAGACAATAATGACGAAGCCGCTGACTTGCGCCGATTGGATGGCCAATACCAGGAACTAACCTTCGAAGACTTTATGGAAGAGTTTTCTGGTTCGAGAAAAGCTCGATTTGGGGTAACCATCGAGAAACAGCAAGATTTGTTTACGGTGCCGCCAGACAACACGCTTGCTCATTGCGTAGCCCGAGATCTACGAGTGGCCAAAGGAATTGCCAGAGAATTTAAAGAGAGATTTGGCAGAATCAAAAAATTAAGGCAGCAGGGACCAGCAATTGTGAAGGGTCTCCAAATAACAAATGAAGAACAGCCCATATTTTATTTGGTCACGAAAGAACTGTCCAGCCTGAAGCCAACCTATCGTGCTTTATGGGAGGCCCTGGTCCATTTACGTTAACAAATGTTACAAGATATTTTGAAATTAGCAGTTCCAAAATTGTGTTGTGGATTGGAACGCCTGGACTGGAGAATTGTAAGGAGCATGTTAGAAGTAATATTCCGCCATACTGGTTTGGAAATTCTGGTATGCAGTTACCGGCTTGAATATTCCTGTACATCCAGGCAAGATAAGACCGTGGACTGTTACTTCGATATGACGTCACAATGTAAAAAAGGCCCTACCTGTCGATTTCGCCATCGTTTGAGGGAACCAAAGCATGACATGTTTCGGGACGAAACTTCATTCTTAAGAAGAAGGCAATGTGATGACTCATCCAATGATGAGTCGCGCGTCATACCTCTGGTGCTTTCTCGATGGATGTAGAACGCTCGAGAAGAATTTCACATTGATACATAAGCCGTCGAGGAAGGGATTGATGCATTCGATACCACAGCCTCACGGAGTGAACCTAAATATAAATACGTAAATATAAATACATAAATGTGCTTATTGTTAGTAATTAGTTTTTATATTGTTATTCGTTTTATTATTAATATAGTGTGTGTCTAAAGTTACCGTTAGTTTTATTAATAAACCGAAAAGACAAACTTTACAGTACATAATAGTGGTCATGGACTATTTTACCAAATGGATTGAAGCATATGCTCTACCAAATCAAGGACCTGTAGCTGGACCTGTAGCGGACGTGATTGTGAAGGAGTTCGTCTGCCGTTTTGGTGTACCCCAGGAACTTCATTCCGATCCAGGGCAAAATTTCAAGTCCAGTCTATTCGAAATGATGTGTGGACTTTTGGGCATACGAAAGACGAGAACAACTCCCTTGCGTCCTCAATCAAATGGGTTAGTAGAGCGAATGAACAAGACCATGATCAGACATTTATCCAAAGTAGTCTCCGAACACCAGAGAGATTGGGAAGAACATTTATCATTATTCCTAATGGCGTATCGGGAATCTGTTCAAGAGACAACTGGCCAATCACCGGCAAAAGTGCTATTCGGTAGGGAACTCCGATTGCCTGTGATTTAAAGTTTGGGAGCAAGCCTGGTGAAGATCTTACTGGAGAAGATTATTTCAGCACTCTCAGACGAAGACTAGATAATATCTATGATCATGTAAGACATAATATCTAAGATGCTAGTGGCAGAATGAAGGAGAGCTACGACATAAACGCCGAGAAGGGTGGTTATATAATCCATAACGTCAACTGAGCCTTTCTCCAAAACTTTAAAGGAATTTGGATGGGCCATACGAGTTGTTGAAGCGGATTAACGATTTAATATACCGCATAAGGCGAACACCTTATACTAAGCCAAGAGTCGTACATTTTAGTCGGTTAGCCTCATACTCTGGAGACAATAATGACGAAGCCGCTGACTTGCGCCAATTAGACAGCCACTACAAGGAACTAACATTCGAAGATTTTATGGAGGAATATTCTGGTTCGAGAAAAGCTCGATTTGGGGTGACCATCGAGAAACAGCAAGATTTGTTCACGGTGCCGCCAAACTACGCGCTCGCTCATTGCGTAGGCCGAGATCTGTGAATGGCCAAAGGAATGGCCAAAGAATTTAAAGGGAGATTTGGCGGAATCGAAAAATTAAAGCAACAGAGACCAGCAATTTGGAAGGGTCTCCAAATAATAAATGAAGAACAGCCCATATTTTGTTTGGTTGCGAAAGAACTGGCAAGCCTGAAGCCAACATATCGTCCCTTATGGAAGGCCCTGGTCCATTTACGGGAACAAATGTTACAAGACATTTTAATATTAGCAGTTCCGGAATTGGGTTGTGAATTAGACCACCTGGACTGGAAAATTGTAAGAAGCATGTTAGAAGTAATATTCCAACATACTGGTATGGAAATTCTGGTATGCAGTTACCGGCTTGAATATTCCTTTACACCCAGGCAAAATAAGTCCGTGGACTGTTATTTCGATATGACGTCACAATGTAACAGAGGCCCTACCTGTCGATTTCGCCATCCTTTGAGGGAACCAAAGCATGACATGTTTCAGGACAAAACTTCATTTTTAAGAAGGGGGCAATGTGATGAGTCATCCAACGATACGTGACGTATCACACCTCTCGCACCTTCTCGAAGATATCGAAACGGAAAGATCGAGAATAAGAAAACAAGAGAGAGGTGCGACGGCCGATTTATAAGCCGTTCCATACCAAATCATCGCCGAGTGAACTTACATAAATTTTCTTTTCTTATGTTAGTAGTTAGTTTTTAAATTGTTATTCGTTTCTATTATTAATATAGTGTGTGTCTAAATTTAGTTTTATTTGAGAACCCCGCCGAATAGACAAAAACATTACGATATGAATCTTCAAACGATGAAGATATTAATTTTGTTGGACATCTTGGACGTACAAAATATGAATAAATAGATTCATATTTTGTATTCTCTTGAAAAAGGCGTATACAGCCGAAACATGTAGAGTTTTTTAAATACATATATTTTGAAGTAATATACAGACCTTTAATCGCCTACTGATTAGGTTTACCATATCATACCAAGGTCACGAAGTTATTATATATATATATATATATATATATATATATATATATATATATATATATATATATATATATATATATATATATATATATTGTTATGGTTCAACCAGCACACTTATTCCAGCACTGCAATAAGAAATGCAGATTACAACATATAATAAACCCCTGTATAAATATTGAATTGGTGGACGTAATTTGTGAAATTAGTTTCGAGATGTGTATAAACTAATACGACGATAACTTTAAAATTGATAATTAACTTATTTCGATTTTTAAACTTACTTTTTATATTTATATTTTTCCATTTCAAATTCAAATCATACGCGCAATATTACAGGTATTTAATTTATCCACATCAAGATTTATATCGAAGCGAGTTAACCACGCCCACTAATTTAAAATTGTCTCGAACCCCGCGAATGCGATTTTTACGGTGCATTTTTGAACTAATCTAACATTGAAAACCACATTATAAACTTTCGTAAATTCTTTAATTAATTTTTCTATTATTTTAAAATTATAATATTATGAAAGTTCATATTATATTAGATGCAAATAAAGCATAAACTTAGAGGCTTTTGCCGATATTTAATACAGGCTATGGAAAACAAAAGCCGAAGAAAGGGTCTGATACTAAAATTTTACAACGAATGGCCGCATTTTTCTCTATCACAAAAAGTTTAATTAAAATTACTATTTAGAAACCAAGTAAATCCTACGAAAACCATATACATTTAATACCTTGAAATCAGGCCGAACTTTTGAGAGAATAATTGGACCCGCGTCACGTCGAATATAAGAAATATCGAACGAAGCATCTTTTCGGAACTGGAACTACATCGTACCGACAACGCCAACATTGAACCGCTTCCGACGCAGGGACTTCCATAGGAGCAGACGAACTCTGATCTATTCCAACAATTGCGAGCCCAGAAAATATATCCAAGCCTAGACACAGGAAAAATACCAGGTTCCTTCCCAATTATTTCCCATAAAACCTAGAACATCATTTAAAAGTTAATAGTAAATTTATATCACAACACCACATCTACATTGTTTGCATCAAAATATAATACATGAATTTCAACATTTCTAAACATCTATTTAAGTATATATAATTATTCATCCATTCTTTATCTTTTATAAAACTTGTATATGTAACTTACCTTTGTGTGTCTATTTTTAAGTAACTTTTAATATCTATTTGCACTGTTGCATTATACATAACCTTAACTATAGTTATTAAACACATGTGCACAATTGCATAATTCCGTTTTTTACCGTATAGCTCAGATAATACTAGCATATGTACAGTTTTCTTATTCGCACGTAATAATTGTTACAGTTATCTATTTTTGTTCTAATAAATTTTTATTACTTTGATTTAGATTCGATCTTTTATTTGAATTGTTTGAATGTTGAGTTTGTGTTTAATTAATATACCATTGACATTGTACTTACGGGATATACAAACAACCGACTTTGAGCCCTGAGATATAAATAAAGCATAAGTACTCAAGCTCTTCCGAAACTGGTGGGGTATTTAACAGATAGCGTTGGATCAACTAAGTACGTTAAAACTTGGCGCCCTTTTTTCAAATTCAAATCTTCTAATTTATACTTATATCATTCATTTTATAGTTTTAACGCCCACAGTATGCTTAGTTAATTAATTCAGCTATCATAGTACCTCTTCAATATATATATATATATATATATATATATATATATATATATATATATATATTATATATATATATATTGTTGTGGTTCAACCAGCACACCTATTCCAGCACTACAATAAGAAATGCAGATTACAACATATAATAAACCCCTGTATAAATATTGAATTGGTGGACGTAATTTGTGAAATTAGTTTCGAGATGTATATAAATTAATACGACGATAACTTTAAAATTGATAATTAACTTATTTTGATTTTTAAACTTACTTTTTATATTTATATTTTTTCATTTCAAATTCAAATCATACGCGTAAAATTACAGGTATTTAATTTATCCACATCAAGATTTATATCGAAGCGAGTTAACCACGCCCACTAATTTAAAATTGTCTTGAACCCCGCGAATGCGATTTTTACGGTGCATTTTCCAACTAATCTAACATTGAAAACCACATTATAAACTTTTGTAAATTATTTAATTAATTTTTCTATTATGTTAAAATTAAAACATTATGAAAATTCATATTATATTAGATGCAAATAAAGCATAAACTTAGAGGCTTTTGCCGATATTTAATACAGGCTATGGAAAACAAAAGCCGAAGAAAGCGTCTGATACTAAAATTTTACAACGAATGGCCGCATTTTCTCTATCACAAAAAGTTTAATTAAAATTACTATTTAAAAATCAAGTATATCCTACGAAATCAGTATACATTTAATACCTTGAAATCAGGCCGAACTTTTGAGAGAATAATTGGACCAGCAGCACGTCGAATATAATAAATATCGAACGAAGCATCTTTTCGGAACTGGAACTACATCGTACCGATAACTCCAGCTACCGACGCAAGGACTTCAATAGGAGCAGACGAACTCTGATCTATTCCTACAATTGCGAGCCCAGAACATATACCAGAGCCTAGACACAGAAAAAAATCAGGTTCCTTCCCAGTTATTTCCATAAATCCTAAAACATCATTTAAAAGTTAATATTAAATTTATATCACAACACAATATCAACATTGTTTGCATCAAAATATAATACATGAATTTCTACATTTCTAAACATCTATTTAAATATATATAATCATTCATTCATTCATAATCTTTTAAAAAACTTATATATAACTTACCTTTTGTGTGTCTAATTTTAAGTAGCTTTTAATATTTATTTGCACTGTTGTATTATTCATAACCTTAACGATAGTTAGTAACACATGTGCACAATTGCATAATTCCGTTTTTTACCGTATAGTTCAGATAATGCTAGTATATGTACAGTTTCCTTATTCGCACGTAATAATTGTTACAGTTATCTGTTTTTATTCTAATAAATTTTTATTACTTTGATTTAGATTCAATCTTTTATTTGAATTGTTTGAATGTTGAGTTTGTGTTTAATTAATATACAATTGTACCTACGGGATATACAAACAACCGACTTTGAGCCCCGAGATATAAATAAAAACATAAGTACTCAAGCTCTACCGCAACTAGTGGGTTATTTAACAGATAGCGTTGGATCTACTAAGTACGTTAAAACTTGGCGCCCAATTTTTAAATTCAAATCTTCTAAGTTTAACTTATATTCTTCATTTAATAGTTTTAACGCTCACATTGTTCTTAGTAAGTACAAATAGGAGATCCACCGTACTATTACATTTGTCGCCCGAACGTGGAAGCCAAGTATTATCCCGTAATACAAATTAAAGCAATTAAAAACTCAACAATTTAAACAAACAAATAACTGGTAAAAGAATAAGAAAGCTGTAGTAGGAATTTGTGCATGTTAAACATCTAACTATATTGCTGTGTACCGTTTTGTGTATCTGACTTTCCTATTGTAAAGCTAATACCACATTTCACGAGGGATCCACAACTTTATGAGGGATAAACAAGAATTTAAGGTCAGTGAAAGAGAAAATCAACTTGTGGGTACTTATTATTATTTTTGCCTAAAATATTAGATTCATTTGAGTGTGCATAATAATTATTTTGAGAGATATCTAAATTAACATTTCTTGGCATTCTATTATTTAAATTTTTATCAATTTTCAAAATATATATAAATAATTTTCACTTATTTAAACAATTAAATTAACACAAAAATGGATACAAGACATCGAACAAAAGTACCTAAAGACAATGTTGATGATGATAGGACCGAACAGGGAGATACTGCAATCGCCCAGACTTCAAGTGCCGAAACAGTAAGTACACCTGAAGACAGCAAGGTAATGAGTATGTTAAATGCGATAATGGCACAAATAAATAACAGGAAACAAGACAATACAGATTTAAAACAAGACTTAAATAATATAAATAACAAACTAGACACAAACAATGCTGACTTAAGTAATATGAATAACAAATTAGAATCGAGCAATATGGACATAAACAACAAACTAGACACAAATAATTGGGTGTTGATAACCTTTTGCGAATACAATGTCGTTATTAATCAAAGTTATGTTTTTATGTAAAATTGCTATTAAATCTGGTATGACTGTAGGATAGGGTATATCTGATTCATAGATTAATTCATTAATATCTTCAAGATTGTTAATTGTCTTTATTGTTTGTTTCTCAATTCTAATCTCCACTTCATCTCCTCCCTCGTGACTATTAATCGTTCCTTGCCAATCGTCCATTTTCTTCATTCCAATATTATTATTAATTATATTATTTGTATTTCCTTCTGTTTCTCTATCAATATTCCACTCCTTTTCTCTGCTATAGCACGGCGCATTTTCTAATAATATATTATTAATTTCTCTCGTTAATACATCTCTTTTATATACATTATATCTTATTATTTCTTCTTCTGATAACTGTTTCTTAATTATTACTTTATTATTTTTTATGTTAATTATACCCTGATCAAAATCTAATATCATCTTTAATTCTTTAATGTTGTCAATGCCTATTATGCAGTCATATTGTAATTTATCGATTATATAACAATGTAATAAATATGTGGATTCTTCAATATATATCTCAGCACATAACTGTTTTGTAACGGTCCCCATCTTCTTACCATTGGCTGCAACTATGTCTGTCCCTTTAATTTTTACTAATTTGTTTTCATATCCCCGTAAGAGTTTAGCTTTTTCTGCTCGTAATAAGGTGATTTCAGCCCCTGTATCGATTAAACAATTCATATTTATGTTGTCAAATTTTAATTCAATAATGGGTAGAGTGTATATTTTGGATATAGGATCTCCTGCGTCTTCTATAAAAATGAATTCTTCTGGCGGTTGGTATAAAGAAATATTCTGGATCTTATGTGGTATGTTACAGTCGATTGGTATTAATTTTGTTGATTGGACGGGCCTGGTTTCGGGTCTGCATATAGATCGACTGGCGAGATCGACGTTTTTTTTTTCATCTTCCATATTTGAACGTATGGGAGAAGCAGATCTATTACGTCTGTAATAATTGTTTACTTGACCTCGACCTCGACTACGATTGCTAATGTTGTTGTATTCTCGTTCTGGGCGTTGGAAAGTTTGTGTCTGATTGTTATTGTAGTTATTTCTATTATAGTCATTATTGCGATTATTGTTGTCATGATATGTATTGCTCGTGTGTCTTGTGGGTTGAAAATTGAGATTTGGCCTATTTTGTGTATTATACTGGTTATTTCTGTCATTGTTTGTATTGAAATTGCCATTGTTATTATTATAATTGCAGTTGTTGTTATTAAAATTATTATTATTATTATATGGTCTAGTTGGATTTTGATATCTATTGTTATTAAAATTGTTTTGTCTTGGAGATGGTAAATTTGTATGACTGTTATTTGTATTATTTTGCGGGTAATTACGATTATTCTGGGAACGATAATTCAATTGTTGTTGATGATTGTTTTCTGAGAAATCATCCAATCGTCGTAATATTGCTATGAGGGAATCCATATCTGTCACAGTATGACAAATTATGGCCTGCGTGTCAGTATAGATAAAATGGTTTAGCAACTGCCTGGCGATCATAGATTCCTCCATGCCATTTATGTGCTTGCATTGGTTAAAGATTCGAGAAGCATACGTTTCTCTAGATATTTGACCTAGTCGTATTTACCTGTAAGTAATCGTATCTTTGCCCTGTTTTGCTGTGTCTCATCCCAATAGTTTCGAGTAAACAGAATAACAAATTGGTTGAGTGTGAGACAGTGGTCCTCAATCCGTTGAAACCATTCCTGGGCACTGTTCCAAAGGGTTGCACGAATTACCTCCAACTTCTGCTTTTCCTCAGTTATGTCTTCCAAATAACGTAGTATGCAATTGAGATACGACATAGGATGAACTCTAGTGATATCCCCGTCAAATTGTAGTAAATTATCTATCTTAAGTGAGTGACTGTTGGCATTAATATAATTTATAGGTATCGAGTAATTTTTAATTTTATTCTCTAATTGTTTCATGTTTGTTTGAGTAATGGTGTAATTTTCTTGGTTAGTTGTCATTATTATATCTAAGTTTTGTTTAACATTGTTTATTTCCTTGTTGTAATTATCTTTGCATAAATCTATTTGAGAATTGATGTTTTGGTTGAGAGTTATTTCTAGTTGTTCAGTATTGTCTTCGTTAATTTTGTTTAAGTTTGTTATTTTAGTGTTTAATAAATCGTTATTTTCCGAGATCATTTTGTTTATATTCTGCTGTATTTCTAAAGTATTTGTTTTTATTTTCTGTTGAGTTATATCAAAAATTTCGTTTGAAGTGGCATCCAGTTGTTTCGCCCATTGTAAATTTTGAAGAGCGACGGTTTCGTCGAGTTTCATCAGGTATTTTAATTCATTTTCTTCCATAGCTTTTTGTGCTATGGAAATTTCAGCTATTTTTCCTTCTAGATCTATTTTGAAGGCACTTAGTTTGTTGTCAATGTTAGCATCATTAAGCTCAAATTTCTCGTTAATGATTTGCATGTTTGTTTCTAATTTGGTAGTTAAATTATTGCTTAGGTCATTTAATTCTTGTTTCATATAAGCATTATTTGTGTCTATTTTATTATTCATATTATTTAAATCGGCATTATTTGTGTCTAGTTTGTTGTTTATGTCCATATTGCTCGATTCTAATTTGTTATTCATATTACTTAAGTCAGCATTGTTTGTGTCTAGTTTGTTATTTATATTATTTAAGTCTTGTTTTAAATCTGTATTGTCTTGTTTCATGTTATTCATTTGTGCCATTATCGCATTTAACTCTATCGCCAAACTTGGCGCCCAATTTTTAAATTCAAATCTTCTAAGTTTAACTTATATTCTTCATTTAATAGTTTTAACGCTCACATTGTTCTTAGTAAGTACAAATAGGAGATCCACCGTACTATTACATTTGTCGCCCGAACGTGGAAGCCAAGTATTATCCCGTAATTCAAATTAAAGCAATTAAAAACTCAACAATTTAAACAAACAAATAACTGGTAAAAGAATAAGAAAGCTGTAGTAGGAATTTGTGCATGTTAAACATCTAACTATATTACTGTGTACCGTTTTGTGTATCTGACTTTCCTATTGTAAAGCTAATACCACATTTCACGAGGGATCCACAACTTTATGAGGGATAAACAAGAATTTAAGGTCAGTGAAAGAGAAAATCAACTTGTGGGTACTTATTATTATTTTTGCCTAAAATATTAGATTCATTTGAGTGTGTATAATAATTATTTTGAGAGATATCTAAATTAACATTTCTTTGCATTCTTTATTTAAATTTTTATCAATTTTCAAAATATATATAAATAATTTTCACTTATTTAAACAATTAAATTAACACAAAAATGGATACAAGACATCGAACAAAAGTACCTAAAGACAATGTTGATGATGATAGGACCGAACAGGGAGATACTGCAATCGCCCAGACTTCAAGTGCCGAAATAGTAAGTACACCTGAAGACAGCAAGGTAATGAGTATGTTAAATGCGATAATGGCACAAATGAATAACATGAAACAAGACAATACAGATTTAAAACAAGACTTAAATAATATAAATAACAAACTAGACACAAATAATGCTGACTTAAGTAATATGAATAACAAATTAGAATCGAGCAATATGGACATAAACAACAAACTAGACACAAATAATGCCGATTTAAATAATATGAATAATAAAATAGACACAAATAATGCTTATATGAAACAAGAATTAAATGACCTAAGCAATAATTTAACTACCAAATTAGAAACAAACATGCAAATCATTAACGAGAAATTTGAGCTTAATGATGCTAACATTGACAACAAATTAAGTGCCTTCAAAATAGATCTAGAAGGAAAAATAGCTGAAATTTCCATAGCACAAAAAGCTATGGAAGAAAATGAATTAAAATACCTGATGAAACTCGACGAAACCGTCGCTCTTCAAAATTTACAATGGGCGAAACAACTGGATGCCACTTCAAACGAAATTTTTGATATAACTCAACAGAAAATAAAAACAAATACTTTAGAAATACAGCAGAATATAAACAAAATGATCTCGGAAAATAACGATTTATTAAACACTAAAATAACAAACTTAAACAAAATTAACGAAGACAATACTGAACAACTAGAAATAACTCTCAACCAAAACATCAATTCTCAAATAGATTTATGCAAAGATAATTACAACAAGGAAATAAACAATGTTAAACAAAACTTAGATATAATAATGACAACTAACCAAGAAAATTACACCATTACTCAAACAAACATGAAACAATTAGAGAATAAAATTAAAAATTACTCGATACCTATAAATTATATTAATGCCAACAGTCACTCACTTAAGATAGATAATTTACTACAATTTGACGGGGATATCACTAGAGTTCATCCTATGTCGTATCTCAATTGCATACTACGTTATTTGGAAGACATAACTGAGGAAAAGCAGAAGTTGGAGGTAATTCGTGCAACCCTTTGGAACAGTGCCCAGGAATGGTTTCAACGGATTGAGGACCACTGTCTCACACTCAACCAATTTGTTATTCTGTTTACTCGAAACTATTGGGATGAGACACAGCAAAACAGGGCAAAGATACGATTACTTACAGGTAAATACGACTAGGTCAAATATCTAGAGAAACGTATGCTTCTCGAATCTTTAACCAATGCAAGCACATAAATGGCATGGAGGAATCTATGATCGCCAGGCAGTTGCTAAACCATTTTATCTATACTGACACGCAGGCCATAATTTGTCATACTGTGACAGATATGGATTCCCTCATAGCAATATTACGACGATTGGATGATTTCTCAGAAAACAATCATCAACAACAATTGAATTATCGTTCCCAGAATAATCGTAATTACCCGCAAAATAATACAAATAACAGTCATACAAATTTACCATCTCCAAGACAAAACAATTTTAATAACAATAGATATCAAAATCCAACTAGACCATATAATAATAATAATTTTAATAACAACAACTGCAATTATAATAATAACAATGGCAATTTCAATACAAACAATGACAGAAATAACCAGTATAATACACAAAATAGGCCAAATCTCAATTTTCAACCCACAAGACACACGAGCAATACATATCATGACAACAATAATCGCAATAATGACTATAATAGAAATGACTACAATAACAATCAGACACAAACTTTCCAACGCCCAGAACGAGAATACAACAACATTAGCAATCGTAGTCGAGGTCGAGGTCAAGTAAACAATTATTACAGACGTAATAGATCTGCTTCTCCCATACGTTCAAATATGGAAGATGAAAAAAAAAACGTCGATCTCGCCAGTCGATCTATATGCAGACCCGAAACCAGGCCCGTCCAATCAACAAAATTAATACCAATCGACTGTAACATACCACATAAGATCCAGAATATTTCTTTATACCAACCGCCAGAAGAATTCATTTTTATAGAAGACGCAGGAGATCCTATATCCAAAATATACACTCTACCCATTATTGAATTAAAATTTGACAACATAAATATGAATTGTTTAATCGATACAGGGGCTGAAATCACCTTATTACGAGCAGAAAAAGCTAAACTCTTACGGGGATATGAAAACAAATTAGTAAAAATTAAAGGGACAGACATAGTTGCAGCCAATGGTAAGAAGATGGGGACCGTTACAAAACAGTTATGTGCTGAGATATATATTGAAGAATCCACATATTTATTACATTGTTATATAATCGATAAATTACAATATGACTGCATAATAGGCATTGACAACATTAAAGAATTAAAGATGATATTAGATTTTGATCAGGGTATAATTAACATAAAGAATAATAAAGTAATAATTAAGAAACAGTTATCAGAAGAAGAAATAATAAGATATAATGTATATAAAAGAGATGTATTAACGAGAGAAATTAATAATATATTATTAGAAAATGCGCCGTGCTATAGCAGAGAAAAGGAGTGGAATATTGATAGAGAAACAGAAGGAAATACAAATAATATAATTAATAATAATATTGGAATGAAGAAAATGGACGATTGGCAAGGAACGATTAATAGTCACGAGGGAGGAGATGAAGTGGAGATTAGAATTGAGAAACAAACAATAAAGACAATTAACAATCTTGAAGATATTAATGAATTAATCTATGAATCAGATATACCCTATCCTACAGTCATACCAGATTTAATAGCAATTTTACATAAAAACATAACTTTGATTAATAACGACATTGTATTCGCAAAAGGTTATCAACACCCAATTAATATTGATAATGAAGAACCATTGTTTAGTAAAAATTATCCTATCCCATATAATTACCAACAGAGAGTTAGTCATGAATTAGAACGATTGGAACAAACAGGAATCATAGAAAGGTCCAACACATATTTTATTAACCCCATAGTCATCGTCCAGAAGAAAGATTTATCATTGCGGATTTGTTTAGATGCGAGAGCGCTTAATAAAAGAATTAAACCCGAGTTCGAAATGCCTCAAAATATAGATGTTTTATTAGCTAAGTGTGGAAACAAGAAAATATATAGCAAGTTAGATCTCAAAAACGCATTTTGGTTAATTAATTTAGAACCCGAATCAAAAAAGTACTGTGGTTTCATAGTAAATGGTATCGTCTACCAATTTAGAGTATGTCCGTTTGGATTGAAAACTTCACCAGCCGCCCTTATCAGATTTCTACACCAAATATTAGACAGATACGACGACTTTGCCTTACATTATTTGGATGATATTATAATATTTTCAGAAAGCATAGAACAACACCTGCAACACCTAAATACTATCCTTAGTACATTAACATCACAAGGTATGAAGCTGAACCTAGCAAAATGTCAATTTTTCAGACAAGAAATAAACTATCTTGGTTATATTATAAATCAGAAAAGCATTTTATTAGACCCTACACGCCTAGATGAAATTAAAAACTATACAAGACCTAGGAACTTAAAAACCTTAAGAAGTTTCTTAGGGGTGTTAAACTATTATCGCAAGTTTATTTCCAATTACAGCGAGAAAACGATACCGTTATTAGAGCTTCTTAAGAAAGGTAAGAAGTGGACTTGGACGCCTAAATGCGAAAACTGTTTTTTACATTTAAAAGAAAATTTTGTTGACAACTTAAAATTACATCACCCAGATTTTTCATTACCATTCATTGTTCGAACAGATGCATCCCACCAAACTATCGCAGCTGAACTCATACAAATAAATGACAACATTGAAATACCTATATATTTTATCTCAAGAACCCTTAAAGCTTGTGAGATCAGATATACGATTTCCGATAAAGAAATGTTAGCCATCGTTTTTGCTTTAACCAAACTTAGATATTATCTTATCGGTAAATCATTTACTCTCGAGCCGGATCACAAAGCATTGATTAATATCATAAATTGCAAATTGAATAACAGCAGAATATATAGATGGACTCTACTCATACAACAGTATGAATTCAACATAGTCTACAAACCAGGTAAGGAGATGATAACAGCTGATGCTCTGACAAGACAGGACGGGGATACTAAAAGACAGAACATTTGTATAAATCTAGTTCAACTACAAAGACAAGGTATATTTTCCAGAAATAAATTATTACACATACAATCAGGTCCAGAACTTAACGAAATACACCATCACTTGAGAAATGTAGGAACATTCAAAGGCATGTCTATCAAGGACGATTTAATAACCAAACTGATAGGTAAAAACACTGTATACGTTACAAATGAATGTCACATAAGAGAGATAACAAATTATATACATCAAACATACACTCACATAGGAGCCAGGAAATGTTAGTTACTATTCAGGGAGGCCTTCTATTGCGTTAACGACGAAAGAATCATAAAAAGCGTTATAAAACATTGTCGTACATGTGAACTAGCAAAGGACAAAAATTTTACAAACACTAACATCAGCCACAATATCATAACTTACGATAAGCTTGAACTTGTATCTATAGACTTTTTATCCAATTTAATACCTAGTACCAAAGGATACAAAAACATCCTAGTGATTTGCGACATATTTTCCAAATTTATAAAACTCATACCAACTCAAAAGTGCAACACGAACACTGTTTTACAAGCATTAACTGAATATTTTACACAATATGGCAAACCTTTAGCAATATTATCTGACCACGCGACGTATTTCACAAACGACAGATACAAAGACTTTTTAAACTCACATGACATCCGAACATATTATACATCCATACGATATCCACAGGGTAACCCAACCGAACGATACGTAAGAGAAACTCTAAAATATCTACGAATATTATTGCACGAAAACCACAATAGATGGGCAAAATACCTTCCTCAAATCGAGTTTACTATTAATAATACACCCAGTACAGTCCATCATCATTGTCCGATAACGATTTTCACTGGACAACAACCACAAAGACCATGGACAGATACAGAAGACCTCAATATAAATGAACGCTTACTTGAGGTGAGAGAAAAACTAATTGCAAAGAAAACAAAATGGGAAAGTAAAAGGAACACAGTCAATAAGAAGTACAAAACATATAACATTGAAGACAAAGTAATTGTTAAAAATTCGAGGATATCTAACTTAAAAAACAAAATAATGGGTAAATTATTAAAACCTTACCAGGGTCCATATATTATAAGGCGTATACTAGGCAACAACACTTATGAACTCATGGAAGAAGAAACGGGCTACATAAAAGGCAGATACCATATCTCCATGTTACAAGATTTCTTATAAGAATAAATAATGCTTATATTCTATATACAAGTCGATATGATCTTAAGACAGTCTAATGGGTATGTTACAGCTCGAACAAATAATATTAATACAAAGAAACATATTTCTAATCAATAAAAGTATAAAAGCAAATATTAAAATGATTATTCTATACAAATATACAAATAAATAAAAAAATATTAATCTAATTCAAAAATTAAAACTAACATTATATAAGCTAAACAAAAAGAAATCTCATTAAAATATTATACAAACTAAACTATAAAAATATGTAGAATACTCAACATTTAAAAAGGAAAAAGAAAACTTATAATTTAGGCAATGCCACCAATATTGAACACAATAATAGACAAAGGAGAATAAAATTAACATAAAACTATTACACAAAGTGCTATGACAAATAAACGAAAAAAAAAAAGAGAAATAAATTTAATTAAAGAGAAAAAGGACGATTTAAGTGCCTACAACAAGGAATTAATAATATTCGAAGTTTGTTACTATAAGTACATTGGGAAAAAGAATTACATATAATTAATAATTTTTATATACGTAGATTAATTTGTTATTTTTTTATATTTTTTTTTGACACATGATAAGGGAAGTGTACAAGTTGATGTTCTTATTTCATTCTTCTTAACAGGGAAAAGTAATATCTTCAATACTTTCGCTATTCCTTTTCACGGGGATAATGTTGTGGTTCAACCAGCACACTTATTCCAGCACTACAATAAGAAATGCAGATTACAACATATAATAAACCCCTCTATAAGTATTGAATTGGTGGACGTAATTTGTGAAATTAGTTTCGAGATGTATATAAATTAATATGACGATAACTTTAAAATTGATAATTAACTTATTTTAATTTTTAAACTTACTTTTTATATTTATACTTTTTCATTTCAAATTCAAATCATACGCGTAAAATTACAGGTATTTAATTTATCCACATCAAGATTTATATCGAAGCGAGTTAACCACGCCCACTAATTTAAAATTGTCTTGAACCCCGCGAATGCGATTTTTACGGTGCATTTTCCAACTAATCTAACATTGAAAACCACATTATAAACTTTTGTAAATTATTTAATTAATTTTTCTATTATGTTAAAATTAAAACATTATGAAAATTCATATTATATTAGATGCAAATAAAGCATAAACTTAGAGGCTTTTGCCGATATTTAATACAGGCTATGGAAAACAAAAGCCGAAGAAAGCGTCTGATACTAAAATTTTACAACGAATGGCCGCATTTTCTCTATCACAAAAAGTTTAATTAAAATTACTATTTAAAAATCAAGTATATCCTACGAAATCAGTATACATTTAATACCTTGAAATCATGCCGAACTTTTGAGAGAATAATTGGACCAGCAGCACGTCCAATATAATAAATATCGAACGAAGCATCTTTTCGGAACTGGAACTACATCGTACCGATAACTCCAGCATTTGACCGCTACCGACGCAGGGACTTCAATAGGAGCAGACGAACTCTGATCTATTCCTACAATTGCGAGCCCAGAACATATACCAGAGCTTAGACACAGGAAAAAAACAGGTTCCTTCCCAGTTATTTCCATAAAACCTAAAACATCATTTAAAAGTTAATATTAAATTTATATCACAACACAATATCAACATTGTTTGCATCAAAATACAATACATGAATTTCTACATTTCTAAACATCTATTTAAATATATATAATCATTCATTCATTCATAATCTTTTAAAAAACTTATATATAACTTACCTTTTGTGTGTCTAATTTTAAGTAGCTTTTAATATTTATTTGCACTGTTGTATTATTCATAACCTTAACGATAGTTAGTAACACATGTGCACAATTGCATAGTTCCGTTTTTTACCGTATAGTTCAGATAATACTAGTATATGTACAGTTTCCTTATTCGCACGTAATAATTGTTACAGTTATCTGTTTTTATTCTAATAAATTTTTATTACTTTGATTTAGATTCGATCTTTTATTTGAATTGTTTGAATGTTGAGTTTGTGTTTAATTAATATACAATTTACATTGTACCTACGGGATATACAAACAACCGACTTTGAGCCCCCAGATATAAATAAAAACATAAGTACTCAAGCTCTACCGCAACTAGTGGGTTATTTAACAGATAGCGTTGGATCTACTAAGTACGTTAAAACTTGGCGCCCAATTTTTAAATTCAAATCTTCTAAGTTTAACTTATATTCTTCATTTAATAGTTTTAACGCTCACATTGTTCTTAGTAAGTACAAATAGTAGATCCACCGTACTATTACAATATATTATAATTATTTAGTGACCTTGGTAGGATAAGTTAAATTCAATCAGTTGACGATTTAAGGTCTGGCTTTACTTTAAAGTATATATATTTAAAACAACCCTACATGTTTCGGCAATGATGCCTTTATCAAGGATATAAAATATAAATGACAGTATACAAATGTCATATAATTGAGTTGCTATGGATAAAATTATTCAAAGATACATTCCAATTGAATAATAATAAATCATGCCTTAGTATTCCAAAAAACAGATAGACAACAAAAACAGGGGAAAATTATGTAAGCGCCCGTGGAGCGTCTTAAGATGCAAAGTTGTCGGCATTCGCCTTAAACGAGAAGGAAAACCACGAAAACCTACTCGGACAACCAGACAGGAATCAAAACACGGAACAGTCAGCATGATAAGAAAATGTATATGATATTTAAATGTAATTGATATTTAAATAACTTAAGATATATAATTATATAACAAAAAATATATATATATATTATGACGGTAAATTGCAGACACATTTAAGTTATAGTATATAGTGCTTAAATTTTGTATATCATTTCTGTTGTTAATTGAATTTTTTTCCTGTTTAATACTAATCATTTCTTTAATTTCTCTTTTCATTGTGTCTTGTTCTTTATCAATTGTCTGTGTGTTTTCAAAATCGAAATGGTGATCGCGTTGTAGTTTGTGTGTAGATAAAGCAGTTTTGTCTGTTTTAGAGTATTTGTGGGCTTCTATTTCTTTGTATAAATATTGTTTCGTTTGGCCTATGTTTGGCCTTTAAGACCAATAGTATCTAACATACAAGCCCCTACTTATAGTATAGTAAAATTCCTAGGTGATAGCATATCTAAGATGTTAGGAAAAACTGAATATCATACCAAAGACTCATGGCAATTTCAAAATTTCATCAAGGAACAAAAAGCACCAACTAATCACAAAATTATATCACTTGATGTAGAATCTTTATATACTAACATTCCTACAGATCTAGCTATAAACATAATAGAATCCAAATGAGATGAAATTAGTCCACACACATCACTAAATGAAAACGAGTTTATTAGAAGTATACACTTCTGTCTCGATAACACATATTTTCAATACAAAAATTCTTTTTATAGTCAAACATTTGGTATTGCCATGGGCTCTCCTTTAGCTGCTCCTATTGCAAATCTAGTAATGGAACATTTAGAACAAAACGTTATCAATTCATTAAACTTCCACCCCATTTTTTTCAAAAGATATGTTGATGATATCATAACATGTATTCCGACTAACAAAATAAACTATCTTTTAAATAAATTCAACAATTTTCACAACAAATTAAAATTCACTATTGAAGAAGAAATTAATAACAGTATTAATTTTCTTGATATTTCTTTGATCTATGATAGACAGGGTACTATTTATACAAATTGGTATAACAAACCCACAGCTTCTTTTCGATATATGAATTACCACTCAAATGCTCCTACAATATTCAATAAAATGATTATAAATAATCTGACTGATAGGGCAGTAAAACTATCACATACTCAATACAGAAAAGATAACATCAAGAAAATTAAAACAATCTTAACAGATAATAATTATCCACCACAACTTATAGACCAAACAATTAAAAAAAGAGTACACCAAATATACAACACTGCAGACACCAATAAAAATTTGAACAATGACACAACATATATCACGATTCCATATGTTCCACAACTATCAGAAAAAATTAAATACACTTTAAAAAAATATGATATAGCTACAAAATATAAACTTAGTAATACTAATAAACTTAACATTTGGAACTTACTGCAAGTGAGAATTAATGAATATTAAATCGCATTCTTACATGTAAATGTCGACTTATGTGATGCGTTTCAGCAATTCTTAATTATACTAATAAACATTTATTTTCAAAACTTAAACCTAAAATAGAAAAAAATCGAGAAACACATGTCATATATAAAATACGATTGCGATAGTTACTACATAGGCTAAACGAAACAATATTTATACAAAAGAATACAAGCCCCCAAATACTCTAAAACAGACTCTAAAACTGCTTTATCTACACACAAACTACAACGCGATCACCATTTCGATTTTGAAAACACACAGATAATTGATAAAGAACAACACACAATGAAAAGACAAATTAAAGAAATGATTAGTATTAAACAGGAAAAAAATTCAATTAACAACAGAAATGATATAAAAAATTTAAGCAGTATATACTATAGCTTAATTGTGTAACGATCTGCAATTTACCATTATAATATATATATTTTTTTTTGTTATATAATTATATATCTTAAGTTATTTAAATATCAATTACATTTAAATATCATATACATTTGCTTATCATGCTGACTGTTCCGTGTTTTGATTCCTGTCTGGTTGTCCGAGTAAGTTTTCGTGGTTTTCCTTCTCGTTTAAGGCGAATGCCGACAACTTTGCATCTTAAGACGCTCCACGGGCGCATACATAATAATAACTCATGTCTTGCTTTCCCCTGTTTTTGTTGTCTATCTGTTTTTGGAATACTAAGGCATGATTTATTATTATTCAATTGGAATGAATAATTTTATCCATAGCAACTCAATTATATGACACTTGTATACTGTCATTTATATTTTATATCCTTGATAAAGGCATCATTGCCGAAACATGTAGGGTTGTTTTAAATATATATACTTTAAAGTAAAGCCAGACCTTAAATCGCCAACTGATTGAATTTACTATATATATATATATATATATATATATATATACATTGCTCCATAAACTATGGACACAAGCCATGCATTTGCATTTGCATTAGCCGTGCATTTGACAAAATGAAAAGACAGGTTCATTAATGTTTTTTATTAGATATATTTAGATGCTACCATTTTGTTTTTTCCGTTAACCTTGAATAAGTTATGACGTCATCGATATTTTTTTTTAATGTCAACCCCATTTTTTTTTATAGATTTTGAAAGCTTTTACAATTTTTTATTCGATGATATAAAAATTTTGATATGTTACATTAGAAAATTTTTGAGAATCATTTTTCAACTTTTTGTCATTCCCAAAGTGACAAGTTAATTTTTTTGACAGATTGTAAATAATACGAATCACAACATTTTTACTTAATCTTAGTTGTTGGTGTAAAGTGTTATAATTATTCATTCTCTGAGATGCATTTATCTAAACGGGAACGCATTGAGGTGCTCATGATGCTCATTGTGTTTGGAGATAGACGTCGAAATGTTAGGGAAGTCGCGGAGTTGTTTAATGAAACTCATCCTGAACTGGACCCTATCGGTTTTCCAATTGTAAGTAAAATCTACAGAAAATTTTTGGAACAAGGATTCGTTCGAGATAAACCATAAAGTGAACGCCCATCAACGGCCCTAGACACTCAAGTTGACATTTTGTTAACAGTTTAAGAACGTTTGACGTAGCAAGGGGTAGAGTTGGGAAACTTTTGCATAAATCAAAGTATCATCCCTATAAAATGAATTTAATTCAAGAGTTGTCTAAGCACGATTTTGATCGGCGTTTGGAATATTGTGAACGGTTGATGCAAATTTGTGATAATGACCCTCTATTTCTCTTCAACATTTTGTTTTCTTCTACTTTCACATTGAATGGCACTGTGAATAGACAAAATTTGACGATTTTGGTCGGCTGATAATTCTCATTGGATTCAAGAGACATATACCCAAAACCCGCAAAACCTAATGTATGGGCAGAGATTATCGGCGATCGCACTGTGGGACCGTTTTTCTTTAATGGAAACTTGACTAGGGAAATATACTTGAATTTTTTGACGAATGAATTGGTACCCGTTTTAGCGGTTCTTTTTCCAAATAATGAGGATCCACATTTTCCAGATGGTAGAATTTGGTATCAACAGGATGGTGCTCCTCCGCACTATACGCTACCAGTAAGGCAATACCTCAATAATACATTTCTTAACAGATGGATTAGAAGAAGAGGGGCAATTGAATGGCCAGATTTACCCCGTTGGACTTCTTCTTGTGGGGTTACTTAAAATCAAAAGTCTATGCGACATAAACGGAAAATTTTGAAGTTTTACGACAACGCATCATCTACGAAACCAGACTAATCACTCTCGAAATATTACAGAATGTGCGAAATGGAATTATCGCTTAGGATTTTATCAACAAAATGAAGGAAAACATTTTGAGCATTTGTTATAAATTTGATACTGATAATGTCAAAAATAAAACTTAGAATTAGAACACAATTTACTCAAAAATTTTCTCTTTCCGTCATCGAATAAAGAATTGTAAAAGTATTCAAAATTCATAAAGAAATAGGGTTGACATTTAAAAAAAATATCAATGACGTCATAACTTATTCAAGGTCGACGGAAAAAACAAAATGGTAGCATCTAAATATAGCTAATAAAAAACAGTAATCGACATATCTTTGCATTTTGTCAAATAATGCACGATAACGTTACTACGTGCTTGTGTCCATACTTTATGGACCCACTGTATATATATATATATATATATATATATATAATATCTTCGTGACCTTGGTATGATAAGGTAAACTTAATAAGTCGGCGACAAAATATAAAATTTATATTTTATTTTATATTTTGTATTCCCTTGACAAACGCATATTGCCGAAACATGTAGGGTTGTTTTAAATATATATACTTTGAAGTAATGAACCAGACCTTTAATCGCCGACTTATTAAGTTATAATATTAATTAAGTTATTAATTAAGTTAATATATATATATACCTATATATATATATATATATATATATATATATATATATATATATATATATATATATATATATATTGTTATAATGAGCTTCACGTTGCTGGCGTCATATGTTATAATGTGCCTCACGTTGCTGGCGTCATATGTTATAATGTGCCACTCTCACACATTGTTAGTGTTTATAATCTAATGAAATATCAATATAACTAGCTCAATTGCGTAAGCCTTAAATAGGCCAATATTGAAACAAGAGCGCTTCTTAATCTCAGGCTGTGTGGTAGGTACTAGATACCCAAACAGTTCCCAAACATACATAAACAAAACGAATACATAGAGTAAAAAAATAAATATAATTAAAACAATTAATAATTTATTTTTCTACAAGATACAAACATGCACTTAATGTACTATGTCAAAAGCATTAAACAATGTTGGGTTGCTTATTTACCCCCTTTTATTAATTATACCATATGATCATATATTTCTACCCTCTAGAAGGCAATGACATTTTTCTTTTTTAAACTTAAGTTGGTACCATAATTTAAGTTAACTTATTTTGCAGCGTGTGTGTGATATAGGTTATTTTATACTGATGACAGATTAGGTTTTGTCATTTTGACAAATAATTACATACAAATGTTTCAGTTGAAAAAATAAAAAGTTTAATAATAAAAACAGCTACAATAAATGTTCAAAGTGAGCTCCTTCATTTTCTATGCATAGCGCAACTCTTCGTCTCATATTATTGAAGGCATTCCTTAAATTATGTGGTGTAATTTCCTCACAGACATTTCGGATAGCATTAGTAAGTTCTTCAATTGTATGTGGATGATTCGTAAATACTCTATTTTTTAGATGTGGATAAATGAAATAGTCCATAATTGTTAAATCCGGAGATCGTGGTGGAAAGCCTACTATTCAATTATCAAAGAATTCATGCAATAATTCCATCGTTTGTCTTGTCTTATGGGCTGTTGCTTTATCTTGCTGGAAATATCCCTCGCGGAGCTCATCATCATGTAATTGATTTACAAATGGTAGCAATAAATTATTACGATATCGTTCTGCATTTATCGTATTATTAAAGAATATTGGACCAATAATCCGTCTACGAGAAACAGCAAGCCAAACGCCTATTTTTTGTGAATGCAAAGGTGTTTCAAGAATTTCATGTGGATTTTCACTAGACCAGATGCGCATTGTTTGTTTATTTATATATCCTGATAAATGAAACCATGCTTCATCGGACCAGAAGGATTTGTCAAGAACGTCATCGTTATTAATCGTACCTAAGAACCACTGACAGTAATTAACTCTGGTTACATGATCGATTGGTAAAAGCTCTTGCACGCAATGAAATTTGTATGAAAATTTTTGTAAGTCTTTTTTAAGGATTCTCTGGCAGGTCCCATATGACAGTTGTGTTTGTTGTGAAAGCTTACGAATCGATTTCTTAGGTGATTGATTTATTCGTCCCTCAACATCTGCTATATTTTCAACTGTCCGCTTTAGTGGTCTGCCAGCACCTGGTTTTCGAGACACAGACCCTGTTTCACGGAATTTAACCACTGACTTTTGAATTAATTGCCGCAAACTGTCATATGTTGTTGGAAAATTTGGAAATTCTGCCCGAAATTCTTCTATACAAGGCTGCAAGGAGTACGACCATTCTCCATTTTCTAATTTTACACCATTCCTAAAGTATGATTCGATCAGAAAAACTTTATGATTTATTGTAAACATTTTTAAGTGTCAATTAATAAATACATTAATGACAGATGAGTTTTATTTATCAGAACATACACATAATGACAGATGTATTTTATTTGTCACTACCAACACGATATTTTCAAGAAATAATTTCATGGCTTGCTAGAGGGTAAATATAAATGATCATATTGTATTTGGTTGCCTACACAATAATCATATGGCTCGAAAAGTAATCAAATAACAAAATTAAGGTTATATTTGAAGTGAGTATACTCTCCTTATCTCTGAGTATACTGACAATGAAATACTATGCATATATGTTGTTTGAAAATGGTATTTTGCCCCAAGATAACGTGAGTTTAATGATATTTAATAATATGATTTAACAAATGAGGTATTATCTTTTAGAAAATAAGTCTATTTCCACCTGGAGTACCTGCTATTAACGGAGAGCATGAAGTTTTCAGGCCTTATATATAAAAGGTTGATAGGAGTTCAGGAAGTACCAAGCTGGTTCTGGATAGGTTGGTTGTTGTGACACTCTTTACGTAGGGCTGGAGAATTTCCTTTACGTAGGGCTGCTTTCGCAATAAGTTCTTGAAGTAATGAACCCGGTTTAATTAATTTCACATTTTTAAATGGTTCTTGGTGTTCTAAATATAGTTTATGTAATTCTTTTAAGCCAATGCTTCCAAAATTAACTGGCTTTGAAACAGTAAAATTTTTGATAATTGTTATTATAGACAAAATGTTGCTTTTTCTATCGGCGATAGTCTTCAATTAAGGTATTTACCTTTACTATTTTTTTAAAGCGACATTTATAATTAAGTTAGGCTTATATATTGGTTTTTAATGAATTTTAAAAATGATGCGTCGAAAAAACGTCGTTTCTATTACAAGTTGTGCAAAAATCTCCTCGTAAACAACTTTTGTTTTGTTGTCATGACTACCACAGGAAGTTAGTGATAATTAATTATATTTTTCTAAACTTCTGCTATAACCCCATATAATATAGTGTTGTATATCAACATTGGTTATTTGTATAAGAGCCTAATTTTTATTCTACTATAATACCCTCACGTGATCACAGTTGCATACTTTTTACACGGTTCAGCCGAAAGTCAAATTAACAATGAATTTCACGATTATATTTACATAAATATTTTAATCATAATTAGCTTTAAGATTCTTGATTTCACGCGATATTAGGTTATGGTAAATTAATAACTGACCAAATAAAATAAATAAGCAAATAAAAATATTCAATTAAGTTCGGTATCATGATTAAAAAACTAATTTTGATCTTGCATCGTGTTTACATATTATTTACTTAATCATTAACGTTTTCATTACCATTATTTTTTAGATATTACATTCTTGGGACAATATAAATTAATTAAATTGTTTATATACTGTGGGTATGAGCTGTACTATAACAATATATTATATTGTACTGTTTTCGTCTTTTAGGGTTCTTAAATAAAACTAACGGTAACGTAGACACACTATATTAATAATAAAAACGAATAACAATATAAAACTAATTACTAACAATAAGCACATTTATGTATTTGTATTTATGTAAGTTCACTCGACGATAATTCGGTATCGAATGAATCTCTCCCTCCATTTCCAGTCTTCTTATAGTCTATAGACCTTCGAGAATATCCCCGAAGTTCCTCGGTCTTTCTAGAGACGGTGGTATGTTCGCGCATATGAGTCATCGTTAGACTGTTCGCGAATATTGTGGATAACTCACATCACATTGCCCCCTTCTTAAAAATGAAGTTCCGTCCCGAAACATGTCATGCTTTGTTCCCTCAAACGATGGCGAAATTGACAGGTAGGGCCTTTGTTACATTGTGACGTCATATCAAAATAACAGTCCACGGTCTTATCTTGCCTGGGTGTACAGGAGTATTCAAGCCGGTAACTGTATACCAGAATTTCCATACCAGTTTGTTGGAATATTACTTCTATCTTGCTCCTTACAATTCTCCAGTCCAGGCGGTCCAATCCACAACACAATTTTGGAACTGCTAATTTCAAACAGTCTTGTTGTAACATTTGTTAACGTAAATGGACCAGGGCCTCCTATAAAGGACGATAGGTTGGCTTCAGGCTTGACAGTTCTTTCGTGACCAAATAAAATATGGCCTGTTCTTCATTTGTTATTTGGAGACCCTTCACAATTGCTGATCCCTGCTGCCTTAATTTTTCGATTCTGCCAAATCTCTCTTTAAATTCCCTGGCAATTCCTTTGGCCACTCGCAGATCTCAGGCTACGCAATGAGCAAGCGCGTAGTCTGGCGGCACCGTAAACAAATCTTGCTGTTTATCGATGGTTACCCCAAATCGAGCTTTTCTCGAACCAGAAAACTCTTCCATAAAGTCTTCGAAAGTTAGTTCCTGGTATTGGCTATCCAATCGGCGCAAGTCAGCGGCTTCGTCATTATTGTCTCCAGAGTATGGAGCTAACCGATTAAAATTGACGACTCTTGGCTTAGTATGAGGTGTTCGCCTTATGCGGTATATTACATCGTTAATCCGCTTCAACACCTCGTATGGCCCCTCCCAATTCTTTTGAAGTTTTGGAGATAGGCCCCGTCGACCTTGTGGATTATATAACCAAACCCGGTCGCCTTCATGGTAACCACTCTTCTCGGCGTTGATGTCGTAGCTCTCCTTCATTCTGTCAGTAGCATCTTGGATATTATGTCTGACTTGTTCATGGATATTATCTAGTCGTCGTCTGAGCGTGCTGACATAATCTTCACCGGCAAGATCTTCACCAGGCTTGCTCCCAAACTTTAAATAACAGGGCAATCGGAGTTCCCTTCCGAATAACACGTTTGCTGGTGATTTGCCAGTTGTCTCTTGAACAGAGGCCCGATATACCATTAGGAATAATGGTAAATGTTCGTCCCAATCTCTCTGGTGTTCGGAGACCACTTTGGAAAAGTGTCTGATCATGGTTTTGTTCATTCGCTCTACCATCCCATCTGATTGTGGATGCAAGGGAGTTGTTCTCGTCTTCCGTATGCCCAAAAGTCCACACATCTTTTCGAATAGACTAGACCCGAAATTTCGCCCTTGATCGGAATGAAGTTCCAAAGGTACACCAAAACGGCTGACGAACCCCTTCACAATCACGTCTGCTATAGTTCCAGCTTCTCGATTTGGTAGAGCATATGCTTCAATCCATTTGGTAAAATAATCCATGACCACTATTATGTATTTATTTCCTTTGTCGCTTTCTGGAAAAGCGGCGGCATCTATGGCGATCCTTTCAAATGGGCTTCCTACATTGTATTGGCGCATGGGTGCACGTCGACGCCTCTTGGGACCATTGCTTCCGTCGCAATTAGCACACTTTCGGCACCATTCTTTCACATCTCGTGAACAATTCACCCAGTAAAATCTCTGGCGCACCTTCTCAAGTGTCTTATGGACTCCAAAATGTCCCCCAGAAGCCCCATTATGAAGTTCTCGCAGTACCTCTGATATTCTTTTCTTGGGAACCACCATTTGCATCCTCCGCTCGCTTCCGTCGAGATCTTCGACCTTACGTCTCAGGAGATCGTCTGCCATTGTTAAGGAATCCCATTGTGCCCAGTATGACTTCAATTCTCGTCGAATGAGGAGCAATTTTCTTGCCAGGTCGGTCTTTGCCCGTTTCTCTTCCAAGCCCTTAAGACTGCAAGATTCGGATCAGCTTCTTGATCTGCGTTGGCAAAAAGCGTTGGCCGATTTGTCTTCGATTCGGTTGCAATGTCTTCTGGACAGGGCATTCTGGAAAAAGCATCTGCATTTCGATGTTTGAGGCCTGCTCTGTGTTCAATGTGGAAGTCTGCTACGCTCTGTATGTCGAGACCATAGAAAAGAGAGGAACTCAAGTTTCGGGCGACGAGCATTTCCTCACCTACCCGCCCCTGCCAACGTCTAGCGGCCCACCCGGTTTTGGAGACTGCCTCAGCCCAAGGGTGGGGAGACCCAAAGGTACTTCAGTACACGAATTAAGATGGTAAAGGGCGCCACCGAATTTAGAACCGCTAGACGTCGCAAAATTCGGAAATAGTGTTCAACAAAAGTAGGCAAGACGCGCAGCGGGTAGGGGATGCAACCAGGCCGTCCGAAACATAAAGAAAACAAAGAAAGAAAAAGGCGGATTTCACCCAGATGTAATTAGTCTTTATTAAAAAAAAGAATTAAATTTTACTAGTTACAAAAAAAGACAAATTAAGTATGTTAACAGACCGTTTGTGCACAGAAGTTCACAACCCCAATAAAATACGTATTTCGTCGGTTCACCAATAATTTGGAACCAAAAATAGAAACTCTGATCTTTTGAACAGACCCTGTACATATAGACTGATTTTGTTACAGGCAAATATTTATTTGTAATAAATTTGTGCAAATTTGGAAAGTTATGGTCTGAGAATTATTAATTAAGATACAATAAGATACAATTAGAAAAAAAAACTTGTTAATCAATGCTTAAAATTAAAATGACAGAATATGCAATACTAAAATTTCACTGTGCAAATTTACAGATCTAGAAAACAAGTTTAATATTCACAAAATAACATCCACGTTTTCTACGCTAAAGAAAACGCAGCAAAAAAAAACAACTCTTTCGATGTTTACGAAGCAAAAATAAGTTCTTGTCCCCGTGAGGAACAGATGTGTAACTCAAATAATCTCTGTCGAAATAAATTTAACAAACAAAAAAGATACGTACTGCAATTTTAAATGAGAATTACTAATAAGAAAGGTAATTGAATTAACTAAATAAAAATTGAAAAATGATGTCTGTAACGTCGCAATAACTAAATTAAATAACTAAACAAAGAAAAATTGGAGTCAAAAAAAAAACTCAACAAAGAAAACTAATTGCAAACATTTAGTTTAAATTAATAAATTAATATTTAAAATCTTAGCTGTGTCCATCTTCTTCCTGCGAGCGGGATAGATATTCGTGCGCCTTGTCGGTTTCCTGCGTTGAACGACGTTTGCGTCGGTAGAGGAAAAAAACCTGTTATCGAGAACACAGGATAATCTTTGATGGTTACAACGCAATAAGTGTATCGAGAGAAGGAGGTAATCGGCTAAATCGTCAACCAGAAATCCCCCGCCGGGTAATTGTAGTACAATTAAAAATTGTAACGACTAAATAAAACCTCGCACAAACGGCCAATGGTCCAAAAAAAAACCCAGAATACTGCTTAAACAATCAGGCCCTACAATTAGCCGTTACAAAACAAATGACGAATGACCACCATCGACCTTCTCTCTATCGATAGCGATCCCAGACTCTTCTGTAGAAGTTATTGCCACTCGAGAATCGAGAGGGGAAGAAGACCGCGAAGAAAACTAATACGTAATTATTGTATGTGAAGATATACGCATGCAAGCGAAAGTACTACAGTTTGGTTCAAAATAAACATAACGGTATAAAATAAAAGAAGAACTTTGCAACCAAAACGAGGACGTAACTACGAGCACGTAACAAGTCATACTCCTGTAGCCTCTCAATCTATCTAGCTACTTGACCCTCGAGATTCCTAAATTGTAAGAGTCACTTTAAGGCGGCATGATCAGTGCGGATCAGGAACCTCTGCCCACACAGGTACTTGAAAAAATGCTCAATGGTCTTAACTACTGCCAATAGTTCTCTATTGGTTACGCAGTAGTTCCTCTCCGGTTTGGACAGGGTCTTGCTGAAGTATCCAACCCCCTTTTCTTGTCCATCTTGGATTTGTGAGAGCACACCACCAATCCCGACGTTACTGGCATCTGTATCCAGAACAAACCTACCAGATGACAGTGGATAGTTTAAAACAGGTGCACTTATTAGAGTTCCTTTTAACAACTTAAAAGACGCTTGGCATTCGTTATTCCAAATGAATGTTCGATTTTCTGTTAGGCGAGTAAATGGTTTCGCAATGCTAGAGAATCCAGGAACGTAGCGTCGATAGTACGTGCACAATCCCAAAAAGCTTCTTAGCTGATGTTTGTCTTTGGGTATAGGCCATTCTTCCACACCTTTTACTTTTTCTGGATCCAGCAACTCCTTTTCCGGAAACCACATGTCCAATGTAATTTACCTCCTTGCGGAAAAGGTGACACTTCTTTGGACTTAATCTCAGGTTGGCATCTCGCAACCTCTGGAATACTACTTCCAAATTTTTCATGTGATCTTCAAAGGTCTTCCTTACCACAATCACATCATCGAGATATACCAGGCAGGTGTTCCAAGACAGTCCCCTCAGTACACTGTCCATGAGTCGCTGAAAAGTAGCTGGGGCGTTACACAATCCAAATGGTATGACTGTAAACTGCCAGAGTACTTTACCTAAACTGAAGGCAGTCTTCTCCTTGTCATTGGGGTCCATTCCCACTTGCCAATAACCGCTCTTCAAGTCAAGAGCGGAGAATCATTTTGCTCCTGCCAAGGTGTCTAGCGTATCGTCCATTGGGAGAGGATAGCTGTCCTTTTTGGTCACACTATTCAAACGACGATAGTCCAAACAGAATCTGGTAGGTTCATCCTTCTTCCTGACAAGGACGACTGGTGAGGCCCATGGACTATTCGACGGTTCAATTACTCCTTGGCTTTCCATATCTTGTATAATCTGCTTGGCTTCCTCATGCTTTGCCAGTGGTAACCTTCTTGGTCCTTGTCGAATTGGACTTGCATCGCCCGTCTTTATTTTATGCATCACAATATTGGTTCTTCCTTTCGTACCACTTTCAGTTTCAAAGACGTCTTCATAATGTCTGATTAGATCCTTAACTTGGCTTTCTTCCTTCTTGCTCAATCCTTGGCAGGCTGAGTCGATTATCTTGGACAATTTCTCAGGAACCTGCACGAATCCATCCTTCTTCGCCTCTACACGATGAACGACGGTCGACACTGGCGAGCACCACCCCAAAATCGTACCTTCTTGAATGAAACAGTGTAATAGTTCACATTCATTACCCTTATCGGTACAGTCTCCTGAGTCTTAACCAGCATTTTGCCAACTACTATTCCTCGGCCCACCTCGTCATCATCAGCCTTTGGTTCCAACATTGTAACATTTCCGTCCAAATAATCACCTTCTATACACGCCGTCAAAGATGTCTCACTTCTTGCATCCAGGACAACATCCTCTGCTGTAACTACCTGTACATTCCCACAATCTTTCCCATGAAGAAACAATTCTTCATTATTTATTTTTAAAGTGCCTTCTTTCGTGTTTAACTGGAAGCCATAGGTGTTCATGATATCTAATCCCAAGATTATTTCTTCTTCTATGTCGGTTACGAGAACACGATGTCGAATTGATGTTGGTCCTATGATAAAATTGACATCTACTTCACCTGCCACAGAAGCTGCTTCTCCAGTAGCTGTCCTAAGTCTCCATTTGCTATAAAGTAATTGTTTATTCCTGGAAATTAAATCGGGCCGCACGATGGTTTTCGTTGATCCACTATCTAGCAAGCAGGCATAGGTCCATCTCTTCATAATAGCGTCCACATACAGGTCATTGATTTGATGTTGCAAGGATGCGATTTGTGCAGTCCTTGGGGCTTGCGGATTCTCAGCCGATTCTTTCTTGGTCCTTTTACCACATTTATTCTGAATGTGTTCTTCTACAATTCCCGCATGGCCGCGCGCTTTTATTTGGTTTGATCTGATTTAGAACTCGACTAACCGCCTGCTCCATGAACTCCTCATTTTCCTGTTTGTCTACAGAACAGTCATGAGCATGGTTCCGAGAAGCTTGTTTTGCAGTCTCAAACTCAAGTGCGTACGCCAAAGCATCGATCGAGGTTTTCGGTCGTGCCAACCTTAATTCTTGCTGCGTATCAATATCCCGTAGACTGTAGACCATCTAAGAACGTCTGACAGCTAGGTGTTCCATGGAATTATCTGGCGCCATCGGATATGACAGTCGTACCAGACGAGCAACATCTGCCTCAAATTCTTTCTTCTGTGATCGATTCTTTAGTTGGGTATGGTATACTTGCTGCAAATGTGCATGGCCATATCTCATCCCCAACCGTTTAATGAGTTGAGAATGATCTTTACGTTCCTCAGGAGGTAATGTCTGCAAAATATCACTAGCATCACTCACCCTCAATGCTATGATTAAACCGTCGCCTTCTCGACAGAAGACCATGCGTTTGCTTCTGAGGCCGCTTCGAATTGCGTCAGGTAAGTTGCCCATGACGTCTTTCCATCAAACGTTGGTGGTTTAGCTTTTGAAATAGCTACAAGTTCTTTTATTTCGATAGGCCGTGGTATAAATTCTTCGTTGACCTGCTTGGGATCAGAATGACTCGCGATAACGGGTAATTTCACCTTAGTCATTATTGCCTCTAAAAGTCTAGAATGTTCTCCAATTTTCTCTTCTACAGCTATGAAAACCTCTTCCTTTAACACTTCTAATTTTTCCGCTAATCGCTATTCTAGAACTTTCTCCACTTGTTCCAGACTTTTTTCGAAGTTTCTAGAATTTTCTAGTAATTTCTTTTCTAGATTTTTCTCGAGGATTCTAGCGGTTTCTTTGTACCATTTGTTGCATTTGAGTTTATGAATCTATTAGACGCTGGTTGAATTTGCGAATTCCCTTTTAATCGTTGTTCCATATTTTTCGCAATATCCAGATTCTTTTGCTCCATTTGTTGCATTTGAATTTGCGTGTTCACTATTAGTCGTTGTTCCATATTTTTCGCACTATCCAGATTCTTCTGCTCCATTTGTTCTAGATTTTTGCTAAGTTTCCAGGCTCTTCTGCTCGATTTTTTTCATTTGAATTAACAGCAAATCTATATCAGCGTTGCCGCATGGAACTTGGAAGAACTAATTCTCTGGCTGTTCGCCTTGTTGGATCAACACATTTCGAAGTCATTGCTGGAGAATTGCCTTTTTTCAAACTATATTATATATATTGATATAATTCGGAGGGGCTGAATAATAATGAATGAAAAATAAAAAAAGAAATGACAAAAAAAAACTAGCTCAGAAATGAAAATAAAGAACTTAATAAAATAATAAGCAGAAACTTCTTAATCTCAGAGTCAAAAGCGAGTTCCGAATATACAGACAGCAACACAGATATACATAAAATAAAACGACTAAGTTAAATTAAATAACTAATAAATTTATTAAATAATATTATGACGACAGACTACAAGATCCAATAATGTTTTATTAAACAAGTTTTAAATGTATACGTATGTAACCTTCTATAATGCTAGATACATTGGGTTGCCTACACCATAATAGTGTATTTTATAATAAATATGAATGAGTCGTGTCAAAATCTGGTAATTAAACAAAATAAGTATTACAATATACTGATAATAATATGCAGAAGTATATTATTATTGAAATAACGTGAGTAATTCAATTTTATAATATGAGATCGCAAGAAATGTTATATCTTTAATTTAAATACAGGAATAAATTTTCTTAAGAATACCTGATGCTTATGACCGATATGGTAATATCTAATACAACGTGTTCTCTGGATGTAGAATACTCTGAGGAATCTCCAAAAGGTACAGCTAGGTAGGCTTCAAAATATTTGGCACAATCGTCTGGTAGTTTTACTTATCTCAAATCTGCAAGCGTTTCTATTATACGTAGAAAACTGCTAGGTTATGTACAATGATTATATCCTGCTGAGGGTTTCTTATTTTGAAAATAACCAAAAAGGGGTCCAGAATCTTCTAATTGAGCGCTGCTTAAACGTAAGCTACATTAGATATGATGGAAAGTTCTAAAGTAATGGTTATTAAGTTTTCTAGAACTTCCACACACGAAGATAACCTTCTTTCCAGGTAAATATATTATGTGATTATAATTATACCACTTTCCTGAGAATTATAAGTGACCATAAGCAATTTATATAATATATTTAAAGAGGGATTTTAAAATTTCACTTTACTTTTTTAAAACTGCATGCAAAAATCTTCAAATCAATAATATTGTTTTTTTATCGTCTTGACTACATAAGAAATTTTGTAGAAAACATAAATCAAATTTTCTTAGAAAATCTATACAATGAATTTGAAAATTATATAAAAGATAATTTTGTCAGAATGGAAAGAAATAGTGTTAAATGTTTCATATCTGTATTTCTTAAATATTACAGAGATGAAAATATCTCTGACAGTCTATTAATGTGATAATAAATCCAACTCACGTAATTCCAATTGCACATTTTCAATGTGTTATTATCAAAAGTCATAAAAAATAACAAAAATTACAGTAATTTGAACATACATGAAATAATCATAGTCAGTTTAAGAAATCTAAAATTCTCGCGAACATAAGTAAGATGAATTTAATTAAAGAGCGAAATATAAAAATTGACTGAATATAGCATATCATATTAATCGGTAACATGATTTTTAAAACCAATTATGATTTTACATCTTCAAAATACAAAATTCTATCTATAAAGTAATGTTTCACAAATCTGAATATTCCAGATATAACATTCTTGGAACTGATATCTAATTAGAAGAAGAATTCATTTAAGAAGAAAACAGACCCACATCATTATCCCCATTGCTCACGAAAAAAAAAAAAAACAAGAAGTAGGAATATTTTTTTTTTTCGAAAATTAAGTACAATGATAGAAGGCATAGAAAATGTGTAAAAACGAAGATTGTATCTTGTATTAATTATTTAGTCTCTCAGTACTGTTCTCAGTACTGTCTCTCTAAGTACTGTTTTGAATAGATTAAAAAAATAAATGAAAACTGATCAAATTAATTCACACAAATGGGCAAACTAAACTTTATATTAATTACCTATAGAAAGTAATAGTACCAAGCTATTTTTTTTAAAAAAAAAAGGTTAAATTTAAAAGAAAATTATTAAATAAATAAATCTTACATATTTTAAAACTATTGAAAGAATCTCAAATTCATTATATAAAGCATAAAGCATTTAAGTAAAATGTTTTATCTTTCAGGATAACATGTGAAAATCAAATTATAGAGAAAATGTGTCAAAGTTATAATATTACAATTGTCATTATTATATTGTCATGTCTGAAATTAAAGAAATTATTTGTTGAGATTTTTGAAATATTAACTGGAAAGTTGAATATAAAACTATAACAAATGTATAAAAATATTATTTCGAACTGTAGATATTTATTTAGATTAGTAGTTGTATATTAAATATGAGTTATATATATAATTATATCCTTTCGACCTGTAATATTCTAGTATGACTAGGCTGTTTTCTGGAGACTTCAATCTGTTTATCTTCTTGCTCTAATTGTATTAAATATTCTAAGTTAACAGTGCTATACTTGGGGTTTTTTGGTTTGATTATCTCTTATAATAATGGTAAAAGTTTAATATTACTTCATAATAAATAGATATATTTAATCCTCATTCCTAATTGATATCTTTTGATATAAACACGAGCCTCCATAATGAATAACGCTTCTTATACATACAAATCATTGCTTTCCAAACCATACACATATCTTCATATCCAAACCTTAACATATATAATCTACCCATGAAAAGACATATTACTCCTTTTTTAAAATATTCATATAATATTTATAAAATCATAATAATTCATTCATTCATAATTAATTCTATATACCCCATTATTATATATTAATTCCTACAATCCTTATATATCTTTACCTAGACCAAAACGAAAAACAATACATCATACCTTTAATTCATAAACAAAGTTACTATCCCTTTTAATAAAATTCATTTAAACTTTAGCATGTTTATAAGTGGATGTGTTCCCCATTAAATATTCTGATCTATTATACCAATATTATTCAAATAAAAATTCTTTAGTAAGTCCAATTTAACCATTAGAATATATGATGTTACCTTATATTTCTGAATATTTTATCTCTTAATTAATATTAATTAGTATTAATATTGAAGCTCCAGTTATGTTTGTTTTCTCTTTCATTATATTATTTATAATTTAACTTGATATACATTTATTGGATGTATTATAATTTTATAATATGTTCTTCCTTTTTCTTATTAAATTGTGTTAACAAATCTTTGTTTATGTTTAATATAAGTGTTTTTAGTTTAATTTTATGTGAAATTATAAATCATATCCCTGTACAAAGCTTAGTTCAACATAGTATGTATATTAGAACACCGAGATTCTATCGACATTTATTTAAATATTAATTTTTCGACGAACTGTTTTATGGATATTAATGCTGTTATCTATGTAAAGAAATATTGGGTTACCTCTTCCAAGTGTTATGTGAAGGTTTTTAATTATAAGTGTTTGTGTAAACGCCAACTTTGTATAGGTGTGTAGATTGGTGTTGTTTTCAATGTAAAATAAAGTATTCAGAAAATTGTTAAAAATAAAATGTTGGTTATTAATTATACTGTATACGGTTCCATCTTTATATATTGTTCCATTTATGTCAGTATATATAAATAAATTATGTTGGTTATCTGCTATAATTTTGCAATAAATCATGTTATCACTTAACACTTCTCCATAACATGTAGACTTACCGAACTTATTAGTATTTAAATCAAAATTCTTTATAATTGTACTAATTAATATGTTCATGTGACAATTGTCTTTATTCAAAATAGTATTCTTATTACGATCAATAATTAAAGCTTCCCGTAAATTTAAATTTAAACCATTACAAAAATTTATATAATTTTTATCTTTAAATTCATAATTATTAGCATATTTATGTTTGTTAACACTTTTATACCCAGTAAAATTCTTATTAGTAATGATTTCCAAAGTAGAACATTTTCCACACATATCTTTAGAATTGTATCCCCATTGCCTGCTCTGTAATCGTACTGTAACCTCTTCCTGTAGGATTTTTGTAATCTTTTTATTTTCTTCGATATCCTTTACTTGCAATCCCCATTGCCTGTCTTGTGAATGTATAATCTCTTCTAATTTAGCGCTAATATTTTGTTCTAGCTTTTCATTCATTCTCTTCATTTCCTGTTGACTTTCTACGAAGTTCTCATTCATATCTTGTTGATTTTTCTCAAGTTTCTCACTCATTTCTTGTTGATTTTTCTCAAGTTTCTCACTCATTTCTTGTTGATTTTTTTCAAGTTTTCCCATTAACGCTTCAAACATAATCTTCATCTGGTCTGTTGACGTTGCTTCCTGTACCGCATGAATCTCTGTACTAGTGGACCTCTCTCCTTCACCTTTATCTTGTCCATCTTCTGTTATCTCCACTCTTGATCCAGAACGGGAACGTGTTTCCATAGTTGATAAAATGTATTAATGAGTATGTAAAATGAAAATAGGTAGTTATAAGGATAATTTTAAATGTAATATAATATATAGTATTCTGTATAAGATATATATATTCTGTTTTTAATAATACAATTTTCTCACTAAAATTACGTTGTTTATTTATATTATAAGATATTAAATCATCTTCTATTTTATGTACCCTATAATATTTGTCTGTATATCCGTTAAATTGCCCCACGTTGCTGGCGTCAATAAATGATATAATGCGGAAAGCTGAAAAATAATGAATGAAAAATAAAAAAAGAAATGACAAAAAAACTAGCTCAGAAACTAAAAATAAAGAACTTAATAAAATAATAAGCAGAAACTTCTTAATCTCAGAGTCAAAAGCGAGTTCCGAATATACAGACAGCAACACAGATATACATAAAATAAGTTAAATTAAATAACTAATAAATTTATTAAATAATATTATGACGACAGACTACAAGATCCAATAATGTTTTATTAAACAAGTTTTAAATGTATACGTATGTAACCTTCTATAATGCTAGATACATTGGGTTGCCTACACCATAATAGTGTATTTTATAATAAATATGAATGAGTCGTGTCAAAATCTGGTAATTAAACAAAATAAGTATTACAATATACTGATAATAATATGCAGAAGTATATTATTATTGAAATAACGTGAGTAATTCAATTTTATAATATGAGATCGCAAGAAATGTTATATCTTTAATTTAAATACAGGAATAAATTTTCTTAAGAATACCTGATGCTTATGACCGATATGGTAATATCTAATACAACGTGTTCTCTGGATGTAGAATACTCTGAGGAATCTCCAAAAGGTACAGCTAGGTAGGCTTCAAAATATTTGGCACAATCGTCTGGTAGTTTTACTTATCTCAAATCTGCAAACGTTTCTATTATACGTAGAAAACTGCTAGGTTATGTACAATGATTATATCCTGCTGAGGGTTTCTTATTTTGAAAATAACCAAAAAGGGGTCCAGAATCTTCTAATTGAGCGCTGCTTAAACGTAAGCTACATTAGATATGATGGAAAGTTCTAAAGTAATGGTTATTAAGTTTTCTAGAACTTCCACACACGAAGATAACCTTCTTTCCAGGTAAATATATTATGTGATTATAATTATACCACTTTCCTGAGAATTATAAGTGACCATAAGCAATTTATATAATATATTTAAAGAGGGATTTTAAAATTTCACTTTACTTTTTTAAAACTGCATGCAAAAATCTTCAAATCAATAATATTGTTTTTTTATCGTCTTGACTACATAAGAAATTTTGTAGAAAACATAAATCAAATTTTCTTAGAAAATTTATACAATGAATTTGAAAATTATATAAAAGATAATTTTGTCAGAATGGAAAGAAATAGTGTTAAATGTTTCATATCTGTATTTCTTAAATATTACAGAGATGAAAATATCTCTGACAGTCTATTAATGTGATAATAAATCCAACTCACGTAATTCCAATTGCACATTTTCAATGTGTTATTATCAAAAGTCATAAAAAATAACAAAGTTTACAGTAATTTGAACATACATGAAATAATCATAGTCAGTTTAAGATATCTAAAATTCTCGCGAACATAAGTAAGATGAATTTAATTAAAGAGCGAAATATAAAAATTGACTGAATATAGCATATCATATTAATCGGTAACATGATTTTTAAAACCAATTATGATTTTACATCTTCAAAATACAAAATTCTATCTATAAAGTAATGTTTCACAAATCTGAATACTCCAGATATAACATTCTTGGAACTGATATCTAATTAGAAGAAGAATTCATTTAAGAAGAAAACAGACCCACATCAATATATATACATATACCTACACACACATATATATATATATATATATATATATATATATATATATATATATAAGGTAAACTTAATTAGTCGGCGATTAAATATATATTTTTTATATCCTTGACAAAGGCATCATTGCCGAAACATGTAGGATTATTTTAAATATATACACTTTGAAGTAATAACCAGACCTTTAATCGCCGACTAATTAAGTTTACCTTATCATACCAAGGTCACGAAAATACTATATTTATATATATATATATATATATATATATATATATATATATATATATGGTAAATTCAATCAGTTGGCGATTTAAGGTCTGGCTTTACTTTAAAGTATATGTATTTAAAATAACCCTACATGTTTCGGCAATGATGCCTTTATCAAGGATATAAAATATAAATGACAGTATGCAAATGTCATATAATTGAGTTGCTATGGATAAAATTATTCAAAGATACATTTCAATTGAATAATAATAAATCATGCCTTAGTATTCCAAAAACAGATAGACAACAAAAACAGGGAAAAGCAAGACATGAGTTATTATTATGTATGCGCCCGTGGAGCGTCTTAAGATGTAAAGTTGTCGGCAACAAAATCTGTAATATAATCACTAACCATAAACATAAGAAAGTAAATAATAAAAAACATATATCAAATCTATATATGAATAAGTTCATTAAAGAAACAAAAATATTTATCCAAGACAACCCTCATATTATAATAGCAACAGCAGATAAATCAAATAAAACAGTGATCATTCTTAAAGAGGAATATGAGCAAAAATAGAAAAGCTATTAGACGATAAATTCACCTATAAAAAAGAAAGAAATAATCCAACAGAGAAAACTCAAAAAGAAAATAATAACTTAATAAATAAATGGCATAGACTAAACCTAATAGATTTCAACACTAACAAACAAACTTCGCATTTTTAATTCCCACCCTCCAACAATATATGGTTTACCTAAAATTCACAAAAATAATATCCCTTTAAGACCAATAGTATCTAACATACAAGCCCCTACTTATAATATAGCAAAATTCCTAGGTGATAGCATATCTAAGATGTTAGGAAAAACTAAATATCATACCAAAGACTCATGGCAATTTCAAAATTTCATCAAGGAACAAAAAGTACCAACTAATCACAAAATTATATCACTTGATGTAGAATCTTTATATACTAACATTCCTACAGATCTAGCTATAAACATAATAGAATCCAAATGGGATGAAATTAGTCCACACACATCACTAAATAAAAACGAATTTATTAGAGGTATACACTTCTGTCTCGATAACACATATTTTCAATACAAAAATTATTTTTATAGTCAAACATTTGGTATTGCCATGGGCTCTCCTTTAGCTGCTCCTATTACAAATCTAGTAATGGAACATTTAGAACAAAACGTTATCAATTCATTAGACTTCCACCCCATTTTTTTCAAAAGATATGTTGATGATATCATAACATGTATTCCGACTAACAAAATAAACTATCTTTTAAATAAATTCAACAATTTTCACAACAAATTAAAATTCACTATTGAAGAAGAAATTAATAACAGTATTAATTTTCTTGATATTTCTTTGAGCTATGATAGACAGGGTACTATTTATACAAATTGGTATAATAAACCCACAGCTTCTTTTCGATATATGAATTACCACTCAAATGCTCCTACAGTATTCAATAAAATGATTATAAATAATCTGACTGATAGGGCAGTAAAACTATCACACACTCAATACAGAAAAGATAACATCAAGAAAATTAAAACAATCTTAACAGATAATAATTATCCACCACAACTTATAGACCAAACAATTAAAAAAGGAGTACACCAATAAAAATTTGAACAATGACACAACATATATCACGATTCCATATGTTCCACAACTATCAGAAAAAATTAAATACACTTTAAAAAAATATGATATCGCTACAAAATATAAACTTAGTAATACTAATAAACATTTATTTTCAAAACTTAAACCTAAAATAGAAAAAAATCGAGAAACTGTCATATATAAAATACGATTGCGATAGTTACTACATAGGCCAAACGAAACAATATTTATACAAAAGAATACAAGCCCCAAAATACTGTAAAACAGACTCTAAAACTGCTTTATCTACACACAAACTACAACGCGATCACCATTTCGATTTTGAAAACACACAGATACACAGAATACAAAATATAAATGACAGAATATATATTCTGTCATTTATATTTTGTATTCTCTTGACGAAGGCGTATTGCCGAAACATGTAGGGTTGTTTTAAATATATATACTCTGAAGTAAACCAGACCTTTAATCGCCGACTTATTAAGTTTACCTTATCATACCAAGGTCACGAAGATATTATATATATATATATATATATATATATATATATATATATATATATATACAGGGTGTCCAGAAACTCTCCTGACAAACGAAGACCGGAGATTCCTCTGATAATTTTAAGACAATTAAACCCAAATTCACCTAGTCCGAAAATGCTTCCTAAGGGAGCTAGAGTTCTTTGAAGATGGCGCCTTGTATTTATTTTTTTTTAAATTCCTCCAGAACGCTTCTATTTAGAAAAACAAAAACTGGTATGCTTATTTATCCTCCAGAGATGAATCGATTCCATCAATTGCGAATTTCTAGTACCGGTCATAGGCGTCCGTTTTGGGTAGGTCAACGGTTATTTTAAGGCATAACTTTTTTGTCTTTAACTTTTAAGCATTTGTGACACTAGATTATTAAATTTTCAGGTATTCCAGTACTAAAATGTACTCTTACTTTAAGTCGGTAGGATACACCGTTTTCTAGAAAAATCGATTTGTAAATTTTTCGTTTTTTCTTCATTAAAGTTCAATTTATTATGTACCTACTTATTTTTAGCGACGAAGTTGGCTTGGACTATCAAGGCATGGGTGAAAATTAATTTAATAAATTAAAAACAAATTATTTATTACAATGGAACGAAACTAACAAAAAAAGAACAAGTATCAAAGGTAGATTGTTACAAAAGTTGCTCGATGTGATGACCATTAGTCTCTATGCATAAGTTTACCCTTTTGCTTAGAGAACGCCGAATTCTTGCAAAAATTCCAAAGTTATTTCTAAATTCGTTGCAAGCATCTTGTATCCTTAGCCAGAGTTGTGCGCGATTTTGTATCGGAACGGAATAAACAAATGCTTTTATGTATCCCCAAACACAATAATCGCAAGGATTCAAATCCGGCGACCTTGCTGGCCAAGCAACTGGACCGCCTCTTCCAATCCAATGGTCTTCGTAGTTATTATCTAGAAAGTCTCGTACATTCCTGCTAAAGTGGGCCGGACAGCCGTCCTGTAGAAACCATAAGTTTTGCCGAATATTTAAACGCACCTCATCTAACAAATCAGGTAAAACATTTTGCAGGAAATGTAAGTAATCAGCACCATTTAAACGAGCAGGTAATTCCACAAGTCCAAGTAGATAATCGTCAACCACTCCTATCCAGACGTTTATGCTAAACCTATGCTGATGCTTAAATTCTTGAGCCACGTGGGGATTGTCACCAACGTACGAATAATAATGTGCATTATGTACATTAAAAATTCCATTTTTTGAGAATGTAGCTTCGTCACCAAACAAAATGTTCCTGAAGAAATCTTCATCTTGATTTTTCTGATTTTGTAACCATCTAGCGAATTCTACGCGAGCAGGAAAATCTGCTTCTAGCAGTGCTTGCACCTTTGTAAAATGAAAAGGATATAAATTTTCTTTGTGTAAGATATTTCCTACGGAAGATTTTGAAATTGTGGGGTACATGGCAGATAGTGTTCGAACGCTAATTTCTGGATTTTCCTCAACTTCCATTAAAATAACATCTTCATGTTGTGCTGTTACATCATTATGTCTCCCTGTTTCATTATTTTTTGGGACCACTGAACCTGTTTACCTTAATCGTTGATGAAGAGCTGTAAATGTTGAGTGAGTGGGATGCTGACGATTGGGAAATTTTTCAGCGTATCTACGTTGCGCCGCTCGAGCGTTACACCTCATTTCGCCATAAACTAAATGCATATCGGCGTATTCCTCATTAGTAAAAACCATTTTTTTTAAATTGAAATCGTTGTGTTTGAATAACACAAAGTAAAAAATGAAAAGATAAACTTCGCGAACTGACAACAATTTGACAATGAAAAACGTAGGTTTTACTTCTGTTGGCAGTTTAGAGCTAACTATTGCAAAAAATAAAAAATTGAACTTTAATGAAGAAAAAACGAAAAATTTACAAATCGATTTTTCTAGAAAACGGTGTATCCTACCGACTTAAAGTAAGAGTACCATTTAGTACTGGAATACCTGAAAATTTAATAATCTAGTGTCACAAATACTTAAAAGTTAAAGACAAAAAAGTTATGCCTTAAAATAACCGTTGACCTACCCAAAACGGACGCCTATGACCGGTACTAGAAACTCGCAATTGATGGAATCGATTCATCTCTGGAGGATAAATAAGTATACCAGTTTTTGTTTTTCTAAATAGAAGCGTTCTGGAGGAATTTTAAAAAAAATAAATACAAGGCGCCATTTTCAAAGAACTCTAGCTCCCTTAGGAAGCATTTTCGGACTAGGTGAATTTGGGTTTAATTGTCTTAAAATTATCAGAGGAATCTCCGGTCTTCGTTTGTCAGGAGAGTTTCTGGACACCCTGTATATATATATATATATATATTTATATATATATATAAGTGTTTAGATAATTTCTTAGCCGTTTATTAAATATAACAATTGATAAATTATTGGAGTTTTTCGGCTTTTTTATATGAAATATTTACAAATATCAAATTAGAATGTATGTAATTGCAGAGTAAGTGGGGATGTAAACATTGCTGTCTACAAATTACAAAGCAAATCATACGAAATTTTTTTATTTGAAAAATATGGTCTTCGTTGGGACTCGAACCCAAATCTACAGCTTGCCGGGCTGTCGCTTTTACCACTAAGCCACAATAGACCCAGGTTCAAGCTATTTAGAAATGCATTATAAAGTAACAGTGTTAATGAATCAGATGTCAGTTATTGAATGTAGATGTCAAGTTAAAAGCAGAAGTCAGTTTTGAAAGCTCATGTCAGTTTTGATAGCAGATGTCAGTTAGTGAAAGCAAATGTCAGTTAATGAAAGCAGATGTCTGATTTGAAAGCAGGTGTCAGTTATGAAAGCAAACGTCAGATTAGAAAGCAGATGCCTATTTTGAAAGTAGATGTGAGTTATTGAAAGCAGATGTCAGTATTTTGAGAGCAGATGTCAGATTTGAATATTGGAAATGCTACTTATTACTCCATAGCTATATGAGTGTTTATATAGCGTAAATATAACAATTGATAAATTATTGGAGTTTTTCGGCTTTTTTATATGAAATATTTACAAATATCAAATTCAATAACTGACATCTGATTCATTAACACTGTTACTTTATAATGCATTTCTAAATAGCCTGAACCTGGGTCTATTGTGGCTTAGTGGTAAAAGCGACAGCCTGGCAAGCTGTAGACTTGGGTTCGAGTCCCAACGTAGACCGTATTTTTCAAATAAAAAAATTTCGTATGATTTGCTTTGTAATTTGTAGACAGCAATGTTTACATCCCCACTTATTCTGCAATTACATACATTCTAATTTGATATTTGTAAATATTTCATATAAAAAAGCAGAAAAACTCCAATAATTTATCAATTGTTATATTTAATAAACGGCTAAGAAATTATCTAAACACTCATATAGCTATAGAGTAATAATTAGCATTTCCAACATTCAAATCTGACATCTGCTCTCAAAATACTGACATCTGCTTTCAATAACTCACATCTACTTTCAAAATAGGCATCTGCTTTCTAATCTGACGTTTGCTTTCATAACTGACACCTGCTTTCAAATCAGACATCTGCTTTCATTAACTGACATTTGCTTTCACTAACTGACATCTGCTACCAAAACTGACATGAGCTTTCAAAACTGACTTCTGCTTTCAACTTGACATCTACACTCAATAACTGACATCTGATTCATTAACACTGTTACTTTATAATGCATTTCTAAATAGCTTGAACCTGGCTGGTGGATTGTGGCTTAGTGGTAAAAACGACAGCCCCGCAAGCTGTAGACTTGGGTTCGAGTCCCAACGTAGACCGTATTTTTCAAATAAAAAAATTTCGTATGATTTGCTTTGTAATTTGTAGACAGCAATGTTTACATCCCCACTTATCCTGCATTTACATACATTTTAATTTGATATTTGTAAATATTTCATATAAAAAAGCCGAAAAACTCCAATAATTTATCAATTGTTATATTTAATAAACGGCTAAGAAATTATCTAAACACTCATATAGCTATAGAGTAATAATTAGTATTTCCAACATTCAAATCTGACATCTGCTCTCAAAATACTGACATCTGCTTTCAATAACTCACATCTACTTTCAAAATAGGCATCTGCTTTCTAATCTGACGTTTGCTTTCATAACTGACACCTGCTTTCAAATCAGACATCTGCTTTCATTAACTGACATTTGCTTTCACTAACTGACATCTGCTATCAAAACTGACATGAGCTTTCAAAACTGACTTCTGCTTTCAACTTGACATCTACATTCAATAACTGACATCTGATTCATTAACACTGTTACTTTATAATGCATTTCTAAATAGCTTGAACCTGCGTCTATTGTGGCTTAGTGGTAAAAACGACAGCCCGGCAAGCTGTAGACTTGGGTTCGAGTCTCAACGTAGACCGTATTTTCAAATAAAAAAATTTCGTATGATTTGCTTTGTAATTTGTAGACAGCAATGTTTACATCCCCACTTACTCTGCAATTACATACATTCTAATTTGATATTTGTAAATATTTCATATAAAAAAACCGAAAAACTCCAATAATTTATCAATTGTTATCAATTGTATATATATATATATATATATATATATATATATATATAATCAAAAATTTATTTAAATTCGGGTAAGCGGTCAATTAAAAAACTCCTTTATTAAATTACCCTATATTTCGCAACACTTTGTCGATTCTTCCGGGGTAACTACAAGATTAATGAGAAAAATAACAAAAAATAAAGAAGAGTATAAAACAGTAGTAAAAATACTTACAAAATGTAGAGTTAAAAAATAATAAAATTGACGTACAAAAAATATAAAAATGATTAGATATTAAAAATAAAGTAACTATAGAAACAAGCCTTAAGAACTTTTAAAAAACATATATATGAAAAGTTAAAACATGAAAAATAAAAAATATAATGCAATATAAATTAAAACAGCATATGGACCAAATAACAAAACGATTTAAGATCGTCAACTAACCAGTCAAACCCAGTATATTAAAATAAATTATACTAAGACCATTAGTATCAGATCTATAATTTATGTTATTTGTCTCCCTGTTGATGTGGACCATTTCTAAAAAGGTTCTTTTTTTATGGTTAGTTTCAGCGTCTAAGATTTTAACGTCAACAAAATTGAAAGTATGGTCACGATCAAGTGCATGGTCCACCAATGCACAAGATCTCTTACCAATACGGACATCACTTTTATGTTGAGTAATGCGCTGTTTTAGCCACTGTGATGTCTGACCTATATAAACGCCACAACAATCAGAACATGCTATCCTGTAGACAACGTGACTATTTAGAAAGAAAGGTGTTATGTCTTTTATCTTACTATACAACTTATTCAAGGTATGGGTGTTGTATTTAGCAATTTTAATGTTATTAAATTGTTTAAAATGTTATACAATTGTATGAGTAAGACCGCCAATGTATGGGATTTTTTTGTAAATCACACTGTCTGCAGGAATGTCTTCAGTAGGGCCATCAAAAAAGTTTGAGCTAAATATTAATTTATTAAGAATATGCTTAGGATAGCCATTGTTGACGAAGATGTTGAAAAGTTCTTTAAGATTGTCATTTAAAAAGGTTTCATGACAAATATGTGATATTCGGTTTCTCATACCTATAATGGTGTTATACTTCTGATTGAGAGGATGATGAGAGTGATAATTAATGAACCGATCAGATGAAGTTGGTTTTCTATACCAATTCAAAATGATACAATATTATTAACGTCACGAATTACTAAAACGTCCAAGAAGGGCACGCTATTGTTATTTTCTTTTTCTACAGTAAATTGTAAGTGTTTGTTGTAGCTATTAAAAATTTTTAATCACATCAACAGGGAGACAAATAACATAAATTATAGATCTGATACTAATGGTCTTAGTATAATTTATTTTAATATACTGGGTTTGACTGGTTAGTTGACGATCTTAAATCGTTTTGATGTTTGGTCCATATGCTGTTTTAATTTATATTGCATTATATTTTTTATTTTTCATGTTTTAACTTTTCATATATATGTTTTTTAAAAGTTCTTAAGGCTTGTTTCTATAGTTACTTTATTTTTAATATCTAATCATTTTTATATTTTTTGTACGTCAATTTTATTATTTTTTAACTCTACATTTTGTAAGTATTTTTACTACTGTTTTATACTCTTCTTTATTTTTTGTTATTTTTCTCATTAATCTTGTAGTTACCCCAGAAGAAGCGACAAAGTGTTGCGAAATATAGGGTAATTTAATAAAGGAGTTTTTTAATTGACCGCTTACCCGAATTTAAATAAATTTTTGATAATATATCACGGTCGATCATTTCTTTTCAATTAATTATATATATATATATATATATATATATATATAATTATTGACAAAGGCATCATTGCCGAAACATGTAGGGTTGTTTTAAATATATATATGTATACTTTGAAGTAATAAACCAGACCTTTAATCGCCGACTTATTAATACCATATCATACCAAGACCACGAAAATATTATATTTATATATATATATATATATATATATATATATATATATATATATATATATATAGCTAAAGTTACCTCTTATTTAGGAATTCTGCTCTAACACCAGAAGACATGTTGTTGCTAACTTTGCGGTTTTATGCAACAGGCAGCTTCCTTAATGCAATTGGAGATATACATGAAGTGCACAAAACACAGCAAATAAAGTTATTCGGAAAGTATCTAATGCTATAGCTTCACTAAGACCTCGTTACATTTATTTTCCAAATAATGATATATAACAAGTAAATCAAGGTTTCTATGCAATTGCATCCTGTCCTATAGTAATAGGTGCTATTGATTGCACACATATTAAAATATAATCACCAGGTATAAGTTTGTTTTTATTTAAATTGGTTGTGTTTGTTTGATTTAATATCTTTATCTGTAGGTGGTGAAATTCAGAAATATATCGTAATAGGAAAGGATATTTTTCCTTAAATGTTCAATCAGTCTGTGATCATAAACTGAAGATACGAAATATTGTATGCAGATGGCCTGGATGTTCACATGATTCACATATCTTTGATAGTAGTAATCTACGCCATCAGTTTGGACAGGGATTATTTGCAAATAATTTATTACTGGAAGATAGTGGATATAGAAATCGAAATTATCTTCTTACACCTTCATTAAATCCAGCAACAAGAGCAATAAATTTATATAATGAATCACATATGCGAACTCGTAATACTGTTGAGACTCTTTCGGATTTGGAAACGTAGACTTCCAGTATTGGCTTATGGTATTAGATTACATTTAAGAACCATAGAAAGTGTTATACTGCAGTACTTCATAACATAGCATGTGATGAAAATGAAGAAATGCCACCAAATGATACCGAAATTGAAGAAGCTCTAATTGCAAATGACGTTCCAGTTAATCCAAATTATTATAATACGAGGTGCATTCAAGTTCTAAGGCCTCCGATTTGTTTTCTAACTAACTACTCACCCGAAAACTATGAAACTGGTGTTACTTGTCGACGTAATCTCCCTGCAGACGTACACATTTTTCACAACGTCGACGCCATGATTCCATGGCCGTGGCGAAGGCTTCTTTAGGAGTCTGTTTCGACCACTGGAAAATCGCTGAAGCAATAGCAGCACGGCTGGTGAATGTGCGGCCACGGACAGTGTCTTCCATTGTTGGAAACAGCCAAAAGTCACTAGGAGCCAGGTCAGGTGAGTAGGGAGCATGAGAAATCACTTCAAAGTTGTTTTCACGAAGAAACTGTTGCGTAACGTTAGCCCGATGTGCGGGTGCGTTGTCTTGGTGAAACAGCACACGCGCAGCTTTTCCCGGACGTTTTTGTTGCAGTGCAGGAAGGAACTTGTTCTTCAAAACATTTTCGTAGGATGCACCTGCCACCGTAGTGCCCGTTGGAACACAATGGGTAAGGATTACGCCCTCACTCTCCCAGAACATGGACACCATCATTTTTTCAGCACTGGCGGTTACCCGAAATTTTGTTGGTGGCGGTGAATCTGTGTGCTTCCATTGAGCTGACTGGCGCTTTGTTTCTGGATTGAAAAATAGCATCTACGTCTCATCCATTGTCACAATCGACGAAAAGAAAGTCCCATTCATGCCTTGGTTGCGCGTCAACATTGCTTGGCAACATGCCCCACGAGCAGCCTTGTGGTCGTCCGTCAGCATTCGTGGCACCCACCTGGAGGACACTTTTCGCATTTTCAGGTCGTCATGCAGGATTGTGTGCACAGAACCCACGGAAATGCTAACACTGGAGGCGATCTGTTCAACTGTCATTCGGCGATCCCCCAAAACAAGTCTCTCCACTTTCTCGATCATGTCGTCAGACCGGCTTGTGCGAGTCCGAGGTTGTTTCGGTTTGTTGTCACACGATGTTCTGCCTTCATTAAACTGTCGCACCCACCAACGCACTTTCGACACATCCATAACTCCATCACCACATGTCTCCTTCAACTGTCGATTAATTTCAATTGGTGTCACACCACGCAAATTCAGAAAACGAATGATTGCACGCTGTTCAAGTAAGGAAAACGTAGCCAGTTTAAGTATCTAAAACAGTTCTCATTCTCGACGCTGCCGCTACAATTCCATCTGCCGTATAGTGCTGCCATCTCTGTGACGTATTGACAACGATCGCACGCTCATTTTAAAACAATGCACATGCTTCTATCTCTTTCCAGTCTGGAGAAAAAAAATTGGAGGCCTTAGAACTTGAATGCACCCCGTATAGCGCGAGATAATAGAACAAGACATCGTTTGATAGCAAATTATTTTAATAATTTAGTTAACCACTGACAATATTAAATATATGTGTTTATTTATATAAATAAAAAAAATAGGTCTGATTTATACTTTTTTATTAGAGTTACGTTTTTTTTATTTCGATTTCCAATTTTAATAATTGATTTTTTAGTTGATGTTCTTCGACTTGCAGCAATTTTAATTTCTTATCTTCATGAAGAACATTCATTTTTGCAGCATGTTCCTCTTCTAGGCATTGTTGCTGTATATTCAGGAAGTTCGCCTTTACCTTCCTTCAACTTACTTTTTTATATGGTTCATACTGTTATTTTTTGTATAATCAAAAGGAAAATGAGATGAAAACAAAGTACAAATTTTGTTAAATTTTGATGCAATATACAGTAATATTTTATCTTAACATTCTTAGTACACTTCACACAATTGTTTTTTGTCTAATTCATGGGTAAATGGGAAGACATAAAGAGAACCTCAGGTTCAAAAGCGGCAGTTACACGCATAAATAATTTCGCAACAGAATTCGAAGAAGGTGATCTTGCGCAAATATTAATAAGAAACGCGAAATTAGTTATGGATTAAATACGATGCGGTGGAAACCAGTTTAGAAAGTATAAACTTAAAACATGAAGCCGATAGAGATATATTTGAAACTTCGTATTATAATACAAAAATTGCTTTAAAAAATATTATAGACGACAATGCCAATCTGTCTATTAATATTTCTCCTTCAAGATACACTGAAAATAAGGAACAAGTAAAGTTGCCTTATATTAATATTCCAAATTTTATAGGCGATTACCAGACATGGCAGAGCTTTCACGACATTTTCGATTCCTTAATTCATAAAAGCAATAATGTACCAAAAATACAAAAATTTTATTAGCTTAAGAGTCACTTAAAAGGTGAAGCGCTACGAATCACAGACTCGATTACAGTGTGTTCGGACAACTACGACGAGGCATGGAGACTTCTAGTAGAGCGGTTGAACAACAAGCAATTTTTAGTTAATATCAATGCCTTGTTCGAATTACCACAAGTATCCAAGAATTCTGTATCAACTTTAAGAAACCAAATTACAGACACTAAGCAATATCTAAGATCTTTAAAGACATTAGGTCGCCCAACGGAAAATTTGGACGACATGGTAATTTACCTAATTACGAAAAAACTCGACAACCAGTATAGCCGCAATTGGGAGTTATGCAAGAATACAAACACTCAAGAACTACCGAAATTAGACGAACTTTATACATTTTTAGAAAAGAGATGTTTTTCATTGGCAATTGGAGCCGCAGGGGCAGTAAAAAACCAAAGGTGCAAAAACCAGTTTACTCACATCACACGGCAGAACCTAGCAATTCGTATTGTAAATTATGTAAAGCTAATCACAGTTTATATAAATGTGTTGATTTTCTTGAGCAATCCGCCTAGCAAGAGATCCGAAACAGTGAAGAGTTTGGGAGTATGTTTCAACTGCTTAGGTGCTTCTCACCGCGTTACAAATTGTAAATCTAAAACTACTTGTAGTGTTGTTTGAATTAAATGTATTCGAACACTAGCAAGCAGGTAACTGTATTATCTACCAACAGAGTTAAGGACAATAATTGTAAAATATGTAACTTACTTCATGTAAATAAAAGTCAGTCATTACAGTTTAGTTGTACAAGGTTGTTTTATTCTACGGCTTCTAGAGGTTATGGGACCGGCAAAACAAAATGGCAGTGAATTTAGTATCAAGCGTGCCAAAATTGCGTGGTCGTGAGAACTACGATGAGTGGGCTTTCGCGATACAAAATGTTTTGATGCTAGATGACCTAAGTGAAAGCATTAAAGGTACTGAAATTGACCAAAGTAAGTTGGCAAAAGCAAAGGCCAAAGTAATTCTCCCAATAGAACCTCGGCTTTTTGTTCATATCAAAGAAGCGGAAACAGCTAAACATGTATTGGAAAAGTTAAGTAAACTTGACTCTGGGCATGCTCGAAAAATAAGTTTGTTGCGAACATTAATATCGACAAGATTAGAAAACTTTGAGTCGATAGGGGCGTACGTGAATCATTTAATTGATACCGCACAAAAACTAAAGGCTACAGGATTTAAAATTGATGAAGAGTGGGATTGGTTCCTTACTCTTAGCAGGTTTACCGGATAAATTTGCCCCCGATCTAAACAACACTCAAGTTATCACGGTGGTGAAAACAAATCTCACTACAAGAAAGCCGACAGACAAATAAAATGTTATGGTGGCTAAGGTAAAGCACACATCTGCCACCGATTTTCGCAAAAATAATTATTGGGGTGTAAAATAATTAAGGGGGGCGTTTAGAGGACCTTTAGGGAAGTGATTTATCCTAATGAAGTTTACAAAGTTTTAAGAGTAAAGGCACCGCTAAGCTATCAAAAAATCAAATACGTTCAAAATGAGAACTAACCTCGAACATTACGTTTACATCGAAATACACATATAAAATTTTTTCTTGGCATTATACAGTATCCTTGATTTATACTAAAGCCATTGGCGTTTATATTTTCTGTAATTTCCACTGTAAAAAGGACATTTGAGCGTATTCATTTTTTTTGTAGCTTAACGGTGCCTTTCCTCCTAAAACTTTATCAGGATAAATTGCTTCCCTAAATGTCCTGTAAGCGTCCGCTCTTAATTATTTTACTCCCCAATAATTATTTTTGTGAAAATCGGTGGCAGATGTATGCTTTTCCTTACCCAAAAGCCCAGGGAAGTTCAAACGCATTTAATGCAGTATTTTTAACGGGCACATTTACGAGAAATGACTGGTATGTTGATTCTGGGGCTCCAGCTCATTTTACGGTTAATCATGACTGGTTAGTGGATGAAACGAGTCCTCCTCTAAGCCAGATAATGGTAGCCAATGACAAAGGTAGATGTCGTTAGTTCGGGAAATGTACTTTTTCAAACTTGTGTAAAAAGTATAATTCATGATGTTACAGTACATAATGTATCTAACCTTACTACGAATCTGTTATCTGTTAGTAAATTGGTAAAGAATGGAAAAAAAGTTAAATTTGAACCTTATGGATGTGAAATATACAACAAGTATGGAGTCTTAGTTGCCACAGCAGATTTAGTTGATAATGTTTATAAACTAAATGTAAAAACTATACAGTGTTTACTGACAAATGTGGACGTTAACTGTAATACATGGCATTGTAGGTTTGGTCATGTTAATAACAAAGATTTAATGAAGATTTAATGAAAATCCGTAATGGTATTGTTGATATTGCTTGGTGTGTTGTGAAGGAAAACAAACAAGACAGCCTTTTAATAATAGTGGGACTAGATCTAGTGAACTATTAGAAGTTATACATACAGACATTTGTGGTCCTATGGAGAACTTATCGATTGGTGGTGCAAAATATTTTTTATTATTCATCGATGACTTCAGTCGAATGGTATATGTTTACTTTCTCAAGACAAAGGATGAAGTATTTAGTTATTTCAAGCAATTTAAAAGTATTGTAGAGAATCATGTGGAAAGAAAAATCAAAACAATACGTTCTGATAATGGTTTGGAGTTTTGCAATGGTGAGTTTGAAAAGTTTTTAACAAATAATGGTATTATTCATCAAAAAACAAACCCGTATACCCCAGAACAAAATGGTTTGGCTGAACGCATGAATCGCACTCTAGTAGAAAAAACCAAATGCATGTTATTTGATGCAAAATTGCATATAAAATTCTGGGCAGAAGCTGTCAACACAGCTGTTTATCTGACAAATAGAACAGTTGCTGCTGGTTTAAAAGATAAAACCCCCTTTTGAAATGTGGTATTGGAAGAAGCCTAATGTTTCTTATTTTCGAATTTTTGGAAGTGATGTTATAGTTCATGTTCCAAAAGCTAAACGTACCAAGTGGAGTAAAAAAAATCAAAGAAAATGATTCTTCTAGGATATGGTGAAAATGTTAAAGGCTATAGATTGTACGATACAAATCAGGTAATAACAAGTAGAGATGTGGTTATCATAGAAAGATATAATAATAATATGAATGTTAAAATACATTTACCTAATGAAACTGAAGATAACATAATAGATTCAGTGGGGGGTTATCGAACCTAAAAGTGAAGTGATAGATTCTACCAATGAAAATAGCAATGATAGTTCTTTGGTTGAAGATAATAATGATCCCGATTATCTAGTTAGAGATGAGTTATGTACAATAGGGATGGACATTGTAAAAAGACATCGATGTTTTTTTCGATGTAATATATCGCAAGATGATATCGATGTTAGAATGATCTATTGAAAAATTATTCATCGATATTTTATACATCGATTGTTTTTAGAGTTTGGTATAATTTTATGGTTATATCTCTAAATGGCCATTATATATATATATATATATATATATATATATATATATATATATATATATATATGTATATAATTATTATGCCTGAAATTAAAAAAACAAATGTGTAAGTCTACAACTTTTATTAACTAAAGAAAATGAAAAAAAAATCTCGGATTAAATAAATAAAAAACATTTCATACATATGAATTCGCGGGCACAAATGAAATTGCAAACGTTTTTCAAAAGTCCCAATATTTTTTTTTTACGCTTTGCAAAAATAAAATTTTATTTAATCTTTTGCCCTTCAATCTATTACGTTGTTGATTCATTATTTGCGCAGCCTGTGAAAATAATCTCTCAGATGAAACTGATGTGCCGACCATTGTTAGATATTTAAATGCAATTTTATACAGTTTAAGAAACTGTATTTTATAATCCTTCCATATTTCCAATGGATTTTCATTTAGTCTTCCTACCGGGGTCCTTAAATAAATAGAAAGTTCGTCGGATAAACTCTCTTCCGATTTATGAACTTTCCAGTTACGATGAACTAGTTTATGGTGATTACTCCATAGTGAAAAAGTCTCTTCATTTTTATCGGATTTATCAGAGTCTGATTAAGTATCTTCATTTGCGTCAGAATCCTTTTAGAAATTTCAGTAAGCACCAGCTTTTGTGCTTCTTTTGCTATAGGTTCTTCAACTACGCCGAAGTGATTTGTGAAACCATGCAATGGACTAGTGGTATAATTTTACTACTTGTGCAATATTTGTCCCCAGATATTTCTTGCGTAGCAGCCTCTAAAGGTCGCAATATCAGAAGGGCTGATGACGCTATCGATATTTCAGATCCGCTAAGCATTGGAGGAGTATTGGTGTGACGGAAAAATATATTATTTATGACGGACCGCACTTCTAGAAATCTTTGTACCATGTAGTAGGTACTGTTCCAACGAGTAGGTACGCTTTGAATTAATTTTGTCTCAGCAGCAGTTGCTTTGCGTAATTCGTCACTAGCAATGCAACTCTGTTTAAACCAAGTTACTATTGCTTTTATTTTAGAAACAATATTTTGCCACTCTGTGAATACCATTGTACCCTCAGCCACCAAATTCAAAGTGTGGGCGAAACATGGTATGTGTCTTTTTTTTACCGAAGGCTAATTCTATTGCTTTGACCATGTTGGCTGCATTATCGGTAACCACAGCTGTCAAACTCTCTTTATTTATACCCCATTCTTGGCAAGTCTTTGAGAGCATTTCAGCGATATACTGTGATGTGTGTTTTTGATCTAATTCGTACACACCAAGAGTAACTGAAAATAGTTCAATGTCTATACCAAAATGTGTAGTCACGCCTAAAAAACTTTTCATATTTAATGTATCATACCAAATATCTGTTGTCAATGTTATGTCTTCTACAGTTGAAAGCATAGTTTTAAAAGTTTCTGAAATAGCCTCGTATTTTGTATCAAGCCATCGTCTAAGAGTTGATCTACTTGGGATTTTATATTGAGGAGCAACGGACTTCATTAGATTCCTAAATCCTTCATTCTCAACTACTGAGAAAGGTTGGTTGTCTTTACAGATCATATACAACAAACAATTGTGAAGTTTCCTTGTCTTCATCCCAGATTCTGAATAGGCAGAGATATCTCGGAAAGTAGACATTATTGTTTTTTGGCGTTTTATAAGGACCACGTCTGAGTTCGTGTCAATAGGTTGATCTTCATTTAAAGTCTGATTTATCAACTCTTTGGAGGAACTGTGAGTACCACTTGTAGAAGGAATGGCGGTGTCAGATCGAAGTTCAGTGATAGTTGACTTATTGGAACATGATGAAGTCCCAGCTTCCAGCTCTGAAACGCATACTGTCGATTTGTTTGCTTCAAATGTATTCTTTTGTTTTGAAAAATATTTTAGGTAATTCGTTTTATGAACGTTACGAATATGCCGAATTAAGTTAGTAATATTTCCGGAAGATTTGATATCCTTTTGACATAATTTACATTTTGATTTCTTCTCATCGATTTTGGAAAAAAACTGCCAAACTGAATTCTTTCTCTTAGGTTGTACCATGATAATGATGCAATCTATCTGAAATAGATTAAAGAATGAAAAATTAAATGACTGCAAAAGTACACAGCATAATCAATTAATCATATCGATAACTTGAAATCATTAGCATTAGTATAGAACTACTATCAGCAGCTATTTTGAGCTTTACAAAATGTCGGGGAAAAGTATCAAATTAATTAAAAGATAGCAAATAAAATAAATCAAACAAGTCGACAAATAGTTTCAATTATAAACAATATTTGAAAATCCCGCTTTATTTTGAGGCACGGGACAGTACTTCCTGTAGTCTTTTTATGTTCTGTCGCCACGCTTGCATATAGTGGACGTCGTATCAACTGCCATTGCTGCTGCCACAAAATAACGAGGAATTAACGTTTCTTCTTTTGGATATTCTGTGGCACAGAATATCCAAAAGATATGTCAGAGTCAAATGTGTGATGCTAGTTACGAAAGACAGATTACAGAAACAGAACAATATGGAACCATAAAACGCCATGGAACATAGAAACAATCACAGAATAAATGTCAACTGTCAACGACAAATTGACAGCATAGACAAGTGACAGCTGAAAAGAAGAATAAATTTCATGAAATATTTCAAAACCCTTGATATATTTCATTTGCTATGAAATTTATTGAAATATTTTACTTTTACATCAAGTATTTTTTAGATGAAATACGGCTAAGGTATTTCTTGCGGATATAGTAATAAATAACATATATCAGTGGTTGTCATATTATTAAAATAGTAGGTATATTAAAGTATGAATGAATATTAACGTCATTATGTCATTAAACAAGCGAGATTTCTCTCATTTCTTCTTAAAATACAGCAAGTGTTTTAATGACCAGTTACTTTACACAATTTTTTTTATTGGTGCATTTTGATATACTATTTTGTGTAACCGTACATATTTCGCGTACCAATCTAAACTTCAAATTTTACGTTTTTCATGATTGTCAATATATTTAATTTACGTTCAAAATGTCATTCGCGAGAGACGCGTCGTAATATATATTTATTTGCAGTTAGCTCCATAATTTTCACGGTTGCACCAAAAACTCTTAGTAAGAGCTTTTTCGATAAAATTACATGAAATATTTCATTATAGCTTTTGACACATTTGTTAGTAACATTTTATTTATTGTTAAAAGGTTGTTCTGTCAGATCAATTAATAAGAAAAATGCTTGACTTATTTCGATTTGTGGACGTTGTCCCTAGTAACTTTAAAACACGCGCGTTTTTAAATGATTGATTTATACACCGCCAATTTTAAAAAACATTTTGAAGTAACTATTTACATATACAGTTGTGTGCAGAAAAAACTCGGACAAGCTATTTTTTCTATGTAAATCTGGTTCACCCATACTTAAATTTGAATTGTCACTTAAGTGTCAAATTGAGTTGTCAAAGTGAGAGTTTTATTATAATGCCAAGACAATTGTGTAATCAACAAAAAATTCAAATCATTTCCGAGCTTCAAAAAGGACGAACAATTAGAGAAGTTGCGTTTACTTTCGGAGTTAATAAAAGCACCGTACAAAATGTCAAAAACCGTTGGGAGCAAGAACAAACAATTAACAGAAAACAAGGAAGCGGTAGAAGAAGGATTTCTTTAGAACATCATGATACCGCTTTAGTGAATTTCTTAGGAGAACGTCCGTTTTCTTGTGCATTAGATGCTGTTGCAGCAACAAATTTCCCGGGTCCTCGGTCAACAGCCTGCAGAAGAATTCAAATGTCAGACATTAAAAATTGTATTGCAGCCAAAAAAAGTATTTTGTCGGAACGCCATAAACAGGGCAGAATAATCTTTGCACTAAATTATTTGTACAAAGATATTGAATTCTGGAATAAAGTAATAATTACAGACGAAAAGACGTTTCAATCGACTTACAATGGACACATTAAAGAGTATAGACCGAGAAATACTAGATATGAAGAATCATACGTATCTAATACAGGTCAGTCGCAACGTTTCTCTGTTAATGTATGGGCTGCTATAACTGCTAATGGACTAGCTATCTGTTGGAGAATTGATGGTAGATTCAATGCTTTGGCATATCTAAATATTTTGGAGAATATAATACCATTATTTCGTGAACATCACCCAAATAATAATTTTATACTCCAGCAAGATAATTGTTCAGTACACACGGCAGGAATAATAACTCAGTGGTTACAAACTAATAACATCGAAACTTTGATTTGGCCCTCCAAATGCCCGGATGTAAACATAATTGAGAATATCTGGGGTATTATTGTTAAAAAAATGTATGAGCGTCAAATTAGACCAAATAACAGAGAAGAGCTGTGGAATGCAATAATTGAAGCATGGCAAGAAATAACAGAAAACGAATATCTTATAAGAAACTTGTATTCGTCTATTCCCTTGCGATTGACCAATATATTAAATGCAGATGGTGCCATGACGAAATATTAGTTTATATATATTATATGGTTTATTTGTAGATTCTTTATAATGTTATGACTGTTAATTTTATTAAAGTTAATTCATTTTATTGAAATTCGTCTCTTTACTTCAACATATAAAAGGAGTTTTACTCATATATTAGCATATAATGCTATAATTCAGGTGACATATGAGTGTACGACTTTTTTTTGGAAATGTGTCAATAGTGGTATAGGTTCACACAACTAAACACTTGTCCTACTTTTTTCTGCACACAACTGTACATACCTGTTTCGTTTGTTTAATGGAGGTTTCAAATATTTGAATTTTTGTACGGGTTCTCACTACGCAGATTCTGTTAATAACACCAGCACTGGCACAGGAATTTTAACATTAGATTTAAATTCAACTTTTAGAACAAATTATAATCAATGTTGGCACACTCTACAATTAAAGTTAAGGTAGACAAATAAAAATCATCACAAAACATATAAAATCAGAAACACAAGATATCAAATTATGCGATTTGAGTTACCAATGCACAGAACAGGTACCTGTTCTGTCAGCTGTTTGCGCTTCTCAATCTGTCACTAACCACATGCACTGTCTATACAAAAAAACTGTACATGATAAAAAAAACCTAAAATTGAATTACACAAACAAAACAAAATTAAGATCACTCGTTCGATATATCGAATAAAAAACATCGATACATCGAATATATCAAAGCATTAAAAATACATCAGTTAGGTTCAATGCATCGTTACCATACATCAAAACAGTGTTTTTAATAAATCGATGTATATCGTCCATCCCTAATGTACAACACAGAGAGGACCAATTAGAAGATCACCAAGGGAATCTAAACCAAAGGAAACTGACCCAATTACGGTAAATGAGACTTTATCTGGTGGAGATACAGATAAATGGAAACAAGCCATTAATGAAGAATTGAAACCCTTTGAAAAAAATGATGCATGGGAATTGGTGGACAAACCTGAAGGTGCGACAATTGTTGATAGCAAATGGGTATTGTTCGGGCAAAATAGATTTAATTTTGTAGTTTTAGTTTTATTTAGATGTAGGTATATTTATGTTTAATCCTAGTTTTAAATTGTAAATATTATATATTGTATATAGAAAAGGTCTTGGAGTTCAGATATCTTAAATATTGTTAATTACTTTAGGACTGGTCAGGTATTACATTTCTTCATTGTCTTATTTTCTACAGTCATAAAAACTATTTATTTTATTACAGGCACAACCCTCTGGTTAATCCATTCATTATGTAAATAATGTATTTGAATAAGCATAAATATAATAGAATTAGTTTTATTGTACATATTTCCTGTTATATATTATTATAATAGGTTGAATAATTTGGTTCGAGGCGATTCTGCGAAGTATATTGTTATCTCTGTGCATTGTATATTTATTACTTTAAGAGGTATTTTATTTTCTATAATTAAGGGTTTCTGGCGTATATTGTTTATTTTAATACATTTATGACGTTGGAAACTACAGCATATTTCTTGGAAGAAAGGTAAAAATAATGTTATGGAAATTTCCGTATACTCTATTCATTGTTTTCTCCCTCTCTTTGACTGGCGGGGACAAAACTTTCTTGCCGAAAAATAAGGGAATGAAGAAACAGTTCCAATCAAGATCTCTTAGAGCTCACTGCAGTTACAAGTACGATCTCTTCGAGTTAAAGCTTAGGTCTCAGTGATCTAACAAACAGTTCCTACTAAGATCTTAGTGATCTAAATAGGAGCAAATATTATTTATAAGCCAGTTTTTCTCGGTCTTTAGTATTAAGACCAGATACTGCATTTATTTACGGAACTCCAAGATTAAACTTGTAAATATATTAGTGTAATACAAAAAATATTGTATTATTTCAACACATACTTCGGTCTACACATACCGACTTCCTTCAAACCAGGAGGATGAAACAGGTATTCAAGAAAAAAATCAGTGGTGAAAGTGACAGTGAAAGTGAGGTGAAATATCGAGGTGGCTAGAAGTTTTTCACAAAAGGCAGGTGTTGATTATGATGAAACTTTTTTTACCAGTCGTAAGACATTCAACTTGGAGATTGATGCTTGCATTGGCAGTAAAATTGAATTTAGACATAACCCATTTAGATGTAAAAACTGCGTTTTTAAACGGTTATTTGAATGAGCAAATCTTCATGTATCCTCCTGAAGGTTTTCTTAAAGATCATAATAAGAACAACGTATTAAAGTTGAAAAAGGCAGTTTATGGGTTGAAACAAGCTTCTAAAGCTTGGAATGATCGAGTTAATTCTACTTTGTTAGATTTAGGTTATCAAAAATCAGATTTAGAACCTTGTGTTTATATAAAGAGAAATTGCAATAGAATCACTGTAATAATTGTCTATGTAGATGATTTTTTGTTATTTTCAAATGATGAAAAAGAAACTTTCTTTGTGAAAGGGGAATTAAAATCAAGATTTGAAGTTAAAGACCTGGGTAGAATTAGACAGTGTCTGGGAATGCAGGTTAGCTATGATAAGACTAAGGGGATAATCACTTTGAATCAGAAAAATATATAGATCAATTATTAAAGACATTTGACATGGTGGAATGTAAACCTGTAAACACACATATTGAAAAAGGGCGTGATTTGTTAAAAAATGAAGGCGAACAGGTTGTCGTTCCATATCAAAAACTAATAGGGAGTTTAATATACCTGGCAGTACTTACCAGACCAGATATATCTTATAGTGTCAGTTATCTTAATCAATTTAACAATTGCTATGGGGAAAGACATTGGAAATGTGCTAAACGCATTTTGCGATATTTAAAAGGTACAAGGGATTATTGCTTGAGTTATTCTAGGGAGAATACAGAATTGCAAGGTTTTGTAGATGCAGACTGGGCAGGTGACTTGTTAGACAGAAAATCATATACAGGTTTTTGTTTTAAACTTTGTGGGGAAGTAATTTCTTGGGAATCTAAGAAACAGAGAACAGTTGCATTGTCAAGTACAGAAGCAGAATACATGGGCATATGTGAGGCTGCAAAGGAAGCAATTTATTTGGGAAATTTATATTTTGAATTAACAGGTGTTACATTATGTAGAGATATGTTTAATGATAATTAGGGTGCACAATTACTATCAAACAGCACATTGTTTCATAATATAACAAAGCATATTAATCTCAGGTATCATTTTGTAAGAGATGCAATATCCCGAAAACTTATTTGTATACATTTTCTAGGAACGGCTGATATGCCTGCGGATATTTTAACCAAGGGTTTGGGCGTAGACAGGCATAACGGTTGTTTAGAAGTGTTAGGCGCTGGCGCTTGCAGTGTTTGAATAAGTGGGGGTGTTGTTTGAATTAAATGTATTCGAACACTAGCAAGGTAACTGTATTACCTATCAACTGAGTTAAGGACAATAATTGTAAAATATGTAACTTACTTCATGTAAATAAAAGTCAGTCATTACAGGTTAGTTGTACAAGATTGTTTTATTCTACGGCTTCTAAATGTAGAAGTTGTAATAAACGATATCACACGTTGATTCATTTTGAGAAACAACATGGAAAACCACATCAGGAAAACAACAATAGTTGGAATGAAACAGAGACAACCAGTTCATCACTGAAACACACTTTAGCCCTGCAAGATTTAAACGGTTGTTCAGTTCTTCTAGCTACAGCTGTGATAGGTGTACAAGACGCCAAGGGACAATGGCAAGCTTGTAGAGTGTTGCTAGACAGTGGGAGTCAAATCAATTTCGTGTCAAACAAATTAATTAAACGCTTAGGAGTAATGACAATAGAGAAACATATTCCAGTAGATGGAATTGGACATATTCGGGCTCATGCGAACAAAGTAGCAACAATACACATATCTTCGCGCATTACCAACTATCATAAACAGTTAGAGTTTTTAGTATTAGAGAAAATAACAAATGATCTTCCTACTACAAAGATAGATTATCAAGATTGGAGGTGACAAAGAAACATAGTATTAGCAGATCCAAGCTTCAACATACCTGAAGAAATAGAAATGTTATTAGGAGGAGAAATATACCTGGATAGCCTACAAAATCAGAAATATAACATTGGAGATAATTTACTATTAGTTAAAAAAACAGAGTTTGGATATGTTTTGTCCGGGAGAATAGAGCATTCCTTTGCAACGACTTCTGTTATGAGTCATTTAACAACCGAAACATTGGAGTCAGAAGTACGAAGGTTTTGGGAGATGGAAGAGAATTACAATAAAATACTATCAGAGAAAGAAGAGGCACGCCAGGACCATTTCATGGTAAATACTACAAGAGACAATACTAGATACATAGTAAAGCTAGTATTTAAGAAGACAGCAGACACATTAGGAAATTCATTAAATAATGCAGAGACACGCTTCAAGAGTTTAGAGAAAAAATTCAAGATGAACCAAAATCACAAAATTCAATATCAAAATGTTATAGAAGAATATTTAAATCTAGGTCACATGAAATAAGTTCAAACAAGTAATGAAGATGATGGTTACATGCCACATCATACTGTTCTAAAGGAAACAAGTTTAAGCACGAAGATTAGAGTCGTTTTCGATGCTTCGGGACCTTCGAGTAATGGAGTGTTATTAAATGATACGTTAATGGTAGGATCCAATCTCCAAGAAAATTTGTTTGCTATTCTGATTAGATTTTGTACACATCGTTACGTCAGTAGTATAGCTAGGCCTATACTGGGACAGTTTGACCTTGAGCAAAATGGCCAAAAAGTGTCCAGTCATCCTGACTGTATATGACCCCTAGGTCAGTAAAATGTTAGATAAGCAACGTTATCTCTGATGCAGATGACCCCTAGGTCAGCCGAGTGTTCGATAAACAAGCTTATCTCTGACGCAAGTTGTTTGTTGGCAGGTGTGATTTTTAAAAAAGCAAACATGCTAAGGCCACGTGTGTGTGTGTTTTTCTCTGACGTCACCAGGTTTTTTTTTTGGGAGCCGTCTGTCAACAAGCCTGTGTGTTTGTAAGTGTATGCCGACAGAAAGCTGAACAGGTATTCGATTGTATTCGATTAATTTTTTTTTTTTTATGCGGCGGGGAAAGGTTTGATTAGTGTGTGTGTTTTAAACTGTCAAATTGACAGGTGTACGCTGTGCTTGGTTAGTCTACGCTCACAGAAAATAGATTTTTGAAAAGTTTACTTATATATAAGGTTAAATTAAATGCAATATATATATATACAATGTTTTTTATTTTATTTTTATAAGGTGAAAGAAAACAAGAACAGATATTTTATACATTTATACAATTGCAATATGTTATAATTCATTTTTTGTTTTGTTTTGTAAACTTAAATTCTGGAAAATCAGGAGGAAAAAGTCTCTGCTGTTGTTTTACCCAGGCTCGTACATATTCTGCTTTTTTTTCATCCTGGACAAAGTTAAGGGTGTTTTTGTTTTGTTTATACACATTGAGGTCTTCAGGAGCACAATCAAAAACAACAGGATTTGAAAAAGTAGATGCATCAGACAATGATCTGTGACCACTATCGTTTCGAGGTAGAGGTCCATTTTGTGAACCTGGTCGTTGTTGATTATTATTTCTACTGTGTCCAGCTTCTGAGTAACCACTATCACGACTCATTTTTGGGTTTTTTTTTTTGTTTTTTTCTGTTTTATTCACCAGTTGTACTTTTGGACTATTTGGTAGTTCCTCGTGGCACAATAAATCAATATTTTTATTTGTATTATTATTGTTATTATTATTGTACAGAACCGATTGGAACACTGGATTAAGTTTGATTGATATTCCACAGAAACAAAAATCTACTTCACAGTTGCAGTTCTTCTGGCTCATATTTCTTAGACTGATAGTTATTTAGTAAATCGATTAATATATATATATATACACACACACACACACACACACACACACACACACACACACACACACACACACACACACATGCTTGCGTAATATTAGCGTTTATCAATCCAAGAATTATGTAATAATTGTTCTGTGTCTACTTATATTGGGGTGGGGTGAAAGGAAAGAAATTCTCTTATTAAATAACATTTTTTTTTTATTTCTCAATAAACCAATTAAATACTAAATATACAATTTAAATAATTATTTCTATGTTGTTTACAATGATAACTTATTACTGCTCTATTTATTAGAGTCTTCAGTGAAGGACAATTAAATTTATTCAAATCAATAATTATATTTGATACAAATTTTTCCAGTGTTTTCTTCTTCGGTAATCCTTTAGTCATTATAATTCCATCACCAATAATTTCACTAATATAATTACTTATATTCTCTGTTGGAATTGCATTAGTTGTGTTATCATCCCAATCTATACCGTGAATATTATCAGTACACCAATTCATATGCGCTGCCACTTTCGTTGAAAACCAACATAATTTGTGTTGCGGTTGTACAAATGTGTGATACTCGGTCCTATTTGAAATATCATATATTGCTATTTCTCTAATAATAAATTCACTGTCTTTATATTGAAATCCCTGAATATCCACTATGAACATTTTTTTTTTTTCTCTAAAAAATTTTTACAACACTTGTCAATGGATTATATTTAACAATCCGGTCGTGTAATAGGAGACAATAGGCACTAGTCTTCTCTGTCACGTTATCAGCTGTTTCAAATTCTAATCGTATGTCTACTGCTCCGTTCTTCACACTTTCATTCTGGTGACTGCAGTCTAAAATTGTAATCGGTGCTATATGTTCATAATTTTTAGGAGATAAGCACGGTTCTACGTCATTTTTATAATAATATGAGCGTTGGAATTGTGAATACATTTCATATAAGATGGCAAACTGTTTCTTTTTAAAATCTGCATTGACACTATCATATGGATATACTTCTGAATTTAAATATAATTTTATATTAGTTAAATTGCAGTGATCAAATTGACTCATATCTCGACCAATGGAATTTTTTCTATCAGATTGAAAAGTAAAAATAACAAATCTCGGTTTCTCTAATTGACTGGTTGTTTTAACTGTCCATGTATGTTTTGTATTTTGTTGTACTAAAGGAAGTTCTTGTAATTCCCAACTTCTAAATGTCACATCCAGATCGCTATTATTATCTACGTATTTTAATAAACGTAATTTTTCAACATCTGACACCACAAGATGTGGAACTTTCCATGATATTTTGTTAATTTGAACTTTTGGTTTATCTGTTGACGTAACGGGTACATTACATACTGCATTTATATCTGAATTACTTCTAATTAAAACTAATTCTTGTCGTATATTTAAAATAACTTTCTGGAAATCTTCACACAGACCTAAGAGCGTATTTAATGGTATGCAAACATTAAAATATCCATCAGTATTAGTTATACTGGGGTGTGACAAATGCGACCAACCGGCATTTTCTAAATGTGTACATTGATTACTTGTATATGATGCATAACCTTTTAATGTACTAGTAATGCCTGGATTTCTAATACGATCAATAACTATTCCCCCCAGTTCATAACGAATTTCATCAAATAAAAATAATACACCATTATTTACAAATGTTAATGTGTCACTTTTTTCACCATCTTCTTTCAATAATCGCCCCTCAATGTAGAGAAAACTTCGGGATGGTAATGTATAAATATCTTGGGTCTGAATCGGAATCCTAATTTCATCATTATTATTAAATGTAGTTGCTGAGTAGGGTTGGTGTGTATGATATTCAAAATTTACAATTGAGTTATCCACATAAACACTCTCACCAACTTTTAGGTTACCAAAACTCATTTTTTTCTCTTATCTTGCAATAGTTTAAAGCCCAATGAATGTAGAAAGCGTTTATTGTTCGTTGTTAATACTTTGACTTTCTGTTTACTACTGCGGTTTATTTTATTATTATTACTTTTTATATCTGATATATTATTAAATGGTACATTATATCTGAACACCATTTTTATGAGGAAATATGGAAATATTTCTTCATTAAAATTGATCACTTTACCATCTTGGTCTGTTATTTTAACTATTACTTCATTAATATACCTTGTATTGATTGGTAGATAGATAACATTTGTGGGGTTTTCAATTATTTTTGTTCCTGGTAGTACTGTAGGATAAAATACATGCAGTATGTGCATTTGTTCATTATTATTATAAGAATTGGTAACCAAATTACATTCTATATTTATAGAATTAATATTAAAAATATTTACTGGAAAATCAGATTCGTGTCTCACATTTTTAACCAGTTTTCTCGGTTTAAATCCTAATAATGAACCAATATTATTCGGTTCTTCAAAGTTAATTACTTTATTAGATTTTATTTCACATTTTAATGTATTTCGATTGCTTTTAATAGAAATAGCTGTTGTTTCTGATTCCTTTTCATTTTCTTCTAAATATTTTTCAATATACCGATTAATGTCGCTAATTTCGTATGCACCATCAGGTAATACAATTTTTTTATTTTTCCCATAATGGAGAGTATTATTCGAAAAATTTACATTTGATATTGAATTATAGCTCACAAAATTAACCAATCCTATTACATATGAATCGGTATCATTCAACACTATTGGTGGGTATATATCAGAAGTAAGTAGCGATGATTTTTGACTGAGTGTAAATGTATAAGACATTCTAACGTGTTCAATTACGAGGGTAAATAGAATGAAAACAACAAGTATTATGTTATTCATTTATATAATTTATTTAATAAAAATTTTATACAGAGATGCCCACAAGTATAGGTGTTTTCTTTTAGTGTTTGATATTTTTTATAGGTGTAAAAAATTTTTACTTTTCCATTTGATTTAAAATATGCAATTACTTCTTTTGGTGGTTGTAGATTACCATAAGAATCAAAGTAGATTATTTTACTTTTATATTTTTTATATGCCACCCAATGTGTGCCTGGAGAATTCGAATTATCGAGATTTATTATTCCAGTTTCGGAATTTTTACGTATTTGTCGAGGTAATCGATCTTTCATGAAGACTCCTCGAAAGTTTGGAATTTGAAATTTGTTTGCATATTTTATAATATCAATATTTGTTAACGCTCTTTTAGGTAAATTGAATTGTCTTCTTCTCTTCATTGTTGCGGATAATTACGCATAGCCTCACTAGCGTGTAAATATAAACCTAATCCTTTTTTATATGGTTTTAAATATAAACCCTTTCCCATAGCGATCGCTTCCATCGATCTATTATGACGTTCAGCTTCAACTAATTTTTGTTTACCCTCTTTTACTTGTTTTATAGCTTCAACAATTTTGGCTGCACCTCCACCCAGTGCCCCCAAAGCACTTAAACCCGCAAATATTGGCATTAACGGTAAAATGCCACCTGTCTTAGGTACAGGTATTACACGTTTTTTTCTTTCTCTTTTCATATTTGAACCAAATTTTCGGGAGGTTTTTTGTGCTATTGAAAGAACACTTTTCATAGTTTTAGGACTTTGATTATTTATACTTTTCTTTACTTCTTTAACTACTTTATTAAATGAAACAAGTTTCTTCTTCTTCTTAATAGATTTTTTACATTTCATATTTTTATTATTGATTTTCATTATACTTCTCTGAAGTGATGTTACTAATACTGATGCTTAATGAAGACTATCATAATATTTTAAATTTTAGGTTTTTTATATTCATTATCATTGTTATTGTAATCACCATCATCATAATCATTGAATTTACGCTTCAAATTTAATGTTGATCTTGATAGAATATTTACTGGAGTAGTTTTATCCAATTTAATTTTTTTGTAGTCTAAATCAATTTCGTTAGTATCTCTTTTTCGCTTTAACGGTAGTATATTTTGTGAAGAAAGATTTTCCCCCATTTCAACATCGTTATCTTCAACAGTTATTTCACTTGATGTTTTATTACGTTTATTTAACACTTTTAACATTGCATCAGTCATAATTTCATTTTCTGAATTTTTAGTATTTGTCTTATTTCTTTTCTCCATCTTCTTTGAAACTTTTCTGCTTACACTTTTATTTGGTTGTTGTTTCATTAAATTATCTTTAATATTTTTATGTGCACTATCAACTGTTTTCTGTATTTTTTCAATTAATTTTAAATGTTTGTTTATAAGACCAATACATTTATTTTTACTATGCAAGCCCATACCTAATTTTACTTTACTTTTCATAATACCCGCAACACCAAGAGCGGCGATTTTCTCACCAAACGGAGTACTTGACGATCGAAAACGATTCATTGCACTTTTAGCTAATATTTTATCTGCTTTGTGGCGTTTTTTCGTATCCTTTTCTTTTGAATAAAATATATCATGTTCTTTACAAGCAACATCTAATTCATTTATAGGTAAATCACCTCGCTGCAATCTTTTTTCAAGTTTTGTTCCAGGACCACAATAGTTATACCCAGGTATGTGCATTTCGAAAGGTAATGAATTAATTGCGTTATTAATTAAACCATCCCCTAAATAATATTTCATTATTAATTAAGTGTTCACAACGAAAAGTACTACACACAAATAAGTAAAAAGCATACAGTTAGCAATATTTATATCAGCATGAAAATAATACCTCAAAAAGTGGCATTAACTGTTGAAAATCATGATTGGGACGCTTTAGATAAAAAAAATCAACAAAAACATGGACGATTATTTCCACCCACTATTAGAGGTATAGTAGCAGGATCATCGAATTGTGGCAAAACAAATATAATAATTACTTTAAATGAACATCCAAATGGTTTAAAATTTGAAAACGTATACGTTTATTCAAAATCTTTGCAACAACCAAAGTATGTGTACTTAAACAAACTACTCAAACCAATAAAAGGAATATCCTTTCAATCATTTTCTAGTAATGAAAGTGTAATACCACCGAATAATGCAAAACCCAATTCAATTTTTATTTTTGATGATGTATCATGTGATAAACAAAATGTAATACGTGAATACTTTAGTATGGGACGTCATAATAACATAGACTGTTTCTATTTATCACAGACGTATGCGAGAATAGAGAAACATCTTATTAGAGATAATGCTAACATAATTATATTATTTAAACAAGATGATCAAAATTTAAAACATGTATTCAGTGATCATGTCAGTCCAGATTTATCATTTGAAAATTTTAAAAAAATGTGTTCGATATGTTGGAGTGATAGATATGGATTTTTAACAATTGTAAAGGATTTCCCCTTAAATGAGGGTAGATATAGAAAAGAATTTGATCAATATATATCAATGTGAACTAGTGAATAATCAGTCATAATTAAACTATACACAGCTGTGTTAAAATGTTACCGAAAGAGAGGAAAATTAAAAAGAAAATTATAAATAAACGAAGAGATATTAAAAATAAACTAGACATATTGAAGCATGGTGAAATTGTTGAAGAAAAAATGTTTTACCTATAACTAAACATTTAAAGAAAATTGAAAAAAAATTGGGTGTGAAAGACACATCGCCATCTACTTATGAATCATTGAATGAAAACATTAAAAATGAATATACTAAAACAAATAAGAGTGAAATGTTGCCACCATTAAAACAAATAACAAATGATGAAGCATCTGTTAATAAATCTCTAGAGAAATCTGTTGATAGTGATCCTGATGATAATGATAATGACTATGATTACGGTAGTGATATAGATGATCTCTCAATACCTAGAAAATATCTGCAAGATATGAAAAATAAAGAAAAAGCCGATGAATTTGATCAAAAATATGGTATTAGATATAATAAGGATAATAAACTTTTTATTGGTAATTCAATAGTTACTCTAGCTCCTAATGGTGATATTATTATTCAAAAGACAAGGTATAAAGGAACACGTGGTTTATATGAATTATTATTTAAAAAAAATCCTCAAAATTATACTAATAATGATAAAAAAGTTTATGGTGAAATAGTCTTAAAAACGAATGCAAATAGACGACACTATAAAGCTAATAAACAAATTGATGGTAGTAAATTACAAAAGTATAGAGAAATTTTAGCACCTCTAACATCTGAAGCAAGTGGTAGCGGTATTTTAATGAAGTTGACTGACAAAAATATCAATTATGTACATTGGGATGATCCAAATGAACTAGTAGACAGACTAAAATTGTTGTTGAGTTCACATGCAGCTGGAAATACCGGCGTAATAAACGAAATAAATTCAATAATCGAAGAACTACGTGAAATAAAATTAATAAAATAAGACTGAAATGACTGAAATTGATAAAAAGCGACAAGTTGTTGAAGAAATACATAAACCAGCTAGAATTAATTTTAAAAGACGAAAAGTCATTATTAAATCGATACATGATTTATTTCAGGTAGATATAATCAAGACGAAAAGTCATTATTAAATCGATACATGATATATTTCAGGTAGATATAATCGAGATGATCCCATACTCAAAAGAAAACAATGGATACAAATATATTATAGTGATAATTAATTGTTTTTCAAAATATGTTTGGGCATATCCACTAAAGTCTAAATCAGCAGGGGATGTTTGTAATGCAATGGAAAAAGTATTAAAAATATCAGTACCTAATAATTTACAAACTGATAATGGAAAAGAATTTTTCAACAGCAAATTCAAAAACTTAATGCAAAAGTATTCAATTAACCACTACAGTACCTTCAGTGAGAAAAAGGCATCTATAGTGGAACGTGTTAATCGAACCCTCAAAAATATGATGTGGAAAGAATTTAGTTATAGAGGAAGTTACAAATGGGTTAAAATTTTAGATTATGTTGTTCATAAATATAATCACTCGAAACATAGAACTATTGGTATGAAACCTGTTGAAGTTAATAAAAATAATGAAAAACTATTACTAAAAAAAATTTACACTAATATTAAATTATCAACTCTAAATAACAAATTTAAAATTGGTGATTCAGTAAGAATATCTAAAATAAGAGGAGTTTTCGAAAAAAAGTATTTGGCTTCGTGGTCAACGGAAATTTTTAAAATTAAAAAAGTTAAACTTACCAATCCGACTACATACATTTTAGAGGATTTTAAAAACAGTGAAATTCAAGGTGGTTTCTATGAATATCAATTACAGAAGGTAAAATTTCCCGATGTATATTTAGTTGAAAAGATATTAAAAAGAAAAAAAGACGAAGTACTGGTGAAGTGGTTAGGTTTTAATAATACACATAATACCTGGATTAATAAACAAGATTTGTTGTAAATTACATGAAACATGTTTTTTTTGTATATATGTTATGTAATTGGTTTATACAATAAAACAATATTTTATTTTATTTTATTTTTTATTTTTTATTTAGGAATCATATCAATACCAATTTGTTAACCAAAAAGTACACACAAACAAGAAAAAAACATGGCAAATATATATGTTATATAATTGGTTTAAACAATAAAACAATATTTTATTTTATTTTTATTTTTTATTTAGGAATCATATCAATATGATATTTTTGCGAACAAAAATCATCGGCGTCGTCATCATAAACTTCTTGAAAATAAGTAGTACTCGTTGATGGTAATAATATTTTATTTTATTTTTATTTTTATTTAGGAATCATATCAATATGATATTTTTGCGAACAAAAATCATCGGCGTCGTCATCATAAACTTCTTGAAAATAAGTAGTACTCGTTGATGGTAAGAATAATCTATTTTCGATTATTTTTACTTTCTTTTTTGGTTGCTTACGATTTTCCGTTTCTTCATCTTCATCATCGCTGTCATCCAGTGAGTGTTTACCTCCTCCGGTAGCCTCCTCCTCGATAGGTGTCTCCTGCCCTGGATGGGGAGCCTCCAACATGGCCAACTCCTCCCCAGTTGTTACGTTGAACTTGAATCTGCGTAGTGCCAGTGCAAACGTGTCCACCTCTTCCTCCGTCTCGCTGGCAAGACGCACATACGTTACTGGGAGATTACCCAATTTATTTTTAATGGTCTCAGTTTTTGGGGTATAACCCAGGCGAATAAACACCTGGCTCCCCTTTTTATTTATTTGGCGGACACCAAATCTGTATATTCGAGAGAGAGAAGAAACAAATGTAAAACTGTACTATTCACAAAAAAAAAAAGAACAGAGAATATATTACTCACCGGAATAATTCCTTTACAATTACATGCAACATATTAGTTGGCAACATTTCATAATTAGTTGACTTAATTATTAAAGTGCATGGTATATTTGCCATGGTTTTCTTGTTCGTATGTATTTATGGTTAACAAATTGGTACTGTTGAATATAGCACCAAAATTAAGTATTTATACAAATTCAAAAGGAAAAAATAGTCATGACGAGATGTTTATGCAAATTAGTTTAGGTCAGAGGTTAATTTAAATAAAAACTTTTAGAATATATATTTCCTGCAAATACAATGTAGCAATATAACGTCAATGCAATTATTGCAAAAATATTAATCTTAATGGGATGTGTAAATTAGTTTAGGTTAGATGTTAATTTAAATAAAACTTTTAGAATATATATTTCCTGCAAATACAATGTAGCAATATAACGTCAATGCAATTATTGCAAATACTAATCTTTATGAGATGTGTGTAAATTAGTTTAGGGTTAGAGGTTAATTTAGATAAAACTTTAGTATATATCAATCATTAATATTTTATAAATATAAAAAACATTAGTTTGTTGCGTCTTATCATTATTATTAACAGAATATATATTGATGTAAAACGCGCACATACACACATACATATATAGCGTGATGTCTGGTAACAATACGCTTGATCCATTAGTGTCGGGTAGTAGGTTGCATTACCCGGACCGGGGACCTCCACACTCCACAATTAATTAATTAAAAGGGTTAAGTCGCGGGATTCGCGGTTTTATTCGCGGTTTCGCGGTTTTATTCGCGGTTTTATTCGCGGTTTTATTCGCGGTTTTATTCGCGGTTTTATTCGCGGGTTTATTCGCGGGTTTATTCGCGGTATTTATCGAGGATTTTTCGCGGATCCGCGGAATTCGCGGGGTGTCCGTGGATTTATTCGCGGATTTTAGCGGGTCCGCGGTTTTATTCGCGGATTTCGCGGTTGAAGTCGCGGATTTCGCGGAACGAGTTTAATTAGATGCAAATTCGCGGATCCGAATGTAAATTTCAGTTTATAGCCAATGAATATCGTACTGTAGTTAGAGATATTTTCCAGAAGATGACGCCACATATTTTAGAATTATTTGATTTTTTTTTTATTTATAAAAATGCCAGCAAGAGGATTTGAACCCGGAACCTTTAGAGTGTGAAGCAGGTATTCTACCACGAGAACACATCGGTGAACAAGAATTATAAATTTTTAAGTTACATATGTAGCCAACATGTCTTGAAGCATTTTAATTTTGTATTTTAAATTTATATTTCCTAAAGATTTGGAATTTTGTTTATAGATGGAGCCACGTATTTATTTAGATTTATTTTAAATTTTTACATATGTAGTTTGGAATTTTGTTTATAGATGGAGCCACGTATTTATTTAGATATATTTTAAATTTTTGTATTTTTAAAAAAATCAGACAAAGCTTGAACCTGGACTATGCTTGCTATAAAGCCGGCATCTTAACTGTTCGACCATCTTGGTCACATGCTTTTATATTTTAGAAGTTGCATATAAACTGTAATATATGTTGATTTATTTTAAATTAGGTTTTATTTTTAAAATAGAATCTAATAATTTGTAAGTGGCGCATATATACAGTCTGACTTATATTCTGAATTATCTAAAATTGACGACCGTAATTTTGTAGGTAATAATGCTTCATTAAAAATAAAACATAATTTGACATATAATAAATTTTTATTTAGACATATATTTTTTAGCATAATATACAGTAATATACAGAGCATCTAAGTATTACAATGCAAGTACATAGATCAAAACAGGTCTATACATGTCTTAACAGATATAGACTAGTAGTTTTGTGAGCAGGAGATCGGTAAGGGTGGGGTAAAGATATATAAATGATATTTCTACTGTAAAATATATACATAGTGGTTTTGGTGTTTATCTCGATCTGTGGCTTTCGTATCGCGTAATATAATCAAGTATAATGGATCTGAAATTAGATCCGATGGAAAAATATAACCAATTTATACAAGTAATCGGAGAAGATTTACCCAACGAAATTAGATCCGATGGAAAAATATAAACAATTTAATATATTTTTTAATATAATATACAAAGGATCTAGGCATTATAATTTACCATAATTCGCGGGAGTAGTCCTCGATAATATTTACGAAATTTACGAGTAATTAACTAACTTCGCTGGGACAAATCGCGGTATTATTCACTAAATTCGCGGCTAATTTACATACAATTACTATGAATTCGTTTAATATAAAATATTTTCTATCGATAAAATTACATTCAACTTAGACAGATATCGATCGTAGCTTTGTATGTGTATCGGTGGTAAATATATCTAAACAGGTCGGTAAAACAGGTAACTACATCTCTCAACAGATATCGATCGTAGCTTTGTATATGTATCGGTGATAAATATATCTAAACAGGTTACTACATCTCTCAGCAGATATCGATCGTAGTTTTGTATGTGTATCAAACAGTATATAAAAAATGTTATCGATTTTAAAGTGACTCAAACAATATATAAAAATGGAACCGAAGTTGAAGTGAATATTGAAAATAAATTTTTATAGTAATCTTTTTAATAAGCTCATCAACCACTGTAAACTTTTTATCTACATTAGTTTTGTTCGCACATACCGATATACTCTTTCTAAAATTATCTTCAACTGCTGTAAACTTTTTACCTACCTTAGTTTTGTTCACACATACAGATATACTCTTTCTAATATGCTCATCAACCGATGTAAACTTTTTAACATATGTAGCCAACATGTCTCGAAGCATTTTAATTTTGTATTTTAAAACGTGATGACGCCACATATTTTAGAATTATTTGAATTATATTTCCTAAAGATTTGGAAATTTGTTTATAGATGGAGCCACGTATTTATTTCGATTTATTTTAAATTTTTGTATTTTAAAAAAAATCAGACAAGGCTTGAACCTCGACTATGCTTGCTATAAAGCCGGCATCTTAACTGTTCGACCATCTTGGTCACATGCTTTTATATTTTATAAGTTGTATACATTGTCTGACTTATCTTGAATCGCTATAGATTATTTTTCCAAGTTAAATTATAATTACTATCATATATCGATCGGGTCTTATTATTCGTTAAATTTACGTTTAATTTGGCATATAATTAGTATCAATTACCCCCGTTGAAGACTCAATATATTTGACGATCGTAATTTTGCCCGTAATAATGATTCAGTAATAATTACTCACTTGGATGTGCCTTAAATATTAGCTCACATAGTCCTCACCCCCTATATCACACGTTGTCGAGTAAGAAATCGCAGACCTGTTTATTCATGTTTCAGAGCCGTCTAACAGAACATTTAAGGGCTACATGAATATATCGAAACAGGTCTATACATGTTTAAACAGATATCGACTCGCAGTTTTGTGTGCAGGAGATTGGTATGGAAGAGAAAAAAATTTTATTCAATATACATACGTTTTTATTAATCCTTCAATTTCATCACTTCGAAATCGAAATGAAGAGTATTAAAATGTAAATATAATGTCTCTAACATGTACATAGCATTTAAAAGATGTATCATGACAAGACAATAACGTTCTAATCTTATGCTGTAAGTCACCTTCCATCTGAGAGCATGCCTGCAGTGTTGTATTGTAGAAGTGCACAAAATCAGTAAGCTTGAACACAGATAGCTTTTGGTTAATTAGCTGCATAAGATGTAACATATTGTTGTAGGTGTTTTCAGAGAAAACGATTGTTCGATTTCGGCTTTTAAGTCGTACAATTTTTATATGTTTATACGCACAAGCTCTAATACGATGTTCTGGACTGCTACCTTCGGTTTTGCAAAATTCTTCCCACTCATCTACAGTAAAGAAGATAAGGGTACTAGACGAACGAACTTGAATCAAGGGTACGAAGCCTGCTGCGGGGCTCAGACCTATCGTAATATATTTAGTGCCTGCCTTATTAAGTAGATATGTCGACTGTCCAATAAGCTGCTTTTCACGAAAGATTGCATCTTCCTTCAATTTAAGAGAGGCAGTGATGAATTGGCTATAATTATTCGTATTTTCAACTGAAACAGAACAAAAAATATTAGAATGGAATAGTAAATATTTCAACTGAAACAGAACAAAAAATATTAGAAATGGAATAGTAAATATAAAATATAAATACCATGCGTCATTATGATAACACAGCTTAACAGCACTAATAAAAACGTAAAACTGAGTTGTTCTGTGGTACATGCTTACCTATTAGCTTCGATCTGGTTAGGTGGGGGGCGGAAAGACATCCTCAGCGCAGGTCCACAGATGTAAGGTAGGGGTATTAGTTTTTGGCTTAAAATTAATAATGTTCAATCGAATCGTAAATGTGATATAAAATATATACTTGAATTGTCTCTTAAGACGGTATCTCACCAACGAAGGCCTCCCAAGCTAGAGTGTGTATACCATCAACATCAATCCACCGCTTGTCATCAAAAGGAGATAGAGATAATTTATTTTGCGTGATCGAAGAAATATCATGCAGTCGCGATTTGAATAAATTTTGAGACTATAATGTTTTTTCTAAGTTTTAAAATTCAATCTAGAAATTAAGCTCGAGGTCCTCCGCCTTTTACCTATATCTTCCCAATGAGATATTAATTTTTACATGTACACGCTTATCAACATTTTCCATCGTTTTACTGAAAACTGAGTTATTCATTGATAACATAATTCTAGAAAAATATGATACGTATATGTACTCCCATTTAGAATAACAGCACAGATAGCACTGCACATATAAAACTTAAATTGAGATCATGTTCAGAAATACATAGAAAATATATCTATTGTATTTACAATATAACAGGGAAACAATTCTTCATAAATAAAAAACAGAACAATTGATATATATTTTATTTGCTTAACTTCGTAATGTGTGTACATATTTTGTAAGTATCTTAACATTGTTTTGCGAGCATGCAGAATCAGAATTACTATGATAAAAGCAGGCGTTAGATTGTATATACAAATTAGGGACATTTGTAGCATATTCTAAATTTATAATTTCTATGTCAACATATTTCTTTAGGAATTCAGCTTTCTGATACCCTTTAAGATATATTCGGCTGTAATTCCTACATACATTATCTAAAATTGATGATACATATTTTAATTCTATAAATCCGGAAGCATAAGGGATATGAAAAAAGTTATGCGTCAACCACCTTGCCTCCTTCTGGTTCTTTGAAGATAATTTATGAAATGGCTTCGTAGATTTAAATAGCAGATGTATCGAACGATCTCCATCGGTAATCGACATCTCCTTGGGGGTGAAGTCGGGTGTATTAAAACCCTGGATATCGATAACTAGAGCTGGGATAAAACGTTGTTTATATATTCGATCTCGATGAACGTGTGATAAAACATGTCTGATGATATTGTCCACTTTCCTAATTCTATTTTCAAACCGGCATCTGTTGGCAGCTACAGACACCCAGTCAGATTTTCTGTTTTCGCTATCGAGCCATAAATATTGTATCGGAAGACTATCGAAGGTAACTTTCATGCTATCGTTTTAAATATATGATTTATTGGTAATAATTATAATATTTTTTCCACTATTCCAGTAGACGGAGCAATTCTCGGAAAATAATATAATTCGCGGTTAATTTGCATGTAATTACTATGAATTATCCCCGTTTAATATACAATTTTTTCGATTGATAAAATCACAATCTGCCTCGAAAGCGATCGAGCGAATACTAGAGTTATATTAGAATTACTATCATACGAGATTGTGGGGGGTAAATATATCGAAACAGGTCTGGTCATGTTTCAACAGACTCGCAGTTTTACATGTAACATGACCTAATCATTGTTCCACATAGAAATATTATTTTAACCAATTTCTACAAGGCGTCACGAGTGTTAAGTTTACGGGGGCAATATCCGGAGACACACATAATCCAGTATCCTATACACAGGTACCCTGAATTCGAGTATAATAAAGACATTATATGTGATGGAGGGGGCTGTGTTGTATACGGATATGAGAAATAGTTTCCCACCTCAGTCATATTTTCGCGTTCGTCTTGAATGGATGATAATAAATAGTGTACATCGATATATAAATATATAAATTGTAAAATGGCAATTCAAGAAGATACAGTGTATCAAGTTATACAAAAGTTAGAAGATAAGTTCGGTATGTTAGATGATATATCTAAAACAACAATCCAACACATACCGCTTCATATTCTCCAAACAAAGGTGAAGACAGGATCCTTAAGACGAAACTGGCACAAGATTCCTATGGAGAAAAGAGCTGATCTAGAAGATTATTTACCCTGTGATAAACATAACAATCAACTGGACCAGGGGGATCATATAGATGGATTTCCGCCAGCAAAAATTAAGTGTTGGTTCTGTTTATTAGCATATTAAGATATATCTAACCATGTAAATTAGAAATAAAAAAATATATCAATTCATTTACGTTTTATTTATAAGGTATAATATATAAGTAATGTTAATAAAATCGTAATATATTTTTATTGACTACCCATGAATTGTGCGAGTTGTTCAACCTACACCACTTTACGTAAGGGGTGTCTTTTGATAAGATGTGAACGTTTGAATATCTTCCCCCCAATTCATTATTAAAACTAGCAATAAGAAAATAATTAATATTAGGTAAAAATCTAATACTCTTATAAAAAATATTGGCAATAAGCAAGATACTGGAAACTTAATTTCAAAATCTAATAGATTACAAAGCAGAGTTAACGCAGGAGCTGTAAACATTATATTATATCGTAGGTATATATCTGATACAAAGAAGACCAAGATATAGGAAAAAGAGATACCTACAACTGCATATTCATTGATATCGAGACTGTATTCAGAAATAGATATAAATGTATCTATTATCTATAATATAATAAAGAAAAAATACTTAGTAAATAAAACAGAATAAATTTCTATATCAATATATGTCTGTAGGAAATTGAGCTTTCCGATGCTCTTTAACGCATATCCGACTACAATTTCTATATACATTATATCAGATGTATCTGTTTCAATAGCCGTTCAGATATGCTCCATATCTGCTAACATATGTCGAGTCCGAACAGGTCTAAATAGCTATAAAACAGATATTAGACAACTCTTAAACAGGTCTGAACGGATATTGAAACAGGTAAGCTGTTTTCAGACTTGATCATTATCCGTTCAGATATTAGACGTCGCTAACCTGAATAGTTATAAAACATATATTAAACATATATGTAAAATGTCTGTAAGGATATCGAAACAGAGGGGAACTTTTCATCATAAGCTCCTACATCAAGTATAAAGACTTTACTATAATTGAAAATAATTCGACAGTCTTTCTCAAACTTGCTGCCATTTATATATTTTATATCACATTTACGACATCAAGTATAAAGACTTTACTATAATTGAAAATAATTCGACAGTCTTTCTCAAACTTGCTGCCATTTATATATTTTATATCACATTTACGACATCAAGTATAAAGACTTTATTGTAATCGAAAATAGTTCTAAAGTCTTTCTCAGACTCCCAATCTCCTACATCAAGTATAAAGACTTTATTGAACGGATATTTATACAGATAAGATGTTTTCAGACTTAATCATTATCCGGTTAGATATGATTCATATCTGATACCATATGTATAGTCTGAACAGGTCTAAATAACGATAAAACAGATATTAGATAACTCTTAAACAGATCTGAACGGCTATTGAAACATGTAAGCTGTTTTCAGACTTGATCATTATCCGTTCAGATATTAGACAGCGCTAGTCTGAATAGATATAAAACAGACATCAAACATCTATGTAAAATGTCTGTACAGATATTGAAACAGATGGAAACTACCCATCATAACCGTATACAACATAGTCTCATACATCAAGTATAAGTCTGAATAGTTATAAAACAGATATTAACCATCTATGTAAAATGTCTGTAAGGATATCGAAACAGAGGAGAACTATTCATCATAGGATCCTACATCAAGTATAAAGACTTTACTGTAATTGAAAATAATTCGACAGTCTTTCTCATACTGGGTATCATTTATATATTTTATATCGCATTTATGATTCGATGGAACACTATTAATTTTAGCAATAGCTACACGGATATTGAAACAGGGGAAAACTCGGCAGTCTTTCTCAAACTGACTACAATTCGGGAATAGATACGAGAACCCGTAGGGCTCTCGTGTCTATTCCCTAGCAGATAGTTTGAGAAAGACTATCGAGTTTTCCTCCTGTTTCAATATCCGTGTAGCTATTGCTAAAATTAATAGTGTTCCATCGAATCATAAATGTGATATAAAATATATAAATGATACCCAGTATGAGAAAGACTGTCGAATTATTTTCAATTACAGTAAAGTCTTTATACTTGATGTAGGATCCTATGATGAATAGTTCTCCTCTGTTTCGATATCCTTACAGACATTTTACATAGATGGTTAATATCTGTTTTATAACTATTCAGACTTATACTTGATGTATGAGACTATGTTGTATACGGTTATGATGGGTAGTTTCCATCTGTTTCAATATCTGTACAGACATTTTACATAGATGTTTGATGTCTGTTTTATATCTATTCAGACTAGCGCTGTCTAATATCTGAACGGATAATGATCAAGTCTGAAAACAGCTTACCTGTTTCAATAGCCGTTCAGATCTGTTTAAGAGTTATCTAATATCTGTTTTATAGTTATTTAGACCTGTTCAGACTATACATATGGTATCAGATATGAATCATATCTAACCGGATAATGATTAAGTCTGAAAACATCTTATCTGTATAAATATCCGTTCAATAAAGTCTTTATACTTGATGTAGGAGATTGGGAGTCTGAGAAAGACTTTAGAACTATTTTCGATTACAATAAAGTCTTTATACTTGATGTCGTAAATGTGATATAAAATATATAAATGGCAGCAAGTTTGAGAAAGACTGTCGAATTATTTTCAATTATAGTAAAGTCTTTATACTTGATGTCGTAAATGTGATATAAAATATATAAATGGCAGCAAGTTTGAGAAAGACTGTCGAATTATTTTCAATTATAGTAAAGTCTTTATACTTGATGTAGGAGCTTATGTTGTATACGGTTATGATGAATAGTTCCCCTCTGTTTCGATATCCTTAGAGACATTTTACATATCTGCTTAATATATGTTTTATAACTATTCAGGTTAGCGACGTCTAATATCTGAACGGATAATGATCAAGTCTGAAAACAGCTTACCTGTTTCAATATCCGTTCAGACCTGTTTAAGAGTTGTCTAATATCTGTTTTATAGCTATTTAGACCTGTTCGGACTCGACATATGTTAGCAGATATGGAGCATATCTGAACGGCTATTGAAACAGATACATCTGATATAATGTATATAGAAATTGTAGTCGGATATGCGTTAAAGAGCATCGGAAAGCTCAATTTCCTACAGACATATATTGATATAGAAATTTATTCTGTTTTATTTACTAAGTATTTTTTCTTTATTATATTATAGATAATAGATACATTTATATCTATTTCTGAATACAGTCTCGATATCAATGAATATGCAGTTGTAGGTATCTCTTTTTCCTATATCTTGGTCTTCTTTGTATCAGATATATACCTACGATATAATATAATGTTTACAGCTCCTGCGTTAACTCTGCTTTGTAATCTATTAGATTTTGAAATTAAGTTTCCAGTATCTTGCTTATTGCCAATATTTTTTATAAGAGTATTAGATTTTTACCTAATATTAATTATTTTCTTATTGCTAGTTTTAATAATGAATTGGGGGGAAGATATTCAAACGTTCACATCTTATCAAAAGACACCCCTTACGTAAAGTGGTGTAGGTTGAACAACTCGCACAATTCATGGGTAGTCAATAAAAATATATTACGATTTTATTAACATTACTTATATATTATACCTTATAAATAAAACGTAAATGAATTGATATATTTTTTTATTTCTAATTTACATGGTTAGATATATCTTAATATGCTAATAAACAGAACCAACACTTAATTTTTGCTGGCGGAAATCCATCTATATGATCCCCCTGGTCCAGTTGATTGTTATGTTTATCACAGGGTAAATAATCTTCTAGATCAGCTCTTTTCTCCATAGGAATCTTGTGCCAGTTTCGTCTTAAGGATCCTGTCTTCACCTTTGTTTGGAGAATATGAAGCGGTATGTGTTGGATTGTTGTTTTAGATATATCATCTAACATACCGAACTTATCTTCTAACTTTTGTATAACTTGATACACTGTATCTTCTTGAATTGCCATTTTACAATTTATATATTTATATATCGATGTACACTATTTATTATCATCCATTCAAGACGAACGCGAAAATATGACTGAGGTGGGAAACTATTTCTCATATCCGTATACAACACAGCCCCCTCCATCACATATAATGTCTTTATTATACTCGAATTCAGGGTACCTGTGTATAGGATACTGGATTATGTGTGTCTCCGGATATTGCCCCCGTAAACTTAACACTCGTGACGCCTTGTAGAAATTGGTTAAAATAATATTTCTATGTGGAACAATGATTAGGTCATGTTACATGTAAAACTGCGAGTCTGTTGAAACATGACCAGACCTGTTTCGATATATTTACCCCCCACAATCTCGTATGATAGTAATTCTAATATAACTCTAGTATTCGCTCGATCGCTTTCGAGGCAGATTGTGATTTTATCAATCGAAAAAATTGTATATTAAACGGGGATAATTCATAGTAATTACATGCAAATTAACCGCGAATTATATTATTTTCCGAGAATTGCTCCGTCTACTGGAATAGTGGAAAAAATATTATAATTATTACCAATAAATCATATATTTAAAACGATAGCATGAAAGTTACCTTCGATAGTCTTCCGATACAATATTTATGGCTCGATAGCGAAAACAGAAAATCTGACTGGGTGTCTGTAGCTGCCAACAGATGCCGGTTTGAAAATAGAATTAGGAAAGTGGACAATATCATCAGACATGTTTTATCACACGTTCATCGAGATCGAATATATAAACAACGTTTTATCCCAGCTCTAGTTATCGATATCCAGGGTTTTAATACACCCGACTTCACCCCCAAGGAGATGTCGATTACCGATGGAGATCGTTCGATACATCTGCTATTTAAATCTACGAAGCCATTTCATAAATTATCTTCAAAGAACCAGAAGGAGGCAAGGTGGTTGACGCATAACTTTTTTCATATCCCTTATGCTTCCGGATTTATAGAATTAAAATATGTATCATCAATTTTAGATAATGTATGTAGGAATTACAGCCGAATATATCTTAAAGGGTATCAGAAAGCTGAATTCCTAAAGAAATATGTTGACATAGAAATTATAAATTTAGAATATGCTACAAATGTCCCTAATTTGTATATACAATCTAACGCCTGCTTTTATCATAGTAATTCTGATTCTGCATGCTCGCAAAACAATGTTAAGATACTTACAAAATATGTACACACATTACGAAGTTAAGCAAATAAAATATATATCAATTGTTCTGTTTTTTATTTATGAAGAATTGTTTCCCTGTTATATTGTAAATACAATAGATATATTTTCTATGTATTTCTGAACATGATCTCAATTTAAGTTTTATATGTGCAGTGCTATCTGTGCTGTTATTCTAAATGGGAGTACATATACGTATCATATTTTTCTAGAATTATGTTATCAATGAATAACTCAGTTTTCAGTAAAACGATGGAAAATGTTGATAAGCGTGTACATGTAAAAATTAATATCTCATTGGGAAGATATAGGTAAAAGGCGGAGGACCTCGAGCTTAATTTCTAGATTGAATTTTAAAACTTAGAAAAAACATTATAGTCTCAAAATTTATTCAAATCGCGACTGCATGATATTTCTTCGATCACGCAAAATAAATTATCTCTATCTCCTTTTGATGACAAGCGGTGGATTGATGTTGATGGTATACACACTCTAGCTTGGGAGGCCTTCGTTGGTGAGATACCGTCTTAAGAGACAATTCAAGTATATATTTTATATCACATTTACGATTCGATTGAACATTATTAATTTTAAGCCAAAAACTAATACCCCTACCTTACATCTGTGGACCTGCGCTGAGGATGTCTTTCCGCCCCCCACCTAACCAGATCGAAGCTAATAGGTAAGCATGTACCACAGAACAACTCAGTTTTACGTTTTTATTAGTGCTGTTAAGCTGTGTTATCATAATGACGCATGGTATTTATATTTTATATTTACTATTCCATTTCTAATATTTTTTGTTCTGTTTCAGTTGAAATATTTACTATTCCATTCTAATATTTTTTGTTCTGTTTCAGTTGAAAATACGAATAATTATAGCCAATTCATCACTGCCTCTCTTAAATTGAAGGAAGATGCAATCTTTCGTGAAAAGCAGCTTATTGGACAGTCGACATATCTACTTAATAAGGCAGGCACTAAATATATTACGATAGGTCTGAGCCCCGCAGCAGGCTTCGTACCCTTGATTCAAGTTCGTTCGTCTAGTACCCTTATCTTCTTTACTGTAGATGAGTGGGAAGAATTTTGCAAAACCGAAGGTAGCAGTCCAGAACATCGTATTAGAGCTTGTGCGTATAAACATATAAAAATTGTACGACTTAAAAGCCGAAATCGAACAATCGTTTTCTCTGAAAACACCTACAACAATATGTTACATCTTATGCAGCTAATTAACCAAAAGCTATCTGTGTTCAAGCTTACTGATTTTGTGCACTTCTACAATACAACACTGCAGGCATGCTCTCAGATGGAAGGTGACTTACAGCATAAGATTAGAACGTTATTGTCTTGTCATGATACATCTTTTAAATGCTATGTACATGTTAGAGACATTATATTTACATTTTAATACTCTTCATTTCGATTTCGAAGTGATGAAATTGAAGGATTAATAAAAACGTATGTATATTGAATAAAATTTTTTTCTCTTCCATACCAATCTCCTGCACACAAAACTGCGAGTCGATATCTGTTTAAACATGTATAGACCTGTTTCGATATATTCATGTAGCCCTTAAATGTTCTGTTAGACGGCTCTGAAACATGAATAAACAGGTCTGCGATTTCTTACTCGACAACGTGTGATATAGGGGGTGAGGACTATGTGAGCTAATATTTAAGGCACATCCAAGTGAGTAATTATTACTGAATCATTATTACGGGCAAAATTACGATCGTCAAATATATTGAGTCTTCAACGGGGGTAATTGATACTAATTATATGCCAAATTAAACGTAAATTTAACGAATAATAAGACCCGATCGATATATGATAGTAATTATAATTTAACTTGGAAAAATAATCTATAGCGATTCAAGATAAGTCAGACAATGTATACAACTTATAAAATATAAAAGCATGTGACCAAGATGGTCGAACAGTTAAGATGCCGGCTTTATAGCAAGCATAGTCGAGGTTCAAGCCTTGTCTGATTTTTTTTAAAATACAAAAATTTAAAATAAATCGAAATAAATACGTGGCTCCATCTATAAACAAATTTCCAAATCTTTAGGAAATATAATTCAAATAATTCTAAAATATGTGGCGTCATCACGTTTTAAAATACAAAATTAAAATGCTTCGAGACATGTTGGCTACATATGTTAAAAAGTTTACATCGGTTGATGAGCATATTAGAAAGAGTATATCTGTATGTGTGAACAAAACTAAGGTAGGTAAAAAGTTTACAGCAGTTGAAGATAATTTTAGAAAGAGTATATCGGTATGTGCGAACAAAACTAATGTAGATAAAAAGTTTACAGTGGTTGATGAGCTTATTAAAAAGATTACTATAAAAATTTATTTTCAATATTCACTTCAACTTCGGTTCCATTTTTATATATTGTTTGAGTCACTTTAAAATCGATAACATTTTTTATATACTGTTTGATACACATACAAAACTACGATCGATATCTGCTGAGAGATGTAGTAACCTGTTTAGATATATTTATCACCGATACATATACAAAGCTACGATCGATATCTGTTGAGAGATGTAGTTACCTGTTTTACCGACCTGTTTAGATATATTTACCACCGATACACATACAAAGCTACGATCGATATCTGTCTAAGTTGAATGTAATTTTATCGATAGAAAATATTTTATATTAAACGAATTCATAGTAATTGTATGTAAATTAGCCGCGAATTTAGTGAATAATACCGCGATTTGTCCCAGCGAAGTTAGTTAATTACTCGTAAATTTCGTAAATATTATCGAGGACTACTCCCGCGAATTATGGTAAATTATAATGCCTAGATCCTTTGTATATTATATTAAAAAATATATTAAATTGTTTATATTTTTCCATCGGATCTAATTTCGTTGGGTAAATCTTCTCCGATTACTTGTATAAATTGGTTATATTTTTCCATCGGATCTAATTTCAGATCCATTATACTTGATTATATTACGCGATACGAAAGCCACAGATCGAGATAAACACCAAAACCACTATGTATATATTTTACAGTAGAAATATCATTTATATATCTTTACCCCACCCTTACCGATCTCCTGCTCACAAAACTACTAGTCTATATCTGTTAAGACATGTATAGACCTGTTTTGATCTATGTACTTGCATTGTAATACTTAGATGCTCTGTATATTACTGTATATTATGCTAAAAAATATATGTCTAAATAAAAATTTATTATATGTCAAATTATGTTTTATTTTTAATGAAGCATTATTACCTACAAAATTACGGTCGTCAATTTTAGATAATTCAGAATATAAGTCAGACTGTATATATGCGCCACTTACAAATTATTAGATTCTATTTTAAAAATAAAACCTAATTTAAAATAAATCAACATATATTACAGTTTATATGCAACTTCTAAAATATAAAAGCATGTGACCAAGATGGTCGAACAGTTAAGATGCCGGCTTTATAGCAAGCATAGTCCAGGTTCAAGCTTTGTCTGATTTTTTTAAAAATACAAAAATTTAAAATATATCTAAATAAATACGTGGCTCCATCTATAAACAAAATTCCAAACTACATATGTAAAAATTTAAAATAAATCTAAATAAATACGTGGCTCCATCTATAAACAAAATTCCAAATCTTTAGGAAATATAAATTTAAAATACAAAATTAAAATGCTTCAAGACATGTTGGCTACATATGTAACTTAAAAATTTATAATTCTTGTTCACCGATGTGTTCTCGTGGTAGAATACCTGCTTCACACTCTAAAGGTTCCGGGTTCAAATCCTCTTGCTGGCATTTTTATAAATAAAAAAAAAATCAAATAATTCTAAAATATGTGGCGTCATCTTCTGGAAAATATCTCTAACTACAGTACGATATTCATTGGCTATAAACTGAAATTTACATTCGGATCCGCGAATTTGCATCTAATTAAACTCGTTCCGCGAAATCCGCGACTTCAACCGCGAAATCCGCGAATAAATCCGCGGACCCGCTAAAATCCGCGAATAAATCCGCGGACACCCCGCGAATTCCGCGGATCCGCGAAAAATCCTCGATAAATGCCGCGAATCCGCGAATAAACCCGCGAATCCGCGAAAAAATCCGCGAATAAAACCGCGAAACCGCGAATCCCGCGACTTAACCCTTTTAATTAATTAATTGTGGAGTGTGGAGGTCCCCGGTCCGGGTAATGCAACCTACTTCGGGTGTTGTGAGAAAGCTTGATCTAGTAAGTAACCTAATTAAGCGGAAAGATGAATTTACAAAATGGTTAAAAATTATAAAAAAATTTATATTTATTTCTAAAAAAGCAATCAAATCAAAATCTAATAGCGTAAAAAATTTTTCAAAATTAGAATCATGTTTAGCACAGCTAAAATATTACAAACAAAAATTAACTTACAACAGGGATAAGCGAAAAAAAACTAAAAACCGTAACTTAGTGTGGGAGGATTTAGAATCGTGTTTTAATAATAGATTGCGAAGTGGGGCAATTGTTAATTATAAAATAACAGATCCGAAAATTTTTTTGAATAAAGCATTTAAAAGTTTTTCATGTAAAATTAAACAAGCATTAAAACAGTCATTATTAAAAGTAAATACTGTTTTTTGCGGGAAATTTATTAAACCGCACACTGCTGAAACTGACATAAAATATTTTAACACTAAAAATCAACAGATTGATAGAAATACTAATTTGAAAGAATGGTATACTGAATTTGTAATAGATAAAATTTTAAATAAATTAGAGGAATTTAGCGAAAAAGAGTCGGGTTGGAGTTTATATGAAATATTGTATTTAAAAGTGAATATAGATAATTATTCACCAATTACTATGGGTACTAGTTCAACATTCGTTGAACTACCAAAATTTATAAGAGTTACAAAATCTGTACTAAACATATGGAATAATGATCAGTATTGTTTTCTATGGTCCATTATGGCATCGAAATACCCATGCATTGCAACAAAACAAAAAAACAGAACAACTTCATATCCACATTTTAGTGGAATATTAAAATATGATGATATAACATTTCCCATCAAATTGAAATCTATTCCTAAATTTGAATTTATGAATAACATTTCAATAAACGTATTCATAATTAGCAATAGAAATGAAATTTTACCTGCATATACCAGTAAATTTGATTTTAGCGAAAAAGTAAATTTGTTAATGCTTGAAAACAAAATGTTTAATAATAGCGATAGTGATGAGGATAATAGTGCAACGGATTTAAAAAATTATGGACATATATATCATTTCACATTAATTAAGAACCTATCTCGTTTACTATACAAATAATTACCGGGGTTAACAAATAAAAGTTGGCTCTGTAATCGCTGCTTAAATAATTTTAGAAGTGAAGAAAAATTACATCGACACGAAATGGAGTGCCGTGATTTAAATGCAACTAAAATAGTTTTATCTTCAGAATCTGATAGAATTGTAAAATTTAAAAACTTTAGACATGCTTTAGATGTGCCTTTTGTTGTATATGCAGATATTGAGAGTATTTTATTAAAACATGAAGATACTAAGGCTACAGAAACTCTAACGAGATATCAAAAACATGAAGCATTTAGTATTGCATATTATCTAAAATGTTCATATGATGATTCGATTTCAAAATTTGCTTTGTACACAGGTAAAGATTGCTGTCTATGGTTTGCAAAAGAACTAGAAAAAATTGCTATGAACTTAAATGAAAAAATGCTTAATGTTAAACCAATTCAATTAACTACTGAAGAAATGCAATTGCACAAAGATGCGAAAATATGTTTTATATGTTCAAAACCGTTTAACGCTAGCGATAAACAGAATTATAAATGTAGAGACCATTGTCATTTTAGTGGTAAATTTAGAGGTAGCGCACATATAAATTGTAATTTAAACTATAAAAATTTCCCCTCTATTCCTGTGGTTACACATTATTTATCGGGGTATGATTCGCATTTTATCTTGAAATCTATTAGTATGAACATCCCCGGAAATGTTTCACTATTACCCGTAAATAAGGAAAAATATATTTCCTTTACAAAATATATTCATAACACTAAGATTACATTAAAATTTATCGATTCATTTAGATTTATGTGTAGTAGTTTGGATAAACTTGGATCATACTTGGCGGAAAATCAAAAAGAAATTACCAAAAAATTTTGTAGAGATGATATTGAAATTATTACAACGAAAAGGAGTTTTTCCTTATGAATACCTTGATTGTTGGGAAAAATTAACAGAAGAAAAATTACCGTGTATACAGGATTTCTATAGTAGCGTAAATAAAAAGTTTTTATCAAAATCTGAATACGAGCATGCCTGGAATGTATGGAATAAATTTAAAATTAAAAATTTACAGCAATATGCCGAATTATACTTAAAAACAGATGTATTAATTTTGAGTGATGTCTTTGAGAATTTCCGAAAGGTATGTAAAACAACTTACGGGTTAGACCCCTACATTATTACACAGCACCTGGTTTAGCATTCAGTGCAATGTTAAAAATAACAAATATACAATTAGAATTATTAACAGATGTGGATATGGTAATGTTTGTTGAGAGAGGTATTAGAGGTGGCATATCACAATGTTCTAATAGATATGCCGCGGCTAATAATAAATATATGAAGAAAAATTATAATATAAATGAGGAAACATCCTATTTAATGTATTTCGATATAAATAATCTGTATGGTATGGCTATGTCAAAACCTTTACCATATGGGAAATTTGAGTGGGTAGAGGATATTTACTCGGTTCCTAATATTTCAGAAATACCTGACAACGGTGACACCGGTTATATTTATGAAGTAGACCTTTCATATCCACAAGAGCTGTTCGAAAAGCATAAGGATTTACCTTTGTGTCCGGAACATTTAATTCCACCGGGTTCACAATCTAAAATTCCCAAATTGATAACATCATTTTTTAAAAAAATTAAATACATTATACACTATAAAACACTTAAACAAGCTGTCGAGTTGGGTATTAAAATTGACAAAGTACATCGCATACTAAAATTCAATCAGTCGTGTTGGTTAAAAAAATATATAGATATAAATACAAGTATGCGACAAAACAGTAAAAACGATTTCGAGAAAAATTTCTTTAAACTAATGAATAATGCAGTTTTTGGCAAGACAATGGAAAATGTACGAAAATATAAAGATGTAAAATTAGTCACCAAGTGGTTAGGTAGATATGGGGCTAAATTTTATATATCGCAACCGAATTTTCATAGTTGTTCGATTATTGATGAAAATATGGTTATCATAGAAATGAGTAAATTAAAAATTCACTTTTTAAAGCCGATATTTGTGGGGATGTCAATATTGGACATATCTAAAACATTCCTGTATGACTTTCATTATAATCATATAGTTAAAAATTTTTATAATAATAGGGCAAAATTATGTTATACAGACACTGATTCATTAATTTACCATATACGAAAAGGTTTTGTTTAAGTATAACAATACGTTAAGCACGTATAAAGCGTTTGTACAATATGAAACAAACATGTAAATAATTTACATATCTGTAACTATGCACATGGACAATACACCTCGTATTTTCAGCAATTACTTCTGCTTAATACATATGTTTCTGCCAATATAGGCGTCCTCAGCTAAGCTAGTGAAGCAATTTATACAAATTAATACAAACCTGTTATAAACAACTGGTTTGTATCCGTATTTAAATTTACTGAAATAGCCCGCAAAGATCAAGCAAGTTCCGTCCTATAAGAAGACAACTATTTAATAATTGACATCTTACGGGCGAAAGATACATTGTTCGGAGGGCTACCTATCGTTCGAACAGCTATGCTGCTACGGGAAACGATAAAATACGTATGTAGATGTAGTCCATTAACAACCTGCCAGATGGCGGTATAAACGAAAAGGTTTTGTTTAAGTATAACAATACGTTAAGCACGTATAAAGCGTTTGTACAATATGAAACAAACATGTAAATAATTTACATATCTGTAACTATGCACATGGACAATACACCTCGTATTTTCAGCAATTACTTCTGCTTAATACATATGTTTCTGCCAATATAGGCGTCCTCAGCTAAGCTAGTGAAGCAATTTATACAAATTAATACAAACCTGTTATAAACAACTGGTTTGTATCCGTATTTAAATTTACTGAAATAGCCCGCAAAGATCAAGCAAGTTCCGTCCTATAAGAAGACAACTATTTAATAATTGACATCTTACGGGCGAAAGATACATTGTTCGGAGGGCTACCTATCGTTCGAACAGCTATGCTGCTACGGGAAACGATAAAATACGTATGTAGATGTAGTCCATTAACAACCTGCCAGATGGCGGTATAAACGAAAAGGTTTTGTTTAAGTATAACAATACGTTAAGCACGTATAAAGCGTTTGTACAATATGAAACAAACATGTAAATAATTTACATATCTGTAACTATGCACATGGACAATACACCTCGTATTTTCAGCAATTACTTCTGCTTAATACATATGTTTCTGCCAATATAGGCGTCCTCAGCTAAGCTAGTGAAGCAATTTATACAAATTAATACAAACCTGTTATAAACAACTGGTTTGTATCCGTATTTAAATTTACTGAAATAGCCCGCAAAGATCAAGCAAGTTCCGTCCTATAAGAAGACAACTATTTAATAATTGACATCTTACGGGCGAAAGATACATTGTTCGGAGGGCTACCTATCGTTCGAACAGCTATGCTGCTACGGGAAACGATAAAATACGTATGTAGATGTAGTCCATTAACAACCTGCCAGATGGCGGTATAAACGAAAAGGTTTTGTTTAAGTATAACAATACGTTAAGCACGTATAAAGCGTTTGTACAATATGAAACAAACATGTAAATAATTTACATATCTGTAACTATGCACATGGACAATACACCTCGTATTTTCAGCAATTACTTCTGCTTAATACATATGTTTCTGCCAATATAGGCGTCCTCAGCTAAGCTAGTGAAGCAATTTATACAAATTAATACAAACCTGTTATAAACAACTGGTTTGTATCCGTATTTAAATTTACTGAAACAGCCCGCAAAGATCAAGCAAGTTCCGTCCTATAAGAAGACAACTATTTAATAATTGACATCTTACGGGCGAAAGATACATTGTTCGGAGGGCTACCTATCGTTCGAACAGCTATGCTGCTACGGGAAACGATAAAATACGTATGTAGATGTAGTCCATTAACAACCTGCCAGATGGCGGTATAAACGAAAAGGTTTTGTTTAAGTATAACAATACGTTAAGCACGTATAAAGCGTTTGTACAATATGAAACAAACATGTAAATAATTTACATATCTGTAACTATGCACATGGACAATACACCTCGTATTTTCAGCAATTACTTCTGCTTAATACATATGTTTCTGCCAATATAGGCGTCCTCAGCTAAGCTAGTGAAGCAATTTATACAAATTAATACAAACCTGTTATAAACAACTGGTTTGTATCCGTATTTAAATTTACTGAAATAGCCCGCAAAGATTGGCAGAAACATATGTATTAAGCAGAAGTAATTGCTGAAAATACGAGGTGTATTGTCCATGTGCATAGTTACAGATATGTAAATTATTTACATGTTTGTTTCATATTGTACAAACGCTTTATACGTGCTTAACGTATTGTTATACTTAAACAAAACCTTTTCGTTTATACCGCCATCTGGCAGGTTGTTAATGGACTACATCTACATACGTATTTTATCGTTTCCCGTAGCAGCATAGCTGTTCGAACGATAGGTAGCCCTCCGAACAATGTATCTTTCGCCCGTAAGATGTCAATTATTAAATAGTTGTCTTCTTATAGGACGGAACTTGCTTGATCTTTGCGGGCTATTTCAGTAAATTTAAATACGGATACAAACCAGTTGTTTATAACAGGTTTGTATTAATTTGTATAAATTGCTTCACTAGCTTAGCTGAGGACGCCTATATTGGCAGAAACATATGTATTAAGCAGAAGTAATTGCTGAAAATACGAGGTGTATTGTCCATGTGCATAGTTACAGATATGTAAATTATTTACATGTTTGTTTCATATTGTACAAACGCTTTATACGTGCTTAACGTATTGTTATACTTAAACAAAACCTTTTCGTTTATACCGCCATCTGGCAGGTTGTTAATGGACTACATCTACATACGTATTTTATCGTTTCCCGTAGCAGCATAGCTGTTCGAACGATAGGTAGCCCTCCGAACAATGTATCTTTCGCCCGTAAGATGTCAATTATTAAATAGTTGTCTTCTTATAGGACGGAACTTGCTTGATCTTTGCGGGCTATTTCAGTAAATTTAAATACGGATACAAACCAGTTGTTTATAACAGGTTTGTATTAATTTGTATAAATTGCTTCACTAGCTTAGCTGAGGACGCCTATATTGGCAGAAACATATGTATTAAGCAGAAGTAATTGCTGAAAATACGAGGTGTATTGTCCATGTGCATAGTTACAGATATGTAAATTATTTACATGTTTGTTTCATATTGTACAAACGCTTTATACGTGCTTAACGTATTGTTATACTTAAACAAAACCTTTTCGTTTATACCGCCATCTGGCAGGTTGTTAATGGACTACATCTACATACGTATTTTATCGTTTCCCGTAGCAGCATAGCTGTTCGAACGATAGGTAGCCCTCCGAACAATGTATCTTTCGCCCGTAAGATGTCAATTATTAAATAGTTGTCTTCTTATAGGACGGAACTTGCTTGATCTTTGCGGGCTATTTCAGTAAATTTAAATACGGATACAAACCAGTTGTTTATAACAGGTTTGTATTAATTTGTATAAATTGCTTCACTAGCTTAGCTGAGGACGCCTATATTGGCAGAAACATATGTATTAAGCAGAAGTAATTGCTGAAAATACGAGGTGTATTGTCCATGTGCATAGTTACAGATATGTAAATTATTTACATGTTTGTTTCATATTGGAATTTACCATATATTCACTGAGGACATTTACAAACATATTAAAGAAAATATTCATCTTTTTGACACATCTGACTATCCGTTAACTAATTTCTATGATATCCCACAAAAAAATAAAAAAGTAATCGGTTTAATGAAAGATGAAAATTGTGGTTCGATAATGCTTGAATTTATTGGGTTAAAATCTAAAATGTATGCAATAAAAATCGATTTCAATGAATCAGACATTGCAGAGTTAGAGAAAAAATTGATTGATAAAGGTGAGGACATAGCTGAAATAGAAAACATTATGGTGAATTTTGGCATTATAAAGAAAGCAAAAGGAATTAGAACAGCCTCGTTAAAATCTATTACATTCAATGATTATTATAATTGTCTATTTCATAATCGCACACTTAGTACAGAGGAAAATTTAATTAAATCCGAAAAACATCAAGTATTTAGTGTTAAACAGAAAAAAATTGCTTTAAATAATTTTGATGATAAAAGAAATATTAATTATATAAGTACTGATACGAAACCTTGGGGATATTACTAAACATATATATATATTATTTCATCTTTTCGCTTAATTTAGTTTTACTTAGTATATCTATATAACACCATGCACATGCGTCTAAATTGCGAGAGAGAGATAGCATATTATAAAAAAACTAATAACGCAAATACGCACGCACACACAATTAGTCTTGAACAAACTTTGTAAAAAAATGAACAATACGTGCGAGGATAGATCTATACCACCCAGGCGTAGTGGTGAATTTATTGACAATCCGGAATTTCAAGCCAAGTTTTGCTGGTTAAAGAAATGTTTCAATTATTTCAACCTACCGGGAATTTCCAGTATATTCCCAATTTGTGAGAAATGTCAAGAAACGGAAGAGTGCCAGGAGAGATTTAATAGCTACAATTTAATAAAAATTGAGAATATACATAATTTGTGTGAAGAACTTAGAGAACCATTTGAAATACCAATTTGTAAAATCTGTAAATCAAATGTCTACACAGTTATTACAAGTAAAAGCTGTTCTGAATGTACTCCACTATCAACAAATTCTGGAATATTTAATCGATTTAAGAAACCTAGAAAGAAAAGAATGGTAAGTAGTAGTAGTAGTAGGGAGAGTGGGGTTCAGCGTATATAGTTACTATTAATTATAAAAAAATTAGTATTTTTGAACATTTCATTTGAGAAAGATGTATTGCATATTTTCTTTTCTATTAATATTGCTATCAGCGACTAACATACATTCATCTAGTATTTTAATTGGTAAAACTTATAACATTTCGACTGACGGAGCATTTCTATTAGTTGAGCGATATACAGATTCACTTATTCTAAACGAGTACCCATCATTTTATACAAAAGATTATATATCATATAGTATGCTTTAAAAAAAATCATTTTATTTTTTCTATTTTCTAATTTTTTTGTTTTTTGTTTTAGAAACTCCAATCTTAAGTCTCGAAAATTACACAGTTGGCTTTATAATTGGTTCTGATGGAGATCACCATCCAATTACAAACTTTCAGAGCAAAATGTATTGCGGACGGTTCAATATTAGGGAACTTGCTGGTTCTGATCGTTCTATTTATTACAAGTATTATTGGTGGCAAAATGTTAATGATTTCTTAGCTGATATAAAACCTCCTCTTTCCGAATTTTTTAAAAATAGATTTTGCATTATATATCATGATGAACAATAAATAATTTTAGAAACAGTCTAACTGGTAACAATGAATGATATTGTAGAAAAGGTTGGTTCAATTATTGAACACCTCGATAGATGTGTTTCTATTTTACGCTTAAATCCAAATCTATTGTGTTTTGTACCTGTATACATATTAAAAACAAGAATAGATCCACCGGATTTGGAACTGTTGTGGGCTGCTCTATCACCAGAACAACAACTTCTCCTAGAAGAATACCGACCCTGCCTCAAACATTACAATAACAGTGGTAGAACTGAAGTAGATGGATCACCCCCATCAAAAAATAATTGTAATTCTTGTAAATTAGAACTAAGTAAAAATTGTATTGTTATTAATATGTGATTTGTTTCTTCTGGAGAAAAAAAAATTGTACCAAATATAATTATTGATTTGAATAAATTTAATTGTCCTTCACTGAAGACTCTAATAAATAGAGCAGTAATAAATTATCATTGTAAACAACATAGAAATAATTATTTAAATTGTGCAAAAGACAATGTATATTTAGTATTTAATTGGTTTATTGAGAAATAAAAAAAAATGTTATTTAATAAGAGAATTTCTTTCCTTTCACCCGCCACCCTCCCAATATAAGTAGACACAGAACAAAAGTAAAAACAAAACGGTCTGGTGACAGGTTGAGTTAAACAATAATAAGTATTTCATTTGCACTAATACATGTTTGGTTCGAATCCCCCCTATCAATAACAATAACAATACCAAACCGTTTTTTTTTTGTTTTTATATACAGGTAAACTTTTCAAAAAATATATTTTCTGTGAGCGTAGACTAACCAAGCACAGCGTACACCTGTCAATTTGACAGTTTAAAACACACACACTAATCAAACCTTTCCCCGCCGCATAAAAAAAAAAAATTAATCGAATACAATCGAATACCTGTTCAGCTTTCTGTCGGCATACACTTACAAACACACAGGCTTGTTGATAGACGGCTCCCAAAAAAAAACCTGGTGACGTCAGAGAAAAACACACACACACGTGGCCTTAGCATGTTTGCTTTTTTAAAAATCACACCTGCCAACAAACAACTTGCGTCAGAGATAAGCTTGTTTATCGAACACTCGGCTGACCTAGGGGTCATCTGCATCAGAGATAACGTTGCTTATCTAACATTTTACTGACCTAGGGGTCATATACAGTCAGGATGACTGGACACTTTTTGGCCATTTTGCTCAAGGTCAAACTGTCCCAGTATAGGCCTAGCTATACTACTTACGTCATAACAGGAGATATTGAAAAGATGTACAGACAAATAAAAGTTCTCGAAAATGATACCAATTTTCAGAAAATATTGTGGAGAGTAAGTGAACATGAAGAATTCAAAACGTTTGAGTTGCAAACAGTAACTTATGGTGCTACAAGTGCTCCATATTTGGCAATCCGCTGCTTACAACAACTTGCGGAAGATGATAAATCAAAGTTTCCAATAACCGCTAACATTGTTAAACGTGACTTCTACGTTGATGACGTCCTAACTGGAGGAAGTTCTTTTGAGGATACTAAATTTTTAAGAGCTCAACTAATGGCTTTATTGAATGAGAAGATTTAATTTGCGGAAAATTGCATCCAACGACAGTCGTTTGCTAGAAGATTTGACAGATGTACGCATCGATCCATTAATAAAATTAGATATGTCACAAACCATCAAAACATTAGCATTACAATGGCATGCCAACGATGATGCCATCCTATACAATTTGCGCCTTGCAGAAGACGAAAATATCATTACCAAAAGAAAGTTGCTATCTCAAATAGCCAAGATATTCGACCCTTTGGATTTGGTGGGTCCAATCATATGCATGGCCAAAATTCTAATGCAGTTATGGCAAGAAAAGACAGAGTGGGACGTACTTAGTACAAGTATTTCAGAAAGATGGCGAGAATATAAAGCACAGTTAGTTTTTATCAACGATCGCAAAATTCCGAGAAGAATTGTAGATGATGGACCGTCCGAATGGATTTTGTGACGCGTCCGAGTATGCTTATGGCGCAGCACTGTACATGCGAACGACCAATGAAAATGGGTATTCGAGCCACCTTATTTGTTCAAAATCAAGAGTAGCACCCTTGAAAAGAGTAACTCTGCTCGATTGGAGTTATGTGCGACAGTACTATTGTCAAATCTGTATAGCGTGGTTCTCAAAGCTTTGAGCGTCAACATCGATAAATGCATTCTTTGGTCGGATTCAACTATTACTTTACATTGGATACAAACATTACCATGCAAGTTGAAAACTTTCATAACCAATCGTGTGACTGAGGTGCAGGCATTGACGAAAAATGCTGAATGGAGATGGACGAGTGGCAAAGATAATCCAGCAGACATTATATCAAGAGGATGTTTACCAAAAACATTAGTACACAATATCTGGTCGAACGGACCATCATGGCTAAGTTCGGATGAATCGTATTGGTCTGAGCAAAACTTCAAACACGAAACACATTCACAAGAAGAGTTGGAAATTAAAACACCCAAACTAACGTGTAATTTAGTAATTGAACCTTTCAATTTATTTGAGAAATATTCCGAACTTACTAAGTTAGAAAGAGTCACGGCATATTGCCTGAGATTCGCAAACAATGCCAGGAAAACTGCAACCCAAAGAGAATGTGGATCATTAACAGTTAAAGAACTAACTAATGCTCTATCGGTATTGATTAAAATGGCTCAAGAATAGTGTTTTGAGGCTGAAATTAAGACATTGAAGAAAGAGCATCACATTCAAGCCAGTAGTCGATTAAAATCACTAACACCTTTCTTTATTTTGAGAGTGGGTGGTCGATTGGAGAATTCTAATTTGAACTTCAAGCAACGGCATCAAATAGTGTTACTTCCAAATGACGCTTTAACTAAATTCATTCTGACACAATTCTGACATTGAAATGCTTCATGCAGGTACGCAATCTCTGCTAAAGAGCATAAGGCAGAGTTACTGGCCCATAAATGGAATAAACATCATTAAGAATATAATTTATTATATGTTATGATTATAAATGTATGAGATGTTTTCGAGTTCGTGCAACTCAGATACAGCCCAATCAACGTATGGGTAATCTACCCAAATGTAAATTTGAAACACTACGTCCTTTTGTAAACGTTGGCGTCGATTATGGTGGACCCATTTTATAAAAGATAACAAGTTAAGAAAATCGAGACTGCTAAAATCATACTTAGCTTTGTTTATATGCATGACAACGAAAGCAGTTCATTTAGGATTGGTGTCAAGTTTATCTACAAAAGATTTTTTGGCTGCATTAAGACGATTTGTAGCCCATCGAGGAACACCTCTTCGCATATACAGCGATAACGGAACAAATTTTCCAGGAGCCGCAAACTATCTAGATGAATTATTTAATTTTTTTACCAAAAGAAACAATCAGGAGGACATTGTAAAGACTATGGCTAGCAGCGGTATTCAATGGAATTTCATTCCACCTCATTCACCAAATTTTGGCGGTTTATGGTAAGCCGGAATCAGAACTGTAAAAACACACATCAAGCGGGTGGTAGGGGAAACAAAATTAATAGTTGAGGAAATGTATACTTTGTTAACGCAAATTGAAGCATGTGTCAATTCCCGTCCTTTAACTCCTATCCACGATGACCCAAACAGTATATCTGCCTTAACTCCCGCTCACTTCTTAATTGGAGCTCCACTCACTCAAGTACCAGATGAAGAATAAGTGAACGTAAAATAAATTTAACAGATTCAATAGATGGTAATTGGTACAACAAATGTTTCAACATTTTTGAAGATAGGTGACATTGTGATACTGAAGGAAGACAACACCCCATCAATAACGTGAAAGCTAAAAAGAATCACGGACGTGCATCCTGGTTTGGACAAATGTGTTCGCGTCGTAAGTATTCTTACTAATGGAGCTTGCTTCAAACGAGCAGTGTCAAAGGTAGTGCTTTTACCGATTGTGTATTGAGTGTTGAAAGAGTCTTTCAAATTCAATATTGTATAAGCGAGATGTGTGAAGAGGGTGGAAGAGCGAGGGCATTGGAGCGACACGAGAGCGAGTGCATCGGAGAGAGACGAGAGTGAGTGCATCGGAGAGAGACGCGAGCGAGTGCATCGGAGAGAGACGAGAGCGAGTGCATCGGAGAGAGACGAGAGCGAGTGCATCGGAGAGAGACGAGAGCGAGTGCATCGGAGAGAAACGAGAGCGAGTGCATCGGAGAGAGACGAGAGCGAGTGGATCGGAGAGAGACGAGAGCGAGTGCGTCGGAGAGAGACGAGAGCGAGTGCATCGGAGAGAGACGAGAGCGAGTGCATCGGAGAGAGACGAGAGTGTGTGTGTGTGATGCACACATGTTATATGTTTCCGCAATTATATATTTTTTAATTTGTGTAATGAGTAAATGATAAATAGTAATTACAAATACACAACAACAACGCATTATTATTACCATACAGTCCATTACAATAACCATACCGCATAAAAGTCAAATTTACAAATCACAATTTTTTTTAATTTTACAAAATGTGTCAAAAGTCGGTGTGAGTTTATAACGGCTGCAACTGTACGTACTCTACACAAACAACGTATACCTATTGTATACAATTGACAACAAGATATATTAGTTTCTATGTCACTCATGATTATATTTTTAAATAAAATATCAAGTAATATCAACGAAAATTAATAAATAATATGTAATAATAATAATAAACTATAATATACTTCGCGGATAGCAAGATTTAAATTTGAAAATGTCAAGTATCAATGTGACCAACTGCATGCTTTATATAAAAATAAAACTCTGAACTTTCAAATTAAATAATTCCAATTTATTAATGTAAAAAATGTAAAATAAAAAAATAGTATAAAAAACTCGTTTCATAAGGCCATTTGGCGCACTCGCTCTTTACAAAACTCGCCGTATCGCGGCTCGTTTTCTAAACTGATCTGTGTTGATCTGAGTGTTGAAAGAGTCTTTCAAATTCAATATTGTATAAGCGAGATGTGTGAAGAGGGTGGAAGAGCGAGGGCATTGGAGCGACACGAGAGCGAGTGCATCGGAGAGAGACGAGAGTGAGTGCATCGGAGAGAGACGCGAGCGAGTGCATCGGAGAGAGACGAGAGCGAGTGCATCGGAGAGAGACGAGAGCGAGTGCATCGGAGAGAGACGAGAGCGAGTGCATCGGAGAGAAACGAGAGCGAGTGCATCGGAGAGAGACGAGAGCGAGTGGATCGGAGAGAGACGAGAGCGAGTGCGTCGGAGAGAGACGAGAGCGAGTGCATCGGAGAGAGACGAGAGCGAGTGCATCGGAGAGAGACGAGAGTGTGTGTGTGTGGTGCACACATGTTATATGTTTCCGCAATTATATATTTTTTAATTTGTGTAATGAGTAAATGATAAATAGTAATTACAAATACACAACAACAACGCATTATTATTACCATACAGTCCATTACAATAACCATACCGCATAAAAGTCAAATTTACAAATCACAATTTTTTTTAATTTTACAAAATGTGTCAAAAGTCGGTGTGAGTTTATAACGGCTGCAACTGTACGTACTCTACACAAACAACGTATACCTATTGTATACAATTGACAACAAGATATATTAGTTTCTATGTCACTCATGATTATATTTTTAAATAAAATATCAAGTAATATCAACGAAAATTAATAAATAATATGTAATAATAATAATAAACTATAATATACTTCGCGGATAGCAAGATTTAAATTTGAAAATGTCAAGTATCAATGTGACCAACTGCATGCTTTATATAAAAATAAAACTCTGAACTTTCAAATTAAATAATTCCAATTTATTAATGTAAAAAATGTAAAATAAAAAAATAGTATAAAAAACTCGTTTCATAAGGCCATTTGGCGCACTCGCTCTTTACAAAACTCGCCGTATCACGGCTCGTTTTCTAAACTGATCTCGTTCGGAAAAATGGTGCCTTATGAAACTTATTTTTTAATAGTTATTTATGCACCAAGGGCTTTATGGGTATTACATTGCCCGAGGTCGACGTTAATTCAGCCCGAGGGATGAATGTCGACCGAGGATAATATAATTGCCATAACGCCAGTGGTTCATATAAGATTTTATTTTTCACTTTTTTTTTTATTTCTTAATTGGAAAATTCAAATTACATTGGAAAAGTTCCGAGATTTCTGTCAACTATCATGTCGTTACGCATCATTACGAATCTAACATGGCTCCTTGAATCAACGATTTAATCTTAATTTTATTTTAAATGATAGTTGTTGACACTTTGAAGTTTTCTAGTTGTCAATATTTAGATAATCTTAATTTTAATAAAGATTGCTAAAGTTTTGCTTCTTTCTTTAGCCTTTCTTAAAAATTCAACTAATCTACCTGAAGATGTCATTTTTCCATATGACCCCACTGTCTCCTCAGAGTCTACATCATCACTAATCTCGTGTGCATACATTCCATCGTCCACACTATCATCTAATTTTACATAATATTTCCTATTCTCATATTCCCTTTCCTTTCGAGAAGGTGAAAATGAAGAACGATTCTCTTTATTTTTATTTGACTTTATGAATTTTCTGTTTCTTGTAAAAACTCTCTCGTTATTCATTTTTATCCTGTATGTTCATTCCCGCATCTTTCCTATTACAATTGCAGGCAACCACAAACCTTTCGGTGCCAGTTGCACTGTTACATGAGTTCCTATCTGAAGAGGTTCCAACTCTTTTACATTTCTATTATAATACTTTCCACAAGTTTTTTGCTTATAATCTAAGGATGTGTTAAAATTTGTTAAATTGATTTGTTGAGGTTTGAAACTACAATTTTGTAATGGCAATATTGTTCTGAGTTTGCGTGACATTAAAATTTCAGCTGGAGAGTAATTTTTGTCAATTTTCATGTTTCTATACAAAAGTAAAGCCAAATGAATATCTTTGTTATCCTCTAGGGTTTTTCTAAAGAGACTCTTTGCCGTCTGAACATTTCTCTCAGCCATCCAATTAGACTGAGAATAAGTTGGCGAGCTGAGAATGTGATCAAACTCCCATTCTCTCGAAAATGCTTTAAATTGCCTAGAGGTGAATTGAGGACCCCCATCTGATATCAACGTAAATGGTATGCCATGTCGCGCAAAGATAGTTTTTAAACATTCTACCACGTGCAAGCTAGATGTGTCTTGCCCTAAACTTTCGATTTCTACATATTTAGAGTAGTAGTCTATAACTAAAAGATATTTTATACTTTTAAGTTCAAAAAGATCACATCCTAACTTATTCCATGGTAATTTTGGGATGCTGTGACTTATCAATGGCTCTGACTGCTGTGAATTTGAGTATTTTGTGCAAATACCACAGTTCAGAACTGTTTGTTTAATATCATTCGTTATGTTAATCCAAAAGAGTGATTCTGTGGATAGTGAAAGACATTTATTAATACCCATGTGATTATAATGAATCTTAGAAATCATCTCTTTCTGCAGAGTTTTGGGAACTAAAAGTGCCTTATTTTTAAAAATCAAGTCATCAATGACTGTTAATTCACTCTTGTATTGATTGTATTTTTTAATGTTATTAGGCAAGTGTTTAATATTTTTAGGCCAGCCACCTAATATGATTTCCTTTAGGACTTGTAATTCCCTCTCTGCATTTGTGTGTTCTTGAAATTCTTTCCATTTGTTTTTTGTAATATTAATTTCTGAAATTATCATGCATACATGACTGGAAATTTCACTGTCAAAACTAATGGTCTTTTTTTCACTTAAATGAGCGCGTGATAGAGCATCCGCAATTATTAACTCTTTACCACGTTTTTATATGACGTCTATGTCATATTTTTGTATTTGTAGCAACATTCTTTGTAAGCGTGCTGGGAATTTATTTAAAGGTTTCTTGAAGATATTTATTAAAGGCAAATGGTCTGTTTCAACCACTACCCTCTTACCAAAAATAAACTGGTGAAACTTCATTAGTCCAACCACAATGGCCAAAAGCTCTTTTTCTATCTGCGCATATCTACATTGCGTTTCTGTAAATGGCATTGAAGCATATGCACATGGTAAATTATTTTGTTATATAACTGCACCGCAATCTGACTTGGACGCATCCACTGACATTATTGTTTTTGAATTTACGTCATAAAATTGCAAAACTGGTTTGTTAAAATATTTTTAATATCATCAAAAGCTGCTTGATGCGTCTCATGCCATTCAAATTCAACGTCTTTTTTGAGAAGTTCTCGTAAAGCTAAAGTTTCGTCTGAAAATTTATCAATGAATTTACTTACGTATTCTTTCAATGGAGACTGTGGTTAAATAAAAATTTAAAAAAGGTATATAACCCCTTACCACAATTATTAGTCGTATCCTAAATACGTATTTCGACAACTAAGTTGTCATCATCAGTAGGTAAAAACTACTAATTAAAAGTCACACATGGGGCACAGTAAAGTAAGATAAACGCTTCCGCACAACTACTATACACTGCAACCCTGTAAAGACTGGGTTTACAGGGTTGCAGTGTATAGTAGTTGTGCGGAAGCGTTTATCTTACTTTACTGTGCTCCATGTGTGACTTTTAATTAGTAGTTTTTACCTACTGATGATGACAACTTAGTTGTCGAAATACGTATTTAGGATACGACTAATAATTGTGGTAAGGGGTTATATACCTTTTTTAAATTTTTACTTACGTATGTTAATAAACCAAGTAGTGTCTGCACGTCCTGTTTACTTGCAGGTCGTGGCATTTCTGTAATGGCTTTTATTTTTGAATTATCTGGACCAATTCCACCTGCTGAAATTATATGACCCATGTACTTGACTTGTGATTGGCCATATTTACATTTCTGCAAGTTGAACTTAACATTGTTTTCTTGCTAGGTCTAATACCATTAAAAGTCTTTCGTCATGCTCCGTTTTAGACGTGCCCCAAACAATTAAATCGTCTATATAAGTGTCTGCCCCTTCCATATCAAAGATTTCTCGAAATCTCGCCAGAAAAACTTCAGGTGCAGACCTTATTCCATACGGAAGCCTAATAAATTTATATCTTCCATATGGAGTGCCAAAAGTGCATAATTGTGACCTAGTCTCATCAAGAGGTATTTGATAAAAACCCTGTGTAGCATCAAGGGTACTAAAAAATTTTGCATTTGCTAATTTACTTGTTATTTGATCAAGTGTTGGAATTTTACAGTATTCTCTTTATTGCTATATTTAGATCACGGGGATCCAAGCAAATACGTAACTTATTATCAGGCTTTTTAACCAGGACAAGCGCATTCACCCAGTCCGAGGCACCCCTTACTTTCTCAATAATTTTTAACTTTTTGAGTTCATCTAAACCTTCCTTAAGGGCACCCAGGAGAGGCAAAGCTACCTTCCTAGTCGGATGCACTACCGGTTTGACACTCTCATCTATTTCAATGTGATATGGTACCCCTAAACATCCTATACCAGAGAATAAGTTTTTGTAATTTTTAATTAAATCAGAGTATTCCTGAGCATTGGATTCAACACTGTCAATTTTCATTACTAAATTTAAGTTTATGCACGACTCAAGCCCTAAAATTGCTTCTGTATTTGAATTTACAATATAAAAATTCAATTTATGTGAATTGTTATTTCTTTTACATTGTGTGATAGAACTACCTAGAACATTTAATTTATCCCCTGTATAAGAATGTAACCTCATATCTGATCTGCAAAGAGCATCTTCCGAAAGCCCCAGGGATTTGAACACTAAATGGTAGAATATTAGCCATAGCCCCTGTATCAATTTTTAATTTAACTGTCCTATTATTAATTTGCAGGTAGGTCCACCACTGATTATTATTATTATCAGCATCAGTTTTATTAATTACTTTTTCAGTTACACTACCTACATAAAGAAAATTATTGTCTAAATTGCTTTCTGTAATAGAATTGACAGTTTCTTTATCTTCCCTAACTCTATTCGTCTTATAATTAGTCAGTCTTTATAAAACATACAATAGCAAAGTGATTTGGAATTTTACAGAAAGTACAAGTTTTACCAAAAGCTGGACATTTGTTTATAAAATGTTCTTTCTTACCACACTTATTACAATTCTTTACCACATTTGTCGAATTTTGTGCTTTTTTCTTATATACTGTATCAATTCCTGTTTTAGATGTACTTCCTTGCCTCATTACTTGACTTCGTACTCTTGCAGACTCCATAACTTGGCATAACTCGACTGCTTTTTCCAAAGTTAACGTATCATTCTACAGTAACCTTTCACGAATAGTTTCACTTCTTATTCCACATGTTATCATAGTGACAATTGAACTATCCTGGAGCGTGTCCAACTTCATCTACTAGCTTTCTTCTTTAATTCCACTATGAAATCTTCTGTATTTTGTCCTTCCTCTTGTCTATACGTAAAAAATTTGTATCTTTCATAGGAGATATTTTCTTTCCCTATGAAGTGTTCTTCAAACTTCAGTATTAGTGGTTGTAATTGTTTTTTTCCTCCTCTGTGAGTTTAAACATTGTGTATATTTTAAATCCATCATCTCCAATATAATGTAGGAGCTGTGCACATTGCGTTTTTTCATCTTTTTTTGTATAGTTCTGAAGCAACTAAATAATTCTCAAAACGAGCTCTCAATAATTTCCAATTCTCCGACATATTGCCTCGCATACACAGCGGCATAACACCTCGATTATCGCCCATTGTAATTACCAAATATTATTTAGCCTGAAATAGACTGCGCCATGTTATATGCTATGTCATTAAACACATAGACAATCCTTTTATAGTAACTATCTCGTCGTTATTGAAAACAAACAGAGTTTCAGACACCTACCAAATGGTCGCCAACTAAAGGGATAAAGTGCGCGAAATTTGAAACCCCTTATTAAAAAATATTTTATTGTATACGCTATTCAAGTGTAGAAATTGAATCTTTATTAAATACGATACAATCATTTATACAATGCCTATCCTATTTAATGAAGACTTGCTTTCTACACCAAAAAATGTATATATATATATATATATATATATATATATATATATATATATATATATATATATATTATTATATTTCTGAATTGTGATATATAAAAATGTATGTAAATGTAATATTTATGAACGCCCCAGAACGTTGGGCTCCATATATTATATTTCTGAATTACCCCAAAAGTTGGGCTGACAAATGAAATGTTACTTTTATGTTGATAAATAAAATTGTTTCTTACGTACGGAAAAATAAAATGAATGAATGTCATAAAAACATGTAAAATTCAAATCGGGCTCATATATACCTATCTGTTTTAGTATCTTCGGCTAGCTTCTTTCTCTCTTCAGGGCTAAGGTCGGTTCACTTCTTTCCACTTTTACTTTCTTTACGTAATTTATTAAGTTGGGAACGGAACAATATCTCAAGTATATTACAAAAAAACAAAGTAAAATATTGACAATTAACTTTATTAGGGATAAACGATTTTTTCCAAAGTTTGAGAAATTTATATTAATAATTTCGTGACACACAAGTAATATTAAGCGAGACACACTCGACGGTTGGTATTCGTACAGTATAATAATATGGTGTAAGACAGGTGCAATAATGTGTTGTCTTAGTAAAATAGTTTATAACAGTGACATGGCATCAAGTTTTACAAATACAAATAGTAGATGCCAATATTTAAATAATTTGACTAAAGATTGCAGTGATAAAATATCGGTGAAAGTAATATAAATAGTTAGTTAAGGAATAACAAAGTAAAGTTCTAGAAATGTACATGCGCAAGTAAAATGGCGCGGGAGCGTTTGTTAAAATTAGCAAAAACCTGAATCTTCGTATATGATCTCCGTTGCTTCTTGTGCCTGTGTTCTGGAGACGTCTTCACAACGGGAAACGGGAGAATGTTTCTGCTACGGTCCCTCGGGATAACTTGAAATTTGTTGAAATTTCCAAGTCCGACTGCGTCTAGAGCGAATGACCGATTTCGATCGTCAACGATGGTGGTCAAGCTACGGTGAGATTTTTATGGCGGTAAAAATCTTTAAAAATTCGTAAGTCTCGGACTATTTGGTCGGCGGCTGTTAAATTTTGTCCACAGGTGGTTGGTAGGCAGATGTAACGTTTTGTAATATTAAAAATCTCTTGCACTTAATAATTTTGCTTAATTATTTTAATTATTACGGAGCACCAAAAAAACGTGACCTTTCACTGTGACGACTAATGACCGACGCTTGTTTTTTTCACTTGTTTTTAATTGCATAACTTTCCGCTAAATCGCCCCATTCTTTACTTGCATTAAATTTGTTAATATTATTAAATTAGACAATTTTACTGTGTAAAATAGTTAAAAAAATTACAATTCGATTTATAAGATAATTTTAATTGCATAACATATGTTTTATGTGTTTACAAACACTCCGTCAATATTGGTTTTTTTCTCGGGTTATTGCACCGTTGACATTGTGGGCGGGGCTTCATCGTTCAAATGCATTTGAAAATAAATACGTTACATTTGTTTGAATAAACACGCGTTAAATATGAATTTGAAAGAAAAATGAATATAAACATTATAATAAAAAAATTAGAAAAATAAGTTAATTATTTCAAGGTGAATTTGTCGTCAAAATAACGTATTTATTCTTTGAATCAATCTTTCCCCTTCTTAATATTAACGTACAAAGTAGATATAAATATTATGGTATAAACATTATGGTTACATATTTTCTTTGTTTCTTTCAGAGAGCGACTCCTTCTTGCAATGCCTCAATTTCCCCCTTGATTAAAAGATAGAGACTTATTGAGAGCTTTTAATCAACCGTATCTAGGAGTAAGACAGAAATATATAAATGCAGTATAGTGATCAATGACAATTTAGTGAATGTGTGTGTTCACGTTAAAAATATTTCAAATTCTATAAGTAGTTCTTTATATTATTCTAGTTAATAATTCCCTATTTAGTAATTGTCATTAAATGGTTAAAGTTAATTGTTTTATTTTGTTTGTTCGGGTTCTTTTGTTTGAAAACCCCTTTTTAATATTAAGTAGTTATTTTCTTCTTTCCCTTCTTTTTTTTTTTTCTTATTTCTTATTTAATAATAATATGATTAATTTAATTAGCCTAGTCTAAATGTAAACTTGTGATTAATATAGATTATATAATACAGTAATATAGTACTTGTTATTGTTTTACGGACTATAACATGCTTGGCGGGTTTGTTCTGGAAGTTATTTCGGCTTGTTATGTACACATATTTATATAAAAAAAATTCTTTATTATTTTAAGTGTGGTAGTCTTGTAACATAGTTATGTGGTATCTACCTTTAATGTAATTTGTTTCGGGTTCAAAAAGTTCGTAGGTGTTGTTTCCAATGATTCTCTTAATCGTATAGGGACCTTGGTAAGCTTTCAGTAGCTTTCCCATTATTTTGTGTTTTAAATCTGTTACTCTTAATCTCTTAACTATAACTTGGTCTCCTACATTGTAAGTTTTATACTTTTTAATTGCCGTATTTCTCTTTTCCTCCCATTTTCGCTTTCTTAGTGATAATCTTTCTCTGACTTCTTGTAAACGGTTACGTAAATTTATATGCTCAGAATCAGTCCATGGTTTTTGTGGTGGTTGTCCAGTGAATAACGTTATCGGACAGTGATTATGCACTGTGCTAGGTGTATTGTTTATAGTAAATTCTATCTGTGGTAACAATCTGGCCCATTTTCTGTGATTTTCGTCTAGTAATATACGTAAATATTTTATCGTTTCGCGTATATATCGCTCGGTAGGATTTCCTTGTGGGTAGCGGATTGATGTATAGACGGTGTGGATGTCGTGTGAGTGTAAGAACTCCTTGTAGCGATCGTTAGTAAAATAGGTAGCGTTGTCCGAAAGTATTGTTTGTGGTTTTCCATACTGTGCGAAGTAGTCCACTAAAGCTTGTAAAACGGTGTTGGTATCGCATTTCTGCGTAGGTATGAGTTTGATGAACTTAGAAAATATATCACATATTACTAAAATGTGGCGATAACCTTTGGTGCTAGGAATAAGGTTGGATAGAAAATCAATAGATATTAACTCTAGTCTATCATATGCAGTTATATTGTGGCTTATGTTGGTGTTAGTGAAAGTTTTATCTTTGGTTATTTCGCAGAGTCGACATTGTTTTACCACGCTGTTTATTATTCGTTCATCATTTATACAGTAGAAAGCTTCTCTGTAGAGTAACCAGCATTTTCGTGCACCTATGTGTGTGTATCTTCGGTGTATATATTCTGTTATTTCTCTGGTGTGTTGTTCGTTTGTGACGTATACAGTAGTTCTTCCTATTTGTTTTACTATGAATCGGTCCCTGATAGATATACCTTTGTATTCACCTACAGTTCTTAAATGTTGTCTTATTTCATCGAAGTCTGGGCTTGATTGTATTTGTAAGATTTTTGTTTTCGAGAAAATGCCTCTCCTTTGTAGATTTATTAAGTTGATGCAAATATTCTGCCTCTTTACGTCCCCCTCCTGTCTCGTGAGTGCATCGGCCGTTACCATTTCTTTTTCAGGTTTATATTTTATTGTAAACTCGTACTGTTGTATTAACAAAGTCCAACGATAAATGCGACTGTTATTAAGTTTGCAGCTCATGATGTTGACTAAAGCTTTGTGATCCGTTTCTAATACGAATGACTTTCCTATCAAATAATATCTGAGTTTCGTTAACGCAAACACGATAGCAAGCATTTCCTTCTCGGAAATCGTGTATTGAATCTCGCATATTTTCAACGTGCGTGATATAAAATAAATAGGGATTTCTTGATCGTCTTTCATTTGTACTAGCTCAGCTGCAATTGTCTTGTGTGAAGCATCTGTTCGCACCACAAACGGTAGAGTAAAATCTGGGTGATGTAAACGAAGATTTTCTACAAAGTTTTCTTTTAAAGTTGTGAAGCATAATTCGCATTCCGCTGTCCAGTTCCATTTCTTCCCCTTTTTGATTAGTTCCAACAAGGGTAACGTTTTCTCGCTATAGTTTGAGACAAATTTCCTATAATAATTTAACACTCCTAAAAAACTTCTTAACGTTTTTAAATTCTTCGGTCTCGCATACTCCTGAATGATATCTAACCGTGTCGGGTCTAATAAAATGTTATTCTGATTAATCACATATCCTAGATAGTTAATTTCATGTCTAAAGAATTGACATTTCGCTAAGTTAAGTTTCATACCATGAGTTTTTAAAGTGTTAAGGATAATGTTAATATGTTGTAGGTGTTGTTCCACAGTTTCGGAAAATATAATAATGTCGTCTAGGTAATGCAAAGCGAATTCATCATATCGGTCTAGTATACGATGCAGAAAACGTATCAGAGCGGCTGGTGATGTCTTTAAACCAAATGGACATACTCTAAACTGATATACTATTCCATTCACTAAGAAACCACAGTATTTTCTGGATTCTGGTTCTAAGTTTATTAACCAAAAAGCATTCTTTAAGTCTAATTTACTATAAATTCGTTTACTTCCGCATTTCGTTAATAAGATGTCTATGTTTTGCGGCATTTCGAATTCTGGTTTAATTCGTTTGTTCAGAGCTCTCGCGTCTAAGCATATTCTTAATGATAGGTCCTTCTTTTGAACTATTACAATAGGATTAATAAAATATGTGTTCGATCTCTCGATAATTCCGGATTGTTCTAATCTCTCTAATTCTAAACTAACTTTCTGTTGGTAGTAGTACGGGATCGGGTAATTCTTACTTATTAATGGGCAGTCATTGTCAATATTAATTGGATGTTCATATCCTTTTGCAAAAACAATATCGTTATTTATTAAAGTGATGTTTTCGTTTAAAATGTTAATTAATTGCGGTACGACGTTTGTATAAGGTATTTCTTGTTTATCAATTATATTCGTTATATCATTTTTATTATTTATAATGTCAGTTGTCTGTAAATCCTCCTTAATCTTTACTTCTCCTTCGCCCTCGTAACTATCTCGCGTTCCTAACAAATCTGGCCTATTATTCACTCCTATATATTCATTATTTATAATATTATCATTTCCAACTCTATCAATAAACCTTTCTTCAGCTCTTCTATAGTACGGTACATTATATTCTAATAAATTATTTATTACAACTGCTAAAACTTCTTTCTTATACGTATTATATTCTTGCACTTCCTCTACGGACAAATGTTTGTTAAATGTTAAATTATTCTTTCCAATTGATAAAATACCCTTTTCAAAATTCAATATCATTTTCAACCTGTTGATATTATCTATCCCCAATATACAGTCATATTGTAACTTCTCTATTACGTAACAGTGAATTAAATAACTGATTTCGTTTATTCTTATTTCGGTGTTGAGTTGCTTTGTGACAGTGCCCATTCTTCTTCCGTTCGCAGTAACTATGTCGGTACCCTTGGTTTGAACAACTTGTTGTTCGTATCCCTTTATTTGTTTTGCGAGATCTTCTCTAACTAATGTAATCTCGGCTCCGGTGTCGATTAAACAATTTAATTTTATGTTGCTGAATTGTAAAATAATAATGGGTAGAGAATATACTTCATTTACGGCGTCCCCTGCGTCTTCTATGTTTAAGAATTCCTCCGGTGATTGGTAGAATTTTATGTTTTGTAACTTCCAGAGCATGTTAAGTTTTCTTTTTATTAATATTATTATTTGTCTTGTTTATTATACATCAGTTATCTTTGTTTGGTAATGTGTTCTCTTTTCTTTATTAAATTGTGTTTATGTTTAATAATTGTGCATCTAGTTTAGTTTATGTGTAATTATCAGTCATTAATAAATCGTATCCCCATCTTAGCTTAGGTCGTCTTCGTATTTATAGAACACCGAGCTTCTATTATCCTATATTAGACTGTTAATTTTCCGTCGACGTACCTTTGGTATTACCATGCCATTACCGTGGTATAAAAATATCATGTGGCTTCGGCCTCGTGTTATATGAATGTTTTTTATGATGAGTATCATATTTAGGATATTGTAGGTATTAAAATATTTGTAGGTAATTATATGGGTTATATTACCTTCTATATTCAGTACATTATTAATGTCTGTATAGATAACTAGGTATTGTAAAGTTAGACTAGTGTTTCGGGGGTAAATATTATTTATATGTGTGTTGTTGGTTGTATATGTGCGATGCAAATTATCTATTATAGATATGTTAAGCTTATTTCTTTCCGTCGTTAGTATTTTAAAAGTGTTATACTCCTGAGTATTGTTTGTTAAAAAGTTGTGATAAGCTCCGTCTTTTATTCGAGATTGATTGTGTGTTTTTATTTTATTTTTGTATCTGAGCGGTTGGTTAAACTTTCGGTCCGGAATCATTTTAGTTACTTTTTTGTCATTAATATTGTTAATTCTTGTGTTAACTTATTGGTCCTTTAGTTCAGGCTTGGGTAGGTCTAATCCTCTATCATTTGTCCCGCATTGTTGATTTATATTAGTTATTACGTGTTCACTAAACGCATCAAATTTTTGTTTAATCCTCTCCTCCATGGCTTTTTGTGTTGCGGTTATTTTTGCGATTTGTACGTCGATATCCCCCTTGAATGTATTAAGTTTCATTTCTATGTTTGTGTTGTTTAATTCTATTTTTTCATTTATGTTAATTAGGTTAACTTCTAATCTCGTCGTAAGTTCGTTATTTAAGTTATTTAAATCTTGTTTTAGTTCGCGATTATTAGTATCCAGTTTGTTGTTGGTGTTATCTAATTTATTGTTAAGGTCTTTATTTGAACTGTTTATATCTTGTTTTAGTTCGCGGTTGTTAGTATCTAGTTTGTTGTTAGTGTTATCTAATTTGGTGTTTAATTCTTGGTTGTTGGTGTCTAATTTGTTATTTACTTCTTGCATCTGTGCCATTAACATATTGAACATGTCCATGAATTTACTGTCAGGCGAAATACTGGCTTCCCCGGAAACGGACGGTTGCGGTGTTGTAATGTCCCCCTGTTCACTCCGGTCTTCTTCTACTGCGTCTTTCGAGGTCTTAGCTCTGTGTCTAGTATCCATTTTAGAGTATAGTTAATTAGTTTGTAAATTATACTAGTATTTGTACAGGTAGTTGTAATTATATTCTAAATATGTTTGTTGTAAAATGTTGTTGTTTATAGTGTTGTTAGATTTAATGTACACACGTAAATGCAATGACAAATAACAAAATATATGTATATAAAAGAAATATGAGTCTGCACTTTAATATTTCCCTGTAACAACCTTTTGAATATCTTACCGATGGTCTCGAATACAGCAATCCCCTGAAATGCAAAACCGTGCTCTCTCTCTGAAGTTCCACAAAGACAAAATAACAAATACATAAACAAATAGTATAATATGGTAAATGCGAATACAACGGTTCTCCTTGTTTTTATTTTTTATTTTTATGGTTTATTTATTGATTCTTTGTGCCACGAAACTTTGCTACTTGAGAAAATGTTCCTTCTTAATATTTTTGACAATAGAGTGACTTTTTATTGAAATGTGGAGTAGAAGTACGCCCCAAAACGTTCGGGTGCCATATATTATATTTCTGAATTGTGATATATAAAAATGTATGTAAATGTAATATTTATGAACGCCCCAGAACGTTGGGCTCCATATATTATATTTCTGAATTACCCCAAAAGTTGGGCTGACAAATGACATGTTACTTTTATGTTGATAAATAAAATTGTTTCTTACGTACGGAAAAATAAAATGAATGAATGTCATAAAAACATGTAAAATTCAAATCGGGCTCATATATACCTATCTGTTTTAGTATCTTCGGCTAGCTTCTTTCTCTCTTCAGGGCTAAGGTCGGTTCACTTCTTTCCACTTTTACTTTCTTTACGTAATTTATTAAGTTGGGAACGGAACAATATCTCAAGTATATTACAAAAAAACAAAGTAAAATATTGACAATTAACTTTATTAGGGATAAACGATTTTTTCCAAAGTTTGAGAAATTTATATTAATAATTTCGTGACACACAAGTAATATTAAGCGAGACACACTCGACGGTTGGTATTCGTACAGTATAATAATATGGTGTAAGACAGGTGCAATAATGTGTTGTCTTAGTAAAATAGTTTATAACAGTGACATGGCATCAAGTTTTACAAATACAAATAGTAGATGCCAATATTTAAATAATTTGACTAAAGATTGCAGTGATAAAATATCGGTGAAAGTAATATAAATAGTTAGTTAAGGAATAACAAAGTAAAGTTCTAGAAATGTACATGCGCAAGTAAAATGGCGCGGGAGCGTTTGTTAAAATTAGCAAAAACCTGAATCTTCGTATATGATCTCCGTTGCTTCTTGTGCCTGTGTTCTGGAGACGTCTTCACAACGGGAAACGGGAGAATGTTTCTGCTACGGTCCCTCGGGATAACTTGAAATTTGTTGAAATTTCCAAGTCCGACTGCGTCTAGAGCGAATGACCGATTTCGATCGTCAACGATGGTGGTCAAGCTACGGTGAGATTTTTATGGCGGTAAAAATCTTTAAAAATTCGTAAGTCTCGGACTATTTGGTCGGCGGCTGTTAAATTTTGTCCACAGGTGGTTGGTAGGCAGATGTAACGTTTTGTAATATTAAAAATCTCTTGCACTTAATAATTTTGCTTAATTATTTTAATTATTACGGAGCACCAAAAAAACGTGACCTTTCACTGTGACGACTAATGACCGACGCTTGTTTTTTTCACTTGTTTTTAATTGCATAACTTTCCGCTAAATCGCCCCATTCTTTACTTGCATTAAATTTGTTAATATTATTAAATTAGACAATTTTACTGTGTAAAATAGTTAAAAAAATTACAATTCGATTTATAAGATAATTTTAGTTGCATAACATATGTTTTATGTGTTTACAAACACTCCGTCAATATTGGTTTTTTTCTCGGGTTATTGCACCGTTGACATTGTGGGCGGGGCTTCATCGTTCAAATGCATTTGAAAATAAATACGTTACATTTGTTTGAATAAACACGCGTTAAATATGAATTTGAAAGAAAAATGAATATAAACATTATAATAAAAAAATTAGAAAAATAAGTTAATTATTTCAAGGTGAATTTGTCGTCAAAATAACGTATTTATTCTTTGAATCAATCTTTCCCCTTCTTAATATTAACGTACAAAGTAGATATAAATATTATGGTATAAACATTATGGTTACATAGTTTCTTTGTTTCTTTCAGAGAGCGACTCCTTCTTGCAATGCCTCAATATATATATATATACCTATATTTTCACATACAAGTCAAATTTGTAAGCAAACACATAATTTTTTATATTTACAGTCATTATTTTCACTGTGGCTTCTTACCCTGATGAATCACTAATGCTTAAGTGCGAAATATTGGACACATAAAGAAAAAGTTCCAAAATTAAATAGTCATGGTGTTATTAATTTTTAATATTTGGTCATGGGTAAGATGAAGAAAAATTAAAAGCCCACATAACTAATAACGTTTATTTCTTAATCGCTTTTGATATTTATCTTTACAATAAGTATAGAAAGTATCATTGCTACTTAATCTACTTTCTTTTCCATTTACGAGGGTTGGTTGATGGGAGAGTGACTTTTCAATGAAAAAAGTTGTTTAGGGGTAAAAATATATTTTATTTTTCAACATAGTTCCCTTGCAATTCCACACACTTCATCCAGCGGCTTTCCAATTTTTTTAAACCACCAAAAAAGTAATCTTTTGGAAACTCATCAAAATATGCATTCGTTTCGGCTATCACATCCTCATTTGTGCCGAATCTTTTTCCACCAAGCCATTTTTTCAAATTTGGGAACAAGAAGAAGTCCGACGGAGCCAGATCTGGTGAATATGGTGGATGCGGCAGCAATTCGTAACCCAATTCTTTGAATTTAGCGGATGCAATCGCGGACGAATGAGAGGGTGCGTTATTTTGGTGGAACATTTTCTTTTTAAGTAAACGAGGTCGTTTTTTCTTTAGTTCCGTATCGAAAAGCGTCAGTAAATTAGCATAATATTGGCCAGTTGTTGTGCTTCCCTTCTGTAAGTAATCAATAAAAATTACGCCTTGGCAATCCCAAAAAATGGTAGCCATAACCTTATTGGCTGAAAAAACCGTTTTTGCCTTTTTTGGAGCACGTTCTTCGGGAGAAGTCCATTGTTCTGATTGTATTTTGGCCTCTGGCGTATAGTGATGTATCCAGGTTTCATCTACGGTGACATACCGACGAAAAAAATCTGTTGGATTACGTTTTAACAAAAGTAAACAGTCACTGGAAATTGATGCACGAGTGCGCATTTGCTCTGCAGTTAGCAAACGCGGCACCCACCTTTCGGTTAATTTTTTTAAATGTAAATGTTCGTGTAGAATATTGTGGACCCGTTCGGTTGAAATGTTTACAGCATTAGCTATCTCGCGCACTTTCACCCGGCGGTCATTTTTTACAATAGCACGGACCTTAGCTATCATTTCTTCAGTAGTTACGGTTTCTGAAGGCCCAGGACGTTCAGCATCATCCGTGGTCATATGACCAGTTTTAAAGGCAGCAAACCACTTGCAAATCATTCCATGCGGAGGAGCAGATTTACCATAATACTTATGTAACTTTTCTTCAGTGTCTTTAATGTTCTTTCCGCGTAAAAAGTAATGTTTTATTAACACACGAAATTCCTTTTATCCATTTTTAAATAATATAATAACTTGTTTACTTTAAACGTCTGCCAAATGTAAACTAACTGACAGATCTGCATGAAATTTTGACAGTAGACGTCTAAAAGATAGCTGAAGTTAGCAATACAGTCATTATTGCGGCAGTGGTGCCAACTTATGAAAAGTCACTCTCCCATCAAACCACCCTCGTAATATCCTATTTGCACCATTGAAATAGTTTTGTATAATCAAGGTGGTAAATTTTTTAAATACAAAATCTCTTATCATGTTATTATGTACAACACAATCTACAGGATAATAAATATTTAAATGGATAATTATCATTTGCAATAATTTCTTTTCCTTGTACAGGCAGAGGTAACAAAAATATACTTATATTATAAATATCTTTCAGAATATTAAAAAAGGATTGTTTACAATATAAAAGATTACATCCTTCATACTCCCGTAATGCAACATAAGAGTGCTCTTCACTTTCCATCGGCTTACATATTATGCTATTCTTACATACTTCACAATTTCTTACTGCCTTTAATAGACTTTTAGAAATAAAGCCAGCTACATATCCTAAAGCAGCCTTATCAATATTGTGACTACATACATCCTTAATATCTTCTAAGGTAAAGATACAAGTACTCTCATCATTGAGCTCATCTTCTATAACCTCCTGTGTTATAAAATTTTTCAATGAGCAGAAAAGACTTTCACAATCATCTTCTTCACAATTACCTCTTAATGATTTAGTTGAGGCATAATTGCGAATAAGCAAGCTTTTAAAATAGTGTTTAAAATTTGAACATGATGGATTAACACTTTTACCGCCATGTAATCTCATAGCGCTAAAATAATTTTCAATGGGATCTTGATTTAGCTGTCTAGTAAATAATTTGGCACCTAAATTGTTAATTACTTTCACTAATAACACAAAGTTTTTTAATGTAAAAATAAAGTTTTTTAATGAAGGTGGTTTTGTGGTACTTCCATTAGCCTTCATGAAAGACATATTTTCTAGTTTTTTGATACACCTACACCAAAAGGCAATATGACCTGAAGTCTTTGAGACGGCACACTTATAAGGTTTTCCAGGTGGTGGATGAAGTGAAAACCCATTCAAGCTATCAAAAAGCTCATCAAAGAATGTGAGCAAATGAGCAGTTTCTACAGCTTCTGACCGCATACAAATCATTCCATCTAAACTTGTTGCATCTGTAATACAATAAGTTAATACATAAAGTAAAAAATAAAAAATAAACTTACTATCAATGCTCATTCTGTATATGCAGCAAGCAACTTGTTTGCTAAAAATCTGAGTACAGCAAGACACTTTCATCTTTTTTATCTTAGATGGCAGAACATGGAAATCAGTGAGTTTCTGCATCAATCTGAGACTTCCTGATGGAGCATCTATTCTATACCCAGTAACAATATCGTCCCACTTTGCACAACATTTCTTCATGTCGTCATTGAAATAAATTATGTCTTTGTTCAAGAAATTGTTTCTGATTCCCTTTACCAAATGTGGAGGGTCATAAATAGGAATTATTGTGTTTCCATTGATTCTGAAAATATTATCTGTAAAATCTTGATTATTTTTCAAACAGTATTCCCTTGTCTCTTGAATTAGGCCATTAATGGCACCTACATTTGTAGCTCCTTGGTCACACACAGTAGCCAATACATGTAAACCAGAGTTATGTAGCATTTTTATTATTTCTTTAATAAGTTGCTGGAGGATTTTTGTCTTGGTAGTTGCTTCACAAAAAGTATATACAATTGGTTGTTTCCAATTCGCAAAAATACCGCGAATAAGAAACACCAATGCATGATCAGCGATTTGATGTGTTCTATGGAACCCAGTATCCTCTACACCAATCACATAATCTTGATTTTTATCCCATTCAACATGTGGTTCTAAAGACATTTCATCAAATATCAGACTGCAGTACTTTTCATGGTTTTTCATTGCATTTATATTTGCAGTAATATTATTAAATAAATGTTGATTTATGCCAGGGTAAAGTGGAATTTTATTCAAAAGGGATATTAATATTTGCCTTGAAGGAAGAACAAATATCTTGGACAGCATCCGAAAGGTCCGACCACTTTCTTTTAATAACGAAAGAGCCACTACCTTATCATCTAAAGTAAATCGTCTTCCTATCACATGTTTGGGTTTGTTCCTTATTTGACATCTAAAAAAGTGATATACCAAGGGATCCATATCAGATGATTCAAATAAAAATGTTTTTGATGTGTCTCTTGCCAATAATAATTGCTTCTTGCAACATACATTTTTCTTTTTGCTTAAATATAATTTCTTCTTTAAGTCTTTTAATTCATTATAAAGAATTTTTTTCTTTGGGGTCAATTGCTTTTCTCTTGTATAATTTATAGATGCCAAATTGGTGGAACCTAAAAAATATGACTTTGTACTTTTTTAAAATAATATAAATAAATATGTATGTAAATGTACATATTTTATCTCAAGAATCAAAAATTACATTATTTGTAATGATTAGCGATTTCTAAGTATATTATTTATACAAAAATTTTTCACATATTGCTTGATAAACTAAATATACTAATGCATTCTATTGACAACACAATGAGCTTTTATGAAAATACAAAAAATAAAATTGATGTAATTAATACTTTATAGGATCCGTTATGAAACTTAGTGACTCCAACATCAATTGTAATAAAAATGTTCTATACCTTTCCTTTTATGAGGTCGAAACAGGAGTTTCTTGCAATAACCCTGAAAAGAAAATAATTAAAATATGCCTATGATAACACAAAATATATCATTTATGCAAACATTTATTAATAACATAGATAATGATAGTAAAAAATAGTACCTGTAGACACTTGCTTATCTGGTGTAGATGTCCTTGGAAGTTCATATTCTCCATGCTCAGAGGCAAACTGTGTTTCAATTATTTTCTCACTATCTGTAAATACTGTCAAGTAAGACATATATGCTATATGGAACTTTTACTTCAGTTGGTGAAAAAGAAAATGAAAATACAGCAACATAACAATGAACAAAACTTAACGCGTGGGTATTGTGAAAAATATTAATAAACAATGTTCTTCAAGCATTACTTAAGTACCCACATTAAGTACCTTGGTACACTCCAAATCACGAAAGATGATCCCTGCGTCATTGATCTATAGTTCTATCAACGACATTCAAAGAATAATCACGACATCCGAATAACAAACAGTAACTACTTGTATGGCAAGGATAGCTTGAACGAAAGTATGTGTTTTCTAGCAAAGACTTTTTCATGAGTCTTTGAATTTTGAGTCGTGGTCGAAGATTGCCTTCATTTCCACTCCGTTGTTAAGTATCTCCCAGGGTTGTGATGTGTTTGTGTCTGATTAATATCGTGCGTTGTTGTGTTTGTTTTTGTTGTCACGTGTTTTGTTTGTGCAGTCTGTGCGTCAGTCGCGTTTACATTTTTTTTTTTTTTTTTTTTTTTGCGTTTCAGTTGTGTGTTTAATGTGTTTTGTTGTATAGTGTTATTATTGTCTGTGTCTGTGTAACGAAGTGTTGTATTTGTTCGTTTGTTGCGTTAGTCGAGTGTAGTGTTATTAGCATATTGCCTAAGGCAAGTGCTAATTCGTCTACTGTGTTATGTGTTGTTTTGTCTTGTCTTTGAGTCCAGGGATTATTTGTTGGGGGTGGTGCTGGTATGTATTTAGGTTTGGGTGCGGTTTTGTTTGCTGGGTTGTTAGGATTGTTAGGACAGTTGATGAATGTGGATAGGTGAGGACCACCGCAGTTTGCACACTTTGGTGGGGTTGTTTTGGTCTTTGTACATAAGTGTGTCGAGTGTTCGTCGCCGCATTTCATACATTTGTAGTTGATGTGACAGTTTCTTTGATGATGTCCGAATGTCTGGCATTTGTGGCATTGTATAATGTCAGTCCGTTTATTTAAAGGTTCTATTTTAATTGCAAGTCCGCAGCAGTCACGTAAGTTGAAAATTGATTTGAAATCTCTCGTCAGTTCTATTAATGCCAGTGGTGCAGGTATGCCGTGTTTTCCGTTCATTCGTCTAATTTTTAAAGTCGGGTATCCTTGGTCTGTCAAGTCGTTTGTAATGTCAGTGTCTGTTATAAAGGTGGGAATGCCACGCATCACCACCTTCAGTGTCTTTTCACTTCTTAATTGGAATGTATAATATTGTATTTGTTCGTTGTCGAGTGTGTGTTTAAGTGTACGGTAGTCATTGTCAGTTGTCGGTTCGATGTGTATGCCTTGTCTCACTAGTTTGTTTTCGACGGTGTTAATATTGTTTGTTTTCAGTATGTGTCGTATGTGTGCCCATTTGTCTTTTTCAGTGATGATTATTGGTGCGGTTTTGTGTGTTTTATGTGTATTTGTTTTTGTGTTAAGTGTAGTGTGTGTCTTATCACTTACCCTGGGAGTGCTGTTGTATGAAGTTGACGGTTGTGGAGTGATTTCAGTTTCCTCTTCCATTTTTTCCTCGGTGATTGTTTTTTCGAGGACACTGTATGCGTTTTTTGTTTCGATAGGTGTATTTGCGTGGTCTGTTTTTTGTTTTTTTGCCGTTTTCTTCGCCATTATAAAAACGTTTTGGAGTTGGACGTTGGTTTTGTGATCTGAGTTGTTGTCGGGCGGGTTTGCCGGGCTTGTATCTTCTTCTTCTTCATTTTCTTCGGGCGATACTAATAGTTCTATATCACACGTTGGCTGGACGGGGTCGATGATGAATATCTGCGGTTGCTTTTGCAGAAGGTTTTGGATATCTTCTTCGTCGGTTGTTTGGCTAATTATAATTTCTGCGTCTTGTCGTTGCTGCGGCGTACATCTTCTTTTGAAGTTATTCTTCAGAGTTAGATTCGTTACGGTTTTGGTTATGTATCTTCCGGCCATTTCTTCCGGCTTCGTAGTTACGCTGTAGTTACGTAGGTGCTCTCTACTGCGATGTTGTATGAACGAATATCGCAGTGAGAATGTCTGTACATAATGTAGCAAAGACATACGGCTCAAGCAATTTATTTGAGTAAGACAAAGACGGGATTATTACCTACTCCGTGATAAATACACACATTTCCGCTTAGTAGTTCTGATTTCTGTCGTTACTCGTTGACATTTGACAATATACATTCGTTGATATTTGATGGAATTGTTATTTATTTTGGTTTTATAAATACATATTTTTTGAAATTTATTTTTTCAAAACTATAATTGCAGCAATCACGACAACTTGTTTTAAATTCGTTGCAATATTTTGAACGAGAGGAAAACCATGGTGGTATTAATGTGCACATAATATATTTAGATTTTAATAAACCTTTTGTTTAGCGAGTGGCAGATGCATTGTGCTTGAGATTAGTTACAGTAAAACGCATTAAAGCTGTGTAGCAGCAGTTTAAATCGTGTACTTCACAATATTGGATTTAAATATAAAAGGATAATAATCATAGAGCATTAGTGGAATGATCCAACATTGCAGAGATAAGATTGACATTTCTTAGGAATTACATAAAGAATTTGAGTTGTTCTGTTCAGAGAGAAGTGGTATTGCTTGATGAGACCCGGCAAGATAATAATCTGCAGAGTGTGCGTAAACCTGAGGTTTACGAGGGCAAGCGACATGTTGTATTACATTGTGGTTCAAAATTATGTTTTGTGTCAAATGCTTCTTTATTGTTTTCAAGCAAATCACAAATAGAAGATTATCATGGTGAAATGAATGGAGAAATGTTTAAAAATGGTTAAATGATAATTTTATTATTAAACAAATAATAAGGCATTTTTGTTAAATGATTACATATGTATATTAACTTGTCTAAACAAATTAGGGATATGTTTGTATATATGGGGGTGATAGAAGAAGGAGAAGCTGTTATCAAAGCTGGACATATTGTTTTGTGCGGTTTTTTAAATTCAAGTATAATAGGATACTGTTTGAAAACTTCGCAAATACATTCTGAACCACACATGATTACTATAAAGATAGAAGATAACATAGTTTGGGATTGCTTTTGCACTTGTAAAACAGGTGCGGGCGGCTTTTGCAAACATATTGTTGCTGTGTTATTATATGCTAACAAGTATGTATAGTAGGTACTTAACTGTAGACTATCAAGAATAAATAAATTATTTTAAAAATGCATTTTATTGCAGGCACGAATTAGAAAATCTTTCAAAAACTGAATTAGAGCAAGAATGGGGAAAATATGCAAGTAAAGATATACAATCTGAGTATAAACAGGTGATACCTGTTACCGAATTTTGCCATGTCAAAAATAGAGTTGCTAAATATGTAGTATTGCCAAAGACGGAAGAAACAAATTTGCAATTACTTCTAAATTGTAAAAAGAAATATTTTAAGTATAGCCGTTTGCATTAATTATTTATATTATAGGTTCCCAGGAATCGATGCTTTGTAGATTAAAAAATAGGCAACGCAAATCTAATGATTGTCTTGAAGAATTACTTGGAAACAGGTATGCTAGAAGTGAGTATTTATGTATTATATAAATAACAGTTTATCGTTTTAGGAATCATAAGTTAAAAGCAATTTTTGAAAACAGCAATAGATCTTTAATTGGATTGGAAATATATTTAATTGCAACACGTTTTCTGCATGCCTGCTGTGAGAAAACATATAAAAGAATTATCGAAACTGACGACAGATTCAAATCATTTTTTGAATCATATATAAAAGTACAATGCAGGAAAGAAAGAGTTTCGAATAACAGAATCGCGTTGTTATGAGATATATACATATTCAAGAGGTGATTGGGAAAGTAAAAGTAAAAAGTATTTCTGGCCAAAATCATTTACTAATAAGTATGTAGAGCATGGACAAAAACATGAACCAAATGCTCGTGCATTATTTAGCTGAATCTTTAAGTTAGATGTGTTAGAAGTAAGATTCCTAATACCACAAGATAACTGTTGGGCAGGTTATTCTGCAGATGGCGTCATTTTAAGTGAAGGAAAATATGAATTACTGGAAGTAAAATGTCCATTTCCAGGTACAGAAAATATATACCTGCATACTGTACTATTAATGAAAGTTTTGTTTTAGGGAAGGATGTATCTGCAACAGAATTGATTACTAGGTGTGATTTTTTAAAAATAGACGAAAATGGTGTAAGAAAATTAATACTGGTAGCCGTAACTTTGTGGTAATTCATTTTGAAAATAAAATAAAATAAAACAATAACTTTGTTATATATACCACTTTATTCACATCTAATCGTGACCGCGGTTTCGACATACAATGTATTATCAAACTGCAAAAGTTACAGGCCTACATAGAACTTATAAATGACACAAAAATATTTTTGTGGTAGATATTCCAGGATTATTTCTAGGAGACAATGTTTATACGTGCAGACATAACCTTCCAACTCCAGTGTTACAAACAGGTATTGTGATACCCACAGAATATTAATTGAAAATTAATTCAATTTCTACATTATAGATTCTGGTCAATTGAATGTAACACAATACACATGAGAACTTCATTCAACAATATTTTAAACAATCAGTAGAAAATGAGTATGTAATTCTATTAAGTAATGTAATCTGATGTAAGTCTAGGTATAAGATTTTGTTATATTACGCTAATAAAAGAGGGTTTAACACTTATTCTGTTCAGACATCTCTGAAAGAGAGTGTTTTTACTGAACACATGGAGTTTCCCCCTATCAAAACAATTTTATGGTATTTATTCTTTTTGTTTTTTTATGAATAAAAAATTTAATATTTAATTTGAATTGTTTATTTAAAATACATTAAAAACACATACATAACAAGGTGTATTTGCCAGTAAGGTTATTCCATTGAGAAAAATATAATTCTGAAAACTTAATCAAGCTACATTTCCGCTAAAAGCACAAAATTTCAATGTACTTGTCATACATAAGCAAATAAGTAAGTATCCATTCACCAAGAGATATTAAAATTAAATAAAAATACATTAATCACCTGCTACAAATAGGAATAAATTATCACAAGTAATATTACTAATATCATAACTGGTATTAATAAAATTCAAATTCTCTTAAAATATAATATCCTATTACTGATATTCAGATCGCACCTATAAAATTACGAATTAATGAAGTGTTACTAAATATATTTTAAGAAAAATTAAATATATTTATCGTCTCTCAATTGCTCAAGCTAAAATAAAGCTGCTTTATCTGCAGGTTTCTAAAGATCCAGTCTTGCCAGTTCTTCCATTTTTTCTTTTTAACAAGGTGAAGTTCTTTCTGCTGAAGAATGGATTCTGTTCTTACCTTAGCCACAGTTTAAAGATATAGCATTTAGGACACTTAACGTATTTATGAATGAAATTTGTTAGCCAATATCGGTAACCTTTGTCTATTGCGACCCTACCACACGCAGACATAATAGCGCGATACATAAATCCTTTAGACATTTTTAAATATTAATACATATTTTTATTTTAATTGACCAAATATTCTAAATACAAATTAAGTACATTCTTATTAAACAAGTTAGTAACAAAATAATGTATTTGGCGACGATAAACAAACAAAACTACATTGTTAAGTTTACTATTCAACGAATTTAAAAAACAAAACTTAGTAAATTATTGCTTAATACAGAATACTTAAAACAATTATTATGCACATTAGTATATTTGAAGAAATAATCTCTTTAAATTATTCCTCATTATCTATAATGGCTCATAATTTAAGGATTTTTCGAAAATAGTATGCAAACGATTTTTCTAGATCGCCAACATCCAATGTTATTATCCTTAATAAAACATATTCCAGAATTACAAAATTTTAAAATATATCACATTTATTGTCGTTATTATGGAAGAAGCAATATATACGTCATTGTTCTTGGTTGATAACGAAAGTGGATTAAAATTGAGTGAAATCACTACAAGTAGTCAATATTACCAATATATAATTACGTTAAATTAATATCATTGAAGTAAGTATCATATTATATTATAGATTAGGTTCGCCTATCAGACTAATTTTATAATAATTTAATTAACTTAATAATAAAAACAAATGTTTTAATTGTATAATAGTTTATTAAAAAAAAAAAAGTATGCTTCCATACAATGGTTTTCCTTTTGATTATATCAGCATTAATTTTAAAATTCCTGTTAGTAAATTTTAATGTATAATACAGTCTCATTCTTGAATATAAATGTAGTAGGTAAATGGAAGGAAATTTGTCACATGGATGAGTAAATTTAGCAGACATACATAAGTCTCTATAAAATTGGAAGCAGTTTTTCTGTACAGAAAAAACTCAAATTTATCAAAAAATACCCAATAGGTTGCTTCCAATTGTGGTATAAACCTCTAAGCATAAATACACACACATTGAAAGAAGGTTTAAAGTATCTTATGTTTCCATCATCCTCAAAACCTATTAGAGCATCAGTAGTAATATTATAAAATAGATGAGCTTTCGGTGCCATCTCATCAATAGTTAATATGCACACCTTGTCGATATCTTTGAAGTTATTAATTTTATCTTTTATCAAATGATGCTTTGTTATTGCCAGGTGAAAATTTATTCATTTCAGTGAAACGACTCAATGTTCTTTTTTTCGGCAATACAAATAATTCAGATATCGCTCTGTATGCTTTTGGTCCTCGAAAATAAAGGCACAATCTTTTGAAATCATCTGTATATCGATGACCTTTATTTTGTCGATTTGCCAAATCAGCTTGTAATTTAACAAATGCACATAATTTTGGCAGTAGGAAATTGTAAGTTAGTTGGTAAAATATTTTCCTTGATGAATCCACCACTCGAGGTTTGGCTGCAATTATGTTTGTTTAGCTTGTTTTCAAGATAGTTATTTTTATTTTTTTAAATTTTTACTCTGCGTTTGAATTTTTCACATTGAAGAGACATTTCTTTTGTTGCTACTGGGGTTTGAGTACTGACGGGCGACGACATGATTCTAGAGTGACCCCATTGAATGTTTTCATCTAATGTGTCTAAAACAAATAGCATAAATTAGAAACATTTGTCAACGATGTATTTCAGTACAACAAAGCATGTTTTATCAAAAAAAGCACATATTCATGGTAATTACATGTAATCGCAATACGCTAATAAAAAAAAAACTATGGACATCAATAAAATTTTGCTTATAATTATGGCTATTTCCTTCTTCCGAAGTCTCAAATTCAAATTTTCCATCAGTAGATGGAGACAGGGTTTTGTTGGTTTCTAGAAAACAGTTTTTAAAATATTAATTATTTTAAAAGTACTATAATTATGTAAACAATTAAGTTTATAGAGCAAAAAGAATTTTATTAACGTACTTAAAAATACTTAGGGCCGTATTCACAAAGGCTCGTAATATGATATAACGTACCATTATGCTATAACGAAGACTTATATACACGTTTTTGTATTCATAATACTTCGTTACGTTAAATCGCCTGTTAAATGCATCGTTAAAATAACGTGAAGTTTTTGGCCAATTAAACGAATCTTTATATTTCTTGTAGATAATAGTGCTTTCTGTTTACTGTTTGTTTAGTTTATATAAAGATAAAAGTTTAACATATATTCTATGTAGTGCATTATTTTACTGTAATATACCAATACTCTATATTTTTGTGATAGCATGATTCACTGTCAAAGTTATTGGCATCACATTCGAAATGCTTCTTCAACATGCTTTGCAGACGTTCTCCATTTTCTCCTAGAGTCTTTCTAAACGTCCCTCCACCTGTGAGGTACAGATTAGCCTACATTTAGTTTATTAAGTAATGAACTTATATTGTGTAATTTACAAAAATTCACCTTATCATCCGCCTGTTCTTTCCTACTTTTTCGTTTAAAATGATCATAGAACACTTTCAATTGTTGTATTGTCTTATGTGAACCGCTATTAGAGCTATTGAAATTACGTGTGATTTTTTCCCATGCTGTTGTTTTACCCTTCGATGTGATGGCATCGGTCCTTATATTCTCAATAACCCCGATATGTGATTCTACAATATCCAGCAAGAGACAAATCTCTCTGTCCGAAAAGTGCTTACCTTTTACACGTTTTGACATCTCCATTTTTGCGATTTGATTACAGTGAAGTATGTTTTCCCCAAATAATTTTGTTAAAATTCCCTAGATCGATAATTTCGTAATGATCTGTTAAAAAATTCTTTCTAACGTTTATGAATGTGCTATTTCATTTAATGACCATTATAATTAAAACGACCATTTCATATGGAACTATTATTCCGTTTTCTGTGAATACGGGCCTTAATGTAACATAAACCCATGTAGCTTGGAGCTATACTTTAATATAATAAAAGGACTTATTCCATGGTTAACATACCTGTTACACATGTTTCATGAGAAAATGTAATACAGCTGCTACTTATATTTTCTTCTGGTATACCGCAGAGTGGCTCTAATAAAAAAATTTTGATCAAAGTACTATTTTTCAGTAACCATTAATATTACAAACCTCTTTCAAATTATTTGGGAATTGCGTCCCTCTTCAAACGATTCTTTGACGTGCCCGAAAACATTCTGTCTTCAAAATGGACACTACACAGCCTAAAATGGTCATAACAATATTGTGGTGTGACTTGTTTAAAAAATTCATGAAAATGACCAATTTTGCATCCAAATCTTACATCTACAATAAAATATGATTCAACAATGTTCTATTCAAAATGTGTTATACCTATGTAGGTAAACATACCGTGTCAAATCCTTTGGAAATCGAAAAAAGCTAATGCCATAATTATCTCTTCCATTATTTTTGCAGCCAGAAGCACAACAACGACTATAGCTAGTCATGTTTACTGATAAAACTAAAGTAATTTCTACAGAATGTCTGAAAACAATACGCGATACTAATTAATATATTGTGTACAGCATATATTATACGGAAAACTTACGGTTCCTTGTAATTTTTAATGATACACACAAGACCAAATACGAAACCCAATTCACTGTTAACGATTTAAATATGAGATAATGTTAGTTCGCACGACGTTAAGTTCACTAGTCATGTATCCACTTAATTTCATGTAACAATGAATATAGGTATATAATTTTAATTTCATTCCATATTTTCATGTGGTGTTATAGTTTAATTTGATTTGCTGTTTACGCAGCTTTGATCAATTTATAGTAATTTTAATATAACTTAAGATGTAATTCGTTTATATTTGTTCATATAACCTACAAATTAGACCGACTGTGTCAAATATATTTGGCCCGGAAACGAAGTTAAGTTCCATATTCATTTTTCAATTTACAGTATTTAATATGACGCCGAAGTACTGATTTGAATCATACAATGATTACTGATGACGCAGGGATCATCTTTCGTGATTTGGAGTCAATGAACTATATACTAACGTAACTGGAACGGCATCGCTCGTAAATAAGTTGTTGGCAGGGGCCGTGGCAAATTTTTGTATGAGAGAGACGGGTAGAGGTAGGTATACCGCTTCTTGTCTGTTTCACGTGCTTTTACTGCGTTTGATACTATGTTAGATATATTTTGTTTATTTTTGTTTAAAATACACTGTTTATCAGTTTGCAAATATGGTTATGAGTTGTGTGGCATATAAGTGCAATAATTTGCATAATAAGAATAGTACTATTCAATTTCATGGGTAAGTTTTGATCACATTTTTTAAACTAACCTTCCTACATGTTCAAAATTTATACTTTTGACTTATTAATTTGAAATTATTTTAGTTTTCCATTTAAACGGCCTGAAATCCTAACACTTTGGATCAATGCTATAAAGAGGGCTGACTGGACACCAACAAAAACTAGCAAATTATGCAGTGTACACTTTTTGGACACTGATTATCAAGTACGGCCTGGGACCAGTATTAAATTATTGAAGCCTGAAGCAGTGCCCAGTATTTTCAATTTCCCAGCACATATGTTAAAAGAAAACAGTAATCGAAGAGTTTTAAAGCGTTGTTTGAACTCAAATGACATTACTGAACCTCCACTGGTGTGTATATTGTAAAATTTTATTTAATGAAATATGAAAAAAAAATCTGTGCACAAGTCCTAATACATACTATTCATTTATTTTTAGAAAATTCCAAATATGGATGTACAAGAAACTACAACAGCAGAAATTAAATCAACAAATGATGTTGGAACACAAACATCTTTTGGGTTTAATGCAGATAATGGACTAAAGAAGAAATTAAAATCTTTGAGGGAAAAAGTAAGAAGAAGAAATGACAAAATTTCATCAATGTCTCAATTATTAGATCGAATAAATACTTCAGGCCTTTGTTCAGAGAATTTAAGGTCAATTCTAGAGCTGAACTTTGCTGGTATGCCACTTGAGCTGGTTGTTAATCAAAAAAATAATGAGGGACTTGATCCAAGACAAAGAAGATACACAGAAATAATGAAGCAATTTAGTCAAACGTTGTACTTTTATTCTCCAAAGGCATATAATTTTGTCCGTAAATACTTTTCTATACCAAACCCACGGTCAATAAGAAATTGGCTCTTTAAATATGAATGTAATCCTGGTTTATTAAAAGAAGTCTTTTTGTATCTGAAATCAGAATGCATTAAAAAGCCTTTTATAAAAGATTGTGCCATCATAATCGATGCCATGTCTATCAGAAAACAAATTATTTGGAGTGAAACTGCTGGAAAATATGTTGGATATTGTGATTATGGCGGTATTATTGATGTAGAATCGCAGACTGCAGCATCAGAGGCTTTGGTTTTTCTAATCGTTAGTTACAAAATGAATTTTAAATGTCCCATTGGCTATTTTCTTACAAATAAAAGTGATGCGGCTGTCCAAGCACAACTTTTATTATGTTGTATAAAGAATTTATTTGATATTGGAATCACAATTCATTCCATAACATGTGATGGAACGACCACTAATATTCAGACGTTAACTAAAATGGGATGTTCATTGGCAATTGATAACCTAATTCCTAACTTTAGTCACCCGTGTTCTCCAAGTAAAGTGCATTGTTTATTAGATAATTGCCATATGATGAAATTAGCACGCAATACATTTGCCGATAAGAATTTAGTTTCAGAGAAAGGTCCTATAAGATGGATTTTTGTAGCCAAATTAAATGATCTTCAGGAGAAAGAAGAGATGAAGTTTGCCAACAATTTGTCCTCTCGGCATATTTTGTATAAAAACAAAATAATGAATGTACGTTTAGCAGCACAGGTATTGAGCAGCTCGGTTGCAGATGCTATAGAGTATTTAAGGCAAATAGGACATTCAGACTTTCAAAACTCAGAATCAACTGTAGAGTTCATCAGATATATTGACAGAATGTTTGACATGCTCAATTCTAGAAATCCTTTTGGGAAAGGATTTAAGGCACCCATAAGACCAAAAACAAGTAACTATTTCCGAGAGATATTTACTTCATCGATGGATTACTTAAAAACCTTAAAAATAGATGATATTCCAATACTACAGCATCCTAGAAAAACTTTTGCTTTGGGACTTATTACAGCAATGGAAAGTACATTAAATCTTGCAGAAGATTTATTTCAATCAACAAATCAGCCACAGTATTTTCTTACATACAAGTGCTCACAAGACCATTTGGAATTATTCTTCAGCAGCATAAGAGCTCGAGGAGGTTGGAATAATAACCCAAATAGTTTGCAATTTAAATGGTCCTTACGTCAACTCCTGTTTAGAAATAAAGTAACTCCAAGTGTAAATGGAAACTGTGTAGACTTAGGTTTAGGAAGTGATTATGGTTCTGCTTTTGAATTTCGGACAAGTAAAAGAAGCCTAAACGACTATTCTGAAAATGAAGAAAGTTGTAATAATGTCGAACCCATTTTACTTACTGATAATCAAGAAAATATTATATATTACATTGCAGGTTATATAGTCAGAAAAATGTTATCCAAACTAAATTGTAAATTTTGTACAGATATTCTGTTATTTTCAAAGAAAGATGAACATAGTTATTGTAATACAAATGATAGTCATAGGTTTTTAAACTTTAAAAATAGGGGTGGCTTAATTTGCGTTTCTGAAATAGTAAATAAGATTGTTTGCTATTCTGAAAGGCAATTTAAATTAACATTCCAACACGGTTTAAATTGCCACAAAAAACCCAAACAGATTATTTTAAATAACGCAATTCGTCATTTTTCAGAAAAATTGTATCTTTTTAAACCCAATCATCCAATTGTTGAAGAATTTGGTTTCGAAGATTTGCACGAAATTCAATTAATAAAAGCAATTGTAAATTATTACTTAACATGTAGATTGCATTATTATGGTAGAAACGAAACTGAAAAGTTTATAGGGAAAGGTTCAAGCATAAGACACAAATTAAATAAACTAATTCTGTTTAACAATGTTTAATCTTTGTATATTAATGTATTGTTTTTTTATATTGTAAATATAAGAGATTTTGAATACATATTTTTGCATTTTCTGTGTATTTTATTACTAGTATTTTTCTTTATGCGGCGAAATTTAGTCCTTTATTATAGAAACTGCTGTAAGTCTGAAGTAAATCACGAATTTTATTGATTATATAAAAATTTTACAACCTTAATCTCAATACAAAAGTATCGACAAATAGTTTTCTTTCACTCTTTAAAGCCCTGACCCCCCGTATCTTCTTTTACCTGTATTTCTACATGAATATATGAAATCGGTCCCACCTGTGCAATATTCGTCCAATGTGCTAGACAAGGATGCAAATACCTACGTTATGCTGGTTGCCTAAAATCATCGCGGCCACGCGATTTCGGTGCTCGATGCCGTTCCAGTTACGTTAGTATATAGTTCATTGTTTGGAGTGTACCTTCATTTCAATAACATGTTTATTACTGCTACTACCAACATACATGATTTATAACTGTCTCATTGTTGTCAACCCTACACTAACGTCATACAGTTTTGAAAAGTGTCACTTTATGTGTCAAAATTAGATATATACTTGTATGCCGTTCACAATTCGAAGACGTATATGAATATATACCTTTCCAACTTAAAATTGAGAATAATCAACTTCAAATTGAGAATAACCAACTTCAAATTGAGAATAATCAACTTCAAATTAAGAATAATCAACTTCAAATTGAGAATAATCAACTTCAAATTGAGAATAATCAACTTCAAATTGAGAATTAATAAATTTGCTGTTCGCGTTGATGTATCAAAACAATACCAAACGTCAGTGTTACTGAGTATCATTTAGCGTCAGTGGTAAGACATTTACCATTCCTTACATTAAAAACGCGAAGCTGCCAAAGTTAACCAGCAAATTTGTGCCGTATATAACTGTCAAGGGGACTGGAGAGGGTTTGCGATTATATTGGGCGTTAAAAAATCGACTGTCTACCAATGGGAAAAAATCAAGAAAATGAGGAAAAGCCACGTGGGGGACAAAAATTTGTGAAATTCACCGAGGAGCATCGTCGATTTATCGTTCAACACATTGAAGAAAACCCAAAATTAACATTAAAATAACTTAAACTAAAAATGGAAGTGCAACATCAAACAACAGTACCTAAAGAAACACTTCGAAAACATTTGAGCAAATTGTTGTTCACATTGAAAGACATATGAAAAGAACCTGAAAGAACAAATAGTGATGAAAATAAGATAAAACGTTGTGAGTATATTCAGCAACTTTTAATTTACAAGCGAATAACGTGCCAATTATACACATGGACGAGACAAATTTTAGTTTATTCATATCAAGAAGACACAAGAAGATGATTTAGAAAGGGTTCCCGCTGCAGAAATATAATAGCTGGTTGTCGCGGAGCCAATACACATGTTATATGCCGTATGGTAATATGGGAATGATTCACAACGAGATCATAAGAGGTGCCTTCAGAATGGAAAACGCAAATCAATTTGTCCGTCAGTGTTTGTGTGCAACCCATAACATTTTTCAAACTCATGTGGTGTTGGTAATTGACAATGCTCAGTGCCATGCCGGTATAGAAACTGTAGGGTAAGTCCGGGATAGATACATCACTTTTTTTCAAAATGCTGTACTTTTGTTAATTTTAAGAGAATTGTTTGGTAACTGCTGGAAATAAATACATATTATGATTCAGTAGCTGATTTTTATTGCAGTCTAAGGAAAAACTAAACATACTTTAATAAATTAACAAAAAAATGTAACACAATGAGTGGTCCAACCAACCCAGTGTTAAATTATATCTAATTTATAGTAAGCTGGCGCCATTTACCGATTAATATATGCTTTTTTATTTGCAATACATTTATTAAAACAAGCAGTCTGTTACGGTAACAGTGTGTGTTTCACTTTCACATTTTTATCCTTAAATATTAACAGGTTATGGACCCAGGGCGTTCTATTGTGAAAGCTTAATTTCTTATATACGTGTTAGTCCTGTTATTACGTAAAGTTAGACTCGCAATCGTAAATTCCTTTTTGTGAACAGTGTACGGTACGAGAAGTGAAAATAACAAAATGGCCGTCAACTATCTTGCCGGTATCTCAGTTACAAGATCGTGAAAAGTATGAGGAATGGTCGTTTGCCATAGAAAATTTTCTCGTACTTGAAGGCCTAAGCAAATGAGTAAGTGGTGAAGAAAGAGATACAGGACAGATAGCAAAAGCCAAAGCGAAAATTGTATTGTCTCTCGATCTTTCTTTGTACGTCCATGTTAAGGACGCTACTACGGCAAATGAGGTTTGGAACAAGCTCAAGGACCTTTATGAAAATAAAGGGTTTACTAGAAAGATTGGTCTTCTTCGTAGTTTAATTTCAATGAGGTTAGAAACTTGTTCATCCATGGAAGAAAACGTTAACCAAGATTTCCCAGAAGCTCGACAGAGCAGGGTTAAAACTTGATTCAATGTTGATAGAAAGTTTACTTTCGGCGAGATTACCGGATCGTTTTGCCCCAATGATGATGGCTATAGAACATAGCGGAATCGACATTACCAGCGATTCAATAAAAACGAAGTAGCTCGATATACAGCTAGATGGCGATACCCATTCTACTTCAACGGCTGGTGCTTTCGTCGGTAAGGCAGGAAACCAGAAGTGGCATAACAACAAAAACATAACAAACATCAAAGAAATAACAACAAACATAAAGAATTAATTTGCTTTAAATGCAAGAAACCCGGTCATTACATGTCAAAATACCCTCAAGCAAATAATAGTTCAAAGAAGAATGGTGAAAGTAGTCAAATTAAACGTGCTTTAAATGTTTTTCTTAGCTCAAAGTTTAACAACCAAGATTGGTATTTAGACCCTGGAGCGAGTATTCACTTAACTTGCAGGCAAGATTGGCTGAAAAATCTGAGAGAACCAACTTTAAACGAGATTATGATTCCTGGCAGTACAAAAATTTCAGTGCAAAGTTGTGGTGAAATTGAAATACTCACCAACGTTGGTGGAACAAATATTGAAACAGAAATTAAAAACGTGCAGTACGTACCAGGTTTGACTACGAATTTATTATCTGTGAGTGAGCTCTTAAAAAATGGGAATTTTGTTGATTTTGACAAAGCTGAATTCAGGATCTGCAGTGCTGAAAAAGTGTTGGTAGCTAAAGCTTTTCTAATGGAGGGTGTTTAAAGACTCGATGCCACTGAAAAGTGTTTCTTTGCTGGACAAGCAGTGGTTACAGGTAAAACTTGGCACAAAAGGCTGGGTCACATCAACTCGAACTACCTAAACAAAATGAGGGATGGTCTTGTAAATGGTGTAAACTACAATGGTCAGTTGAAAATTGATAAAAATAGTTGTGAAGTATGCTATGAAGGAAAACAATCGCAACAACCTTTCGGACATTCAGGTACAAGAGCAATTGGCTTATTAGATGTAATGCACAGTGATGTAGCAGGACCTATGGAGACAACTTCTATAGGAGGTTCCAAGTATTTTGTACAACTCCAGGATGACTGTAGTCGTTTGTCATTTTAAATAGAGAACGGAAGCAATTTCCATAAAACGCAATCGGCAATTGGAATTGTGTATAACGTCGCTCAGTACATCCCGGCGTAATTCAATGAAGTACTTGTTTGACTTACTCGGCCACCTGGTCTCGCAGCGATAACAATGGACAACCCAGCTATTGTATTCGGAGAATATAGTGTTTGTCAGTGGTGTCGTGTACGTAGATAAAATAAATAAGTTTATCGTATTTCGTAAGAGAAATAGCACGTACATTCCTTTTCTTTTCATTTAAGCAACATCTTCCAATTATATTCACGTAAGTGTGCATAAAATTTCGTTATTTAATTTCGTTTATTTGGATCTAGAATATTCTTACTTTGTGTGTGAAACGTTATTGAAAAATTGCAATAAATCAACCGTAAAACGTCACGTAGGATCGTTAAAGCATGAAAAAAAATTGAACCCGTTGGAATCTGACAATTTTAACGAAGAACTCTGTGAAACTTTTATGGCAGCTAATATTCCATTATTTAAATTGAACAATCCAATTTTGAAGTCATTTCTGAAAAAATATACTGGTCGAAATGTTCCTGATGTATCAACTTTACGCAAATATTATGTTTCTAGGTGCTATACGAGAACAGTAGAACGCATTAGAAGCCATCTTTTAAATCAATACATATGGATAAGCGCCGACGAAACGGTGGATATGTTAGGACGCTGTGTGGTAAATGTTGTAGCTGGTGTACTACATCCAACTATTCCCTATAACTCATATGTAATAGCAACAAGTGTTATAAATAGAGTTGATGCGGAAACAGTTGCTGAAACCATTAAGGAGAATATGCAAAAAATGCTTCATTCGGACGCCACGTACAAAGAAAAAATACTTTTATTTGTCAGTGATAGTGCTGCGTATATGTTAAAAACAGGCAGATTATTGAAGAAAACATATCCTAATATGCTGAATATTACTTGTGTAGCACATGCTCTCCACAGAATCTGTGAATATATCAGAGACACTTTTCCGGAAGTTGATAGACTTGCATCAGCTTTTAAAAAAGTTTTCAGAAAAGCACTATTGAGAGTAGCTCTTTTCACGGAAAAATTTCCATCTCTGTCACTGCCTCCCACTCCAGTAATAACTAGATGGGGGAACATGGCTGGAAGCTACTAGTTATTATGCTGAGAATTTCGATAGTCTAAAATATTTCGTAACACTGCTAAAGGAGGATGCTAGAAGTATTGGTGAGTGCAAGGAGCTCACACAAATCCCAAATTTAAAAAATCAGTTGTACTTTCTTCACGAACATTTTGGAAAATTGCCAAAACTAATCACTTATTTTGAAAATCGAAATCTCAAATTAAATGACGGATTAACCACATTAGATGTGGCTGTTAATAATTTGAAAAGTATTCCAAGTGACTTCGGATGTGGCCTTCGGCAAAAGTTTGAAGCAATTCTTAATAGAAATCCAGATTTAATTACATTGCAGCAATTATGTATGGAGACAATTCCACAAAATCTAACGGCTAAATATGAAGAAATAAAAGAATATTTCCAGTATGCACCTATAACCAGTTGCGATGTAGAAAGGACGTTTTCTATTTATAAGGATGTACTTAATTCAAAGAGAACAAAATTGACAGAAGAAAACCTTGAGAAACTATTGCTAGTCAATATTAATACTCCTTTACTCAACTTGAACGACAAAATGAACAAATAAAAATGTTCCAATTATAGAAATAAAATTAAAAACTTTAAAAATACAACTTTTCAACAAATACATATGTATTTCGTAATTTTATAGATCACCACCCGTTTGTTTTCCAATTATATAAATAAAATTAAGAACTTTATAAATACAACTTTTCAACAAATAAATATGTATTTCGTAATTTTATAGATCACCACCCGTTCGTTTTCCAATTATATAAATAAAATTAAATATTTTAGAAATACAGCCTTTCGCCAGTACTGCATGACTTTGCGTCATGTTGTAAGCGTGTCCGTTCTCTAGTCATTTATTTATTTTGCTAAAACAAAAGATGAAACATTTGATAAATTTAAGCAATTTCAGTGTTTAGTTGAGAAACAGACTGGAAGAAAAATAAAGGTATTTACGAAGAGACAATGGCGGAGAATATGTAAGTGTAAATTTCGAAAATTATTTAAAAAACAGGGTATAGTTCATCAAACTACAAACCCCTATTACCCTGGAGAAAATGGACTTGCTGAAAAGCTAAACAGATCTCTTATCGAAAAAGCTAGGTGTTTATTATTCAAAGCAAGTTTAGAAAAACGGCTTGTTACTTGATAAATAAATCTGTAGTGTATAATAGTTCAAAAACGCCATATGAAATATTTTTTAATCAAAAACCAGATTTGAGTCGTGTTAAAATATTTGGTAGTACAGCTATGACACCCATTCCTACAGAAGGAAGAAAAAATGGGATAAAAATCTGCAAAACTAATTTTAGTGTGATTTTCAGAAACAACAAAGGGTTATAAGCTGTATAATCCTGAAACGGGTCAAATGTGTACAAGTAGAGATGTACTACATATTATATACCTAAGAGGTATGACGACATGAACTTTTATGAAGAAGAAAAGATAGACAATGAAGGTATTGCAAACAAATTGCGACAATTCACATCAAGCTTTGATACAAAATAATACAAATCTGTATAAAAACCAATTTGAATCTGTATATGCATGGACACACAGTACGTATTTACCAGCTTTTGCTTCAACTACCAGACGCATGCGTTTCTGTGTAACCACTTTGTCAATGATAGATTTAGGAAGACAAAAGACTGTAGGTACACTTGCGGTCATGTAGCAAGTTTTGTCCTATCCGAAGACATCAGATAACCTCATGCCATCTGACGGACAAAACCGACCACGCCGGTGCAAAGTGTTTCTTCTCGAATAACCAAGCTATTACTGGAAAAGAAGAAAAAATACGCCATATTACTGTGAGTCCATTAACTCGTCGCCTGGTGGCGTAGTATAGCAAACAAATTACATGTCGATGCGACAAGTAATAGCTTGGCTATTCGAGAAGAAACACTTTGCACCGGCGTGGTCGGTTTTGTCCGTCAGATGGCATGAGGTTATCTGATGTCTTCGGATAGGACAAAACTTGCTACATGACCGCAAGTGTACCTACAGTCTTTTGTCTTCGTAAATCTATCGTTGACAAAGTAGTTACACAGAAACGCATGCGTCTGGTAGTTGAAGCAAAAGCTGATAAATACGTACTGTGTGTCCATGCATATACAGATACAAATTTGTTTTTATACAGATTTGTATTATTTTGTATCAAAGCTTGATGTGAATTGTCGCATCGACATGTAATTTGTTTGCTATACTACGCCACCTGGCGACGAGTTAATGGACTCACAGTAATATGGCGTATTTTTTCTTCTTTTCCAGTAATAGCTTGGCTATTCGAGAAGAAACACTTTGCACCGGCGTGGTCGGTTTTGTCCGTCAGATGGCATGAGGTTATCTGATGTCTTCGGATAGGACAAAACTTGCTACATGACCGCAAGTGTACCTACAGTCTTTTGTCTTCGCAAATCTATCATTGACAAAGTGGTTACACAGAAACGCATGCGTCTGGTAGTTGAAGCAAAAGGTGGTAAATACGTACTGTGTGTCCATGCATATACAGATACAAATTTGTTTTTATACAGATTTGTATTATTTTGTAATGAAGGTATTGAACAAAATGAACCAAATCCAGAAGAAGAACTAAATTCAGTAGTTAAAACTGTATATCCGGAGTGGGATAGAGCTGATCAAACACTTTCCGAAAGTGAACAATCTAATGAAATGTATGTACCTGATGATACAGACACTATTGGTATTACAGAAGATGTCAGGAGGTTACAACGAGAAAGAAAACCAAAGGTTCTTAGAGATTTTGTTACTTACTTTACCCCAGAATGTAAGAATCTTTAAGAAGATATATCAGTTTCAGTGAGAGACCCAGATTCAGTGAAAGAAGTACTTTCATCACCCGATCATCAGAAATGGATAAGTGCCATGACAAGTGAAATGAAAAGTTTTAGTGATAATCATGCATGGGACCTAGTAGATCTTCCTGAGGGTCAGTTACCAGTGAAGTGCAAGTGGGTTTTTAAAAGAAAATACAACAGTGATGGCAGTGTTACTTATAGAGCGAGATTAGTTGCTAAGGGCTTTAGTCAGAGACCAGGTATAGACTTCGGTGAAACTTTTTCCCCAGTAGTCAAACATTCATCGTTGCGGCTGCTTTTGGAATTATCTGTGCAGCTTAATTTGAATACGTATCATTTGGATGTAGTCACAGCTTTTTTAAATGGTAAACTAGAGGAAACTGTATTCGTGGAAATACCGGAGGGTTTCAACGCTGATGCCTGTGGCAATCAAAAAGCAAAAGTTTTAAAATTGAATAGAGCAACTTATGGCTTGAAATAGTCTTCACGGATTTGGTACAAGGAGGTTGAAATTTTACTATTAAGTTTAAAGTATAAAAAATGTGAACCTTGTATATTTGTCAGACGGGGCAATAGCTTTATAACTATAATTGCTTTATATGTTGACGATTTTTTTATCTTCTCTCTAGCCAGAAGGAAGTTCTTTTAAAGGAGCAGTTGGCTTCAAAATTTAAAATTAAAGATTTAGGTGAAATCAAGCAATGCGTGGGCAGAGAGTGAGATCCATGTAAAAATAAGATTTTCTTGGATCAGGAAGAGTATATTAATCAGATTTTAAAAAGATTTGACATGAGCGAGTGTAAACCTGTAGGTATGCCCATAGATAAAAATATTGTATTTGATCAGACAGATTCCAGCATTTGTAAAAAAGAACTGCCTTATCAACAACTATTAGGAAGTTTAATATATTTGTCAGTGTTAACAAGACCTGATATTACTTTTGCAGTAATTTTTTTAAGTCAGTTTAATAATTGTTACAATGACCAGCATTGGAAGGCTGCTAATCGAATTTTCAGATATTTACAAGGTACTAAATCGTTTTACCTAAAATATGAAAAGAATAATTTAGATTTGACAGGTTTTGTTGGTGCAGATTATGCTAGTAATAGTCATGACAGAGGCTTCATTTTTAAATTAACAGGTGGTGCTGTTTCTTGGCAGTGCAGTAAAAAAAACACGATTGCTTTAAGTAGCACAGTAGCCTAATATATGGCTGTCACTGTAGCTTCAAGAGAAGCTATTTATTTTAAGAATGTATTATACGATTTTTTGGGTTTTTCTAAGGTTATTACTGTTTTTAATTATTAGAATCTTAGCAGAGTTTTAACTTGTTTTTACCGGTACTGTATGTAAAATAAAACGTTTTGTAACTTATCTAATATCTGTTTATTTCACATGTATAGCAAGCGCCAATTAAGTTGGCGTGAGGAGGGGGTGCGCAGAAGCCGTTTTTAAAACCGTTCACCCCCACTACTCAAGTAATTGTCAGAATACATTTGTCATTGACGTTTGACGGAAGATAATGTCTTTGCTAGGTGATCATAAAGTGATACACGCTCAGAGGTTAGAATTATCTGACATTTGATGTAAAACCAAATACAAATCTCCCCACTACTTTTAATCCTGTGCGAACTTACCCCTCCTCGCGCCAACTTAATTGGCGTTTGCTATACATCGAGTATATATTTCTACTAACTACCAACTACAACAACTGAAAGAAACTTCGTAACCGCAACAATTAAAACTGCGTATTCTTTTTGGTTGGCACACTGCCAGTAAGGAATGAGCGCGTAATTACAAAAATACTTTAACATTAATGACAATCAAAGCGCTCAAAAGCTAGCATTAAATCCTATATGTCATAAGAGGATAAAGCACATAGACGTGCGTTACCATTTTATTCGAAAAGTTATTTCGAATAAATTAGTTGAATTAAAGTTTTTACCAACCGATGAAATGGTGGCAGACGTACTGACCAAAGGTTTGTGTTTATCCAAACATTCAAAATTAAGTAGTGAGCTAGGCTTAATTAGGGTTAATATTAATTAGATAGTGGGAGTGTTAAATTATATCTAATTTATATTAAGCTGACGCCATCTACCGATTAATATATGCTTTTATATTGTGTTTTACTTTCACATTTTTATCCCTAAATATTAACACCCATAGCATGCGGGTTAGTAGGACTACTTGCTATGGGATAGTTAGACCACTGTCAAACTCAAGCCTAATCGTAAACTTAAACATCATGGTAGAAAATATATAACACATTTTAGAGAGAAGACTACTTTGCCACATAGCTCACACATATCTTCATATTTCATGAGTCGAACACATTTACACCAGTCGTCACTACTTTGTATTTCAGCATAATTTTCCCCACATCCGGTACAGTTGTTTTCATTCCACTCTTCCTCTGGACTGTCGTCATCGTGCATCGCCATTAGTCGTGGTGCCGCTTTTATCATCATTCGGTGTTTATGGTTTTCTTTACTTCTTCAATTTTCTTTTTTGGTTTTTACTGTTTTTTCTTCTCCTTTTATTTTTGTCTATTTATGTTTTGTATGCTTGTCAAATCACTGGCAACTTGGCGAATTCGTTTTCTTAAAGTATTCACAGCTGCCTTAGGCACTGGTGAAATACTCTCTAGAAATTTTCCCGTAGTTATTTCTGGCATTTGCGGTGCCACGTCTGGATCGTTAGAACAAGGAACTGGCGATTGGTTCCGAATGGGTACCCTAGATTTTTTGGGATAGGTGGTGCATCAGCTTGTTCGGAATCTATTTGTGCTGATTCTTCAGTCATATAGGTATACTGTGGTTTAAACGGAACGATTCCTGTAGCTTGAAAGTCAGGTATCCCATTATTTACGGTAGCTGATTTACTCCACGAATCCCCAAGCAGTTTACCAAACTGGTACCGTTTTATTTTTCTAGAGGGATTAATTTTCATAAATCGATTGCACTCTGAATAATAATAGTTCGATTTAAGAAACTTAAAAAAATATGTCTAATGGTTGCAAGAAAAGAGTGGTGTGGCTCAGTAAGCACAAGAACTATTTCATTTGCTTCATAAAACTCCAACACTTCAATTGAACTAGTATGAGCAGCAGGCGCGGCTCGTGATGACGTATTTGGGAGTGCAGTACAATGATGCGAGTGCCTCGTGTGTTTTCGGTGTTTACTAAGAAAACGTTACAGTTAGTACACGAGAATACACGAAGCACTCGCATCATTGTACTTGCACTCCCAAATACGTCATCACGAACCGCGCCTGATGAGAAGTATGCCCATCTAGAATAAGTAGTGCAGTCCCAGCTGATTTCCTAGGTAAAAAATGTTCTTCTAATCACTTTTCGGACTTTTCGCTCATAGCAATAGTTGGTCCCAGAGGCATTCCAGCCTTGTAGCATTCCTTTACATTTTCCCTTTGAAAATACAGAAGGGTGGTAAGAAAACTCTTTCTGCACTGTAACATGCCACAACCGAAATTATCTTTTCTCCCGACGTTATACTTGCCGTTGCTTTGAGCTATTACTTCCCCAGATTTATTATTGTAATGTTTGTCTGTCTAGGTCCTTAAAACTAATGGTAACTTAGACGCACACTATATTAATAATAAAAACGAATAACAATTTAAAAACTAATTACTAACAATAAGCACATTTATGTATTTATATTTATGTAAGTTCACTCGGCGATGATTTGGTATGGAATGAATTCAAATCCCTTCCTCCTGCTATTTATATTAACGGTGAAAACCACTGGTATATTCGACAATCGCCTAGACCTTTCATGTGTTATGCATTTACATTTTCTGGACGGTTCTCGACGTATGAGATTATCGGTGACTCATCACATTATTTAATTGGAGACCCGTTTCGTCAATATTAAACCGTTCCCCGATGTATCGAACAGTTGATATTCACTCAATACGTTCCCAATTAAAGTGAAATAGTTACTAACTACTGTTCTATTTAGTCCTTCAGCTCGTAGTTTTGAAACTCCTTCCGTTCTGCAAATAGTCAGATCTTGGTGACGTGACAAGAACAATTTTTACCAGTCATATCCTGCTTTTCCGGCGTTTTTATTAAAAGTGTTTCATTTTAAGCTCTTCAGCCAGTTCAAATTCCATAATTCTTACTGAATCCTTATCGGGAGCAAAAGCAAACTATTCAAGAAATGTAATATTCAACGATTTATACCGGACGTATTAAATTTGAACGATCTAATCATGTAATTTACAAAATCCATTTATTAATTGTGTTACTTTACATGTTACAATATAGTAAAAGCAATTTTCATTTGTAATTGTTTGTTCTCATTTTGAAATTTTTTATTCTTGATTTGAAATTGATTATTCTCAATTTGAAATTATTTGTTCTCATTTTGTAAGTGTTTATTCACAATTCGAACTTGATTAATCCCAAATTGAAGTTGAAAATGTATAGGTACCTAGATTTTGTCAGTAAGCAACTAACAAATAATTCTTAAAATTTGAAATGTAAAATATGTTTCTTATTGTACTTAATACGTGTTTTTACTTAATAAAGAAATTGAACCGAAGAGAAAATAAGTAATTTGTAAGTTTTTCATTATACACTATAATTCATCTGGTCTTAAAATATTTAAAGCTTATTTAGGGGAAATTGTAATTTGATAACACCATAACACATTCTGAATTTATAAAACTGTATTTGCACTAATTAATGTAATTGGTGGAATTCAGATTAAGGAGTATAATTAAGAATTCATTAGTCAATAATGACATTATTTTTCTATGATGTTTTGTATTTACAACGAACGCAAATCAATCACCACAAATATTGGAAGCGTTGGAACCACAAAGAGAGTAGTTTACTATCTGAGGTTATGTTATTCAATGTTATGCGTCATTTTAAAATGATCTTCATTTGCAATTCTGTGATATACATTTTATAAAATCAAGAAATGATATGGGTAATTGCTGTTTGAAGAAAACGCAAAAGAAGTATGGTGACCTATACATATGCTCATTGCACACTGCATTTGTTTTTCTATTGCAGAAAAATCGTTTTATTATTATTAGGATTAGATAATGCCGGAAAAACTGTAGCAGCCAAAAACTTAGCAGGAGAACCAATTAAAGAAGTCGTTCCTACAGTAGGTTTTTCAGTAATTAGATTTCCATATCTAAGATTCAATGTAGAAGTATTTGATTTAGGTGGAGGTTCAAATATTAGAGGTATATGGAATCAATATTTTGTTGATGTAAGTAGTAAGTACTGGAGTTAATTACTAGCACTAATTATATTCAGTCACTTTTAGGCACATGGAGTAATATTTGTTGTTGATTCAAGTGACTATTCACGATTAAATGAAGTAAAAGAAATTTTACATAGCTTATTGTCAAATGAACAAATTTCTGGAAAACCATTGCTGTTACTGGCAAATAAACAAGACAATGAAAATGCCCTTGATGAATTAGATTTGATTGAAAATCTTGAATTAGAATATTTGGTAAATAAAGTAAAATCTCCTACTTTAGTAGAGTCTTGTTCTGCAACAGATACATTTAGTAAATCAAGACTAAATATTGGGATTAAAAGAGGATGTAATTGGTTACTAAATTGTATTATTAGGGAATATGAAATATTGAATATAAGAGTACAAGATGACATTAAACAACAACAAATTATAAACTCACTGGCTAGAAAAAAAATATTGGAAAAATTAACTCTGTTGAATGATAAAAAACACAATACAGGAAATGAAGCTATACTTGAATTATCTCCTGATCAAAGTCCAAGTATAAATAATGTAGAAACCAAAAGTTTCTGTGTTACTTCATTAAATACTAACACTTCTTGCCCATCTATACCATCAATTTGTAATGGAACTGAATATGATGTACTTAAAGAGAGACCCAAGTCTGCAACACAAATGATTAAGAATCAGTTACTACTAGAATATAAACAAAGAAAAATCTGTATTAAAAAACCATCAAATAAAACACAGCCAATAAATTTATTAGGTTCAAAATTATTGGATACATCTAATAGAATGATTTCTAATGATCGTAGATTATTAAAATCAGCTGGTGATTCAGTATATGTCGTGCCTAATATACCATATACTATGTATAATAGCATAAATAGTGGTTATTCAGATGGAAATACATTAGAAATGAAAAGTACTTGAAAGTTGTCCATATTGTAATGTTTGATGCTATTTTTTTAAGTGTATCGTTAAATGTTTCAATTTTGTACGTTTTGAACTTATATTAAAAACTATACTTACATATCTTTAAATTATAGAATAAATATTGTAATTTTTTTACTGGAACTTACATATTAAAGAGGGTACATTGTATTGTATAATATATATTTAATAATAGGTAAGAGTTCCGAATCCTTATCGTCGATTTAATTTGCAAAGAAAGCTTACGTTACCCTGGTTTCAAAAAATTGCTTCTTTTTGTGAAGAAATGGAAAGAAAGTATTGAAATATATACTTTAAAATCGCATTTTAAGGTTATATTTCCCCAGTTTCCACTAGTTTTGCGTTGCATAAAATTAAACGTCATCAACAATTTCTGTATTAAAATTATCGACAACCGCCAAACATAAATCATTACAAATTTAAAAGTTCTCTTAGTATATATTTTTGAAATAAATATGTACTAATTATTTACATTTTTTTAATTGTCTACTAATGAGTAATGAATTAACATTTTGAAATGGTAGTAAGTATACATTATATTAAAATTTCGTTTCGGATATTTCTATTTTAAAAAACATTAAATGGTTACATAAATAAAATAGAAAAAAACTCACTCTGATTTATTGGTTTCTTTCACTAACATTCTCGATATACTTATAAACCAACATACATAGCGTTATATTACATCGTCTCAAGTAATATAAATTAACAAACACTTTAAAGTAAACCACTAGTTTTCGAGACAAATTACCTAAATAAATAACTGCTTTAACATAACAAAAATTTGTTGGATAGCAAACATACGGAAAATCTACCCAATGCAAATAAATTAAAAAAATATATCTGCATATCACCACCATTCATTCACACTAAAATAATCAAATAAAAGTGAATTCTGGAAATTCAGCAAAATTGCTCTATGTTAAAATAAAATGGTAGGTATTCCATTTGGTAGCTGCAACAAATCCTTAAAGAAAATAAGCTTAGAAATTTGAATTGTTCCAGAAACATTTAGAAAAACAAAATTAATGTTAAATACGACAATAGGTACAATAAATTCGTAATTTCCTTGAGACAATGTGATAATTTAATTAATGCCTGCTATAATGATATGTATGCATGTATAGCACGCGCCAATTAAGTTGGCGCGAGGAGGGGGTGCGCAGAAGCCGTTTTTAAAAACGTCCACCCCCACTACTCAAGTATTTGTCAGAATACATTTGTCATTGACATTTGACAGAACCTAATGTCTTTGCTAGGGAATCATAAAGTGATACAGGCTCAGAGGTTAGAATTATCTGACATTTGATGTAAAACCAAATACAAATATCCCCACTACTTTTAATCCTCCGCGAACTTACCCCTCCTCGCGCCAACTTATTTGGCGTTTGCTATATACCTAGCTGTTTGGTTTTGCCATTCATTAATTCACTATGATAAATGATTAAAGAATTACATAATCATAAATGTTGTAAATTCTTGATAGTTCATTTTATTTTTCATGTGGTGTTATAGTTTAATTTGATTTGCTGTTTACGCAGCTTTGTTCAATTTATAGTAATTTTAAAGTAATTACGTATGTTCATTTGAAAAGTCAATCTAGGTTACTTTGAAATTTTGATAGAATGAGACGCGTATGTGTTTGTTGTTCCGTAAACGTAAATCCATATGACATTTGATGATGTCAATCACATTTGTTATTTATTTGTATGTATGAAACTGTCAAAATATACGACTTCGTAGGTTAAGTAGTAAATTTTAATTTACGACATACTTCAAAATATTCTCAGTAAATCACATGCTACTAGATTGACTTTTCAAATGAACACTTGTTATAACTAAAGTATATGTTTACATAACCTACAAATTCGATCGACTGTCAACAAACTTATTTGGCCCGGAAACGAAGTCAGTTTCCATATTCATTTTGCAATTTACAGTATTTAATATGAAGCCGAAGTACAGATTTGAATCATACAATGTTATATTGATGACACAGGGATCATATTTCCTGACGAGAAGTATACCGGGTGTCCAAGGTCAAGTGCACCAGGTTGGCAACGCCAGATTTAATTTGGTAAGACTGTAATATTGCCTGCCTTGACTTGGTAACTTCATTCTTATTATGTTTAGTTGTCAAAAATGAATATCTTATGTATAGGCATTGAACTATATAGTAATACTGGAACGCGCACGCTGTACTCGGAGAATGAGGATCGACTGTTAGACGAGTGCGGCTGCACGGAGGGGATACCTATCTTTATTCCACTCAAGCGCTTATATGAAACAAATGCTACCTTCCACTGAATTTGGTCCAGGTGCGATCTAACAGGTAGAAAGCGCAACCCACAATAATTATCAAGTTTTTGGAAATAAAAGAACAAGTTGAAAGTGAATTTTTAATACATATATAGTTACAAAATAAACTATAAAAGTTAAATCTAAAAAAAGGTTATATTATATTTTTACATTTAAAAATATCTATACACTAATATTAAATGTGATAAAACAATATTGTTTTATTCAACTTATGCCTTAATGTTGCCTTCTCCCCTAGGAACTGCAATGTTTTTTTTTTTACGTGAGTTTGAATTCCAATATTATTGACGGTATCAATACATGGACGTTTTCTTGTTTGTCTTCTTGTACCTGTGGGTTTCTCCAACAAGTATTGGGGAAAATTAAAAATAGAAGGAACCGCATCTTTCTTTAATAATTTCTTATTTAAAGAAGACTCTAAATAACTATTCTCTGTAAAATGATCACTGCATATAACAGTATGAGCATTAGGTTTTAAATTTTCCAAATGTAGTGCCTTTATCCATAATTCTAAAACTGCAGGTCTTAACAGTGGAAATCTACCAAAAATAATAAATAGAGTGGTAGAAAGAACGATGTTATTGCTTAATTAGTCAAATTACAAAAACTTTAAAAAAATTTCCTTTCATTTGTTCTAAAGCCCTTTATTTATTTAATTAATAATTTTTTTATATGTTAAATTGTTTTCGTTTCCTTTTATTTTAATAAATTCATGATTTTTAAAAAAATTGAGCTATATAAACTTCCTATAAACCTACTATTATGTACTTACGGTTACTTACTTATGAAAACGAATGTGTTTTCCAGGTACACGTTCATTTTTGCATCCATATGCACAACAATACACTACCATTTTAACTTTAAAATAAAGTATTTTAACGAAAATTAAACGGACGTAAGGAAACGCGCATTTACTCTCTAAAGAGTATGAGAGAGAAGTACCCCCTTTCTAGCAGCGCGCTCGTTCTAACACAGTGGTCACAGATTTCGGCCAGTCCGTACGTCTGCGTGCTCGTTCCAGTAGTACTATATAGTTCAATGTGTAAAGGTTATGTTAGCATAGTTTGTATTCATAACCTTTATAATTAAATTTCATGTATTGATTCAATTCCATCGCTGAATTGATAACTTTTTTTTAAGAAAAACGAAATACTGATGATCATTAAAATATTAAATTTACTAACTTGATATACCTAGATAGATAGACAGATAGGTAAATACTAACCATACAATTGAGAAAATTAGAAATTGCAAATAAGTATAAGAAATTTATTTTTATAAGTTTTCCACAAAGAAGAAAAAGCAGTACAATAAAGTCGCAATACATTAAAAAAATAAAATTCTACAATTGTAAGAAGCAAAAGACTTAAGGGGACATATGGTTAAAATAAATTACAAATGATTTTCAAAATGTGCACCATTATGTTGCAAACATAAATGTTGCATAACTAGAATTTTGTAGGGATGCATATGCAATTTCTTCCTTACGGCCATATGTGCACTTCCACGAGAAATACCTACAATTTGATAAATATGAAAAAGGAATATTCTCTGAATCACACGGGTACCTGTTTGCAGTGCCAATTTTCTAACAGATTTGTAAGGACTAACATCCATTCTTTGCCTGATATCATCCACTCTATCTTCTGTCAGCACAGATGGTGCTTGATCAGCCTTCCGTTTTGTAACGCTACCAGTTTCCATAAACCTCTTTATCAGTCTATTACGATGACACATAAATGTTTCATAAGCTATCATCACATCAGGATACTCATTATGGAACTGTTGAAAGCATGAGGGTAGTGAATATTCCCAGTTTCCATTTTCGGTTAATGTCGCACTTCGAAAATGCGCCATCACAATAAATGTATCTTGCTGTAATGTAAACGGCATTGACTTGAAAAAGATAGTTTGTATAATGATTACAGACAACAGATTAAAGGTACCGATTAAAGAAATGAATGCAAAAGCTGATAGAATCACTAACAAAAACATAAATACAATAATGACTGAAAACTGACAGCAGTGGGACGGGTTAACGTAAACCTGTCCGACATATAGATATAAAACTGAACTATTTTTCTTCGAAGCAGGGATTTTTGTGTTGCCAACCCGGTGCACTTGCAATTGGACACGGTGTATGTTGATACACTGTGAGCAACGATTGACACGTCTGAAGTTGTAGCTTCATTAACCCGATATCAAAAATATATTCCATATATCAATACTTATTTCTTTCAGAATAATTGAAACATACATGAGTAGGTAAACCCCACCAGCTTTGTATAATACAAAGGTATTTTTAATAATATAAAATATTATTAAAAATCTGGTGTGAAGAACACAAATACAGGTTCACTATTAATATTTTTTGTGAACGTGTCCGAACATATCCCTCCCCAGAGACGTAGATACGTATTTCGCCTTTCTACAGGCTCGTCGGTACGCTCCTGCTGGAGAAAGGATATTCTCAGACACATTCACAAAAAAGAACCACATCACCGAAATTATCCAGACCGGGCGTAGAAGTAAATTCAGGGATATGTTCGGACACGTTCACAAAAAATATTAATAGTGAACCTGTATTTGTGTTCTTCACACCAGATTTTTAACAATATTTTATATTATTAAAAATACCTTTGTATTATTTCTTTCATATGTCAAAAAGCAATTTTCAATAGAGTTCACGCGTTTTCTCTTGACACCAACCTGCGCGAAAATATAAACGTCATGTGCTACAGACAGTCCAAGAAATATCGGATATCGGTGTAGGATATGTTCATAAGTGATTAATAGAGCAGACCAATTTACGTGCGCGCCATGTGAGCCGGTATGGGAGTGTAATTCGTAATATATTAGAATATGCGATAGAATAGGGACGCAACATGAGCTTGTTACCGATATAAGTATAGAAGTAGAGACATTTATTCTATCAGAAATAATTAAATATACATTTGGTTTTCCGCTATTAAAGTAATTATGCATAAACACGAAAAATAAGAATAGTACATATTATAGCAGCGTTGTATGTACCTATAAATAAAATGGAAAATGTATGAAATCAGTGATTGTGTGCACGACAGAGGAAATCCATAATAAACTTACCGTAGATTTGGATGGCTTGGGACGAGCGGTTGTCTTGGGACAAACTGCAGATTGGTTTTTGAAAGTGTACTGGCATTGAGTAGATGAACTTCGAAAAGGTATAGAATATGTTGGTAATGGATGGCTGGAGCCTATTAAATATAAAGCAGTTGAAAATATCTTCGCGTGGTTGTGTATTTGTGCGGACTTACAGGTGAGTAAAAATGGGCTTTTTATGTAGCCTTGACACTTCTTATCAGTCGCGAGTGCCTATTGGACATATGTGGTCCGGATATTTTTTTTTGGGATGTCTGTTATGCATTTTAAACATATTATGTGATACGAAAAATACATAACCTTACAAATACACGTGGGCTAATATTTTGTTTTTGTTTGTCATTTTTAGAGTGTTTTGGGACATGCCAAATTAATACGTGCGGACGGTGGGGAGTCGCAAATATCGCGATTTCAGTGATGAAACACTTCAAACAGCACTAAATGAAATTGGAACAAATAATTTAACTTTTAGAGAAGCTAGTGATAAATATGGCATACATAAATCCACTTTGGTAAGAAAGTACAACCGTACAAATATGAAACGTGCTGGTGGACAAACAATGTTAACAGCAAATGAGGAAAAGAACATTGCCGAAGCAATCACACAAGCAAGTGAACGGGGGTTTCCCTTAGAACGAGGCGACATACAAGATTTAGTACAGGGATATTTAAACAGACTAGGCAAGACCATCACAAAATTTCGGATCAATAGGCCTGGCAACAGCTGGTACTATGGTTTTATTTCCAGACATCAAAATTTAACGTTGCGACTGTCGGAGAATATCAAGAGGAGCCGGGCTGCGGTTTCAGTAGATATCCTTGATGAATATTTTGATAATTTAACTGATTCATTGAGGGATGTGCCACCACAGAACATTCTAAATTATGATGAAAGTGGATTTGTCGATGATCCAGGACGAAATAAAGTGGTGGTAAGGAGAAAAGCAAAACACGCTGAGAGAGTTATGGACTCGACCAAAACAAATACTTCAGTCATGTTTTGTGTAAGCGGATCTGGGATTACATTGCCACCTTATATTGTTTATAAGGCTGATCATCTTTGGAGCACCTGGACAGAAAGGGGTCCGGAAAATGCTCGATACAACCGTAGCAAATCCGGCTGGTTTGACCAGGCGCTTTTTGAGGATTGGTTTATGACAGTCGCGTTGCCTTACCTCCGGAACTTGAATGGACCCAAAGTGCTATTGGGTGACAATCTCGCTAGCCACATTTCTCTCAAAGTTCTAGAAGAATGTAAAACAAATAATATCAGATTTATACTTTTACCGCCCAATAGCACTCACCTTTTCCAACCACCGGACGTAAGCTGCTTTAGATCTATCAAAGGAACATGGAAAGAAGTGTTAAAAGTCTGCAAAAAGAAAAACCGAGGACCTTTAAGAAAAGACATGTTTCCTAGTTTACTTCGTCGAACATTAGAAAAAGTGGGTGCCAATCATAAAGATAACATTATTGCAGGATTTAGAGCCACAGGAATATTTCCACTTGGGTAATTGGCGAGACAATGAAAAGCTTTTTTGAAGAACTTCGATATGGAAAAAGAGGAATCAACGCTTCAGCAACTCCCAAGCCTGCAAGGAAAAAGAAAAAATTAGACGTGCCTGCTGGAAAGAGTGTAGCGTTGGAAGACGTAAAAACAGCTGAAGAAAATAAGGCGACACCATCCACATCACAAACGCCGGCCAAAATGAAAAAGCTGTCGTCCGCTGATACGTATGAACTCCAAGACACTGACTCTGAAAATGGTCAAGCTGGAGGATTTTCTTCAAATGACGATGAAATTGAAGAATCAGAGACTTCAGCAATTATTATTGAACCGGATAAGAAAGGATTTAATGAGTTAGAAATACACGACTTCGTGATAGTGGAACTGAAGTCTGTGAAGGGAAGGAGTCAACGATTCATTAGTAAAATTATTGAAACAAATCCACATCGTTGCTCATTTGTAAAAGAAAGCGCAAAAACTAGGAATGCTTTCATTTTCCCTGAAAACCCTGAAGGGGATATCGAAGGTGCCGAATATATTGTTACGCTGCCACCTCCTACAAAGCTGAGAAGGGGAGCATTTTCATTTGACCCTGGTGTGCTGGAGCGATACTTGCGTATCTACGAGTGAAAAAAAGTTTTAATTTTTCAAGTTCCTTTCTATTTTAATGTTCAGAATATTTTTTTGTTTAGCTGTTACCATTGTTTTATTATCTTCTTGTAGAGAATCTCTTTATTTTGTACTAATAAATATTAAAAAACTATCTAGGTACCATTTTTTATTTTCCATGCACCGTAGTCTTCCCTAAAAATTATTTGTTTGTCTCAAGTTGCCTAATTGAGTGTAGATGATAAATCCGTAAAAATACATGGATGTCCCTAGACACCCAAAACGTGAGGTGACTTGGGACAGACACATTTTATTTTTTTTTTCTTGTAATGGAAGGTCAGAATGCATTCACGTTATACCATTTGATACCCCTTGCTATTTAGCATGGTATGGTCTAACCTATTTAGACCATAACATCATACTTTTTGATCCAGGATAAATGAAACTTGACAACGGTCGTTTTCTCGATTTATGTGTCGACGACATTTTATTACGTATGCTTACACTTACATGCAGTCTAAGCAAGTACCAAACACATACTGAATGCTTTTTATTAGTTCTAATGCAATACAATCATCCTCACATCGGCGCGCACGAAAATTGGTCTGCTCTAGTGATTAATTTAATTTAAATATATTCTTGATTAGAATAATCTTATTCATACAGAAAATAATGTATGAATTTTAAACTTCTAAATTATGGTTCTTATTTAAAAAATAGCTTCTGCAATAAGCAAATACATTTTATAAGTATAATACATGCATAAACTTATATACTTGCAGCTTGTATGCATGCATTTTTATTGATTAGGAAGAATTTATTATTTGTCATTAATTAAACAAATTCTACTAGCATATCACAGGTGATCAAAAAAAAAATAGAAATCATTGTACTTTATAATTTGAAGTTTCTTCATGTATTCAACAAAAGAAAATAAGATTTGAACTATGTATATATTTTCTAAACAATTGTACAGGAAAATAATACAAATATAAGTAATATTTTTTTATTGTAAACCATCAATAAATACATGTAAAGCACACACTTTAAGTAACACCGTTATCTCGAAATTTGTTCAAAATTCCTTGCACTGTAGGTTTTGACTTTTCAGTAACATGGAAATTATATATTGTATGTCGAATTACTTGCTCTGCAAATTCATTCACTGTGGATTTTGGAGAAGCTTTTTGAATTATTGTACGTATATGGAAATAGAAATGCATCTTTTTCCCCTGTTTCAATTTGTCGAGCTTCACCAACAATTCATACTAATGTGTCTTTGAAGCTCCAGTTGTTTCAACAACTTTTACGAGAATGTCACCTAAATATGTTAGTATTATAAAAAATAAATGTTGTAACAAACAAATAACAAATGTTGGCAACACCACAACACAACCACGGGGATACATGTTCAAGAAAGACATTCACACAGTAACATATGTTTTGACAAGTAGAAGTTTTCGTTATTGTTTTGTTCATTTGAAATAAAATAGTTCTTTTCATTGCGAAGTCGTGTTACTTTAGAGTTTAACTAAACAAAATAACCATCTATAACCCACCCGTTACACTGACTGTCCAACGTGTGCCTCTAAAGTTTCGTTTTTTTCGCGGATCTGTTTTTTTCGAGTGGTGAATAGAACAATAGCACAGAATTATTGTAAAATCACAGGTTCTTCGTAAAAGTAGTGCGAATACACCGTTTAGCAACTGCCATCACTGACGCGTCTAGAACACTGAATTTACAGTTTCTGCAGCCGTGATACATTTTTTTCTGCAGTTAAAAACAATACTTTCAAGTGTCTTTCGTGCGTTTTGAATTTTTTCTTCGATTTAATAGTGTTATAATAAAATCAGTGTACACTACAAGACAATAGAATTAGTCCACCCATAAACAATAAATTAGATCATTTTGTCAAAGCATAAAGGCTGAAATAAAGTGTTTTGTGATTGTGTTGTTAATGTTTTTGAGATCTGGTAAGATGTTGCAACAGGAGAAAGCAGATATCACGTCAGAAACACCGGAAAAACAACCTATGGTCCAGCAAATTATTCTGACACCAGACATGTTACAGAATCTGCTAGCAAATATGCAAGCATTAACACAAAATACACAACCTACAATGGATGCTGCAGTAAGTATCAATTCCAGTAATTTTTCTGCGTGCAAGTCGCGATTTAATGGTAATCCGGATGCAAATGTGGATGCATTCATTGATGCTATTACTGTGTACAAAGACTGTCTTAACATTTCGGATGCTCACGCGTTGAAAGGACTTTCGATGTTACTCACCGACTCTGCTGCTACGTGGTGGCAAGGAATCAAGTCAACAATAATCACGTTCGATCAGGCTATCGTTTCTCTACGTCATGCGTATGGTTATTCAAAGCCACCCCATCAAATATATTGTGAACTTTTCTCGAATGTGCAAGGTGATGAAAAAACGGACATATTCGTGAGTAGAGCCCGTGCTCTTTTGTCGCGATTAACTGGAGACTCAAAAATAAGTGAACATGTGCAACTGGATATGGTATATGGTCTCCTACGCGTGGACATCAAAGAAAATGTGTCGCGTGACAGTTTTAACAGTTTCAAAGAGTTAATTGAAGCAGCGCGGAAAGTGGAAGAGACATTTTTCGAAAAAAATCTTTCGTTCCGAAATGTTAATGTTTCTTCTGCGCAATATTCTAATAACATAACTACATCAAATAACAAGAAATCGAAAATGCAATGCGCATATTGCAAGAATTACGGGCATAGTAAAGATGACTGTCGTAAGTTAGCTGCGCGCATGCGTTCTGAATCTGGTAAATCCTCATCTAGTGGTAATGCAGTTGCCAGTTCATTAAAAGGTAATGAAACGAAACCAATTAGTTGTTATGGATGTCAAACCCCAGGATACATTCGAAGTAATTGTCCCAGATGTTCTAAACCGAACGATGTTTCCGAATCAACGTCTGCCATGTTGACCGAGTTTTTGAGCAGCTCTTTCGAACAGCAACGGCAAAGAAAAGTGACGTCATCATCGCGTCCACTAGCTTTCGTCAATATAGAAGGTCACAATGGTCTTGCATACCTTGACTCTGGTGCGCAATCAAGCATTGCTGGAGCTACACTCCGAAATTTACTACTAACAGATAGAGTACCTTACTCTTCTCAAATGGTGCAGATGACACTCGCCGACGGCAAACCAACCGAAGTACAAGCACTTGTCTTTAAATTACATATCATTGTACAAAACAGAAAGCATATAATCAATATGATTTCCGTGCCCAATCATGATCATAGCAGGACACTTCTGGGTGCAGACTTTCTTAAAGCGGCAAATATTGTAATTGATGTCCCAAATGATTGCTGGTTTTTTGGCGATACTCCCACACAACCGCATAGATTCGTACAAGAACATGACTACGTGCAACCATGCAATGTAAATATGTTAGATGTGGAGGCTGTTAAGCTCAGGACTGGTGAAGGATGCACTTTAAGTTTAGATGAAAAGCATCAACTAAATGACATTTTGGAAAAAAACATTGAAGTATTCCAACCAAGTCAAGAAGCAACTCCTTATGCCGAACACACAATTACACTTTTAACGGATACACCAATTGCCCTACCACCTTACAGAATGTCAGAAATTAAGAAAAAAGAATTAGAACATGAAGTCAATAAACTACTTTCTGATGGCACAATTGAAGAATGCGAATCACCTTACGCCGCTCCTGTGGTTTTGGTACCAAAGAAGACTGGAGGTATCAGATTAACTGTAGACTACAGAAAACTCAACTCCATCACGAAAGCATATAGATATCCACTGCCACGTATCGATGATATTCTTCATAGTGCTCGTCCAACGAAGTTTATGACCACTTTGGATTTGAGGTCTGGTTACCATCAAGTTTCAGTCCGTGAATGTGATCGGGACAAAACTGCATTTATATGTCCATTGGGAACATTTCGCTATACCCGGATGCCATTTGGAATGAGGAATTCACCCTCTACATTCCAGAGGTTAATGGATAGATTTTGTTCAAGTCTCCAAGATATTACTATCCTCGCCTATCTAGATGATCTTATCATTCTATCACCCACATTCCCAGATCATCTGAAACATCTTCAGATGGTCTTCGACCGTCTCAATGTATTCAGGCTCCGACTAAATAGACCCAAATGCTATTTTTCTTGTTCTACAATTCACTATCTTGGCCATGTTATAACCCTAGAAAGACTTCAACCCAATCCTGACAAAGTAGCTGTGGTGATGAACCGTTCAGATCCCAAAAACGTCAAACAACTCCTTTCCTTTCTTCGAACTTGCTCCTGGTTTCGTCGTTTTATACCGAATTTTGCCGAAGTTGCCAAGCCATTAACATCGCTAACAAAGAAGAAAGCACAATGGTTATGGGGGCCGAGTCAAGGCGAAGCTTTCAGTAAGCTTAAGTATTTGCTATCCACAAGCCCGATTTTACGTCAAGCTGACCCTAATCAGTCTTATATTTTACGTACTGATGCAAGTTCTTATGCGCTTGGAGCCTGTTTACTCCAGAGGGAGGAAACGGACGAAAGGCCAATTGAGTATGCTAGTAGACTCTTAACACCAGCTGAACAGAATTACAGCACCACTGAGAAAGAAGCACTGGCGATAGTGTGGGCTGTTACACAGAAGTTTCGTGGATATCTTGATGGCAGCGCTTGCGTGGTAAGAAGTGATCATCAACCGTTGCGCTGGCTTATGTCACTAAAATCTGCATCAGGACGATTAGCTCGATGGTCATTGAGTCTTCAATCATACGACTTATGCATCGAATATACACCAGGTCGCACCAATGTTGTAGCTGATATGTTATTACGCCCGGTTATCGAGAATACTGAAGTCGACTTCGTAACCATTGATTTACCAATAGAGACTATCGCTAAAATTCGTGAAGATCAACTTAATGATCCAGATTGATGTAAAATAATCGAAGCTTTCGAAAATACCAATAATTACGCAGATGACTTCGAATTTCAGAAATGGACTGCGAGAGGATATCTAATGAACAATGGAATTCTTTTCCGATACGTCCCCGAAATGGATGAAGAAGAAGCCCAGCAAGTTGTGCCTAAGGCTCAGGTACAATCTATCATTTCTAAATACCATGATGACGTCTTAGCAGGACATTATGGTGTCGATCGCACTTTCCAAAGAATTGCTACCAGATATTACTGGCCCGGAATGAGGCGATCGATAGCTGAATATATCTCCAAATGTAACGATTGTCAGCGTTACAAAGCAACGAACTTGAAGCCCGCTGGACAGTTGCAAACTCCTATACAATTTCAAAGATTTGAAGTTTTATCCATAGACTTATTTGGACCACTTCCAGAAACTGACGATGGATATAAATGGATTTACATCATTGAAGACACTTCAAGTAGATGGATTGAGTTATTCCCATTAAAGGCTGCCACTGCCGAAAATTGTGCTAGGTGCTTGATAGACGAGGTCATACTAAGATATGGTGTTCCACGTAGAGTAGTAAGTGATAATGGCGTACAATTTGTGAGCTCTGTTATGCAGCAAGTAGCTCATTGCCTTGGATTTAAGCAGTCGCTAATAACACTTTACTGCCCTGCCGCCAATCCTGTTGAGAGAAAAAACAGAGACCTAAAAACTTAACTTGCCATTCTAACCAAAACCGATCACATTGCCTGGAAGAATAAGCTGCCCGCTATACGGTTTTCAATGAACTCTGTTCGTTCACAAGCCACTGGTTTCAGTGCCGCGTATCTCACTTTTGGAAGAGAACTACGTACTCCAGACGACGTGCATAGAGACATGCGCGTTATTGTAGAAAATGATAACTTTGTTCCGCAAATCACTCCATATTTAAAGAACCTGAGTGTCATCTTGCGAGAAGCTCGTGATAACCATGAACGTGAACAAGATCGAGCAAAACGAAATGCAGACCAACACCGCCGATTCCCAGTAACCTTTCAAGTAGGTGATAAAGTTCTAGTGAATACTCATACTCTGAGTAAAGCTAAAGACTCATATACTTCGAAGTTTGCCCCAAAAAGAGATGGCCCTTACCTGGTTAGCAAGGTGATATCTCCAACCAGTTACGAAGTAGCGTCTATTGACAGACCCGATATTACCTTGGGAAAATATCACGTATCAGCCTTGACGATATATAAGAACGAGAATGACCCGATTCCTGTAAGACCATTGCGAAAGCGAGGAAGACCTCCCATGCAAGCTAGTACGCCAACAGAAGACCTGACCCAAGAGGATTCCGACGACGTCAGCAACAACTTACCTATTGTGGATCGCGATTGCGTGAGTGATGGCCACAATTACACCCCGGATCGTGAACGCGAGTGCACCCGTACACGACAAATAGTGAAACCAAAGTGCTCGTGTTGTTTCTAGAGAGTCCTTTTCTTTTGCTTAACTCCCGAGACGTTTCGTTAAGCAAAGGGGGAGAGTGTAACAAACAAATAACTAATGTTGGCGCCATCTGTAAAACATAGCTGTTACCCAGGAAGAATTTTGGGAGATTATTCATAATGCTTGGCATCAAATTCCTATAAATGTTGTACAAAATATCGTCGCTTCAATGTCTACAAGATTAGATGAAATTATAAATAATAATGTTGGCGCCATCTGTAAAACATAGCTGTTACCCAGGAAGAATTTTGGGAGATTGTTCATAATGCTTGGCATCAAATTCCTATAAATGTTGTACAAAATATCGTCGCTTCAATGTCTACAAGATTAGATGAAATTATAAATAATAACGGTGGAATGACGAAATACTAATTATTTTAATTATATTCTTTCTCTATCGTTTTTAGTAATTTTTATTAGTATATATTGTAAAAATGTTTAATAATTGTCAATGAAACATACATTTTTGGCAATTCCTGACTTACTATTATGAGTAAAGATAGCCACTTAAGTAGTCACAATTTAAACCCACGCAAAAACAGTGTCCCGTTTTTTTGGCTCACGACAGTACAACAATAAGTAAATGTAGAGAGATTTTTGCTAAATATTTTGTAACTGATAATGGAAGAACATTCTGTTGCTATGATTTTCAAAATTTTTTAAAAATGAATAGAGTTGTGTCTAAATTCACAGCCCCTTACAATCCTGCAACAAACGGTCAAATTTAATGTTTGGAAGACAGATTAGAAACCGATTAGACCTGTTTATTCCAGACGATACAAAAAGTAACAAAATTTTTGTAAATATTAACAAACAGGCAAGAAATATTTCTGTGGGGGAAAGAGTAGAATGTAGAAATTATACAACTAAGGTCAAGTGGAAATTTGTAAATGTAAACAAAAAGTTAGGTAAATTATACTATTTAATAAAGATGGATGAGGGTCAATTTTGGAAAAAACATAAATCAGATTAGATCTGTTGGATGTAATACGGTACATCAAGAACCTGAAAATACAGTGTTAGATTATTATGTATCTGACTCAGAGATGTATCCAAGCAAATTTTGTGATCCACCAGACCAAAGAGCACATGAACATTGTTCCACCACATATACCGAACATGAGGAACCACCTGTCACATCTGATACACGTCGAAAAAGAGCTGTACGTGTTCCAGGAAATACAGGGATTTCTATTTGTAAAAGCTTAGTATTGTATTCCTTAAGAGGGAGAGGTGTTATATTAGTTCATATAGTTTTAGTAGGTTGGCAATATACAGGGTCCGGCAACGAAGCGGGGACGAAAGATTACACGCGTATTTGAAAGTTAGTCAAATATTTAGTCATCGGATATCCTTCCGTACCATCAAGCGCACGTTTTAAAAATATTTTGTTTTATACAGGCTGTTCCAGATGGAAATACCAGACTAAAGTTGCATTTTTTTTTAAATGGAACGCCCTGTATATTAATAGATAAAATTATCCGCGCTTGAAAGCTGGTTACATCGATATAATGTTGTATGGGTCTAAAGTTGATAGTTTCTGTGTAAATAATTATTTTACTTGATAAATTGATACATTTCAGTAGGCTATTCTGCATAAGGAAAATCAAAAGATCCGAAACCAATAGAATAGAATATTTTCTACTAGTATACACTTTCGTTGCTACGTGAAATAAATTCTGCAACTGCTCGCGTTATACAGCGCATTCACAATTTCGCAAAATCGAAGAAATCTCGTAATTTTTAAATGGAACACCCTATATATTTTTAGCTCATTGAAAAGCCCTTTTACTACGCTTTCTATTGATACCTCATTTGATGCACCTAGGATGGATCATTTGCTAATTATTTCTATTTAGAGTTGAATTAATGAAAAATGCTTGTATTTTTAGTAGCTAATTTGCGCTTTTAAACCTTCTGTAAGATCGGATATTCAACAAATTATCCATAAATGGTCTATAACAAGAAGAAACCCCATTAAGTACGAGAAACAGTTGATTTTCACTCAGCGGTGAAAGCAAACATTAAATTAATATAAAGTAATATAGCATTTTCAATAGATTCACTGCTGATCAAGTTATCTGGTGTCAGTTTAATAAAAAATTTGCACTAATTAATTTGTATTTTAAAGAATTTTGTAAAACCAACTATTTTACGAATACCTAATATGAAACAATACATACCTACCTGATTAGCTTAACATAAATCGAAATCATGTAGGAAAGAATCAAGTACGAGTAGTATTAAAAGTTTGCACTATTTTAAATAAATACTAATTATTAACCAAGTATAATAACTAGAGACCGGACACGAGGAGTTGATGACTGATGATAAAGTTTTCAATTTTATTTATACAATTATACTTATAATAATAAAACGGGTATATTTACGGCTACAAAATACGAAATACATTTTTATTTGTTAATTTTGTAGTTCAAGTTGAGTAAAGGAGTATTAATATTTACTAGCAATACTTTCTCAAGGTTCTCTTCTGTAAAATTTGTTCTCTTTGAATTAAAAATACATCCTTGTAAATAGAAAACGTCCTTTTTACATCGCAACTGGTTATAGGTGCATACTGGAAATATTATTTTAATTCAGCGTATTTAGCAGATAGATTTTGAGGAATCGTCCCCATATACAATTGCCGCAATGTTATTAATCTGGATTTCTATTAAAAACTGCGTCAAACTTTGCCGGAAGGCCACATCCGAAGCCACTTGGAATATTTTTAAAATTATTAATATCTAATGTGATTAATCCATCTTTTAATTTGAGATTTTGATTTTCAAAATAAGCAATTAGTTTTGTCAAATTTCCAAAGTGTTCCTGAAGAAAGTACAACTGATTTTTTAAATGTGGAATTTGTGTTAGTTCCTTGCGCTCAGAAATACTCCGAGCATCGTCATTTAAACATGCAACGAAATGTTGTAAACTATCAAAATTCTCTGCATAAAAACTAGTAGCTTCCAACCATGTCCCCCATCTAGTTATTACTAAAGAGGGAGGCAGTGACAAAGATGGCTGTTTTTCCCTGTAAAGAGCTATTCTCAATGGTGCTTTTCTTAAAAAGCTTTTAAAAACCGGATACAAGTCTGTCAACTTCTGGAAAGGTGTCTCTGATATATTCACAGATTCTGCTACACAAGTAATATGCAGCATATTAGGGTATGTTTCCTTTAATAGTCTGCCTGTTTTTAATATATATGCAGCACTGTCACTGATAAATAAATGTATTTTTTCTTTGTACCTGTCGTCCGAATGAAGCATTTGGTGCATATTCTCGTAAATGGTTTTAGCTACTGTTTCCGCATCAACTGTATTTATAACTTTTGTTGCTATTACATATGCGTTATATGACTTATATGGAATAGCTGGATGTAGTACACCAGCTACAACATTTACCACCACACAGCGTCCTAATATATCGACAGTTTCATCGACACTTATCCATAGGTACTGATTTGAAAGATGGCTTCTAATGCGTTCTACTGCTTACGATGTAATTAACAGTTAAAACTATGAAAACAAGAAACTAACTCACAGCACTTTATTTATCTTACGAAATATAAACTAATAAATAAAATAAATTATAAAAACCCCGCTTCTATCTACGCTCATGAAAACAGAAATTTAACTGTAAATGTCCAACAAAAAACATCGCAACTGTCGATGAAAACAGATATGCGCGCTAGCCAGATCAATAGTGCATTCAATAACTGCGTGATGTACTTGCAGATGTTGTAGACTATTTATATCGTCCGTCGTAATGACGACGTCATTTCAACACGGTGTCTCCGGTCTCTAATAATAACTAACAAAATAGTTTTACATTCATACATGCACAGCTATATTTAAAAAAGTGCATTTTATTTAACCTGATAAGAATTTCCGAATATTGTTCTGTCAGCAGATACATATATATATATATATATATATATATATATATATATATATATATAGTATATTTTATATCCTTGATAAAGGCATCATTGCCGAAACATGTAGGGTTGTTTTAAATATATATACTTTGAAGTAAACCAGACCTTTAATCGCCAACTGATTGTATTTACCATATCATACCAAGGTCACGAAAATATTATATTTATATATATATATATATATATATATATATATATATATATATACAGGCTGGCCCATTAGTGCGAGGAAGTCCAATATTTCGTTTATTACAGCACATATCAAAAAATGTTTCAAATAGAAGTTGTAGCAAATGCAACACTGCATATTTGTAAAATAATTGGAACTATACAAGGTGCTCAGATTAGTCGAGGCATTTAACCGAAATATTTTTTTAAATGGCATGGTAGCTATATTTTTACATTATCGCAATCAGTATAACGGTGTACATAAGTCACTAGATTTTTTCGACAAAATTTTACCGCGCTGCCAAATTATTGCGAAAAGTATGAAATTTTAGAGAAAATTGCATGATCATAAATGTATCTCATAAAAGTTTACTAATAACATGTAAAGCGAAATTCTTCTTAATTACAAAGAGAAAGAGTTTATTAAACATATGGCATAAGAGTTTTTTTTTTTTCATACACAGGGTGTTTAATATGAAGGCACAAAATCATCACATTTTAATAGGTCAAAACCTTTTTTTTCAAATGAAACACCCTGTATATTATTGCACAATTTTGTAAAGCTACTAAATACCTTCAATTTATGTATATACCATATAGCCTCTAAAGCCAATAGTTTCAGAAGAATTATCGTTTTATGAAATTCTTATTCTACATAAATTAATTTCGAAATGCGACATAATTTATAAAATTTATTAACCCTAAGTAAAATATAAAAACATAAATTTCTTTTCTTCTAGATATCTACAAAACAGTTACTTTATTAAATGCTCAAAATGGCCACCATTTACTTCTAAACAATAATACATGCGGTCATTGAAAGCTCTGCTAACATTTCTTAGCATGGTCTCATCAATAGTTCGGAAAGTGTCTCTTATCCTTTGTTTCATATCTTCCTTTGTTGTTGCGAATGTTTTGTAAACTTGACTTTTAACATAACCCCATATGAAAAAATCTACTTTGTTTAATTCCGGGGAACGGGGTGGCCATTTAACTGGCCCTCCTCTGCCTATCCATCTTTCAGGTAGCCAGTTATTTAAAAACGTATTGACTACACCGGCATGATGAACTGGCGCTCCGTCATGTAAATACCACATCCTTTGCTTGACTTGATTGAGCAGCAATCTTCTTTACTTTTCCGTGCAGTACTTCGTTGGGGCGGGGGTCGGGCCGTCGAAGTACTGCACGGAAAAGTAAAGAAGTTGCCGGGAAAGGGTTGGCGGCCCTACGCAACGGCTGGTTATCCGATCTCTCTAAATTTACGCGACCGGTCACTAAACACACGCACAAGCGCACCAACATACAAAACCCTACACTTACGCGCTCATACAAATACATACCCAGAAAGAGACAAAAGCTGCTAGCAGCGAACAACACATATGTTCACACCTTGCTATCTATTTTTTGGAATACTAAGGCATGACTTATTATTAGAGCTGAGGATGTTTGCGGTATAACCATGGTTATATCATGTAACCATAGTAATTTACTATGGTTACATGATATAACCATGGTTATACCGCAAACATCCTCAGCTCTACTTATTATTATTATTGGAATGTATCTTTGAATAATTTAAACCATAGCAACTCAATTATTTGACATTTATATTCTGTCATTTATATTTTTTATATCCTTGACAAAGGCATCATTGCCGAAACATGTAGGGTTGTTTTAAATATATCTACTTTGAAGTAATAAACCAGACCTTTAATCGCCGACTTATTAAGTTTACCATATCATACCAAGGTCACGAAAATATTATATATACAGGTAACCACCGTTCTTCGCGAAGGATACGTTCTGGAGATGGTCGCGATAAGCGAAATTTCGCGATCAACGAGGGATTTAAAAAAAACATTTTAAGATTCGATAAAACGCTTTATTAATAAGTATACATAATGATAAAAAAATGTCAAATAACATAATTTTTAATTAATTCATTTTGCTTCGCTTTGCAGAAAGGAATCTAGATTCCCTTGTTTGGCCTCTCTACGTTTATTATGCAAAATTTGCCGATAACTGTCAAATAATCCGGCACAAACACGCTTTACGGCACTCACTCGCTCGTAATCTTCGTCGTTTTCTTCTAACAACTCCATACATTAGTTGTGAAGAGAAAGTGCCTTTTCAATGATTTTGACACTTAACTTTCGCACGGGGACAGGTTCCGAGACGTCATATTCTTGGGATTTAGTATTGCAGTCCATTTCCTGCAGCTCTTCATTAGTTAATGGTTCGCCGTGTGATTTTAACAAAGTCCTAATATCATCTACATCAGCACCTTCGATGCCTCCGGAAGTGGCTATAAAACTAATCTCTTCGATGATATTTTGAATATCATTTTTATAATTGATGTGATCTCCAACAATTTCTCTGAACAACGTTTTCCAAACACCCTTCATACACGACTGGGTGACTTCATTCCACGCTTCGCCGATGTTTTTGATAGCTTTCATAATATTAAATTGTTTCCACCAAACTCGCATGGCATCTCTATCACCCTTATCATTTTCTTCAATGAGTTGTCGCATCGTTTTTCTTAAATAATAGGCCTTGAATGTTGCTATTGCGCCTTGATCCATAGGCTGTAAGATGGAAGTGGTATTCGGAGGTAAGAATACCACTTCAACGGAAAAATCGGTACACAGGGTCTCAAGTTCCACAGGATGTCCTAGCGCATTGTCCAACACCAAAAGAGCTCGTGGTTCAACTCCAATATCCTCGTAATATTTTTTTATTGCTGGGCAGAAACAAGTTTTAAACCAGTCGATAAATAAATTTGGTGTCATCCAAGCCTTAGGGTTACTTCGCCAAAAAACTGGTAAATTGTTTTTGGAATAACCTTTCATGGCACGAGGAGTTTCTGATTGATAAATCAACAACGGTTTCAATTTTAATTCTCCGGATGCATTTCTGCCCAGAAGAAGAGTTAGTCGATCCTTGGCTGCTTTAAATCCAGAAGCAGTCTTCTCCTCCATGGAAATAAACGTACGTGTTGGCATTCGTTTCCAATAGAGTCCCGTCTCATCTACATTAAAAATTAAATTTGGTGGATAATTTCCCCTTTTCACAATTTCACGGAACTCCATTGGATATTTTTCAGCTGATTCTACGTCTGCACTAGCTGATTCGCCAATCATTTTAAGATTATGCAAATTTGATCGTTTTATAAACCGATCAAACCAACCTTTGCTTGCTTTAAAAACTTCTCCTCCATGTTGAGATTTTAAATGATCCCAAAGACGGAAATTCATTATTTTGCTTTATTCATTATAATTTGAGTACTCACAGGCATGTGGTGTTGATTTAGATCCTCTATCCATTTGCTTAATACATTTTCCATTTCTGTCATCAAAAAGCTTCTGGTTCGTGAAACTTTTGTCGCTGTAATTGAAGTAACACTTTCGCCAGCCTTTTTAATTTTGTCTTTTTGTTGCACAATTGATCGCACTGTAGACTCAGGCAATTTAAAATCCCTTCCTACAACTGTAAATTTACCACCACTTTCTATTCTTTCTATAATTTTCAGTTTCTTTTCTAAAGTCACTACATTGAGAACTTTCTTAACCGATTTTTCACATTGTCTTTTTGACATTTTAAAAATTACAAAGGGATAAAGAAATATCTACTCAATTTAATTAGCGTGTGTTTGAGAACGCAGCTAAGATTACACTGAAGGGGAAACCCAAATGATGCACTGGCTCAACCGTTCCAGGCAGCCGGGGTAGTACCGATTTGGCGCGTAGAGCGAAAGAAGATCGCGATATAACGAATCCGCACTCGCCGGGGTCGCGAAGAACGGGGGTTACCTGTATATATATATATATATATATATATATATATATATATATATATATATATCTACAATTTAGATATTTGTTTTCCCTATGAAAGGACGACTGTCCTGTATGTAAATAGTGTCAAGTATGAAAGTGAGTTGCTTGACCGTTATATTTTACGACACTATTGAAATTTGGCGTCAATGTATTTCTCCTCTAAAATTAAAAAATATTTAATTAGATAATTAAATTATAAAATGTCGTTTGAAACTACCTAAATGTTAATATAAATTTTATATCAGGGTAAATTTAATTTTAATAATTATTTTAACTAATTTAATAGATTTCCGCAAGCAATCAGCTTCTTTTATATTATAAATAATCCATTTGTCATTAGAGAGTAGCACATTATGGGGTGAAAATCGGTCAAATTTTATATCCATTATTGAATAACTAGTATACGGCCGTATTCACCATACTAAAATTAACAGGTACAGTTCATAAAGTATAAGTTTTCAGTTCGTACTGCCCAAGTGTGAACCGCAAATTGCACTTTATCTCTTTCTAACACACATGGATACGCGCTGTAATACGACACACGTTTGTCATTTTAAGTTAAGACGTACGTCTTTGAAATATTATATTAAATAAAAAGGATAGGTTGTCTAGGAGATGGTCTTATAGTATTCGACTAGTTGTCAAATTATTTCAATATTGTTGTTTATTCTAGGTTAAGCATTCTCCTAATTTGAATATTTAGTTTATCAAAAATTACAAAATCTGTTCTTTTGAGAACAATACTGATAATAAATAGTAATAACAATTAGTGGCAATAAGTACGAAATTGTTTGAAGATCACTTCGACATTTCTAACCTATTTATTTTACAGAATATTTCTTAGATGCATGGTAAATCTCTTGATTCTCAAGCTCAACATCTTGTATTAAATCTTACAGCGTATTTTGAACGGGTAAACGAGAATGGTGGACCATTTATGTCCATCGACCCTGTTCATGAGGTAATTCACATAATCAGTTAGATAAGGCAGTGATAAAATAAGTTTTATTTTCGAGGGTAGCAGAAGCCCTTAATATTTCTGATAGAATGGTGTACATTATTAAACATCGTAGCATTCAGAATCCAGTCTTATCGTCTCCTGGCAAAAAAAAAGGTCTTGTAAGAAGCCAAAAACTAAGGACTTACCAGAAGCAACTAAAATGGCAGTCCGAAATGTTGTTTATGACATGTATAAAGAAAGTATGTTTTTAATATATTGTAAACATTTATTACATGTTCAACTTTTTCAAAAAAACATCTTATCTTAAAAACTCTAAGCAATGTTTTGGCTATGAAAGAATTTGTTCATACAAGTAAAACTACTTTAGCAATATTGCTTAAAGATATTGGTTTTAAATATAAGAAAGAGTAGAAGAATACTGGTAGCCGTAACATTGTGGTAATTCATTTTGAAAATAATAAAATAAAATAAAACAATAACTTTGTTATACCGCTTTATTCACATATAATAGTGACCGCGGTTTCGACATATTTCGACAGTTACACAACATTGAATTCGATTTATTAGATGACCACATTAGACAACAAGTTAGTGAAATTATTCATAAGAAACGACTCATTCAAAACATGAAGTTAGAGTCTCTATCAAACCTACACAATACACCCCTAGTTAACAATACTTTCAGTAATGTGCAGTTTTACCCTAGAGTCATTAATCTCACGAATGTTAACTTCTCAGACAATGAACTTAGCTTATTAAATAAAGGTCCTAAATATGCACCACACATCCATTGTAACAAACAAAAAGAAATTCTAGCAATAGAAACAGAACTGGCATTTGCAAATAACAATCAAATTAGCAGTATCTTAGGTAAAGCCAAAGTTACAAATATTCTAAAAAACAACTCAACATCTCGCAATAATCAGTCAGACAGACGAGCATTGCAAAAGTATTAATCACAAAGTCATAGAAAACAACCTCACGATAACAAAAGCAGATAAAGGAAATTCGTCTGTAATATTAACTTAAGGTGATTATGAAAATAAAGTTAAGAAATTTATAGACGACAATACTATCATAGAATTGAAAATGGGCCCCACTAAACAGTATCAGGCAGAAATTAAAGAATGTGTCAAAAATTGTAATGCAGTAATCTCAAACACAGATAAGTACAAACTTCTCCTCCTCCTCCCTCCCCCTAAATTATACGGTTTAGTAAAAATTCACAAAGAGGAAGCACCCATCAGACCAGTTGTTTCGTTTATTTCTTGCCCCAATAAAAAATTAGCCAAAAAATTAAACATAATAATTAGACAATATACCGAATTTACAGATAGCTCTTCCATAAAAAACGCAATACAGTTAACAGCTAAATTAAAAGATTGTAATATACAAAAGACCGAAATCCTGGTATCATTTGATGTTTCCAACATGTTTTCAAAAATACCACATAAGGAATGCTTAAGGTTAATAGAAAACATATTAGTAAAGAAAAATACAAACCCGGTTGTTATACACGAAATCATATCTCTAACGGAGTTAGTCACCAACCAAAGTTACTTTACATTTAACAACAAATTCTACAAACAAACAGAAGGTCTGGCAATGGGCTCACCTCTAAGTCCTCTATTAGCTGAAATTTTCATGAAGCATATTACAGAAAAAATTCTTTCATCACAACTAGGTAAAGAACATATTAAATTTTGGTATCGGTATGTATGTCGTCTACATACCGATATGTATATCGGTATGTAGACGACATCCTAGCTTGCTTTAAGGGTACTCATAGACAACTACAAACATTTCTGAACTACATACATTCAATCCATTCTAATATCAATTTTACAGTAGAAATAGAAGAGAATAACAGTATTAACTTCCTGGGTTTAAAATTAAACAAATTAAATCAGAGCTTAAAATTTGATATATATCGTAAACCTACTTTCACTGATTGCATTATTCCCAAAGATTCACTACACCCTAAGACACACAAACATTCATTATTTAATTCTATGATGCATAGGGCATTAAATATTCCTTTGTCTAATGAATCTTTTGTTCGTGAAATCAATACTATAAAACAAATAGCGGTAAACAATAGTTATAAAAGTAGCGTAATTGACAGTATACTAAAGAAAAAACAGTTACAAGTGGCCCTTAGTTTAGTATATCCTAAAGATAGTGCTAATTTGAAACAATTTGTCTCGTTAACTTACTTCGGTAAAATAAGCGAGCAAATTGGAAATATAATTTCAAAAAATAATAGTAATGTTAGTATAACTTACAAACTATATGTAAAACAAGTAATTTCATTTTTAACGCAAAACCTAAAACAGATATCAATAACAAATCAGGAGTGTAATAAATTATATTGTAATGATTGTAAAAGTCTATATATAGGTCAGACTGGTCGAAGTTTTATTATACGGGAAAAAGAACACAGGAGGTCATATAAACTAAAGAAGACAGATTCAACATTCGCAAACCATCTTATTTCAGAAAGGCATACATTTGGTCATCGTAAAATATTGCATTTGGCCGAGAAAGGTCGTAAATTAAATCTTTTAGAGGCCCTAGAAATTTTTAAAAGCCGAAACAACACAATAGATATCGTTTTGAACGACCAGTTGGATCTTATATATACACCTCTTTTCCAATGTTGTATATAATAGTTAAGTATATAGTAGTAATTTTAAATAACATCATAAATCACCCCCATATATTTTTGTGTCATTTATAAGTTCTATGTAGGCCTGTAACTTTTGCAGTTTGATAATAACATTGTATGTCGAAACCGCGGTCACTATTATATGTGAATAAAGTGGTATAACAAAGTTATTGTTTTATTTTATTTTATTATTTTCGAATAACTTAAATTCAACTTTACGTCAGGTCGTGTTCCGTGATGAAACTTGGATCTTTTCGAATGGGAATAGAATGAAATCCTGGGAAAATGATAATATAAAAAGTGTTAGGAAACCCAAAAGCTAGGATGTTAAACGGTTAATTATTATACATGCTGCCACAGAAAATATGGCTCATTAAAGGAGCTAGTCTGATTTTTCCATCAAAAGCAATCACTGGTGATTACCATGGAGAAATGAATGGGGACTCCAATGGGTAAATAATCAGCTTAGGTACCATCACTTATAATAATGGATAATGCTCCTTATCATAGTGCTATTCAAAATAAACAACCAAATACCTCCTCCAAAAAACAGAAATTATGGAATGTTTGAGAATAAAGATATAAGCTATTCACCTGCAATGACTAAGAATGAATTAATTTAATTAGTAAAATATCATAAAGGAGAGAAGATATTTATTCTAGATGAAATAATAAGAGAAAGTGGACATGAAGTTTTAAGGTTACCCCTATACGATTGTGACTTCAACGCAATTGAAAAGATTTTGGCTAAGGTTAAAAATTATTATAATTCAAGTATTGCAAGAAATGGTTATTCAGATGAAAGACTTAAAGAAATGTGGAATGAAGCTTTGCACCAGTGTGATAAAATTACTTGATATAATTGTGTTACGCATACGGAAAATTTAATTAAAAAATGGGGTGAGCGAGAGCAATTTCTTGATAGGGCAGAGATTACTCCAATAATAATTAATGTAAACGACTCATGTTCTGAGTCAGAATCAGAAACTGATTAGTAGAGCTGAGGATGTTTGCGGTATAACCATGGTTATATCATGTAACCATAGTAAATTACTATGGTTACATGATATAACCATGGTTATACCGCAAACATCCTCAGCTCTACTGATTAGTAAACTAGGTAACTATCTTATTTTGACAAAATATTTTTGTATTTATATTTTGTAGAAGTTTAATATGGTAGCATTAATATTACCATAAAAACCATTAATGTGCATCATTTGTATGCACATAATATGAAGCAGCGAAGAAATTACTGCCACTGGTTCAACGAAACATTACATGATAAAGATCTCGTGGCAATGTTTTATTTGAATGAAGTTTTTTTTTATTGCTGGTGTACTAACTTGCAAAATTATCAAATGTAGTTATCAGAAAATCCTCATGTATTTGTTAAATATTATCTTCATCTAATAAAGGATAATATGAATTTGGATTGTATTATCTGCAAGACGAATTATTATACCATTATTTTCTTAAGAAACAATAAAATATTAAATGTAGACTATATAAATGTTTTCTTTTATGTATAATTTTATAAATGTAATTTGACAACTCTTAGAAGGTTTTAATTATTTTTCAAAGAGTTACGAACATAACTTTTGTATTCTTTTCCAACCCTTAAAAGGTTTTAATTCTTTTACAAAGAGTTAGGAACATAACTTTTGTATTCTTTTCCAATATATTTAAATTTATGTAAAATATAAACAATATATAAATTAAGTAGAAATCTAAATTATACATTGAATTAATACATTCCCAATCTTCTTAGCCCAGATATAGTGCAAGAAAATGATTTTGGTAGGTATGTTATTCTTAATATATATATTATACTCATATAAGTATTGACGCAAAAAAAAAAAAAAAATGTCTCGTCTTAAATGTAACATACCTATAAATGAGAAAACTGATAAATTTATCAAATGCGATGGATGCAATCGAGCTATCCACATTCCTTGCTTGGAATTATCCGACGCTGAAATAAAGTGTTTCACATTGCGTTCTAGTGTGAGACGTAGAACTAAATACTTATGTGTCGAATGTGAACAGGGTGTTCATCAACTTTCCAAACTGATATCTTTAATTAATGATCTGAAAGAAGAGATCCGACTTCTGAAGGAAAAATATGCCGATATAGCTATCAACTCTAGTGGTGAGTCTGTTAATCCATCAACTGTGATTATTACTGAGCAAATTATTAATTAAATTAATGACAGAAGTAGGAGTAGGTGTGTTTACCCGAACCGAGGACCTCCACCTCCACAATAAATTAATTGAAAGGGTTAAGTCGCGGGATTCGCGGTTTTATTCGCGGATTCGCGGTTTTATTCGCGGATTCGCGGTATTTTTCGCGGATTCACGGTATTTTTTGCTGAATTCGTGGCTTTATTCGCGGAATTCGCGGGGTGTCCGCGGTTTTATTCGCGGATTTTAGCGGTTCCACGGTTTTATTCCCGGACTTTAGCGGGGTCCGCGGGTTTTTTTCGCGGTATTCACGGTTGAAGTCGCGGATTTCGCGGCTGAAGTCGCGGATTTTGCGGAATGAGTTTAATTAGATGCAAATTCGCGGATCCTAACGTAAATTTCAGTTTATAACCAATGACCATCGTACAGTAAAGTCTTTATACATCTAGAAGAGAGATGGCGCCACATATTTAGAATTATTTGAATTTTTTATTTTCCGGAAGAGGGCGCCACATATTTAGAATTATTGGAATTTTTTTATTTTTAAAATGTCTATACGAGGAATCGAACCTCGGATATGCTTGCTATAAGCCGACCTCTTAACCGTTCGACCATCCTGGTCAAATGATTTTATATTTTATAAGTTACATATGTAGTTCAACATATTTAGAATTATTTGAATTTTTTATTTTCTGGAAGAGGGCGCCACATATTTAGAATTATTGGAATTTTTTTATTTTTGAAATGTCTATTCGAGGAATCGAACCTCGGATATGCTTGCTATAAGCCGGCCTCTTAACCGTTCAACCATCCTGGTCATATGATTTAATATTTTATAAGTTGTATATATTGTCTGACTTATCTCGAATTGTTATAAATTATTTTTCCAAGTTAAATTAGAATTACTATCATAGGTAGATATATCGATCGGGTCTTATTAGTCGTTAAATTTACGTTTAATTTACATATAATTAGTATGAATTACCCCCGTTTAATACTCAATATATTTGACGACCGTAATTTTGTGCGTAATAATTCTTCGTTAAAAATAAAACGTAATTTCACATAGAAATAGACTTTTATTTATACAACATATATTTTTTAACATAATATACAGAGCATCTAAGGATTACAATTTACCATAATTCGCGGGGTAGTCCGCGATAATATTCGCGAAATTTACGAGTAATTAACTAACTTCGCGGGGCAAATCGCGGTATTATTCACTAAATTCGCGGTTAATTTACATATAATTACTATGAACTACCTCGTTTAATACGAAATATTTTCTAACGATAAAATCACATTCGACTTCAACAGCGATCGAACGAACAATGAAGTCATATTAGAATTCGGTGGTAAATATATCTAAACAGGTCATTGAGTAGATATGTGGATTGTTCGATAAGCTGCTTTTCATGAAAGATAGCATCCTCCTTCATTTTAAGAGAGGCTGTGATGAATTGATTGTAATTATTCGTATTGTCAACGGAGACAGAACAAAAAAATATTGCAAATGGACTAGTAAATATAAAATGTAAGTACCATATTCCATTGCGATAACGCAGCTTAACAACACTAATAAAAACTTAAAACTGAATCGTTCTGGGGTATATGCTTACCTAATATAATATGAGAGTCGTTTCTTTATCTACATTAGTTTTGTTCGCACATACAGATATACTCTTTCTAATATGCTCATCAACCACTGTAAACTTTTTATATACATTAGTTTTGTTCACACATACCGATATACTCTTTCTAAAATTATCTTCAACTGCTGTAAACTTTTTATCTATATTAGTTTTATTCGCACATACAGATATACCCTTTTTAATAAGATCATCAAGGACTTGTATCTTTCTATTTACATAAGCCATATTCACAGAATCATTAGCTTCTACAGGTGATAGAATATCACGTATTCGTCTATTTTTAAAATCATAATGTCCTTAGATATCTCTGGGTAAAATAGACTGAAGGTTATACGGTGCGAGTGATTTTTTTTATTTCACTTATGTTTAAATGCCGCCCGAATTTATCAATACTATTCATGACTGGCTTTTACGGACAGTAATAGTGTACTAACATATTAATACACGGCTTCGATTAATTATACAATTACGCCGGATTCTTTGAGCTCTTCGACAATGGAGGCAATTTCATTTATATGTCCAGAGTGCCCGGTCGTTTTTGATGCTAGGAGTAAACGTAGTCGATCAACTAGTTCGTTTATATCATCCCAGTACACATACTGATAAGGAGCATTCCTCACTATTAATTCTTCACCAACATGGCCACTCCGCTGTATATAACCACTTGCAGACGGTGTGTCCAGATTCGTGGATGAGGTGTTGATATTCAGCAAAGGTTTAATGATGTATGAATATTTATAGCTTCTGCTTCCTTATACTTGCTTTTCGGGATCGAAGTCACGATGATGTACACTAGTCTGTTTTAAGATTCGTCTATACTGTTCTTTATCATCTCCCGTAAACTCGCTTGGATGTGCCTTAAATATTAACTCATATAGTCCTCGCGTACCCCTATATCGCACGTTGTCGATTAAAAAATCATGACCATCGAAAGTAAAACTAGATTTACATATTTTAAAGTTATCTGACACAGGATCAATGTGAACACCAAACGTTAAATCATATTCTCTGCTGACATCGGACAATAATCCTTCCAAGTAGATTCTAGGAAAATAATACATATTGGAATTTTCAAGGTTATGATCAGTTATATTAAGTCCCTCATCTTGGTTCTCAGAACTCTCCATAGATAGACCATGTGGCTTTGTGTTTGATGTCATCTTCGGAATTCTTACATTTTGTTTAGACTCTTCATCCTCTGACTTCATCTTACTCTTCAGATCTATTTCAGTCTATGCTGATGTTTCTTCTAAAACTTTTTTTAAGGGGTTCAGTGACTAGTTTGAAATGTTGTGTTAGTAATGCGTCAAATTCGGAACGACCTAATTTCAATGCCAAATATTTTTTTCTAATTGAAGCGCTAGCGCGTATGATTTCAGATGTGATTTCATCTCTATAATTTCGTTTACTCCTTTTCTTCGGCGCCATCCTCAGATCCGTCTCGCAAACAGATAGCGAGCAGCTCCGAAACAGATAGTGAACGGGTCTGAACAGAAAATGAACGGCTCTGAAACAGATATGGAACAGGTCTGAACAGAAAATGAACGGCTCCGAAACAGATATGGAACAGGTCTGAACAGAAAAAGAACGGTTCCGAAACAGATATGGAACAGGTCTGAACGACTAATGATCAAGTCTGAATAGGTATAAAACAGATATTAGGCAGCTCTGGAACAGGAATGAACAGGTCCGAACGGATATTGAGACAGATAAGCTGTTTTCATACTTTAATACTATTAAGTGTGATCGTAACTAGCGGAAAAGTTTTATGAAAACTGAAGAAATACATTCACAGAGTGTCCAATATATATCACAACATATATCTTTTATATCGGTTGCGGATTGCTCTTCCTCCATTGTTATACTTCTTAACCTTATGCATATCGTTAACCGAGTGACTAACATGCTTGTGTTCACAAATATAGATAACAATCGAACATTTTTCTAAAGCGACCCTCATCGATATTACTCTCTTTATCTATCGTTAGAAAACCGTATTTATTTTTCCAACACTCAGCGCAAACTTCTTTAAACTTATCGAAAGTCATATCAGTGTTAACATGATCGGCATATATATGTCGAAGATTTAAATCGTCTTGTTTAAATAAAGTAATAAAATTATTCCCTTATAAAAAGGGTGACTATCGTATGAACTAAGGGAATGTAAGAACACAGGAATATACTTTGAGATTTTGAAATTCAAATTACATATCGAATGACTTGCACCTCGAAAGTTACCTGTTAAATAACAATGATCTGCCACTTTATCTTCATTTAGACTTTTTTCACATATATGACAGTTAACAACATTAATAAAACTACTGCGTTCAATTTCGGCTAATTGTTTCACAGGAACGATATTTTTCAATTACTTAGTGTATATCGTTTGAACATCTTCTAGCAACCGCGCTGTAAATACTGTTGAACAATCTAACCCCGCATAAGTAACAAATTTATTTAACGTAGAATCATGAGAACAAACTATATTATAAGCAAAACTGAAGGAATATGTTTATGTGTTTCGCGTATATGTGAAACAGATGGATCTCCGCTACACGAGAGAATCGGTCTAAGTACACACTCGAAGTCTGCATATATTACGAATGGGACAGGCAATTTTTTATCGAAATCGCTGAATTGTAAAATGTTTTGAGTACCATATTTCCTAATCTATTTTTAATAGGTTTATTTGAAGGTAGAATTGTATAAACATGATTACAATCATACGATTGATGTTGGTTTAAAGCTGAGAGAGTTAAAAGAAACTAAACATCCTTCACATAAATATAATTTATGTTGACCTCTACTTAGTTGGGATGAAATCAATCTGGAGAGATTTTTTATTAAAACATAATGAGATTTAGCTCCTTCCTCAAGCAACAATAAATTAACATACATATCTTTCCTATTCTTAGTGAAATAAATAGGTCCTACTACATCATATTTACTAGTTTTTGAATTTAAAGCTAAACCATAAACACTGATACTTAAATTATTCAGTCTTTCTATTTTTTCTAAATCTTTTAATTTTACCGGAAATTCGATCCTATTTAGTATGGTGGAGTAATGTGGGTACATACTAACTCTATATGCTTTATTATTGGTAGGATGAAGTGCAGCTGTAAGACACCCAAGCTAGACATGCGTTATCCTTGTTCTGTATGTTTATGCATGCCTCTCTATTCTTAATCGATCGATGTAATTCCAAGTACGATGAACCAGAGAGGGGAGGAATAGGAATTAATATTAACTTCTAAATGTGAAACTGAGACTAACCCCATCCAGAATCTCGTTCTTGAAACTCTTCAGATTTAGTCTGAATTATGTTTGCCAACTGATCGTAAATATCCTCAACAGCTGAAGATATTATGAGAACTATGTATTGAGTGTAGAAAGATTTTAGTTCAGTGATTTGCTTATCCGCGTGAGGCTTGATGTAATTAGCAAACAGCTCAAATTGTACCTTTACACCTGATTGATATCGTCTGTTGAATGATATTTGTAATCAGTTGGCATGACTCTAATTTAGAATCTATAAAAAATGATTGAATAGTTATAAAACAGATATTAAACAGCTCTGTAAAATGTCTGTACGGATATTGAAACAGATGGAAACTATTAGTCATAGCCGCATACAACACAGTCTCCTACATCACATATAAAGACTTTATTGTAATTCAAAATAATTCGATAGTCTTTCTCAAACTTGTTGCTAGGGAATAGATACTCGAGCCTGTCTGAATAGTTATAAAACATATATTAAACAGCTCTGTAAAATGTCTGTACGGATATTGAAACAGATGGAAACTATTCGTCATAGTCGTATACAACACAGTTTCCTACATCACGTATAAAGACTTCATTGTATTTGAAAATAATTCGACAGTCTTTATCAAACTTGTTGCTAGGGAATAGACACGAGAGGAGCGGATATTGAGACGGATAAGCTGTTTTCAGACTTGATCGTTATCCGTTTAGACATGTTCCATATCTGTTAGCAGATGTCGGGTCTGATCAAGTCTGAATAGTTATAAAACAGATATTAAACATCTATGTAAAATGTCTATACGAATAATGAAACACATGGAAAACTATTCGTCATAGCTGTATACAACACTGCCCCCTACATCGCGTATAAAGACTTTATTGTCCAAAAAATAGATAAAAATACCGATATATAGGAAAAACCTAACAGATATATTCAAAGTAGACTATAGAATTCAAAGCGAGTCACAAACAATATATATAAAAATGTTAAATATTTTTAAATGAATATTTAAAATAAATATTCTATAAATAAAAGCAAGACCCGTTTAACAGACAAAAAATGATAACAAAATGATAACGAAATTTTAAAATAATATGTACTAACTTTTAGAATAACAACACAGGTGGTACTATACATATAAAACTTGTAATTAGCTGTTCCCCGCTAACGCTATGTATATATTAGAGATAGACAGCTAAATATAATAGATTACATAGCAGAGTTAACGCAGGCGCTTTAAACATTATAATATATGGTAGGTGTATATTTGATTAAAAGAGGATAAAGATACAGGAAAAAGAGATACCTGCAACTGCGAATATTAGATTTATAAAGTCAAAGTTTTTGTATGTTTACACCTGTTAAGAAATTGACACGGGCTATCGTATTCTTTTTTTACACAAAGAGACTCCTGGTTATCGAAGATATACAAAGGTTTTTTGAACAGATACCGAGCCTGGGGGAATATATTTACCATTGCTATCGAGGCTGTATTTAGAAATAGATATAAATGTATCTATTATCTACAATATAATAATGAAAAAAATACTTAGTAAATAAAACAGAATAAATTTCTATATCAATATATGTCTGTAGGAAATTGAGCTTTCTGATACCCTTTAACATATATCCGACTATAATTTCTATATACATTATAGCAGATGTATCTGTTTCAATAGCCGTTCAGACATGTTTCATATCTGTTAGCAGATGTCGGGTCTGAACAGTCCTGAATAGTGATAAAACAGATATTAGACAGCTTTGTAAAATGTCTGTGCGGATATTGAAACAGATGGAAACTATTCGTCATAGCCGTATACAACACAGTCTCCTACATCACGTATAAAGACTACTGTAATTGAAAATAATTCGACAGTCTTTCTCAAACTTGAGATCTAAACGGCTATTGAAGCAGATAAGTTGGTTTCAGACTTGATCGTTATCCGTTTAGATATGTCCCATATCTGCTAACACATGTCGGGTCTGAACAAGTCTAAATAATGATAAAACAGATATTAGACATCTCTGAAACAGGTCTGAACGGTTATTGAAGCAGATAAGTTGTTTTCAGACTTGATCGCTATCCGTTTAGACATGTTCCATATCTGTTAGCAGATGTCGGATCTAAACAAGTCTGAATAGTTCTAAAACAGATATTAATCATCTCTGTAAAATGTCTGTACAGATATTGAAACAGATGGAAACTATTCATCATAACCGTATACAACATAGTCTCCTACATCAAGTATAAGTCTGAATAGTTATAAAACAGATATTAAACATCTCTGTAAAATGTCTGTGCGGATATTGAAACAGATGGAAACTATTCATCGTAGCCGTACACAACACAGTCTCCTACATCAAGTATAAAGACTTTATTGTAATCGAAAATAATTCGACAGTTTTTCTCAAACTTGAGATCTGAACGGCTATTGAAGCAGATAAGTTGGTTTCAGACTTGATCGCTATCCGTTTAGACATGCTCCATATCCGTTAGCAGATGTCGGATCTAAACAAGTCTGAATAGTTATAAAACAGATATTAAACAGCTATGTAAAATGTCTGTACAGATATTGAAACAGATGGAAACTATTCATCATAGCCGTATACAACACAGTCTCCTACATCAAGTATAAAGACTTTATTGTAATCGAAAATAATTCGACAGTCTTTCTCAACCTTGAGATCTGAACGGCTATTGAAGCAGATAAGTTGGTTTCAGACTTGATCGCTATCCGTTTAGACATGTTCCATATCTGTTAGCAGATGTCGGATCTAAACAAGTCTGAATAGTTCTATAACAGATATTAATCATCTCTGTAAAATGTCTGTTTCAATAGCCGTTCAGACATGTTTCATATCTGTTAGCAGATGTCGGGTCTGAACAGTCCTGAATAGTGATAAAACAGATATTAGACAGCTTTGTAAAATGTCTGTGCGGATATTGAAACAGATGGAAACTATTCGTCATAGCCGTATACAACACAGTCTCCTACATCACGTATAAAGACTTTACTGTAATTGAAAATAATTCGACAGTCTTTCTCAAACTTGAGATCTGAAACAGATATTGAAACAGATGGAAACTATTCATCATAACCGTATACAACATAGTCTCCTACATCAAGTATAAGTCTGAATAGTTATAAAACAGATATTAAACATCTCTGTAAAATGTCTGTACGGATATTGAAACAGATGGAAACTATTCATCATAACCGTATACAACATAGTCTCCTACATCAAGTATAAAGACTTTACTGTAATTGAAAATAATTCGACAGTCTTCCTCAAACTTGATATCATTTATATATTTTATATCACATTTACGATTCGATGTAACATTATCAATTTTGGCAATGTCTGTACGGATATCGAAACAGATGGAAACTATTCGTCATAACCGTATACAACATAGCCTCCTACATCGCGTATAAAGACTTTATTGTAATTGAAAATAATCCGACAGATTTTCGAAAACTTGTTGCTAGGGAATAGACATGAGAGCCCTACGGGTTCTCGTATCTATTCCCGAATGGTAACAAGTTTGAGAAAGACTGTCGAATTATTTTCAATTACAGTAAAGTCTTTATACGTGATGTATGAGGCTATGTTGTATACGGTTATGATGAATAGTTTCCATCTGTTTCAATATCTGTACAGACATTTTACAGAGATGATTAATATCTGTTTTAGAACTATTCAGACTTGTTTAGATCCGACATCTGCTAACAGATATGGAACATGTCTAAACGGATAGCGATCAAGTCTGAAACCAACTTATCTGCTTCAATAACCGTTCAGACCTGTTTCAGAGCTGTCTAATATCTGTTTTATCATTATTTAGACTTGTTCAGACCCGACATGTTTTAGCAGATATGGGACATATCTAAACGGATAACGATCAAGTCTGAAACCAACTTATCTGCTTCAATAGCCGTTCAGATCTCAAGTTTGAGAAAGACTGTCGAATTATTTTCAATTACAGTAAAGTCTTTATACGTGATGTAGGAGACTGTGTTGTATACGGCTACGAGGAATAGTTTTCATCTGTTTCAATATCCGCACAGACATTTTACAGAGCTGCCTAATATATGTTTTATCACTATTCAGGACTGTTCAGGCCCGACATCTGCTAACAGATATGAAACATGTCTGAACGGCTATTGAAACAGATACATCTGCTATAATGTATATAGAAATTATAGTCGGATATATGTTAAAGGGTATCAGAAAGCTCAATTTCCTACAGACATATATTGATATAGAAATTTATTCTGTTTTATTTACTAAGTATTTTTTTCATTATTATATTGTAGATAATAGATACATTTATATCTATTTCTAAATACAGCCTCGATAGCAATGGTAAATATATTCCCCCAGGCTCGGTATCTGTTCAAAAAACCTTTGTATATCTTCGATAACCAGGAGTCTCTTTGTGTAAAAAAAGAATACAAAAGCCCGTGTCAATTTCTTAACAGGTGTAAACATACAAAAACTTTGACTTTATAAATCTAATATTCGCAGTTGCAGGTATCTCTTTTTCCTGTATCTTTATCCTCTTTTAATCAGATATACACCCACGATATATTATAATGTTTAAAGCGCCTGCGTTAACTCTGCTATGTAATCTATTATATTTAGCTGTCTATTTCTAATATATACATAGCGTTAGCGGGGAACAGCTAATTACAAGTTTTATATGTATAGTACCACCTGTGTTGTTATTCTAAAAGTTAGTACATATTATTTTAAAATTTCGTTATAATTTTGTTATCATTTTTTGTCTGTTAAACGGGTCTTGCTTTTATTTATAGAATATTTATTTTAAATATTCATTTAAAAATATTTAACATTTTTATATATATTGTTTGTGACTCGCTTTGAATTCTATAGTCTACTTTGAATATATCTGTTAGGTTTTTCCTATATATCGGTATTTTTATCTATTTTTTGGACAATAAAGTCTTTATACGCGATGTAGGGGGCTGTGTTGTATACAGCTATGACGAATAGTTTTCCATCTGTTTCATTATTCGTATAGACATTTTACATAGATGTTTAATATCTGTTTTATAACTATTCAGACTTGATCAGACCCGACATCTGCTAACAGATATGGAACATGTCTAAACGGATAACGATCAAGTCTGAAAACAGCTTATCCGTCTCAATATCCGCTCCTCTCGTGTCTATTCCCTAGCAACAAGTTTGATAAAGACTGTCGAATTATTTTCAAATACAATAAAGTCTTTATACGTGATGTAGGAAACTGTGTTGTATACGACTATGACTAATAGTTTCCATCTGTTTCAATATCCGTACAGACATTTTACAGAGCTGTTTAATATCTGTTTTATAACTATTCAATCATTTTTTATAGATTCCAAATTAGAGTCATGCCAACTGATTACAAATATCATTCAACAGACGATATCAGGTGTAAAGGTACAATTTGAGCTATTTGCTAATTACATCAAGCCTCACGCGGATAAGCAAATCACTGAACTAAAATCTTTCTACACTCAATACATAGTTCTCATAATATCTTCAGCTGTTGAGGATATTTACGATCAGTTGGCAAACATAATTCAGACTAAATCTGAAGAGTTTCAAGAACGAGATTCTGGATGGCGGTTAGTTTCAGTTTCACATTTAGAAGTTAATATTAATTCCTATTCCTCCCCTCTCTGGTTCATCGTACTTGGAATTACATCGATCGATTAAGAATAGAGAGGCATGCATAAACATACAGAACAAGGATAACGCATGTCTAGCTTGGGTGTCTTACAGCTGCACTTCATCCTACCAATAATAAAGCATATAGAGTTAGTATGTACCCACATTACTCCACCATACTAAATAGGATCGAATTTCCGGTAAAATTAAAAGATTTAGAAAAAATAGAAAGACTGAATAATTTAAGTATCAGTGTTTATGGTTTAGCTTTAAATTCAAAAACTAGTAAATATGATGTAGTAGGACCTATTTATTTCACTAAGAATAGGAAAGATATGTATGTTAATTTATTGTTGCTTGAGGGAGGAGCTAAATCTCATTATGTTTTAATAAAAAATCTCTCCAGATTGATTTCATCCCAAATAAGTAAAGGTCAACATAAATTATATTTATGTGATGGATGTTTAGTTTCTTTTAACTCACTCACAGCTTTAAACCAACATCAATCGTATGATTGTAATCATGTTTCTACAATTCTACCTTCAAATAAACCTATTAAAAATAGATTAGGAAATATGGTACCTCAAAACATTTTACAATTCAGCGATTTCGATAAAAAATTGCCTGTCCCATTCGTAATATATGCAGACTTCGAGTGTATACTTAGACCGATTCTCTCGTGTAGCGGAGATCCATCTGTTTCACATATACGCGAAACACATAAACATATTCCTTCAGTTTTGCTTATAATATAGTTTGTTCTCATGATTCTACGTTAAATAAATTTGTTACATATGCGGGGTTAGATTGTTCAACAGTATTTACAGCGCGGTTGCTAGAAGATATTCAAACGATATACACTAAGTAATTGAAAAATATCGTTCCTGTGAAACAATTAGCCGAAATTGAACGCAGTAGTTTTATTAACGTTGTTAACTGTCATATATGTGAAAAAAGTCTAAATGAAGATAAAGTGGCAGATCATTGATATTTAACAGGTAACTTTCGAGGTGCAAGTCATCCGATATGTAATTTGAATTTCAAAATCTCAAAGTATATTCCTGTGTTCTTACATTCCCTTAGTTCATACGATAGTCACCCTTTTTATGAGGGAATAATTTTATTATTTTATTTAAACAAGATGATTTAAATCTTCGACATATATATGCCGATCATGTTAACACTGATATGACTTTCGATAAGTTTAAAGAAGTTTGCGCTGAGTTTTGGAAAAATAAATACGGTTTTCTAACGATAGATAAAGAGAGTAATATCGATGAGGGTCGCTTTAGAAAAATGTTCGATTGTTATCTATATTTGTGAACACAAGCATGTTAGTCACTCGGTTAACGATATGCATAATGTTAAGAAGTATAACAATGGAGGAAGAGCAATCGTCAACCGATATAAAAGATATATGTTGTGATATATATTGGACACTCTGTGAATGTATTTCTTCACTTTTTATAAAACTTTTCCGCTAGTTACGATCACACTTAATAGTATTAAAGTATGAAAACAGCTTATCTGTCTCAATATCCGTTTAATATCCGTTCGGACCTGTTCATTCCTGTTCCAGAGCTGCCTAATATCTGTTTTATACCTATTCAGACTTGATCATTATTCGTTCAGACCTGTTCCATATCTGTTTCGGAACCGTTCTTTTTCTGTTCAGACCTGTTCCATATCTGTTTCGGAGCCGTTCATTTTCTGTTCAGACCTGTTAGTTGAGCCGATTCTAGCACCTCCTCATGTTGAACCTCCTCATTGCCCTTGACCTTGCATGTGGCACAGCCCAAGGGCAATGAGGAGGTTCTACATGAGGAGATGCTAGAATCGGCTATGTCAAGGTCAAGGTCAGGGTGCAGGTCAAGGTCAAGGTGAACCTCTGGCACAGCTCAAGGGCAATGAGGAGGTTCTACATGAGGAGGTGCTATAATCGGCTATGCCAAGGTCAAGGTGAACCTGTGGCACCGCTTAAGGGCAATGAGGAGGTTTGCAAAGAAAATTTTCCATTAACTTTCAAACAATTCTAAAACCTCCTCATTGACTTTGATCGCCAATAAATATTGTTGAAAATAATATAGAAGCTTAGTATACTGAAACCAGCGATTAAAACAAAATGTTCCAACACCCAGAATTGATATTAGAAGCAGTCAAGTTTGTTTATGAAAATTATGGTCATCTATCTGGTATTAAAACAAATCGAATAGAGTATATTCCATTAGATTTATTTAAAACGAAAGTAGCCCCAGAATGGATAGAGGAGTTCTGGCATTTAATTTCACCTGACAAACAAATTGAACTAGAAGAATATCGACCGTGTTTTAGACACTATAATACCGGTGAGGAACAAATTGACGGTCCAGCCCCTTCAAAGAGAAATTGCTTAGTTTGTAAAAAGAGTATTACCCAACAATTTAGAAAATTTAGAATACCGAAAAAGAAAAAACTAAAACATTAAATATGATTTAAATAATATATTTTAAATAAGGTGAACCTGTGGCACAGCTCAAGGGCAATGAGGAGGTTCTACATGAGGAGGTGCTAGGATCAAAGCGCAGGTTTACTGATGAGAGGTTTATAAAGACGCAGTTGGTGTTTGCCAGCGGCAGTTCATAGGGGCTACTATATAAATTCAGCGATGTTAAGAAGTCAGTATATATATAATGGGAACGGTGAAGCGTAAGTGTGGCTGTGATCGTTTAGATAGTTTAGAAGAAGGTGAATTAAGAATTGTGAGTTCTAACGAAGAACATTTTAATAAGGTAATGGAGAAACAAGTGCTCGATCCTATTATGGAAAAATTTTTTTCGGAAGTGGGAAAAATGGATTGTTTTTGGAAAGAAGTTGATAGATGTTCTGAAAAATTAGTTTTCGAATCTTCATGGAATTTACCTCTAGTAGCAGAGAGCATATATTTTTTAAATAAAAGTCATTCAAAGTGGGTATGTGTTGGTTTATTACCAGATAATTTTTTCAAACCGATAGTGAAGATTGTTGGTGTGAGAAAGCAATGCATATTTTTTAATTCTGAAGAATGGCCAGAATTTATGATGCAGAGCGCGAAATTGAAGAAGTATTTCGATTATTGTGGTGGAAAGTTTCCAAGTATGCACATATCGAATTTAGAACTTTAGCGAATGTTTTGATGGGGAGAACAGAATATTAAAAATTGACAAAGACGGAGATTTGTTGTATTTATCATTTGAAGGTTTGTCAGAATTGTGGCGTGTGAGAAAGGTGCTGGAATCCCGATTGGAATCGTTAAGAAACTTAAAGTATGATGAATTTTATAAGGATGTTATTCAATATCTATATGTAAGTGGAGGGGATCTGAATATGGAAATAGAGAAAGTTTTGCAGGGATCAACTCTAGAATGTGTGTGTATAACAAAAGAGATGATGGTAAATCATCTTCAAAAAGTTTACCAGGATATTGATCTAATAAGAAGAAATCGTAATTGAAATTATATGTACATATAAAAATTAATAATAATAAATTATGTTATGAATACAGTCTTTTATTTTATATTATGAGTAGAAATTAAGGAACTAAGTATATTGAATTATTTAAAGTGTAGAGGTTGCTGTATGATAGTTATAATTGCAAATTAAGAGAAAAGAGAGTGTGTATAAATATAAAAATTGAGAGCGTTTTGTGTTAAAGTGTGAACCATCGCTTATGATAGATACATTAAAGCGTTTGCCTATAAAAGATGGGGAATTTGGTTAAACGGCGTAGTTTAAATCAAAAAGGCAGAAGGAAAGGTGGCGGCCTATTGAATACAATAATAAATAAGCTTCCAGTAGAACTACATATACCAGGGTATAGATTTTGTGGACCAGGAACGAAATTAAAAGAGCGATTGGAGAGAGGTGATAAAGGCGTGAATGATTTAGATGAGGCTTGCAAAGAGCACGATATAGCTTATTCAAAATCTGGTGATTTATCAGAGCGACATATAGCGGATAAAAAATTGTATGACATTGCTATTAAACGATTAAAGAGTGCAGACGCTCGAGTTGGAGAAAAATTATCTTCTGTTATAGTTGCTGGTGCTATGAAAGGTAAAACAAAATTAGGTATGGGTGTGAGGAGACGGGTTCGAAAAGGAGTGACTCGACACAGTAAACCAGTTAATAGACAAAGGAGTAGAAACATGAAACGGAATTTTGTGGGTGGTTCTATATCATTTATGCAGGCAATGAGAATTGCACGCAATGCAATAAAACGGGCGGGCAGTAGAAAAGGAATGTTAGAAAATGCAAAAGTGGCATATCGGAGTTTGAGGAAGTCTGGAAAGAAAATTTTATTACCTCGTTCGAGAATTATTCCAATACCAAAGAAGGGTGGCTTTTTACCATTAATTCCGTTATTTGCAGCTTTGGGTGCCCTGGGATCGCTAGGTGGAGGTGCTGCAGCAATTGCGAATGCAGTTAATTCATCTAAAGCTGCAAGAGATCGATTAGAAGAAACTAAACGCCATAATACTGCTATGGAGTCAAAAGCTGGTAGCGGCTTATATGTGAAACCATATAAGTCGGGGTGTGGAATATCAATTGGGAGTGGGTTATATATTAAACCATACAAATCTGGTTGTGGCGTATATTTACCCAGTGGAAATGTTTCAAAAAACGGTTAAGCAAATTACCCCGAAGACCTCTAACTGAAGTCGATTTATGGAAATATGTTAGAGGATGGAAAATAAGAAATTTTCGGGGTATATTTAGTAGAGATGTCCTACCAGCAATCATACGCAAAAGAGAAAAGGGAATAGTTAATTTGGACGATAATGTTGGAGAAGGTACTCATTGGGTAGCTTATATGAAGCATGACGATATAATAAAGTATTTCGATAGTTATGGTGATTTAAGACCTCCGACTGAGGTCGAAAACTATTTATTATCGAATGCGGGTGGCGTTATACGATATAACTATAAGAGATATCAAGACTTGAATACTGTGAATTGTGGACATTTGTGTTTATTCTTTTTGAAAGGATTCATTAGTTGAGAACGAGTTTCTTTTAGTAAATAATTTAATATTGTTGTATGTATATAAAATGGAACGTGATGGTGATGGAGGTGCGGATAACTTGGCTTTTGTTTTATCAGGAGAAGGACCACAGTTTACATGTGTATTGAATCCGCCTGTATATTTAAATGGTGAATTTGAAATGTGTATGTTGAGTTTGCAAACTTATAATTCTATTTCAAATGTTACATCGGAGAATAATGTATTTCGATATTATGCTATAGCTCCGGGTAAGCCCGGGAATTGGGAGAATATATTAGTTCCATAGGGTACTTATGACGTAGCAGATTTAGAGAAGTATATTGATGAACAAGTGCGTCTCGGTACAGATGATAAGAATTTTTTTAATTTAAGCGCAAATAATAATACCTTGAAAGCAACTATTATGTCTTCAGTGGATATCGATTTTACTGTAGAAAATTCAATTGGTTCTCTACTAGGCTTTGAAAAAGTTAAAATACAAGGAAATATTCCGAGGACGAGTGATGAGGTGGTTGATATTAATAAAATGAGTGCCATCGATATTATGTGTAAAGTAGTTGCTGGTTCATATATTAACGGGCAGTTGTCGCATGTTTTATATCATTTTCATCCGAACGTTCCACCAGGGTTTAAGATAATAGAAGTTCCGCAAGAGAACATTTATATGCCCGTGAATGTGAACATGTTAACGAATATTATTATTCGAGCCGTCGATCAGAACGGACGATTAATTGATTTGAGAGGTGAAGAGTTAACAGTTTATTTACGATTAAGAAGAAAACAGTGACTACTACAAACAAATTTTAAGCAACATGAGAAGTAATACTAACAATAAATTTTGGAAGCAAGTTCGACGATCTACAGGAAAGTCATCAAATAAATTGAGGAGCGGGATGGGGCGAATAGTGAAATATGGTGGTTTATCAGGTGAAAATAGAAAATTTTTGAAAAATTTGGGTTACAGAGTTTTGGTATAAATACGGAGGAGTATAAAAATAGTATTTATAGAAAAAGGATGAGGATATTTTGTCAGTGTAAGAATAATTTGTGTTGCGAGAAGTTGATTGTCACTGTGAGGTAGAATTATTTTAATTATGGAAGTGTTAGATGTTTTGAGAAAAGTTCGTGTGGATAATTCAATTATCGAATTGGAATACCACAATCATGCACCATTTGGCTCACCAAAATATGGGAATAATGATGAAATACGAATTGTGGTTCCAGAAATAGATAAATATACTCTACCATCCGAATCGGAATTATTAATAGAAGGGAAATTACGATTAGCTAGTGATGTTAGTAAAGCAAGTGCTACAGCATCTCTGATTCATAATGCCGGAGCTTTTATGTTTAGTAATATCAGATATGTAATGAGTGGATCGGAGGTAGATGAAGTTAGAAATGTGGGTATAACATCAACTATGAAGGGATATTTTTCTTATAGTCCGAGTTATATAAATAAATTAGAAAATTGCGGTTGGGAATCTACTACAGGGAAGGCTCCAGTTTTAGATGTCAGAGGAAATTTTAGTATTTGTATTCCACTTAAAATGTTAATAGGTTTTGCCGAAGACGTAAAGCAGATTATTATGCATATGCCGCAAGAATTAATATTGAAGAGATGTGCTGATGATAGCGATGCGATAATGAACACTGTTGCCGATGAAGAAATGAAATTAATTATTGATAGTATAATATGGCGAGTACCCCATGTTAAAGTGGGTATGGCTCAAGATTTATCCCTGACAAAATTAACAACGAAAAATACTCTGATGGAAATGTTTTTTAGAGGTTGGGAAATTCACGAAAATCCGGGAATTCCTGAGACAACTAAACATAATTGGGCAATTAAAACTGCCCCACAATTAGAAACACCGAGGTATATAATTTTGGGTTTTCAAAGTGGGAAAAAAGGAAGTTTGTCTCAAAATATGAGCAAATTTGATGCAATTAATTTAACGGACGTGATGGCTTATTTGAATGGGAAGAGATACCCATACGAAAATGTTCGTGTTGATTTTGACGAGAATCGCGTAGCTGTTTTATATAATATGTACGCTAGATTTCAACAGAGTTACTATGGTTACGATCATAGCGAACCGCTTATGAAACTGAATCAGTTTAAATTGTGTCCGCTAATAGGTATCGATTGTTCACATCAAGAAGATGCGGTACATAAAAGTGGCGTAAAGGTTAGAATTGAGTTTACAACGAAGGCTAATGTGCCAAAGGATACCATTCTATACTGTTTGATCATGCATAATAAATTATATCAGTATTCACCATTTAATAAAGTGGTTCAACGAAAATATTAGCAGCACAATAGATACCGTAATAGGGGTAGGATGTTGTTGTTAAATGAGATGCGGGCTGAGGTGATGTAGTTTGTGTAGTTGGTTAGTTAATCGTTACATGATGACTGCAAGACGTGGCAAAAAGTCTATTGTTATCGATTTTCAATGGTATCGTTCTGAAATACATAGGGTAATGCCGAAGGAGTTGGCTACATGTGACAATTATTTCAAAAAGAGTAATTTTGTTTTCAAACCTGTGCTAAGTTTTAATGCTTTGACAGATGAGGATAAACGTGTCGCAAGATATGCTTACAGCTGTCATCACGGGTTAAGGTGGGAAGAAGGATATATATGTGCGACTGAGTTTGAAGGAATTATTAAACGATTGTGTGCCGACGTGAACGTGGTGTACGTTAAAGGAAGGGAGAAGCTAGAATTTTTGAAGAGTATTTTGAAGAATAAACGAATAGTAGATTTAATTGATGCCGATAAAATAAGAAAAGAAGAACCAAGTTGCAGTTTTCACGTTGGCGATTCCGTTGTTTGTGCACTAACTAATGTCGAACGATTGCATAAGTATTTAATGTACCACAGTTTAGAGAGAAAAAAATTTTAACCGATATCTGTAAATATTTACAAATAGTGTAGTCGGAATGGGCAGTATTTGGACTAGAATTGTACGAAATGGTGCCGAGAGGGTCGGAAATGTTATACATCAATATGAAGCAGAAGGATCATTAGTTGGTATAAATGCTTGGAATTTAATGTTCATTCCAAAATCATTTTTAATTTCAAAAGTGAGGTGTATTGATTTGGAGATGGTATGGCATCGGTTACCGAAATATTATCAATTGGATGAAGATTTAATAAAATGTAGGCCATGTATGGAACATCAGTTGTACGAGGGTGATGTCGTGGAGGGTTATATTAGGAGACGAGATTGCAGATTATGTAAATGTATAATTAAGTAAAAATATTAATATGATGTAGATTATTGATGTAATATATGAAAGAATGAAATAAACATAAAATTAAAGAAAATATTGTTTTTATTTTTTCTATACATTAACTATACGCCTCTGTCTGCTATCAAGCTATTAAAATTAATTATTTACAAAAATAATTAAGGTTGCTCAAATAAGTTTCCATGAATTTTTTCATATTTACAAAATTAAGTAAGGTTACTCACCTAAGTGTTCATGAACTTTACAATACATTAATTACACGCGTCTGTCTGCTATAACGCTATTAAAACTAGTTATTTACAAAATTAATTATGGTTACACACCTAAGTATCCAAGAAAAAATTTCTTTATATAGAAATTTTTTTTATTGCATTTTTGGATCGCTCGCGAAAAGGTGGTGGGGAGTGGGTCGGGGGTCGAAAAAAAAAGGGAGAGGGAAAGTGGGAGGGGCGATGGAGGGGATGAAGGGGGCGGTGGGAGAACATAGCCGCAAATCCTCTGTTTTCGAGATAATTGAGGTTTTTTGTTTTTCCGAGATATTTCGATTGGTAAGGGTAAAAGAAAAATTGGAGGGGGAATTTCCCTCCCTCCAAAAAAAAGTAGTGAGAAAATCGAAATTGGGTGCAAAAAATAGAGAAAGATCTGGAGAACAAAATGAGATAGGAAGGGGTAAAATCAGAACATTAATAGAGCAGAAAATGCACGTTTTCCGAAAAAAATTAAGTTTGTTGTTTATTACATTTTCGCAACTACCACATCCAAAAACGGAAAAAGAAATTTAAAAAATTTAAAAAAAATTTTTTAAAAATTTAAAAAAAATTTTTTAAAAATTTTAAAAAAATTTTTAAAAAATTTAAAAGAATTTAAAAAAAAATAAAAAAAAATTAAGAAAAATTTTAAAAAAATTAAAAAATTTTAAAAAATTTAAAAAAATTTTTAAAAATTTAAAAAAAAAACATTTTTGTGAGGGTTATAAAAACATTAACCTTCACAAATTGTGTAAACAACTTATTTTCCATAATAGCAGACATACTGTCATAGATTTTTCTCTTCAGAAGAAAGAAAAAATAGAACAATATTGAACATTATTTGTATAACGTTTATAAAATTATGTATTGTATTTTGGTGTCTATTTTCATTTCAGACGGGGAACGATATAAATTTAAATTTTAAGTGATGAATTTTGTAATGTTTGATTTTTATCCATGTCGGTAGATTCGGGGCTAGATAGATGTTCAAAGTTGGCGCCATCCTGGATGCTAGAGCGTGTATTAAGAATTATACATTTTATTATTGTTTTGAGTTATATAGGTGGGAGGCCCTAGCGTTTCCAGGACCTTCATGTTAGAGATTGATTAATGTCCTTGAAGATAGGTCGTTATAAGTGAATATTAGACACGACTTCATTTTGTCTATTATATATATTAATATCTTGGATAATTCGTTATAGTTTTGTGCGTCGATTGTGTTTTAAAAAGTAATTTGTCGTGATTTTACAAATCTTTTATATTTGTAATTTAATTCATTTGAAACACCTATCTAAAGAAAAGGAATCTCTCATGCTGTATTGCGTTACATTAATTAATGTAGGTACCTTTCATAATTATTATTCATATATTGAAGAAAGCGCTATAATTAATTTGTAAACTTTTGTGAAAATTTTTTATGTGTTCAGAAAAATATCTAGAAAATTTGTTAGACTGTTTTTATGGAGTTTGGTTTTTTATTCACATAAATATTTCAATACGTAGGAAGGTGGGGACAAGTTTGTGTGATGTCATGTTAATGCATGCATGACGGTAAGAATTTGATTTCGCGCGCAAGATAAACAAATCTTTATTTTGACGTTTGAGTTTTGGGTTAAAATTATTGTTGACATTTAATAAATTTTCTTGTATATTATTATATATATTTTTGCTCGTGGTTAGTCAGTTTGAGGTTTTTTAACGGCTTGTATCTTCATATGATATCCAAGCCTTTTTACCCTCTCAGCTGTGCCTTTAACAGTTCAACGTTACACTTAGTAAAGTTGATTTTTTTTTTCTTTTTCTTTTTTTGAAATAAAATTGTAAGGGGGAAAATGTTTGTATAATTTGTCTGATACCTTGTATTATTTTATGATATTACTCGAATCCGAGAGGATCGACCCTGGAGATGTGAGCTCAAGGAAGGCAACACGACTGAACACAGCCGGCAGATTAAGTTGCAGTGTGAACTTAAATCTAATTAGCAATTAAAAGCACATTCCACTGCATAATTTTGGCGCCCAACGTGGGGCGCGAATATAACAAAGTTAAAAGAATTATTAATAAAATTATAAATAAACAATATAATTTTAAAATGGAATATTTAAAACAAAGAATGGGTAATGCTAGTTACATGCATGAAGGAGGAGGCGACGGAGGAAGCAGTCAAGGGATGCTGGACATGATGCATGCTATGATGCAAATGATAATGGATATAAAACAACAACAAATGGATATGATACAACAAAATCACAATGACGTGGAGATGATAAAACAAAACTATAATGATATGGAAAGAGGAATGGATGAAATAATAAACATAATGGATCAAATGGTACCTATAAATAGTAACAAACAAACAAATAAAGAGGTTATAATAAGTGAAAGTAAAATAGCACACGTCGAGGAAAAACAAATAATAGAAGAAAAGGAATCGATAATAATGGAACAAGAAGAAAAGGAGGGAGTAAATAACATAACAAAAGAAAAGGAATCAACGATTACAAAGGGAAGTTTAGAGGATGTGCCTGGGGAAGAAACTAAGCCACAGGACAATGGAAATGATTTGGATAGAGAAGTTGGAAGAAGAAACAATCAAATCAGGGTAAGAAAAGAAATTATGATAAATAAAAGTAATTTTAAAAATGAAGAAGTAAGAGAAATAGATATAAGTAGAACAAATTCAAATTTAGAATGTCAGATAGATAAAAGTAATAATGTGAAACTGGTCAATGAATTAAATAAACATGTAAATGAAAAAATAAAACAGGCAGTTGTCATTAATACCATTAATGATAAGCAAACTCAAAGTAAAATGAAATTGGTTTCTACAAACGAAATTTATAATTATAATTTGAATAAATATATAGAAAATAAATGCAATGATTCCTGTAATGATATTGTAAAAAACAATTTCTTTTCAAATTATAAAAATCAAAGTCATGTCAACAATAATTTTATAACATACAATACTCTGAAAATTATGAAATATAAGGGTACTAAATTTAAAATAATTAGACCCACATTTTATATTAGAATAAAAGTAAAAATGAAATTAGAAATTATTTACAGTCGGATATTTTAGATAGGCCCAACAAAAAAGTAGATTTGGTGTATACTATTAATATGAATATGCGAGAATTAATGGTTTTGCTTTTGAGATAATTAATTGGAATGTGATGAACCAGAGTATATATATTAAAAAATTGGGAAATGTTATAGGATATGAGTTTGATATTGAAATAAATTTAAACGTGGGGAGATAATTAAAATTAGATTCTTATAAGAAGAGGAATTATATATAAAATAAAAATGTGTTTACGGAATTTCGTCGAGATAAAAAGTTATATTAAATAGTTGAATGAAAATGAAAGTTTATTTATAAAAATTCGTTGGTATATGAAAAAGTAGGTAGCAGTAGCTATGCTTAGAAAAAGTTATTATGATAAATAGATATATATATATATACATATATATATATATATATATATATATATATATATATATATTATTGAAAATAAAATTATGGTGATTATGAATTGATAAAAAGAATTGTTGACATGTTTAAAGGAAAATGAACATGATATTTGATTATGATGGTGTATGAATTTCGGATTTAATTGACATGGTAATGATCAGGATTAAGCAAGTTGATATATACAGGATGAGTTATAATAAAATTATTGTTGAGGAAATTAGAAGGAAAGTAATTTATCTACGAATATAAAAAGTTATTAATTATGGGAATTGAGTTGTAAGGAAAAAACTAAAATTATATATAGGAAGAAGAAATTAAAGTTATAATATGGGATTGTTGTTATTAGTATTGTTGTTAATTGGGAATTAATGGTGTTATGAATTTGATTGTTATGATGATTTGGAATATGAGATTTTGATATTGTGTTTTTCTTTTATCTATGAAAATTCATTGGAGATGTCCATGTCCAGGAGATCGAGGAAGAGCTCGAATATTCGACGATGATGACTGTTACTTCGGCGTGTTCCTTCGTCTATGATGTATGTAACGAAGCCTATGATAATGTCAAGCAAAATGACATTAATCAATTATGTCTAGTCAAAAATGACATAAGTAAAGTATGTCAAGCAAAATGACATAACAAATAAAATGTCTAAAGTTAAATAAGACATTGTTATTTAAAAATTTTATACAGAATGTATATGAGATGCTGTAATTGTTTGCTGCATCATTACTGCACCATGAGGGCGATGACCCTGCTGCACAGCAATGCAACATGTTAGTGCGGGGAACGAAGACAGAGTGCGATACTGTCTCAAGTGATACTGCGGAAATTTATCCATGAACAAAGATTAGGAATGTTCTGACTTTGTCCTCGGATAAATTTGGGGATGTGTCATAGATTTTTCTCTTCAGAAGAAAGAAAAAATAGTAGAACAATATTGAACATTATTTGTATAACATTTATAAAATTATGTATTGTATTTTGGTGTCTATTTTCATTTCAGACGGGGAACGATATAAATTTAAATTTTAAGTGATGAATTTTGTAATGTTTGATTTTTATCCATGTCGGTAGATTCGGGGCTAGATAGATGTTCAAAGTTGGCGCCATCCTGGATGCTAGAGCGTGTATTGAGAATTATATATTTTATTATTGTTTTGAGTTATATAGGTGGGAGGCCCTAGCGTTTCCAGGACCTTCATGTTAGAGATTGATTAATGTCCTTGAAGATAGGTCGTTATAAGTGATTAGACACGACTTCATTTTGTCTAATATATATATTTAATATCTTGGATAATTCGTTATAGTTTTGTGCGTCGATTGTGTTTTAAAAAGTAATTTGTCGTGATTTTACAAATGTTTTATATTTGTAATTCAATTTATTTGAAACACCTATCTAAAGAAAAGGAATCTCTCATGCTGTATTGCGTTACATTAATTAATGTAGGTACCTTTCATAATTATTATTCATATATTGAAGAAAGCGCTATAATTAATTTGTAAACTTTTGTGAAAATTTTTTATGTGTTCAGAAAAATATCTAGAAAATTTGTTAGACTGTTTTTATGGAGTTTGGGTTTTTATTCACATAAATATTTCAATACGTAGGAAGGTGGGGACAAGTTTGTGTGATGTCATGTTAATGCATGCATGACGGTAAGAATTTGATTTCGCGCGCAAGATAAACAAATCTTTATTTTGACGTTTGAGTTTTGGGTTAAATTATTGTTGACATTTAATAAATTTTCTTGTATATTATTATATATATTTTTGCTCGTGGTTAGTCAGTTTGAGGTTTTTTAACGGCTTGTATCTTCATATGATATCCAAGCCTTTTTACCCTCTCAGCTGTGCCTTTAACAGTTCAACGTTACACTTAGTAAAGTTGATTTTTTTTTTCTTTTTCTTTTTTTGAAATAAAATTGTAAGGGGGAAAATGTTTGTATAATTTGTCTGATACCTTGTATTATTTTATGATATTACTCGAATCCGAGAGGATCGACCCTGGAGACGTGAGCTCAAGGAAGGCAACACGACTGAACACAGCCGGCAGATTAAGTTGCAGTGTGAACTTAAATCTAATTAGCAATTAAAAGCACATTCCACTGCATAATTTTGGCGCCCAACGTGGGGCGCGAATATAACAAAGTTAAAAGAATTATTAATAAAATTATAAATAAACAATATAATTTTAAAATGGAATATTTAAAACAAAGAATGGGTAATGCTAGTTACATGCATGAAGGAGGAGGCGACGGAGGAAGCAGTCAAGGGATGCTGGACATGATGCATGCTATGATGCAAATGATAATGGATATAAAACAACAACAAATGGATATGATACAACAAAATCACAATGACGTGGAGATGATAAAACAAAACTATAATGATATGGAAAGAGGAATGGATGAAATAATAAACATAATGGATCAAATGGTACCTATAAATAGTAACAAACAAACAAATAAAGAGGTTATAATAAGTGAAAGTAAAATAGCACACGTCGAGGAAAAACAAATAATAGAAGAAAAGGAATCGATAATAATGGAACAAGAAGAAAAGGAGGGAGTAAATAACATAACAAAAGAAAAGGAATCAACGATTACAAAGGGAAGTTTAGAGGATGTGCCTGGGGAAGAAACTAAGCCACAGGACAATGGAAATGATTTGGATAGAGAAGTTGGAAGAAGAAACAATCAAATCAGGGTAAGAAAAGAAATTATGATAAATAAAAGTAATTTTAAAAATGATGAAGTAAGAGAAATAGATATAAGTAGAACAAATTCAAATTTAGAATGTCAGATAGATAAAAGTAATAATGTGAAACTGGTCAATGAATTAAATAAACATGTAAATGAAAAAATAAAACAGGCAGTTGTCATTAATACCATTAATGATAAGCAAACTCAAAGTAAAATGAAATTGGTTTCTACAAACGAAATTTATAATTATAATTTGAATAAATATATAGAAAATAAATGCAATGATTCCTGTAATGATATTGTAAAAAACAATTTCTTTTCAAATTATAAAAATCAAAGTCATGTCAACAATAATTTTATAACATACAATACTCTGAAAATTATGAAATATAAGGGTACTAAATTTAAAATAATTAGACCCACATTTTATATTAGAATAAAAGTAAAAATGAAATTAGAAATTATTTACAGTCGGATATTTTAGATAGGCCCAACAAAAAAGTAGATTTGGTGTATACTATTAATATGAATATGCGAGAATTAATGGTTTTGCTTTTGAGATAATTAATTGGAATGTGATGAACCAGAGTATATATATTAAAAAATTGGGAAATGTTATAGGATATGAGTTTGATATTGAAATAAATTTAAACGTGGGGAGATAATTAAAATTAGATTCTTATAAGAAGAGGAATTATATATAAAATAAAAATGTGTTTACGGAATTTCGTCGAGATAAAAAGTTATATTAAATAGTTGAATGAAAATGAAAGTTTATTTATAAAAATTCGTCGGTATATGAAAAAGTAGGTAGCAGTAGCTATGCTTAGAAAAAGTTATTATGATAAATAGATATATATATATATATATATATATATATATATATATATATATATATATATATATATATATATATATATATATATATATATATATATAGTAAACCTAATCAGTAGGCGATTAAAGGTCTGTATATTACTTCAAAATATATGTATTTAAAAAACTCTACATGTTTCGGCCGTATACGCCTTTTTCAAGAGAATACAAAATATATATTTTGTATTCTCTTGAAAAAGGCGTATACGGCCGAAACATGTAGAGTTTTTTAAATACATATATTTTGAAGTAATATACAGACCTTTAATCGCCTACTGATTAGGTTTACCATATCATACCAAGGTCACGAAGTTATTATATATATATATATATATATATATATATATATATATATATATATTATTGAAAATAAAATTATGGTGATTATGAATTGATAAAAAGAATTGTTGACATGTTTAAAGGAAAATGAACATGATATTTGATTATGATGGTGTATGAATTTCGGATTTAATTGACATGGTAATGATCAGGATTAAGCAAGTTGATATATACAGGATGAGTTATAATAAAATTATTGTTGAGGAAATTAGAAGGAAAGTAATTTATCTACGAATATAAAAAGTTATTAATTATGGGAATTGAGTTGTAAGGAAAAAACTAAAATTATATATAGGAAGAAGAAATTAAAGTTATAATATGGGATTGTTGTTATTAGTATTGTTGTTGATTGGGAATTAATGGTGTTATGAATTTGATTGTTATGATGATTTGGAATATGAGATTTTGATATTGTGTTTTTCTTTTATCTATGAAAATTCATTGGAGATGTCCATGTCCAGGAGATCGAGGAAGAGCTCGAATATTCGACGATGATGACTGTTACTTCGGCGTGTTCCTTCGTCTATGATGTATGTAACGAAGCCTATTCGATAATGTCAAGCAAAATGACATTAATCAATTATGTCTAGTCAAAAATGACATAAGTAAAGTATGTCAAGCAAAATGACATAACAAATAAAATGTCTAAAGTTAAATAAGACATTGTTATTTAAAAATTTTATACAGAATGTATATGAGATGCTGTAATTGTTTGCTGCATCATTACTGCACCATGAGGACGATGACCCTGCTGCACAGCAATGCAACATGTTAGTGCGGGGAACGAAGACAGAGTGCGATACTGTCTCAAGTGATACTGCGGAAATTTATCCATGAACAAAGATTAGGAATGTTCTGACTTTGTCCTCGGATAAATTTGGGGATGTGTCATAGATTTTTCTCTTCAGAAGAAAGAAAAAATAGTAGAACAATATTGAACATTATTTGTATAACATTTATAAAATTATGTATTGTATTTTGGTGTCTATTTTCATTTCAGACGGGGAACGATATAAATTTAAATTTTAAGTGATGAATTTTGTAATGTTTGATTTTTATCCATGTCGGTAGATTCAGGGCTAGATAGATGTTCAAAGTTGGCGCCATCCTGGATGCTAGAGCGTGTATTGAGAATTATATATTTTATTATTGTTTTGAGTTATATAGGTGGGAGGCCCTAGCGTTTCCAGGACCTTCATGTTAGAGATTGATTAATGTCCTTGAAGATAGGTCGTTATAAGTGAATATTAGACACGACTTCATTTTGTCTAATATATATATTTAATATCTTGGATAATTCGTTATAGTTTTGTGCGTCGATTGTGTTTTAAAAAGTAATTTGTCGTGATTTTACAAATGTTTTATATTTGTAATTCAATTTATTTGAAACACCTATCTAAAGAAAAGGAATCTCTCATGCTGTATTGCGTTACATTAATTAATGTAGGTACCTTTCATAATTATTATTCATATATTGAAGAAAGCGCTATAATTAATTTGTAAACTTTTGTGAAAATTTTTTATGTGTTCAGAAAAATATCTAGAAAATTTGTTAGACTGTTTTTATGGAGTTTGGGTTTTTATTCACATAAATATTTCAATACGTAGGAAGGTGGGGACAAGTTTGTGTGATGTCATGTTAATGCATGCATGACGGTAAGAATTTGATTTCGCGCGCAAGATAAACAAATCTTTATTTTGACGTTTGAGTTTTGGGTTAAAATTATTGTTGACATTTAATAAATTTTCTTGTATATTATTATATATATTTTTGCTCGTGGTTAGTCAGTTTGAGGTTTTTTAACGGCTTGTATCTTCATATGATATCCAAGCCTTTTTACCCTCTCAGCTGTGCCTTTAACAGTTCAACGTTACACTTAGTAAAGTTGATTTTTTTTTTCTTTTTCTTTTTTTGAAATAAAATTGTAAGGGGGAAAATGTTTGTATAATTTGTCTGATACCTTGTATTATTTTATATTACTCGAATCCGAGAGGATCGACCCTGGAGACGTGAGCTCAAGGAAGGCAACACGACTGAACACAGCCGGCAGATTAAGTTGCAGTGTGAACTTAAATCTAATTAGCAATTAAAAGCACATTCCACTGCAATACGTATAAAAAATTGTTATTCTTAAAGCGTGACGTGTTTTGACCTAGAGATTTTAGTATATATACTTCCTTTATTCTTCTTATAAATCATTCACAAAGTATCTCTTGCAGTATAATGGTGAGTACAATTACATTATATTTCTTGTATATGATATTTACTTATTATTATTTACACACATATTTGTATTTGGTTTTAAAATTATTTCAACAGTTCAAATTAATGTGCTTACATCCAATATATTCCTGTATTTATTCTTTTATCATAATATAACTGTGCACACAAATTCAATCATTTGCCTATTGTTAATTTCTTATTATTAATATCACTATTATGTCAAAAGAACATTAAAATTACAGCTACAATTGACTTTGAGTTTTGTATTATGTTCCGATTATACGGAACGATGTATGGTTAATATATTAAGCATTGAAATAATTTTCTGGGTGTGTGTAATTATTTATTGCAGCGAGAAAATAACTTAAATACTTTTTGTAATGGCATAGAGAATATAATTTAAATTTACAAATTCTTCACATTCATTTGTCATAGTTAATTCATCTTTTTTTATTTTAGACTAATAACGACGACTATGATTTTATTTTTTTTGAAAATGTTGAAAATGTGGACTTCGACGGGATTTTATCACTGGATAGACGAATGGATGAATTATCCCGTCGGACGGACGTTAGACGACAATCGGAGTCAGTTGAATTACCTTCTGCAGTTCCATCTACTTCTGCCGTACGACCCTTACCTCATACTGTTGAAGTAGGTGTTGCAGCAGAAGTTAATCCACCTGCTTTCGTGTCACAATTGACTACCGTTCCACCTTTGCAACCTCTTTCTTATTTGCTGAAGGACGAGTACTACAAATTGGATAGGGTACAACGACGCCAACTGACTGCCCAACGACGTATGTACAGAAACTTGACAATCTCGACCTCAAGACGAGAACACACTACGAGGACGGAAAGACGACCAGGGCAAAATAAAAAAAAAGTATATACCTTTACCCTATACAACTTGTAGTCCTGATGTTCGAGCGCCAAATCTGCGAACACTGCTCACGGACGATACAGTAGGAAGAAGGCAAATGTGTGATGGTGTAAATGTGACACGAGAGATAGCAAGAATACCACAGATTGTGGAGACGATTAATCTAACCACAGAATCTGTAGTACTCTTGTCTCAGACTACTCACTTTTCAGCGTCCCAACCTCAAATGAATGTTACCGACTCTTTTACTGAAGCACCTGCAATTCCTCAAGCAGCTCTAGAAATAACTGAGCTTCCTCAGTCCCCAATACCTTCTCCCAACGCAAATATTCCTGAACACTTTCCTTCCAATGCTTCTCCAGCTCCTCCTTCAAATGATTCTCCAGCTCCACCTTCCAATGCTTCTGCGTCGTTGTTTGCCTCACAATTCCACTGTGGGCAACACAACCATCCGAACTCGTAACTTTCTCTGCGGATTGTAAACAGTTTTCTAACATATGTGTTAGATATTTGGCGGGCAATTCGTCAGCGGATAGTTTTCCTTCAGCAGGTGATCTCGCTAAAGGGGCAGGTTAACGATAAATCGTTAGAGCAAGACAAGGTTCTTCATTTCCTAACTAATGTCGTCAGTCCATCCGATGACTCATATGTAACCCGCCAAAGGAAAAGGAAGGATCTGCTGAATCGACTTGGAAGCTTGATTGAAGACATGATTGATTATCAAAAATCATTTCCACCACAATGATTTGTATTTTCGATAATTGTTTCATTGGTCAAGTTTCATGAGCGACACTACACTGATACGATACGAACCATCGGATAACCTATTTTCAACATTTTCAACCATCTAATACATTAACTTGCCATCACATTCGATTGTAAACAATTCTGCATCGACCTAGTTAACACCCACATTGCACGATACTAATGTACTAGTTCCTACAAAACTATCCAGACAAGGTAGGGGCTGCAAAATTACACCTATAACTGTTTTGCAATAGTTTACATGATATGTAATAACTTCAATGCTTTACTTTTTACAGGAAGTTGAGATAAAAATAACAAAAATTGAAGGTCCGCTGACCATAACAATAACAACACCGACTGACCCCCTGATGGACGTCGACTCCCCCGACCTGCCACCTGGATACGAGGAGTCGCATCGCCCAATGACACCTCTGGCGGTGCCACAAAGGAGAACCCTGCAGGAACGATTCGCCGAATCGTTCCAACAGGCTTCCCGTATCCCAGCGTCCCAAGATACAGACAATTGATCGGGGGTCTGCGGACAGGAAGGCGCCGCCACCTTCCCCAAACAAAAAAATTGGCGGCAAAAATAAAATAAAAAATTAAAAAAATAATTATATTTCTTGTTTTATTTCTAATATTAAGTTAATCCTAAACAGATAATATAACGCACACGAAGATATCATAATTCAGTCGTTATTGTTAAGTCGAATCGATTATGTCGATGGAATCGAGTGGAGCTGAACCAAATATTGTACAATTGGAACCGCAAGAATTATCCTTACAAGTGCACAACTATGATTCCACATCAATTACGAAGAGTTTTATACGACACAGTAGCCTCTTCAGTGGCTCATGTAAGCGAGGATTAATTGTGGGACCTTCTGGGTGTGGCAAAACAAATGTCCTTTTAACCCTATTACTTCATCCGAACGGGTTACGCTTCAAAAATATTTACATCTGCTGTAGATCTCTTCATCAGCAAAAGTATGAATACTTAAGAAATATATTGAAAAATGTTTCTGAAATTGGTTACCACGAGTATACTGATGTTAATCACATGCCTACTCCTAACCAAATGGCGGATTATTCTGTCGTTATCTTTGATGATATACCACCTGCCGACTTGAATATCGTAAAAGATTTTTTCTCTTATGGTAGACACCGAAATTTAGATTGTTTTTATTTAATGCAAACATACAGTGCAGTCCCAAAGCAACTTATCAGAGATAATACCAATTTGTTAATACTATTTCGACAAGACGGTACAAATTTGAAACATATCTATAATGATCACATTCATGATTTAAGCTATGAACAATTTCTATACATCTGTAGAATGTGTTGGAAGAAATCGTTTGGTATGCTGTTTATTGATAATGATTCTGTATTTAATGATGGAAGATATCGTTTAGGTTTTGATACTTACATACACCTATAAACAGATTAATGAGGCTGAGAAGAGTTGACATATTTCTCCCCATCGTATACAATTTGATGTGCTTTAGGTTTATAAGTTTTAATTAAGAGGAGTTTGTAACGTAACGTTTAAAACATGTATTACTGGAATATTTATATCAGTCTACAGGTATTCGTTATAGAGTGTACATGGAAAATAAAATCATAAGAGATTTAATACAAGCTCGCGAAGCTCTTAAACAAAAGTTAAGAACATTACGGGCTGACATTGCACAATCTCAGAGAGAAACAAATATTCTGTATGCGCCCATAGCAAAACCGCTACTTGAAATCGCTAGCATATTAGCTCCCAGTAATATAACTCGAGGACGAACTGATTCTGCGGACGCTTCTAAAGAAGTAGAAGAATCTTGGTCAGACATCATATCAGAAAAATCTTATGTGGCAATACCAGGAACGTCAATTTTACGACAACAAAGTACACCGCGTAAACGACAGCAACGACACGTGTCATGGTTCAGCCCATCCACTCATTCTTCTCCGACAAAACAACGAAGTGTATATCTCGCCGGAACACCTCCACGAGAAACCAATCTTACAAATTCATCAGATTTGAAAAAAAAGATTCGAATGTCTGAGACATTCAGCCAGCCCACATTTCTAGAAGATGAATATATCGGGGAACAATTGCCAGAGACTCCAAAGGGAGGTGATGAAGAGGAGGAACGAAGTGATGAATTAGATTCTAGTGAAAGCCTTGAGTTAGATAAGTCAAGGGATCACGCTCTATCGCTTTTGAAAACGCGTCCGTCAAAGTCAATAATTACTAATAAGTCGTTAAATAAGACTCTGTTAGAAACGGATGTAGTTAAGGCAGCGCTAAAAGATCATGACCCCGCTATACGACCTTATCTTATGGGGTTGATGACGGATGAGAAAGAAGAATTCGATGAGAAATATGGTGTACGCGAAGTTGATGGTGACCTGATGATTGGAAACGCAAATATTAGGTTTGATGGACCCAACATTATAATCGGTGAATTTACTTATAGGGCTACTAAGGGATTACTAGAGCTACTGTTTATGAAGAGACCGGGAAAGTTTCAATATGCTGACGCTAAGAATTATAAATTCATTTTAAATGATACTCACGCTGCTAGAGTTGATTACGATCCGGCTCGGAAATATGCAGCAAGTAAATATTATAAATATACGACAATTATTAAGCCTATTGTTCAAGGTAAAAAACCAGAAGTTTGGTGGACCCGCACTTGGAAAACAGGATTGGGTTTATCAAAAAAATTACCGTTGCGAAAGATCGTTGTTCCTAAGAGTATTGTGGAATATAAGTATTGGGATGATGTAAATGAATTGTGCGACAGGTTGAAGTTACTGATGGCGTCCAAGGATGCCGGGCATACTGGTCATGATAACGAAATCACTGCAATAATTGAGGAATTGCAGGAATCAAAAATAATTAAATAGGTTGAGCAGCATAGTTATAAAGCAGTTAGTATATCGACACCGATAGAGTATTACGATGACAATAGATAAATTTGGAAGACACATACATAAACATATCGTCAGAAGACATTTAGCAGAAGAAGATGCAGTAGCAAATTTTTTAAAACACCCTAAATTCAAGAAGGAATTGGAAAAGCATATATTAAATGTTCCTCCTCTTAAAAGGGAACCTTCAAAATATGTTTTTCAACTGCAGAGTAATGGACGTATTGGGCAGGACGCATATTACTTTATAACTCCTGCGCGTCGAAAGCAAACGCAGTTATATAGGAATAAACTATACAGTGGAAAGATTGTTGCAGTTAATTATTCCGACGATGAATTAGTGAGACTGTCCGCTAACGCCCATAGCATCGTTCTCATGCATCCTGCAGTATCAATGTACATCAACGCGGAATTGCGATTGAAGTACATTGGTCCATATCCTGTACCGAAAGAAAAAGAGCCAGTGTTTGCAGAAGTAGTCGTCGAAGGAAATGTCATCACTTAAAAGGGATGTCGTTAATGAACTACACGCACCTGCGCGACGAAATTTTAGACGACGGAGAGTCATAATAAAAGGACCACGAGACTTATTCCAGATCGATCTGGTTGAAATGATACCTTATGCTCGAGAAAACGATAATTTCAAATATCTTTTCGTATGCATAAATACATTTTCAAAGTTTGCGTGGGTGATTCCAATAAAAAATAAAACAGCAGCAGAAGTGTCAGCGGCTATGGAATCCATACTCTCCTCAGGAAAGAAAAACATTCCAAGGAATATTCAGAGCGATCAAGGGAAATAATTTTTTAACAGGCAGTTTAAGAAGATCATGGATAAGTATAACATTAATCACTACACCACTTACTCCAATTTAAAAAGTTCTATTGTTGAGCGTTTTAATAGAACGATTAAAAATAAAATGTGGAAGGAGTTCAGCCTCAACGGTAACTACCGGTGGGTTGGTATGTTGCAACAGTTGGTAAACATTTACAACAATACAGTTCACAGAACAACGGGATACAAACCCGTCGCAGTAAACCAAAGGAATGCAAAAGCAATTCAAAAATCGGTGTACAGTCACATAAAAATTGGTGACCCTAGAATTGGTAAATTTGAAGTGGGAGATCATGTGCGTATCAGTAAGCATAGACACGTTTTTTCTAAAATGTTTACTCCGAACTGGACCAATGAAATATTCACGATAAGCAAAGTCCAGAATACATATCCGAGAACGTATATATTGCAAGACTCTCAAAAGCAGAATGTTCTCGGAGGTTTTTACGAAGAAGAATTAAAAAAGGTTCGACATCCAGATGTTTATCTGGTTGAGAAAGTTATACGTCGAAAAAAGAATCAAGTCCTTGTCAAATGGTTGGGTATGCCTGGATCACACAACTCCTGGATATCTAAGGATAATGTATTGTAGAACGTAATTTTCGAATGAAATTAGGGAAATAATAAAAAAATAAATAAATTATAGTGTTTTATTTTACAAGAAGTAGTAATACAGTTCAGAGTACCCATGAAACAGTTATGAGAGCTAATTACAAAAAATAAATTAAATACAGTGTTTTATTTTACATAAGTAATAAGTTCAAAGTACACATAATGGAAAAAGTACAGATAGGAAAGCAAATTAGGAGCTAAAGTCAATTGTAGGTTGGTAATCCATCAATTCGGTAATCAATTTCTGCAAATTTGCTTCACGTTCTAATTCTTCTATTCTATAATGACCCCACGCTAAGGTAGAAGCTCTATCTGGGAGAATATATCGTTTATCATCTTTTGATGTGAGCGCTACTTTATTTCGCAATTCGGTGTACATTTTACCGAGCCTAGGTGAACTGCGTGGTATTCCGAATAAGTTCCCTTCAGTAAAAGTTGAAGTATCAAACATATCTAAATTATTTTTTATGTCATTATATACATTATAATTTCGTACACTTATAATTAGAGAATCTGTGTCTGTGTAGAGCAGTGTAATGTCCGAATCATACAAAGGCTTAAGAAAGGTATAAAAAAAGTGATACATTATCTTTTTAGCTATTTCCAGGATTGTGAATCCTACGTACACAGGCTTTACATAATCTCGAACTTGAGCCAATTCGATAGCTGTTAACGTTTTGCAAAATACTTTACTGGATTTAAAGTTGGGCTTTGCAATATATGCCTCCGCACCCAATCTGTTTCTAATTGTTTCCCAATGGGAAACCAATTTAATATTAACGTGATTTTCAACATTTTCCATAGTTTTTCCAAATATGCTATTCACCATTAATTTGTAAAATTCTTTATAGAATGCATTATTCGATTCACTTCGTTTCTTTGTATTAAAATCAATATATCCCTTTAACCAATTACTTTGTTTAAACTTAATTCCGCGTCGAATTCCACTTAGTTTCAAACCATTATTCAAACATTGTTTCAAAGTCGTATAGTGAATAATGTAATTCGATTTATTTGAAAGATTTGGAATCAATTTAGGATGTTTAGAATGAGGTGGTATAACGTGTTCCGGACAGAAGGGATAATCATTGTGGAGGTCGTGAAGAGCTGTTGAATATTCTAAATCTACTTCGAAAACGTACCCTCTATCCCCATCGTCTTCCAAAGTTTGAACATCCAGCATCATTAACTCCTCATTCGTTAACCATTCAAATTTGGACGTCATAGCACAACCATACAAATTCGTCGCATCGAGGTATAATATATATTTCTTAGGTTCTGATGGATGAAATTGTGATAAGTATTCGTTATTTGCCACCTCTATTCTTTTAGAACACATACTGACACCTCCACGTATGCCCTGTTTGAAAAAATGAAACATATCCGCATCTGTTAATAATTCTAAATTTACGTCTGTCATTCGTAGCATCGCTTCCCAGCTAAGACCTGGTGCCGTAAAATAGTGTGCTGGATCTAACTTGTAATTGTCCATACAAATATTTCGAAAATTTTCGAAAACATCTGCAAGTAGCAAAACATCAGATCGTAGATATATATCACTATATTCCCCCAGAGATTGACATTCGAATAAATCCCACACTCGAACGACTCTACTATAATCCTCATCACTAATTTCGCTATCAGATAATATATCATAAAATTTATCTTTACTGGGCAAATCTGTCACAGATAGACTTTCAAATGATGTGACATAGTTGTATGGAAAGACGCCCTTTCGTCGTAATAAATTAAATTTTTCACCCATATAATATCTTGACACTTCTCTACACTGAGAATCCTCTAAATAAGATGATAATTTATCTAAAGAAGAACTCATAAATCGAAATGAATCTAAAAATCTCAATTTATGGAAGACTTTCCTCTTCTTACCATTACAGTCAATTCTATCGCCAACATATACTTTCTTAGAAAATGATATATACTTTTCTTTATTTTGGGCAATAACATGTATTTCTTCCTTATCCAATGCTAAGGATTTTACAATAAATGTGTATCGTAATTCGATAAATTGTGCATTATGATTGGAGTATAGCGAGGTTTTTTTAATTTATATTGCATACCATGTGTGCTGCACCTCGATATAATCCAGTCATGTGATCATGGTCGCATACTTTATCATTCACATCTAGTGCTTTTTCACAAATATGACAACTTCTCGCTTGCTCATAATTATAACACTCTTCTTCAGTTAAGGGTTTCATTTCCACAATTTTACTCAAATAGTTTTTATATAATAATTTTACATCACTTTCCAACTCTGTCATGAACGTTTTAGGTGTATTTTGTCCACGGTATGTGCGCAGTTTACACAAATTTTCATCGAACGAACATTTTATATAGTAAGCGAAAGAATGTGGCTGATGTTCGAAACATTTCACACTATAAGGTTTTACATGATTCGGTTCTACCATATCAATAGGTTTTAATATTGCCTCAAAATCAGCATACACAACAAAAGGCACTCTTAACTGCTTTTCAAATTTTTCAAATTTTAATATATTTTCCGGAACTTCTTCGCCATATTTGTTCGTCTTCAGATTCATAGTTGGAAACACCGCCTTCCCCTGCTTACAATCTTCATGTTCATGTCTTTGTAATTTTTCTAACGATGTAAAAAAAGTTAGACATCCTTCACAAATATATTTTTGGTGTCCACGCTGTGATTTTTGAGCCGAAACAAGTCGAGACAAGTTCTTAATCCAACAATAGTGTAAATTCCCTTCTTTCGCAGAAAGAAGTAATAAATTAATATGAGTCATTTTCCTTTGTTTCGTAAAATATAAAGGTCCCACTATATCATGCACCGTCACAGCACCATCGAAATACTCCTCGATACCATATACGTTTACAGATATATTATTCTTTTCTTCAAACTTAACAATGTCTTTTAAATGGGCAGGGAAATCTAAACCAGTAAAATCAGCCACGGTATCATAATGGGGATAGGAAGAAGGTCTTTGGGGAAGTCCACCTGGCACTCTTAACGCTGAAGTAATCGCCCAAGCGAAACATGCATTGTCAACATTTTGAATATTTATAATGGCCTTCTTCTTCTTCTTTATTGATGGTGGTAAGTCCACATAACTTGATCCTCTCATAGGATTGTATTTATTTATGTTCACTTCCAAATGTATAATATTGCTCAAAGTCCAACCTGAAATATAATCAGAGAGACGTAAATCACTATAATAATATAAGTTTATACAATTTTACCTGAATTACGCTCCTGGAATTCGCTCATTTTATTCTTAATTTCATCAATATACTCATTGTACAAGCTATATAATTCACTTCCTTGCGTTATGATCTTGTTCATAGTATTAAATGATTTGATTTCCACATTATCTTTTGTCAGTAAATAATACATACCATATAATTCAAAATTTATTTTAATCGAATTATGTACATGTACGACACTCTCTATTAATGTCAACACCTTTTCTCTGATGTTATTTGAAAATTCTTCAATATCAACATATATTTGAGACGAATCAGATATTTGATAACTTACTATTCTTCCTGCGAATGTGGATACACTTCTTCTTACACCATCGTCAACTATTACAAACGCTTTATTGCGATGCGTGGCACTACGAATATGTGCAGTATAACAATTCTTCTCCACGTATACATAACAGATTTCACATTTCCATAAGTCTGGATTGTTATCACTGATTTTTATTCTCTTGCCTTTGCAAGAACTTAACATGTGTCGATTTCTGTTATCTCCACGAGAAAATTGTTTACCACAATACTCACAAACATCTTAGGTTCTTTAAATGAACACTTTGGAATGAACTGCTGCAATGAACTGTTGCTGGCATACACCAACTGTCTCTTTATAAACCTCTTATCGGTAAACCTGCGCTTTAGCACGATTTCGAGTGTGGGGACCTCCTCAAGCTTACTTTTAACTGTAGAACCAACTTCTGTACTACATCTACTATCCTCCGCAAATTTATTTATATGTACTTATAAAACCTACTGCTGCTTATTAAAAGTAAATGGAACATGTTCTGATTATATTTATTTATCAGATCTTCAACTCCATCGCTGTACTACTACTACTGTATTTAACTAACACTAATAACAAAATAATAAAATAAATAAACATTAATAATTGGTCATCTTAATTATTTTCAAAATCACTGATATTATCTAGTTCTGCTAGAAGTATCACTGTCTCTATTTCAAAAATATCGTCGAAAATTACTTCATCATCATCATCGAAAATTACTTCATCATCATTATTTTCTTCATTATCATTATTTTCTTCATTATCATTATTTTCTTCATTATCATTATTTTCTTCATTATTACTTTCTTCTTCTTCTTCCTCACATTCCTCATCTTCACCAATACTTTCCAAAATCTGTTGTATTATTTCATCTTCTTCCTCTTCTGTTAACTCACTCACAGAAAAAATATATTTTCTATGTAATAGTTCCATAATATTGTTAAGGATTACACTATTTGCGAATACGTTCTCCACGTTTCTTAAATAGCACCTTAAACTCCCTCCACTTGTCGTACCCTTCACCTTGTTGTGCCATTGACCTTGCCGTACCCTTGAGCTTGCCGTAACCTTGACCTTGTCGTGACCTTGACTTTGTCGCGCCCTTGACCTTGTGATATCCTTGACCTTGACATAACCTTGATATAACCTTGATATAACCTTGATATAACCTTGATATGACCTTGATATGACCTTGATATGACCTTGATATGACCTTGATATGACCTTGACCTTGACATAGCCGATTCTAGCACCTCCTCATGTAGAACCTCCTCATTGCCCTTGGGCTGTGCCACATGCAAGGTCAAGGGCAATGAGGAGATTCAACATGAGGAGGTGCTAGAATCGGCTATGTCCCTCTACTCCTGTTCCATATCTGTTTCAGAGCCGTTCATTTTCTGTTCAGACCCGTTCACTATCTGTTTCAGAGCTGCTCGCTATCTGTTTGCGAGACGGACCTGAGGATGGCGCCGAAGAAAAGGAGTAAACGAAATGATAGAGATGAAATCACATCTGAAATCATACGCGCTAGCGCTTCCATTAGAAAAAAATATTTGGCATTGAAATTAGGTCGTTCCGAATTTGACGCATTACTAACACAACATTTCAAACTAGTCACTGAACCCCTTAAAAAAAGTTTTAGAAAAAACATCAGCATAGACTGAAATAGATCTGAAGAGTAAGATGAAGTCAGAGGATGAAGAGTCTAAACAAAATGTAAGAATTCCGACATCAAACACAAAGCCACATGGTCTATCTATGGAGAGTTCTGAGAACCAAGATGAGGGACTTAATATAACTGATCATAACCTTGAAAATTCCAATATGTATTATTTTCCTAGAATCTACTTGGAAGGATTATTGTCCGATGTCAGCAGAGAATATGATTTAACGTTTGGTGTTCACATTGATCCTGTGTCAGATAACTTTAAAATATGTAAATCTAGTTTTACTTTCGATGGTCATGATTTTTTAATCGACAACGTGCGATATAGGGGTACGCGAGGACTATATGAGTTAATATTTAAGGCAAATCCAAGCGAGTTTACGGGAGATGATAAAGAACAGTATAGACGAATCTTAAAACAGACTAGTGTACATCATCGTGACTTCGATCCCGAAAAGCAAGTATAAGGAAGCAGAAGCTATAAATATTCATACATCATTAAACCTTTGCTGAATATCAACACCTCATCCACGAATCTGGACACACCGTCTGCAAGTGGTTATATACAGGGGAGTGGCCATGTTGGTGAAGAATTAATAGTGAGGAATGCTCCTTATCAGTATGTGTACTGGGATGATATAAACGAACTAGTTGATCGACTACGTTTACTCCTAGCATCAAAAACGACCGGGCACTCTGGACATATAAATGAAATGCCTCCATTGTCGAAGAGCTCAAAGAATCCGGCGTAATTGTATAATTAATCGAAGCCGTGTATTAATATGTTAGTACACTATTACTGTCCGTAAAAGCCAGTCATGAATAGTATTGATAAATTCGGGCGGCATTTAAACATAAGTGAAATAAAAAAAATCACTCGCACCGTATAACCTTCAGTCTATTTTACCCAGAGATATCTAAGGACATTATGATTTTAAAAATAGACGAATACGTGATATTCTATCACCTGTAGAAGCTAATGATTCTGTGAATATGGCTTATGTAAATAGAAAGATACAAGTCCTTGATGATCTTATTAAAAAGGGTATATCTGTATGTGCGAACAAAACTAATGTAGATAAAAAGTTTACAGCAGTTGAAGATAATTTTAGAAAGAGTATATCGGTATGTGTGAACAAAACTAATGTATATAAAAAGTTTACAGTGGTTGATGAGCATATTAGAAAGAGTATATCTGTATGTGCGAACAAAACTAATGTAGATAAAGAAACGACTCTCATATTATACTAGGTAAGCATATACCCCAGAACGATTCAGTTTTAAGTTTTTATTAGTGTTGTTAAGCTGCGTTATCGCAATGGAATATGGTACTTACATTTTATATTTACTAGTCCATTTGCAATATTTTTTTGTTCTGTCACCGTTGACAATACGAATAATTACAATCAATTCATCACAGCCTCTCTTAAAATGAAGGAGGATGCTATCTTTCATGAAAAGCAGCTTATCGAACAATCCACATATCTACTCAATGACCTGTTTAGATATATTTACCACCGAATTCTGATATGACTTCATTGTTCGTTCGATCGCTGTTGAAGTCGAATGTGATTTTATCGTTAGAAAATATTTCGTATTAAACGAGGTAGTTCATAGTAATTATATTTAAATTAACCGCGAATTTAGTGAATAATACCGCGATTTGCCCCGCGAAGTTAGTTAATTACTCGTAAATCGGACTACCCCGCGAATTATGGTAAATTGTAATCCTTAGATGCTCTGTATATTATGTTAAAAAATATATGTTGTATAAATCAAAGTCTATTTCTATGTGAAATTACGTTTTATTTTTAACGAAGAATTATTACGCACAAAATTACGGTCGTCAAATATATTGAGTATTAAACGGGGGTAATTCATACTAATTATATGTAAATTAAACGTAAATTTAACGACTAATAAGACCCGATCGATATATCTACCTATGATAGTAATTCTAATTTAACTTGGAAAAATAATTTATAACAATTCGAGATAAGTCAGACAATATATACAACTTATAAAATATTAAATCATATGACCAGGATGGTTGAACGGTTAAGAGGCCGGCTTATAGCAAGCATATCCGAGGTTCGATTCCTCGTATAGACATTTTAAAAATAAAAAAATTCCAATAATTCTAAATATGTGGCGCCCTCTTCCAGAAAATAAAAAATTCAAATAATTCTAAATATGTTGAACTACATATGTAACTTATAAAATATAAAATCATTTGACCAGGATGGTCGAACGGTTAAGAGGTCGGCTTATAGCAAGCATATCAGAGGTTCGATTCCTCGTATAGACATTTAATAAAAATAAAAAAATTCCAATAATTCTAAATATGTGGCGCCCTCTTCCGGAAAATAAAAAATTCAAATAATTCTAAATATGTGGCGCCATCTCTCTTCTAGATGTATAAAGACTTTACTGTACGATGGTCATTGGTTATAAACTGAAATTTACGTTAGGATCCGCGAATTTGCATCTAATTAAACTCATTCCGCAAAACCGCGACTTCAGCCGCGAAATCCGCGACTTCAACCGTGAATACCGCGAAAAAAACCCGCGGACCCCGCGAAAGGAAAGCAGATCGTGCGTTGATTAATAATTACAGGCCCATCTCTATTATTTCTAACTTCGCCAAACTGTATGAGAAGGTATTATACACCAGGCTATTCAGTGGCATGCGACAGAACCAGCATGGTTTTGTCACGGGTAGATCTACTGTCACCAATTTGGCGTCGATTGTTCAGAATATCGGTGAGGTTTTGGACGGTAGAGGTCAGGCTGATATATTTTATACTGACCTATCCAAGGCTCTCGATTCAATTGATCATGAAATTTTCCTCCATAAGTTGGGATCTTTTGGTCTCGTTCCAACTTCTATCAGTCTTCTTCGGTCTTATCTATTTCATAGAAAATGCTTCCTGACCTATAAAGGTTTCTGCTCCAATAATTTTGTTCTTCTTTCTGGCGTTCCTCAGGGATCAAGTTTGGGTCCTTTGCTATTTGTTTTGTTTATGAATGATCTCCTTTTCCAAGTGAAGTGTCCCATTCTCGCCTATGCAGATGATATAAAAATATATTCTGAGATTTCCACAACTGGCGATATCGTTAAACTACAGCAAAATCTGGACGTATTAGTTGCATGGTGTGACCGTTTCAAACTTAAATTAAATATCGACAAATGCTGCGTGGTCACTTATACTCGTTCTGCTACGCCTCACAAGTCTTCTTATTTTATTAAAAACAATATCTTAACCAGTAAAACTGAAATAAAGAATCTCGGAGTCTTATTTGACTCTAATCTTACGTTCAGATCCCATATAATATATATAATATAATAAATATATAATAATATAATAAATACTTTAAAGACATCACTTGAATTAAATCACTGTACCATGCTTATGTTTTGAGCAAAATGGAATACGCCTCATTAATTTGGTATCCCATTTATGCTTGCGATTCTATTCCTTTGGACCGTGTTCACCATAAGTTTTTGAAGTACCTCAAGTAGATAGGATTTGCCGATTCTTGAGCCGCCTCCGCCTCAATGACGTCATAACTGACGTCACAATGACGTCACAACCCCAGTCATAACTGACGTCACAATGACGTCACAACCCAAGTCATAACTGACGTCACAATGACCAATGATGTCACAATCCAAGCCATAACTGACGTTACAAACCAATGACGTCATAAATGACGTTACAATAACGTCACAACCCAATGACGTCATACTAACGCCACAATGACATCACAACCCAATGATGTCATACTCTGATAACGTCAAAGGGATACGTAACAACCTCCTCCTCCTCCACACTGATATATGAGGTTCAATCAAAAAGAAGAAAACAAAATGGCGATTGAAAAGAAAATGGCGGAAGGAGGAGTAAGCCAAAAGGACATTAGAAAACAAAATGACGGAAGGAGGAGTTAAGCAAAAAATGCATCAAGCCAAAAGGAAACTAGAAAATAAAATGGCGGAAGGAGGAGTTACGCAAAAAATGCATCAAGCCAAAAGGACATTAAAAAACAAAATGGCGGATGAGGGTAAGTTTGCAAAAGCAAAAAAGGAAAAAAATACTTACAAGATGGAGGGCCCCCTTGTGGGGCCCTCAGAAGCAAAACCACACACCCCCTTGTGGGGGGGGCTCTGAAACACCCTCCGAAACATCACCACACACGGCCCCCTAGTGCGGCCCTCTGAAGCATCACCACACACGGCCCCCTAGTGGGGCGCTCTGAAGCATCACCACACCCACCTCCTAGTGGGGCCACCGAAACATAACCTCACAATTGAATAAAGCACAAGTGCACTCGGCAAAATTTAAATGAATACTAAAGGAAGTTACATCCGGCGTGTTATATATAATTAAGATAACAATGTAAATGAGTAATATGTTTTTTTTCTAGAACCAGCTTTAGAAAATTATTACGTCATATTTTTTTAAACATGATAGAACACGATATGGATTCAAAAGGAGAAGAAGGAATAGTTGAAGTTAAATTTTATGCTATCTCCAATTATTTATAGCTGTTAAGCCCATCGAAATTCAAAGGCACTACTCACGAGGCTCGATGTAGGCAGCTCGGAACATGGACAAGTCTACCGTCAAATGATTTATAGTCATAAAGACCCCTTGAAATTCAAAGGTACTACACAGAGGCTCAAGGTAGACCGCTCTCCCAGCTAGGAAGATTTCATATGGAGTTAGCTCTTAAAAGCAATGAAGCTTCCCCAACGTCAGTAGGTTTCTGCCGAAACATTAGGGTGTCGAATGTCTCTTTGGACCGAGCACGACAGTCAATAGACTGCCTAACGTATTTGGGTAAACTTCTGAATGACCTGTCTCTTCAACTGATAAGTAGGAAGCTATAAATTCACATGTTAGCGTATATATATATGTAAAAAGAAAAAGTGTTTGAATAAATTATGTTAACGTAAAGTATTGATGCTAAATATAATCCGGAAAGGGTTGAGGTGTCTGCAAGGGGATACCAGAGGTTTGCAAGAAGGTACCCGAGACCTGTAAGGGGTGTCACCACACACGGTCCCCTAGTGGGGCCACCGAAACATAACCTCACATTTTAATAAAATACAAGTGCACTCGACAAAAGCTAAATGAATACTAAAGGAAGTTACATCCGGCGTGCTATAAGTATATAATTAAGATAACAATGTAAATGGACATATGACATGTGTGTGACGGGTGTCTGGTATATTTCAGAACTGCTGAGCAGTTAGTTGCTCATCCGGAGAAATATCATATTACCAACACCGGATGTAATTCAATCTGCTTAGTGAGTGAATTTAGATTTTCAACGTCATATTTTTTAAACATGATAGAACACGATTTTTCTCGGTGAAACCTATCTAGACAATTTAAATATTTTTTTTTATTAGGAGAGCAATAAATAAAATGAAAGAGGAATTAAGTTTTAAACATTTATTATTAAAACTGTATATATTTACAATATAAATAAGAATATATAAATTACAATATGTTATTATACATGTTTTTATATAAAAATTTTTTACCGTGCAAGCACAATTTACTTCTTCATGATAAAAGCACGGTTCATCAGTCTTAACTAAAACGGGTATATTGTCCACATATTCCAAGTTGATCACACCTATATTTACAATAGTTTTCAAATAGTCACACTTTTGCCGACCCTTTACATATATTTTACCAAAGTCTCTACAAATATGTTTCAAAATACCTCGCAGGGATTTCAAGTCTACGAGTCCATCAGAATATTTAATTTTTAAATGATTACTCTGCAGCCAACATACCTCCCTCTTTTCACTAGGTGATATCTGCATAAATGGCACTGTAGGTTTAAATAAAAGATGCATCGATCGGGAACCATCGGTGATGGACATCTCCTTAGGTGTAAAATTGTTATTAAAAAACCTTGTATGTCGACAACCAGGTAAGGCTCGAATCGTTGTTGATACACTCGAGTTCAATGTAAAGGCGTTAAAATTTCAACTAATTTCTCCTCCAATTGTTTTATTCTTCGATTAAATCTATGTCTGTCTGCTGCAGGCATTCGCTGTTTCTCTCTAAGGATAGCATCTTCCTGCTTTTTCAAAGCGTCGTTAATGAATTCGGTATAGGTAACCACCTCAATATCAACTGTAACAATAGAAAAATTATATTGCTAAAATGTAAATTATAAAGTTAAAATCTGCATACCTCTATCCATTTTACTGCTATGTTACACGAAGAAAACCTCTAGACTGGCAGTTTAGAACAAGTTGTAGCGATATATATATAGAGTAATAAGAAATAGTGGAGGGGAGGAATTCAAACCGTTTGGAGACTATAACAGAAGTAATATTAAGTAACACAATTTTTTATATTAAATTTATAATTACCAATTTAACTCATCCCTCCCCACCTAACCATTCTACTACAGGTCTGATTAATAATATTTCGCAATATTATACATAAAAAATGCTTACTGTGGTGTAATATGACACCGCATGTAATTCCAGCTTGTTTTTAGTAGATTGTAACACGATATAATGAATAAGCAATAATTTATATTGTAAACACAATTTTTATACTGAGAAGAGTTCGGAGAAATATCATTTTACCTTACTGTGGTGTGATTAAGCAAAAATTTATAGTAATATTTTTTAAACATGATAGAACACTATTTTTCTCGGTGAATTATTCTTGAATTTGATTATTTTTTTAATTACAAAAATAATTCTTATCAACCGCTCTTAAAATTTTGTTATTATCTATGTTTGTAGTTTATATCTAAACTCTAATTATATTTGAATTGTAATTGACTTGTCGGACTTATCGGTACCCTAGGTAAAGAATTTTCCTGAAACATACGAGGGATGGGAATTAGCCTTGGCTTTTACTAATTTAGAATAAATACATGTATACAGGTTGTTTGGTAACTGTAATCATGTTTGATACGTAATAAAGCAATAGTTATTAATAGAGTGGACCAATTCGGAGCGATATTGGTAAATATATCATATAAAAGCCGAAAAACTCCAATAATTTATCAATTTATATATATATATATATATATATATATATATATATATATATATGGTAAACCTAATCAGTAGGCGATTAAAGGTCTGTATATTACTTCAAAATATATGTATTTAAAAAACTCTACGTTTCGGCTGTGTACGCCTTTATCTAGTTGTCCGAGCAGGTTTTCGTGGTTTTCCTTCTCGTTTTGAGCGAATGCCGACAACTTTGCATCTTAAGTCGCTCCACGGGCGCATACGTAATAATAACTCATGTCTTGCTTTTCCCTGCCTTTCCCTGTTTTCGTTTTTTTTGCTGATGTGGTCCTCTACTGGGTTGTAGCCTAGCATATGCGCCACAAAACTCTAGGGGGGTCTGCCCGTTGGGCAGTCAGGTGCCATTCCGCCTTTCCAGCAAGAGTGAGGAACCATGCTACGCGGCGCTATCTCGTCGCCGCGCAATGCACACACCATTAGGACCGGTTCTGGGCGGCAACCTGGCTAGGTTGCCGTTAACAGCACACACACGTTCGACGTGTGTGCTATGCCCCCGCTTCGGCGGAAAACGTTAAGATGGCACAAGTGTGACCATCGTCGACCGAGGTAGCCACTAAGAGTGTTCCCTTAGTTAGCGATGAGCAACCCCGTACAGGGTGCGCTTCGCCTGTCTGCGCCTTGCCTCGTTGGGGCGGGGGTCAGGCCGTCGAAGTACTGCACGGAATTGTAAAGAAGTTGTCGGGAAAGGGTTGGCGGCCCTACGCAACGGCTGGTTATTCGACCTCTCTAAATTCATGAGACCGATCACTAAACACACGCACGAACGCACCGACATACAAAACCCTACACTTACGCTCTCACACAAAACCACACACCCATAGAGAGACGCAAGCTGCCAGCAGCAACCAACACACAAGTTCATACCCAGAAGGAGAAACAAATTGCTAGCAGCGAACAACACATATGTTCACACCTTGTTATCTATTTTTTGGAATACTAAGGCATGATTTATTATTATTACTAGAATGTATCTTTGAATAATTTAAACCATAGCAACTTAATTACTTGACATTTATATCCTGTCATTCATATTTTGTATTCTCTTGATAAAGGCGTACACAGCCGAAACATGTAGAGTTTTTTAAATACATATATTTTGAAGTAATATACAGACCTTTAATCGCCTACTGATTAGGTTTACCATATCATACCAAGGTCACGAAGTTATTATATATATATTGTAATAATGCTGAAATGCCGTGGAGAAATTGCTCCACGTTCGGTGCCAATAATGAAATGATACTTATTACGGCCCCTACTTTGATGGTGCCTATAATGTAATAATCTATGTGATCTTAAATCAGGATAGATAAAATCCTTTCGATAATTAAAAACTCTAAAATGTAATTAAAGAGAAACACCATTTTAAACAAATAAATTCAATTTAATACACATAAGAAAATTAAATAATACAAATAAAAATAACAATTTGAACTTCTCCCCACTATAATTTACTTGATTGCGAGTGCCCTCAACTTCTAAACAATCAACTAAGAAAAATAATGGATAATAAACTAATTCAGCTTGTAATCAAAGTTAAATACTCAAACAAGGTAAATAAATTTCATTAGTGTATGTAATAAACAATTAGTCATTTTGAATTATGCCTTTTAGACGAAAAGAAAGAATTTAGAATGGTTTATAATACAAACAATGTGATATAACCTCAAAATGGTACTGGTTCTCTATATTAATTATTTCGGTTTCTCAGGGTAAATAAAAGGTTAGTCTTGACTTTATTATCAATCAACAGGTCTATGTAGAAATCTATCTCGGTAATACTACATAAAATATTCCTATAAGTATTGAAAAATTACAGTGAAAGCTGAACGATTAATGGTTAATAACTATAATATTTCATAGCAAAATCTCTATTTAAGGGGTAAATTCTACCTTGTATATGTGCACAAATATATGTTCGTAATTGAAGATGTCTCAGCTTAGCAATATGGACCTTCGGGAAAGTACTCGGTCAAGTCACAGGATCCAATCTTCCGATTCAATGACAGGAAATAGGTTTAAACAGCACGACTAATTGTATGGCCCATAAATAATGGAATTAAATTAAAAAAAGGATTAGAAGGGTTGCTATTATAGAATAAGCACGATACCAGACCAATGTGACTGACAAACGTTGTATAAACACTTTATAATTCAAGGTATTTTGAAACTCCAATGTTGTGTATATTATTAAATGGTTATATTCTTTATTTTTCAGCTTCAGATTGCGTTTTTAAAACATAGAAATCGCCTTAAAATTCTTCAAAAAACGCATTATCAAAAAATTCAATGTAGCTTTTAAAAAATATGTTTATTAATTCCCGTTAACAACCAACTTCTGTTGTTTTTTAAAAACGCCTTAACTACCTCGGAAAATATATCCGCACGAAAAAAGAAAGCGTATACAATTAGTAGAACCAAATTGAACCTTTAATTTGAATGGAAAAGGAATAATACGAAAGTTTTAATAATATCATATAATAATTTAGAAATACGTTAATAATTAAGTGACATTTAAAAATATAGCAAATTACCAATTGGCATAAAATAGATTACCCTGTTTATGTTATTCTGACATAGATGGCGCGACCAACATATTTTAAGTAAAATGAATTTTAAATATAATTTTAAATTAGAAATATTAACTAAAAATTGTTTATATACACTTAATAATAAGTAGAAGACTGAACCAGCTTAATATATATATATATATATATATATATATATATATATATATATATATATATATTGTTGTGATGCAAGACATACCTTTTGAGCTGCATCTAAAATAGGAAAAATAAGATATTCAAATTAAAAAAGTAATAAAAAGGTTATATAAGAGGTGTTATTAAGTTTTAATAGTGTCGAAGTGTATACGAATTTATATAACGATAATATAACATTCTTAAAATTTCTATATTTATATTTCTTTCATCAATTTCTTTTTTATTATTTCTAATTCAAATTTCAAATATTAGCGCGAAATCACCAATATTTAATTCATATGCATCTTTATTTTATATCGACGCTAGTAATACACTAATTGACAACTTTACGAAATGTAAATATTTATCGTGCGCAGTATACAATTTGTAGCATTAAGATTCACCTTAACCTTACTTGATAATTTGTTAGATAATTTTTTAAATCTGTGAGAATATTAAAATTAGTTAAATTTAATCTATTAACATATTTTTGTAATAACTCGATATACGGTCATGTGTATGCGTAACACTTTGGCAAGGCGACAGCCTCGCTTTTAATACAAAACATTAACGTGTTATCTAAACACGACCTTACTCCGTATTTGTTGCATACGCAAGACTATGTATCAGGGTTATACATTTGTTCTAGAAACAAATGTAAGTAAGACAAGGATCTTTCTCTGATATATATAGACGATAGTTTAAGTCATATAGATAGTAACAACCAGTCAGTGGTATGAGCCGTGGGTACATCCTAATACCCCCTTTCTGCCCTGTCTGAGTTGATGTAATTATAATGTGTAAATCAATGTAAATAGTATTTTTATCCATTTATAAGTGTTGACTAATTATAGTATGTATACCAAACTCCGTTCGTGTATCATTTGATTCTACATCCAGCCTCGAACCTGCATTACTATGTGGCCACACAAACGGCCCACATTACATGGCGATCAGAAGATTCCAGGTTCGAATCCTGGCAGGATCGCCAGTAATGTGGATAGGTATGGATCGTCCATGTAAGCTCTGTGTGGCTGGAGGATCGCTATGTAAGGCGTAATGTGCGCTTATGGCTATAAGCGACTAGCAGTGATCGCCATGTAATGTGGGCCGTTTGTGTGGCCACATAGTAATGCAGGTTCGAGGCTGGATGTAGAATCAAATGATACACGAACGGAGTTTGGTATACATACTATAATTAGTCAACACTTATAAATGGATAAAAATACTATTTACATTGATTTACACATTATAATTACATCAACTCAGACAGGGCAGAAAGGGGGTATTAGGATGTACCCACATTACATGGCGATTCTGCCTATCTACGGCATAGGACCATTCTGCCAGTCGTTTAAGACTGCAGGGAAATAGTAGGAACCCGGAACGAGCCAGCAAAGGAAACCAAAATTTTAGCAGGTCAGTTAACAAATGGGCAATTACGCGACAAAGAATGGAGGAAATCATCTACATCTCCATCTCCAAGAGCAAGCAGAAGCTCCTCACAAGCAGAAGAACGAGAAGAAACGAAAGAAGAAACACAGGTATTCCTTTTAAAATAAAGTTACACACAGACAATTACGGTGTATAAAGTGAATGAACAGTACAAAACTTTCACACACATAAGCATATTACATGTATATTACATTAGTGAAAATGTTTATTTGCATTGTAAGGAACAATAATATTAGTTTAATGAATGTACACAATTTTAAGTATTCCTGCCTACGCAAAGTTGCAGAAGTTGCAAATAGCGTAATAGTGTGTTCTATATTTAAAGGTCAGACATGTTTATACGATGTAATTTAGAAATACTACATCATGGCCGAGAAATTCAAAACTGTCGCAATTTTGTTGTCAATACATTTTTTTTTAAGAAAGACGCCTACATAAAACAGAGAAAATATGTTATATTTTTTTCTCACAAGTTCATTTACGTTAAATACATATATATAAAATGCAAACATTTCATTTATATTTGTTTCATAGGCGCCACTTAATAGGTATTATATTTCATATTGTTTATGAGCGAGTGTATAAACAATAACATGTGTATTTTAAACTTATCGCGGACTAATAAACATCGATGTATGTACTTACTAGTCAGTCTACAAGGTCAAGTGCGTAGAAAATGCACGGGCATTGTTTATTTTCTAAACGATTACATAATGACATTGAACAGAAGTTATTGCTGACATATTCAAAAAAAATTTTTCGCAAACAAAAGAGAATAATATTAAATTAATAAAAGATGAATATACGAGGAGTAGTATATTAATTTTATTTGTAAGAATTCCAAAAATTTTGTCACAAACGCCTTAGAAGTTGATTCCAATTATGTAACGGGACAACCGATAGCATCCTAATCACGTCAGGAGCTCAATAGACGACAGAGACCTATCGATTGTACCTTTACGAGACCAACAGCAGTACAGTTTCCACCAACCACAGGACTGATCATCTTAGAGGTATGGAACTGGCGAAAACGATAACCAACCGAATCAGACGAACTTCAAGAGTAGAAGAAAGGCAAAGAAGACTCCAATTCGCCCCTAGGTCGTGAGGAAGCTAGCATGCGCTCCCAGGAAATGATCCAACACGACGAAAACGCTCTCATATTTTTTTTTTAAGAGAAAACAGTTATAACAAAAGTGTGTTTTGTTAACTGGTCTCAAGTTTTTCTGTATTGAAGAAAAGGCTTACAGTATAAGGGCATTTCCGCTGTACGAGCACCCTTCCTGTAGTCAGAATAAGCTTCACAAGAATAGTTCTGCGCAGGAACATGACATACACGGAATATGTGTTGTCCAGGGAAATACACGAAAGAGTGATTTCCAAAGAAATTTTTCCATGGAGGGAAATAGAAAAACAGAGAGTCGATTTATATTAAAATAAGTATGGTTAAAAAGGGAGCACAAAGAATTGGAAACAAACAGTCAAACACAAGAATTGAAACCACAAGATCAATCACGAGGAATCGGAAACAAGAACCAAACGCGAAAAACAAAAAAGACAAGAATGGCGAACTGCGAAACAAGGCAATTATTCTACATAAGTTACACATTATATAGAAATAAAATTTAAGAAAGCGAACAGATTAACAAAATTGAGACAGTGTACAACGGCCCAATTATTTTTTATCAACAACAATGTAAAACTTACTATTTAGCATTACCTTTGAAAATTTAGCATTTACTATTTAAAGCTTTTACGATTTATGTTATATATTTATTTATTATATATTTATTACGTATTACCATTTATATTAGACTATTTATCATTTTACGATTTACAATTGAAGATTTACTATGTACTTGTTATTATGTGATATTTGATAACGATTTCGCTTTAGAATTGTAACAGGGTTCAAGTTATTTTAGTTTTAGCAAATTTATTGTCCAAAACCTTATAACGTTTAAATAATGCATGTCATATTATTGTAATTTGTAATCTCATTAATGTTTACCATATTTTCAAATAGAAAATAAGGAAAGTAAATAGATAGAGAGATTCTTGATAAAAGAAAAACCAAACATATTATGTTGGTTTTCTTTTTCCCCAAGGGTGCAGGTGTAATAACTCGATATACGGTCATGTGTATGCGTAATACTTTGGCAAGGCGACAGCCTCGCTTTTAATACAAAACATTAACGTGTTATCTAAACACGACCTTACTCCGTATTTGTTGCATACGCAAGACTATGTATCAGGGTTATACATTTGTTCTAGAAACAAATGTAAGTAAGACAAGGATCTTTCTCTGATATATATAGACGATAGTTTAAGTCATATAGATAGTAACAACTAGTCAGTGGTATGAGCCGTGGGTACATCCTAATACATCCTTTCTGCCCTGTCTGATTTGATGTAATTATAATGTGTAAATCAATGTAAATAGTATTTTTATCCATTTATAAGTGTTGACTAATTATAGTATGTATACCAAACTCCGTTCGTGTATCATTTGATTCTACATCCAGCCTCGAACCTGCATCACTATGTGGCCACACAAACGGCCCACATTACATGGCGATCACTGCTAGTCGCTTATAGCCATAAGCGCACATTACGCCTTACATAGCGATCCTCCAGCCACACAGAGCTTACATGGACGATCCATACCTACCCACATTACATTTTAATAAGGTAAAACATCGAGACTTTTTTGGCATTATTAGATAGCTAAGTTTTGTAAAACAAACAGACGCTATCGGCATCATCTTTTGAAATTCATAAAGTAATAGACGCATTTTTTCGACCGAATCTTAGAAATCTCTAAATATTAATAATTCAAAACGCTAATTCAGTGAAAAAGTTATCAAAAGTATCCTGCCTTAATATTAATACAATCAACAAGTGAAATTCTACAAGATATTTAGACTTTTACGTATAAACGTAAAACAAAGCGCATTGACATAGTATTATCCATAATTACAAGGAATTCTGGAGATATATTATCAAGAAAGAACCACAGACCATCTACAGAACTGATTATCGTCAATCTACGTCAATACCTTATATTCAGCAGCCAAACAAGAACGCAGGGAGATATTAGGCATTAGGAACCAAGTCCGAAGAAAAACTTCGATAGCGTCATCAAGAACGGCTACCCACACCGCCAACAATTTCATCAGCGATCGGACTATTTTCGAACGCCGAGACTTATCCACTTTGAAGCGTGCTATCTACAAATCAAACAACAGGTTTACTATAAACACTGGCTAAAGACAGCGTATTTATTATTCAATTTTTCAATTCTTTTAATTATACACAAATAAAATTCTCGATTTTGTTTACCTTAACCTATAACGTCCTATACTAATATTTATATTAAATAAAAACCAATTTTAACGTAGCAACATTAATTTAAAAGGTACTCACCTATTTATTTAAAAGATCATTTGTATTGTAATTCATATTTTTATAATTTCGTAACACACATAACCTTTTTTTCTTGTTAACACCTTGTTGTCACTTATATATAGTTCATAAATTTAACCCTTTCCAATATATGTTATTTTTATTACAGTTTTCTTCTTTAAATGAAATAAATATTCTATTTTTATATTTATATCAATCTTTTATTTGTTTAAATTTAATTGTAGGAGTTATTTCTTTTGACATTAACATTATAAATTTATAATTAAAGAAGCAGCTACTTATCACACACGAGGAGCCTGAGATATCGTATTTAATTAATCTTATTATATAGTTTTCATGCAATCTGAGACTAGTTGGCAATATAGTACAGAGATAGCGTAGTTTGAAGAATTATCTCATGTTATAAGGCGCCCAATTATTTATTTCAAAGTTATTTTTAATACCTTACTCAACAGCTTCTCTGGCCGATAACATTTGGCACCGAACGTGGAAGCGTATATCGGTATCGTATCATTTGACGAACCAACGTGAGGCTTATATTTTATATACAGCCACAGCAGAATCATATCATTTGACGCATCAACGTGGAGGCCAGTTGCTTCTTTTAATAACTCGACTACAACATAAATTATAACAAATAATTGCTTCATTCAAAATTATTTTCCCTATATAATTTAGACTAAAGGTGTATATTATTACTGAAGTTGTGTGTAGAATTGTGTACTTATCTTTCCCATTGTACAGCTGATTTTTACCTATATTTTACCACGTCCCAGACTTTGAAGGATTTACGGACATATTAAAGGTTAGTGAAGGGAAATATCACCTTGTACGTACGCTACTTTATTTAACTTTTGCCTACTAATATAATTACTGTGTCTCGAATATTGTTTATACATATTTAAATCATAAATCTCTACTTATCAACTGTTTATTATTATTATTCTTTAAAAATTAAAGAAACATTTCAATATAAACTCTTCACACCATATAAATTAAATCAATATCAATATGGACACCAGACACAGGACCAAAGTAGTAAAGGACAATACTGAAGAAGACAGATCTGAACAGGGAGACATTTCTACAGTGCAAACTTCTACATCTGAAGAGGTAAGTTCACCAGATAATAGCCAGATGATGATGAACATGTTACAGACGCTAATGACACAAATGAATGATTTAAAACAAGATAACAAGGACTTAAAACAAGATAACAAAGATTTGAAAGAAGATAATATTAATACTAATAACAAATTAGACACAAATAACGAGAATTTAAAAAAGGACAATATTGAATTAAAACAAGACTTAGCTAATATGAAAACGGACATAAATAACATGAATAATGATCTAACGTCAAAATTAGAAAACACGAAAAAAATTAACGAAAAATTCGAACTCAACAATGCTCATATAGACAACAAATTAAGTGCTTTCAAGGTAGATTTAGAGGGTAAGATAGCTGAGATTTCAACAACTCAGAAAAAGATGGAGGAGAACGAGCTTAAATACCTAAGAAAACTTGATGAAACAGTTAATTTACTAAACTCACAGTGGACAAAACAATTAGGCATAAACAATTTAATAAAAACTAATAGCATTAAACCGATTAACAAGATAGATTTCAGCTATGCCGATTCAATACAAACTATTAATAATCTAGGTAGCACACAAAAAGAGGTACAGGGTAAGAATACAACCATCAATATACACAATAACAACAATAAAGAGGCAACAAAAATAATACAAAATCAAAATACTAACAAACCGCTTAAAAGTAAAACTAAACCTATTTCACCTAATCAATTTTTAATTAATGACAAAGCATATCAGAGTTTCTTAATAAACAATGAAAGGGAATATAATAATTTTAACATAGAGAAGACGGGGATTAAACTCATTAATTTTAACATGGCTCATATCAAAATCAGGAACATTAACCATAATTATGCAACCAACTTAACACAAACAAATAAAATTAACATACAAAACACCACTGTAATTTCACCAAACTTTTCTATACATGATAACACAGATAACATATTAAATAAAGAAGATATAATAAACAACTCTATAATATATGAATATTTAAATAATAACAATTTCTTCAATACTATATCCAATATAAAAATCAATACTAATATATACATTCACACGAAAATTATAACTACATGCACACTAATTAACAAAAACCTGCATAAATCTCAAGGTAGAGGCAACATGATATTTTTACACAGGGATAACAGCATCAATATCTTTAAAATAGTTCGTCGAAAAATAAATAATCAAATATAAATGATGATTGAATCTCGGTGTTCTAATACAAATATCATGACGAACTAAGCTTTATACGGGGATACGATTTGATAATAACACTTATATTAAAAATAAACAAAGATATGAAAAACACAATTTAAAAGAAAAAGAAAGAACACATAATAAAACTATAATACAATAAATGAAAATATAACAAGTTATATAATTAATAAATAAAATTAAAGAGAAAACAAGCATAACTGGAGCTAGAATATAAATACTAATTAACAATAATTAAGAGATAAAATACTCTGAGAAAAGAAAGGTAACATCACATATTCAGATAGTTAATATACTTACAAAAGAACAATTATTTAATATAATATTGGTACTATTAATCGAATTATTAAAGGGGAACATATTTATTTATCAAAAATGCGAAAGTTAAAAATAATGAAAGTTTAAACGTATTATTATTAAAAAGAGAGAGTATGATTGAATAAATAATGGATTGTTGAAATGAAAATAAGATGGACTAGGTAAAGATTTTTAAAGGTAGAAGGAATTAATATATGATAGGGGTGTAAAGAATTATAAATGAATTATTATTATTATGGAAATATTAAAATATAGACAAAAGTGTCTTCTTATAAGGTAGAATATATATGTTAAGGAGTGGTATTTTATGATAAGAGAAGAGAATGTGAATGTAACGTCTTGTATGTATAAGGACAGTATTATTTATTATGGAAGCTAAAGCTTATATTAGTATATCAATTATAATTAAAGATTAAGAATAACAAGTTATTAATAGAATTATTGAGCATGTACCATCAATGAAAGATATAAATAAAATAACCCCAATTATAACACCACAAACAAATACCTGAATATATTATGCAATTGTACAAGAAGTACATAACACCAATTTAAAGCCACAGTAAACAGCCCAGTATTAAAACGATGTTATAGCTCGTAAAATATGACAACAAAATGAATATTATAAATAAATTGTACTATAACAAAAAACATGAACAAACAACATTAATAAATCTAGATAATTGAGTTTAGAAAACTTAAACAAACTAAAGCATATACACTAATAAGAAAAAGATATCAAGGAATTAATAGAATCATATTTAATTAATAAAAAAAAAAAAAGGTTTAAGAATATTAATATAATTTAAAGGAATTTTATGGTACAACTAAACATTTCCTTTATATAATAAAAAAAAGGGGGTTATTAAAATTATTGTGTTAACTCATTTTTCAGATTATTCTTAAATTCACATGACACGTAAAATAAGATTAGTATAACAAGGTTGATATTTTCCATTTCATGCATCTTGTTTTGGGGAAAAGAATATCTTCATTTGCATATTCAGACATCTTTTCCACGGGGATAATGTTGTGATGCAAGACATACCTTTTGAGCTGCATCTAAAATGGGAAAAATAAGATATTCAAATTAAAAAAGTAATGAAAAGGTTATATAAGAGGTGTTATTAAGTTTTAATAGTGTCGAAGTGTATACGAATTTATATAACGATAATATAACATTCGTAAAATTTCTATATTTATATTTCTTTTATCAATTTCTTTTTTATTATTTCTAATTCAAATTTCAAATATTAGCGCGAAATCACCAATATTTAAATTCATATGCAACTTTATTTTATATCGACGCTAGTAAGACACGCCCACTAATTGACAACTTTACGAAATGTAAATATTTATCGTGCGCAGTATACAATTTGTAGCATTAAGATTCACCTTAACCTTACTTGATAATTTGTTAGATAATTTTTTAAATCTGTGAGAATATTAAAATTAGTTAAATTTAATCTATTAAAATATATTAATAAGGTAAAACATCGAGACTTTTTTGGCATTATTAGATAGCTAAGTTTTGTAAAACAAACAGCTATCGGCATCATCTTTTGAAATTCATAAAGTAATAGACGCATTTTTTCGACCGAATCTTAGAAATCTCTAAATATTAATAATTCAAAACGCTAATTAAGTGAAAAAGTTATCAAAAGTATCCTGCTTTAATATTAATACAATCAACAAGTGAAATTCTACAAGATATTTAGACTTTTACGTATAAACGTAAAACAAAGCGTCATTGACATAGTATCATCCATAATTACAAGGAATTCTGGAGATATATTATCAAGAAAGAACCACATACCATCTACAGAACTGATTATCGTCAATCTACGTCAATACCTTATATTCAGCAGCCAAACAAGAACGCAGGGAGATATTAGGCATTAGGAACCAAGTCCGAAGAAAAACTTCGATAGCGTCATCAAGAACGGCTACCCACACCGCCAACAATTTGATCAGCGATCGGACTATTTTCGAACGTCGATACTTATCCACTTTGAAGCGTGCTATCTACAAATCAAACAACAGGTTTACCATAAACACTGGCTAAAGACAGCGTATTTATTATTCAATTTTTCAATTCTTTTAATTATACAGAAATAAAATTCTCGATTTTGTTTACCTTAACCTATAACGTCCTATACTAATATTTATATTAAATAAAAAACCAATTTTAACGTAGCAACATTAATTTAAAAGGTACTCACCTATTTATTTAAAAGATCATTTGTATTGTAATCCATATTTTTATAATTTCGTAACACACATAACCTTTTTTTCTTGTTAACACCTTGTTGTCACTTATATATAGTTCATAAATTTAACCCTTTCCAATATATGTTATTTTTATTACAGTTTTCTTCTTTAAATGCAATAAATATTCTATTTTTATATTTATATCAATCTTTTATTTGTTTAAATTTAATTGTAGGAGTTATTTCTTTTGACATTAACATTATAAATTTACAATTAAAGAAGCAGCTACTTATCACTCACGAGGAGCCTGAGATATCGTATTTAATTAATCTTATTATATAGTTTTCATGCAATCTGAGACTAGTTGGCAATATAGTACAGAGATAGCGTAGTTTGAAGAATTATCTCATGTTATAAGACGCCCAATTATTTATTTCAAAGTTATTTTTAATACCTTATTCAACAGCTTCTCTGGCCGATTACATTTGGCACCGAACGTGGAAGCGTATATCGGTATCGTATCATTTGACGAACCAACGTGAGGCTTATATTTTAGATACAGCCACAGCAGCATCTTATCAATATATATATATATATATATATATAATAACTTCGTGACCTTGGTATGATATGGTAAACCTAATCAGTAGGCGATTAAAGGTCTTCTGTATATTAATTCAAAATATATGTATTTAAAAAACTCTACATGTTTCGGCTATATACGCCTTTTTCAAGAGAATACAAAATATGAATGACAGGATATAAATACAGACCTTTAATCGCCTACTGATTAGGTTTACCATATATATATATATATATATATATATATATATATATATATATATATATATATATATATGTGTATATATATATATATATATATATATATATATATATATATTATTTTCTATCCCTTAGTACGCAAAATTTTTTCAACCAAATAAATATCCTTATGTTTAGCTCTCTTTAATTCTGGTTCATAAAAATTGCCAAGAATAGGCTTATTATTCATGTCTTCTAATAAATATGTTGCAAGGTTAGAAATATTTACTCTTCTAATACGAAACAGCTCTGTTGTCCAAGAGGGAAAATGTGACTTACTAAACAGAGTCCTATATTTACTAATGCGAAAAATATCACCCAAATTAAACTTATATTTTCCCTTTATTTTAATATTGCTGTATACAATAGATAAGAGATGCTTTTCATCTTTTACTGTAACGTTGTGAGGTCTCATGCCAGTAGTTCTATGTTTAGTCTTATTATATTCATCGGCTATGGAATCAAGAACGTTAATCCATTTATAACTGCCAACAAGACTGAAATGTTTATATAATTTATTCTTAATAGTTCTAATCACTCTCTCCGCAATAGCGGCTTTCTTAGTGCTAAAAGTAGAGTAATGATTTATTTGATATGATCGCATCAGCTTTTTAAAATGTGTATTATAAAACTCCGTTCCGGCATCTGTTTGCAAATTTTTAGGCCGTCTGGGACCATCAATATCTTTTCCATTGCATTCCGAATGTCCAGACCGGTTATGTTCTTCAGGGTTTGTAACCATAAGAATTTGGAGAAGCTGTCAATAACAACGAGTATATATTTATAACCAGCATTCTGTTTATAGTAAGGTTGGAATTCCATTAAATCACATTGCTACAAGGCATCAAAACCCTTAATAATAATTCGACGTCTAGGAAAGTTTTTTTCTGAGCAGGTCGATGTAGCTCGTTAACAACATCTGCTCTAGACATTTTTTTTACACTAACAAAGTTGTATAAATCTGTTGGTATATATATGTAAATAGTTGCAAGTCTCGGTCATCCAAAATGTTTTTTTTGTTTGTTATGTATCCAAAGAGGTATCTGATGTAGTCAGTAATTCTTCAATATTTTGAATTTTATCGTTTATTTCAGTTATGGTCTTGGAAATATTATTGTCAAGAGTTTCCACTCTTGTTTTTAAATTCTGATAATTATTTGAATGTTCAGTTTTTGCTTTACTCAAAATATTAATATCATCTTGAATTAATAAAGTTATTTTATTAGGGTTTTTAATTGTTTCATTACGTAATTTATGCACGCTCTCTACTACTATTTCAGCAGCTTTATTTAATTCCGCAACATTTTCATTTATCAGTTTTTCCATATTCGAGGTTTGTTATATTGTTTTAAAACCGATACAATAGAATCGATGTCAGCTCTCTGTTTATCAGTCAGCTGCGTATGATTTTGAACAGTCTGTCTGAGATGGTTTAGCGTTGAGAAATTTTTCGGTTTTCCATTTCTAAGTCCGGAAAGAGTTTTAGCACATATCTTTTATTTACACTATCATCAACAGCAATAGGGTCCGCCATGAATCGAATACGTTTACCACCAATATTTATGTCACCATCGCTTGTCAGAGGGAAACCAGCTGGTCGACGGTCGAAAATTCTCTCAGCAGACGATGTGGCTTGCACTTTATTACTGTGACGTCCTCTACTTATGTGAATAAAATTTCCATAAGTAATAAATAGAGGAGAAAATTGTATTCGAAAATGTTTTTAGCAGGGAATCTACATGTTTATGCAACAGATATACTAGCTTTCTCAATTAAACTTTTCCCATTAAATAAAATAATCATATAAAGTAATGCAACAAGAGAATCAGTATATTTCGAAATTCAAACATTCTACTTATGTGAATAAAATTTCCATAAGTAATAAATAGAGGAGAAAATTGTATTCGAAAATGTTTTTAGCAGGGAATCTACATGTTTATGCAACAGATATACTAGCTTTCTCAATTAAACTTTTCCCATTAAATAAAATAATCATATAAAGTAATGCAACAAGAGAATCAGTATATCCTCAAGTGATTTATAATCGTAAAGTCCCCTTGAAATTCAAAGACACCACAAGGAGACCTAAACACAAGATTTGTTTATTTTAAGTAGTTTGGAAATTAAATAGGTGATACAGATACACTAGTCAATAGCTTTTTCACTGAATATACTAATTATGTCTCACAATCCTTGCATGTGAGAAGATCATTCAAATACAAAATGCTAGAAATAAAATATGTTTTAGAAATTTTTATTAATTACTCTTATTAGATATCAAACTCTTCCACATTTTGGAATATAATATGGATTCAAAAGGAGAAGAAGGAATAGTTGAAGTTCCATTGTATGCTACCTCCAATTATTTATAGCTGTTAAGCCCATCGAAATTCAAAGGCACTACTCACGAGGCTCGATGTAGGCAGCTCGGAACATGGACAAGTCTACCGTCAAATGATTTATAGTCATAAAAACCCCTTGAAATTCAAAGGCACTACACAGAGGCTCAAGGTAGACGGCTCTCCCAGCTAGGAAGATTTCATATGGAGTTAGCTCTTAAAGGCAATGAAGCTTCCCCAACGTCAATAGGTTTCTGCCGAAACATTAGGGTGTCGAATATGTCTGTGGACCGAGCACCACAGTCAATAAACTGCCTAACGTATTTGGGTAAACTCCTGAAATGACCTGTCTCTTCAACTGATAAGTAGGAAGATATAAATTCACATGTTAACGTAAATAAATATGTAAAAAGAAAAAGTGTTTGAATAAATTATGTTAACGTAAAGTATTGATGCTAAATATAAACCCGAAAGGGTTGAGGTGTCTGCAAGGGGATACCAGAGGTTTGCAAGAAGGTACTCGAGACCTGTAATGGGTACCAGACGCCTGCAAGAGGGTTACCAGGGTGTAGGGTGTTGAAAATAACGTCAAAACGGCTCTAACTGCAAGGGATAGCGAGATACTGCCCTTACTTAGGGACGACTCATGATCGGTTATAGTTTTATACGCGACCACCGCGAGATCTCGCAAACAAATGTATCGAGCTCATCAAATAGATGAAGGGAGCTACTTACTGAGGAAACGTACTTATTCTTACCAGGTTAAATGGAAAATATCAAATCAGTGTTTCAAGACCGTATTCGAACTGGAGTTATTATTAATCTAAAACATACTGACTCGATATTATTTATAAAGGATACATCCATTCTATTTGAATGAAGAATCTTGAATGTGTTAAAAAAGGAAAAGGCCATCAAAGTAAGCACAATGTTTTGTGGTGAATTTAAAATACAGAAAACCGACCAAGAGATTAATGAATTAAAATATTTTAATATTAAAAATATACAAATTTTTCAAGACACCAACGCACAGGAATGATTCATTATCTACATACAACAACCGATTCTCGTTGATCTCGAAGAGTTTCAAGAAAGAGACAGCGGCTGAACCTTATCAACTGTTGTCAATCTCCATGTAGATATTAATAAATTTACATCTACAATTTGATATATTACGTATCTCTACTTATTTCAATCATTTAGTCGCACATGTACTTCACATCAAACAAAAATTAATTAGAAAGAAACCGCATTAGTTGATATGTATTAAAAAAATTATACTTCCTGTTTATTTACGAAACATGGAAATAATAAAAAAAAATACTTTCAAATCATCTAGATAACATATAATAATTATTTTAAAATGCTACCACAAATTCGCGGAGAGCAGCCATGTTGCTAACATTTTTTTGAATAGATACTAATATTTCACATTTCTTAACAATACGGTTTTTAAAATATTTAATTATAAATCTTTACTAACTTACTATTATCCATATGTCGGTTATATTGTTCTAACACATCCATCAGCTCTCCTACACCACAGTATTTACTATTTAGTTATGCAAATGCAGTCATAAATAAACAAGTTGTATCCCAAACCAAAAAAAAAAAGATTTAAATCATCACCAGCCATATATATAAAAAAATTAAATAAAAATAAATATTCAAATTTTTATCGCCCGAATCAAATTTAAGAACTATCACACTAAGTTAATATAATAAAAGAACCGAAATTGCTTTACATACTGAATGTAATATATAAAATTTACCATCATAACGTTAATTTTTAAACTATCCCTCCCCACATAATTTCTTGTGTAAGTTTTTCGTTTGCAGAAATATTTATTTTGCAATATTATAAATAAAAAATGCTTACTGTGGTGTGACTAAGCATTCACTTTAATTGTAGCTCATATAACTATCAAATATGACACCGGATGTAATTCAATCTGCTTAGTAAGTGAATTTTTGATTTTCATTTAAAACATTAAATGCATCGTTATATTTTACTGTCGAAGTATCGTTAATATTTATATATTTTATTGTATATTAAAAGCGAAAGAAACTATTACTAACAACATATTAGCGTTGTGGTCGGAATTATAAATAGATCTGTTACAAGAAATTCTAATATTTTTATCCTTCTTTACAATAAAAACTACTAATTTTAAATTAAATATTCTTATTTGAAACAAACCTGTCTGGTTCAAAAAAACAGACCTGTCTGTTTCAAAGACAGACCTGTCAGTACCAGCAGCAGTATAGCATGTTCTGCGGATTTATATATTTATTCTATACAATTCAGACTGTTTTGTTGGTAAACGTTGCGACCTATCTCCAGCGATATGGATATTTAGATGTGTCTGGTGCTGGTACTGACAGGTCTGTCTTTGAAACAGATAGGTCTGTTTTTTTTTTGAACCAGACAGGTTTGTTTCAAATAAGAATATTTAATTTAAAATTAGTAGTTTAGGGGAGTAGTTGTGGGGAGGAATAGTTTAAAAATTAACGTTATGATGGTAAATTTTATATATTACATTCAGTATGTAAAGCAATTTCGGTTCTTTTATTATATTAACTTAGTGTGTTAGTTCTTAAATTTGATTCGGGCGATAAAAATTTGAATATTTATTTTTATTTAATTTTTTTATATATATGGCTGGTGATGATTTAAATCTTTTTTTTTGGTTTGGGATACAACTTGTTTATTTATGACTGCATATGCATAACTAAATAGTAAATACTGTGGTGTAGGAGAGCTGATGGATGTGTTAGAACAATATAACCGACATATGGATAATAGTAAGTTAGTAAAGATTTATAATTAAATATTTTAAAAACTGTATTGTTAAGAAATGTGAAATATTAGTATCTATTCAAAAAAATGTTAGCAACATGGCTGCTCTCCGCGAATTTGTGGTAGCATTTTAAAATAATTATTATATGTTATCTAGATGATTTGAAAGTATTTTTTTTATTATTTCCATGTTTTGTAAATAAACAGGAAGTATAATTTTTTTAATACATATCAACTAATGCGGTTTCTTTCTAATTCATTTTTGTTTGATGTGAAGTACATGTGCGACTAAATGATTGAAATAAGTAGAGATACGTAATATATCATATTGTAGATGTAAATTTATTAATATCTACATGGAGATTGATAACAGTTGATAAGGTTCAGCCGCTGTCTCTTTCTTGAAACTCTTCGAGATCAACGAGAATCGGTTGTTGTATGTAGATAATGAATCATTCCTGTGGGTTGGTGTCTTGAAAAATTTGTATATTTTTAATATTAAAATATTTTTCATTAATCTCTTGGTCGGTTTTCTGTATTTTAAATTCACCACAAAACATTGTGCTTACTTTGATGGCCTTTTCCTTTTTTAACACATTCAAGATTCTTCATTCAAATAGAATGGATGTATCCTTCATAAATAATATCGAGTCAGTATGTTTTAGATTAATAATAACTCCAGTTCGAATACGGTCTTGAAACACTGATTTGATATTTTCCATTTAACCTGGTAAGAATAAGTACGTTTCCTCAGTAAGTAGCTCCCTTCATCTATTTGATGAGCTCAATACATTTGTTTGCGAGATCTCGCGGTGGTCGCGTATAAAACTATAACCGATCATGAGTCGTCCCTAAGTAAGGGCAGTATCTCGCTATCCCTTGCAGTTAGAGCCGTTTTGACGTTATTTTCAACACCCTACACCCTGGTAACCCTCTTGCAGGCGTCTGGTACCCCTTACAGGTCTCGGGTACCTTCTTGCAAACCTCTGGTATCCCCTTGCAGACACCTCAACCCTTTCGGGATTATATTTACCATCAATACTTTACGTTAACATAATTTATTCAAACACATTTTCTTTTTACATGTTTATTTACGTTAACATGTGAATTTATATCTTCCTACTTATCAGTTGAAGAGACAGGTCATTTCAGGAGTTTACCCAAATACGTTAGGCAGTTTATTGACTGTGGTGCTCGGTCCAAAGACACATTCAACACCCTAATGTTTCGGCAGAAACCTATTGACGTTGGGGAAGCTTCATTGCCTTTAAGAGCTAACTCCATATGAAATCTTCCTAGCTGGGAGAGCCGTCTACCTTGAGCCTCTGTGTAGTGCCTTTGAATTTCAAGGGGTTTTTATGACTATAAATCATTTGACGGTAGACTTGTCCATGTTCCGAGCTGCCTACATCGAGCCTCGTAAGTAGTGCCTTTGAATTTCGATGGGCTTAACAGCTATAAATAATTGGAGATAGCATACAATGGAACTTCAACTATTTCTTCTTCTCCTTTTGAATCCATATTATATTCCAAAATGTGGAAGAGTTTGATATCTAATAAGAGTAATTAATAAAAATTTCTAAAAAATATTTTATTTCTAGCATTTTGTATTTGAATGATCTTCTCATATGCAAGGGTTGTGAGACATAATTAGTATATTCAGTGAAAAAGCTATTGACTAGTGTATATGTATCACCTATTTAATTTCCAAACTACTTAAAATAAACAAATCTTGTGTTTGGGTCTCCATGTGGTGTCTTTGAATTTCAAGGGGACTTTACGATTATAAATCACTTGAGGATATACTGATTCTCTTGTTGCATTACTTTATATGATTATTTTATTTAATGGGAAAAGTTTAATTGAGAAAGCTAGTATATCTGTTGCATAAACATGTAGATTCCCTGCTAAAAACATTTTCGAATACAATTTTCTCCTCTATTTATTACTTATGGAAATTTTATTCACATAAGTAGAATGTTTGAATTTCGAAATATACTGATTCTCTTGTTGCATTACTTTATATGATTATTTTATTTAATGGGAAAAGTTTAATTGAGAAAGCTAGTATATATGTTGCATAAACATGTAGATTCCCTGCTAAAAACATTTTCGAATACAATTTTCTCCTCTATTTATTACTTATGGAAATTTTATTCACATAAGTAGAGGACGTCACAGTAATAAAGTGCAAGCCACATCGTCTGCTGAGAGACTTTTCGACCGTCGACCAGCTGGTTTCCCTCTGACAAGCGATGGTGACGTAAATATTGGTGGTAAACGTAGTCGATTCATGGCGGACCCTATTGCTGTTGATGATAGTGTAAATAAAAGATATGTGCTAAAACTCTTTCCGGACTTAGAAATGGAAAACCGAAAAAATTTCTCAACGCTAAACCATCTCAGACAGACTGTTCAAAATCATACGCAGCTGACTGATAAACAGAGAGCTGACATCGATTCTATTGTATCGGTTTTAAAACAATATAACAAACCTCGAATATGGAAAAACTGATAAATGAAAATGTTGCGGAATTAAATAAAGCTGCTGAAATAGTAGTAGACAGGGATGGGCGTTTACGTGTCGACTTTAATAGATTACATCTACGCGTCGACAATGCGTAGACAATAAATGTACACGTCGACAATGTAGACAATGTAGACTATCTCAAGTAAATAAAAATTGTGAGGTTATATTTTAATGGTTTTTCTGCTCCTAAGCGAGGATACTCATTTTTGGCGCTAGGTTTTGTGTTATAACAATATGAGTGGACGCAAACGAAATAATAATTTTGTAAAATTAGAATTTGAATTAATTAAAGTGGGCGGAAGATATGCCGCCAAGTGCCTTGTTTGTACAAACACTTTAAAAAACACAGCTGCAAATAGGTTACAATCTCGTAGGTGAGTAGTAAGTAGTGAGTACCTAATTGTTGTTTAAATAAACATATATGTGAGGTTTATTCTATGCTGTATTAAAACATTGAAATTTTTTTTTTTTGCTTTTTAGGAATATATGCATTGCTAAAAGTGAGACCCAGTCAACCGTCAAACGTATTGAAGAATCAAGAACTGCTGACAATAGTAAAGAAGTACGTATAGTTGTTGCATTATAAAGTACATATTTCATTTATTATTTATATTCTATTATTTTAGTGCGAACAAGAAACCGCTGATTTAGAGGTTATGCATACATATGTGGTTTCAGAGGAAGGAACACTCACGCCAATGGACGCAACAACTAACCCGATTGCTATTCGATATTACTACACCGACAGCAAACTCTTCCAGGAGTTTTAAAAGAAACTTATCTGCTAATACACCAAGTGGAACCTTTAAACGACCTAAAACAATTTGCAGTTATTTTGATATTTTAAAGGAAGAAGAAGAAAAAAAAATTAATGAAGCTTTGTCTAGGTTTATATTTGGCTGCAATTTACCATTTAATATTGTTGAATCTCCCTTATTCAAAGATTTTATTAAATCCATTCGACCGGCTTATTCAGATAAGATTCCCAGTCGAAAGAAGCTAAGCACAACATTTTTAAATAAATGTTATGATGATTGCATAATTAAAACGAAACGACATGTAAAAGAAGAAGCAGTTATTTTATGTGACGGTTGGAAAAATGCTGCAAGCAATTCTAAGATAGTGGTGACAATGCTTCATAGTACAGATGGTGCAAATGCTTTTCTTGAGGCCTGGGATTTGACTATGGAGTCTGAAGCTGGTGATAAACTTGCTGAAATAATTACAAAATCTGCTGATATTGCCAAAAAAAATATGATGTGAATGTGTATGGTATCGTTTCTGATAATGCTAGCGCTATGACTAAAATGGGGGCTCTTCTGAAGCACTCAATGTGGCATAGTACATGCAGTAGCCACACGGGCAACTTGCTCGCAAAAGATATATTGGATAAAAAGTTGGTCGAAAATGTGAAACTGGTACTAAAAGAATTTAAACAACCAGATTTTGAGAAAATAATATTTATGAAAGGAGGCCATCGAATCAAACTTCCAGCCGAAACAAGATGGTGCTCTTACCGGGATTCCTTCAAGAACCTCTTGGAAAATGTCGATCACATGAAACAAATTATTGCGTCTACGAAAAAGAAAATTACATCCAAAGTTATGGAATTAGTTTTTAGTGAGGATTTTGTCAATGAGGTTCGACAAAATTTAGAAACACACAATCCAGTTTGTGAATTAATCAATATGTGTCAAAATTCAGATACTTCTATTGCAGATTCGACAAATCTCTGGCTAGACTTAAAATTGCCAGAAAAATTTCATGAGCAATTGAAAACTCGACAGGAAATGGCTCTAAATGTATATGCATTATCAGCATTTTATTTTCACCCGGCATATAATATCAGTAAGCTTTCTGCAAAACATAAAAATATAATAAATTCATTCCTATTACAACAACTTGACAGCCAGGGACTAGAAGAATGGGATAAATTTAATACAAAAACGAGAACAGTATGCAAGACAATTCCAACAAGAACAGTGCAAACAGTACCAATAATAACGACGACGAGAACAACAACAAAAAAGAGAACAACAACAACAGCGAAAACGAGAACAACAACGCGAACAGCGAGAACAAAAACAACGCCGACAACAACGTCAACTGACAAATACAACTACAAATACACGGACGGATCTCACAAATACTACAAATACACTGACGCATACTGTTGTCTGGGCGCATGCAATTGCTGCTTCTACACCCATTTCTAGTGCAAGCATAGGAGAGGATAGTACTCTCCAGAGACTACTTCTAGGCAGGCAGGTACATCCTTGCAGTGTAATGGTGCCAACTGCAGTACCACCACCGGTGCCGGTGATATTGCAGTTAACACCACCGATGTTAACACCAATGTTAATACCACACCTATCACCTATAGTAGAACCAGTAGTGGCACATGAGTCATCATCGGTTATATTTCTATCTGCACAATCATCTGACAATCCACTGCTTCCCTCCCGAGATCCAGATCATCAACCAGGGCCCTTTCGACATCAAAACTCATCATCACTGTCTCATATTTCACCTTTGATTATCCCCTACCAAAAAAACTTCGAACCTAGATCAAATACACCTTTTAAACCTCTACCACATCCATCAGAAATTCAACCACAACCACTTCCATCAGAACCATAATATCAAGAATATCAACCTCCTCAAACACAACTACTTCTATCAGAACCTCAACCATTGCCATCACGTCAACATCAACCACGCAACACTCTCGCTGCGGATTTTAAAGAACTCTCTGGCAAAATTATGTCGCACTTTGGGGGAAATTTGTCAGTTAGAGATGCTTCCCTTTCCCATATACTAGTTACTGTGAATAAGCAGATATCCAGCTCCGATCTCTTTCTTCAATTCCACAATGGTGTCATTAATGCGAACATCCCAGGTGTTCATATTAATGAGAAAGTTCAATCCTACCGGAGGAAAAAAAATCGACTCGAACAAATTAAAACTTTGATACTTGAACATATCAATAGTGATGATGATAGTAATAATGAATAATTAATAAATGGAAATTAATTAATTAATTAATTGAGAAATTAATTACATGCACATTACGATTTATTGATATATTGATATTTTCAAATAACGGATTTATTGATATTTTCAAATAACGAAGTTAGACCTTAGGATATAGACATGGACATAGGCAAGACCATAATAGAGACAAGACCACAATAGTATGATTTGGGAATACAAGACCATAATAGTGTGATTTGGGAATATTTGCAGTAATATTTACAGTAAATACAACTGTAACATCTAACTGTAACATTCTTACCCTTACAGTGATATACAGTAACCTTACAGTGATATACAGTAACCTTACAGTAATATTTACAGTAAATATAACTGTCAACGTATATTTTTTATATTTTTTAATAATTAGAATTAGAATAATTAGAATTAGAAAAGATCTAATGTATTTAATCATTTAATGTAGACTTTTTAAAAAATTAGAAAAGATCTACATTTGTTTTTGTTTTCGCAATTAGTAAGTGTTTTTGTTTTTTCAATTAATAAGGACGTGTACAAAGGATATGGCTCAGTATGCATCGTGTATTCATGAAGTCCAGTATGCAGTTAGAAGCACAACCATTATCGTTACCTTTACGCAACTACGATTCTGTATTTAATGAGAAAAATTTTAACCGACACAGCAATCTATTCGGTCGTACTTGTAAGAGAGCACTAATAGTAGATCCTTCAGGATGTGGTAAAACGAATGCCCACCTTACTTGATTATTACATCCTAATGGGTTGCGCTTCAAAAATATTTATATCTGCTGTAGATCTCTTCATCAACAGAAATATGAATATCTTAAACATGTAATGGAAACTATTCCAGAGATAGGATATTTTGAATATACGAATCCGAATGATATGGTAACACCGGATCAAGTCGCCGACTATTCAGTCGTTATATACGACGACATACCCACTATTAATTAATGAATATTGTAAAGCAGTTCTTCTCTTTCGGCAGGCATCGGAATTTAGATTGTTTTTATTTAATTCAAACATATAGTGCGGTTCCTAAACAATTGTTGAGGGATAATACAAATCTTTTAATTTTATTTCGACAAGATGGCACTAATTTGAAACATATATTTAACGATCATATTCATGACTTAAGTTTTGAACAGTTTTTAAACGTATGCAGAATGTGTTGGAAGAAATCATTTGGTATATTGTTTTCGATACTGACTGTAAATATAATGAAGGAAGATACCGTTTAGGTTTTTATACTTACATACATTTACAATAAGTTCCTACAAGAACACCATTAAAAGGATCCTACTTTAGTAAATCTATATCAGTATGTAAGTATACGTTAAATAGTAAAGAGACATGGCAGATAAATTAATAAATAATTTAGTAAAATCTCGCACAGTTTTAAAAGAAAAATTAAGGATTCTAAGGGCTGATATCGCGAAGTCTCAAAGGGATATTGATATACAGTATGCACTTATATCCAAACCTTTGCAAGAAATTGCCATGAAATTAGGTAGTACCATTCCAAAGCAAGGTAGAACCCATTCGAAGGACGCTATGGAGGATACACCAGACACATGGTCTGAAATTTTTTCAGAAAAATCCTTTGCAGCAGTACAAGGAACGTCTGTTATACGGCAAGGGACACCTTCACGAAAACACGTGTACTGGTTTAGTCCAAACACTCATTCTTCCCCGACCAAGCGCAAATTGGAAGGAGTTGGTACTACACCTCGAACATCTAAAGTTCTAGTAACACCGGAGTCTGAACCAGATGCACCAAAACCTAAGATGTCACCGTCATTCACGCAACCTACATTCTTAGAAGATGATTACATAGGTCACATGTTGCCAGAAACGCCAGAAGGAAGAGAATGAGATGAAAGTAAAGAAGACGAAACGGATACAAGTGGAAGTATGGATTTAGATAAATAAATGGCGCATGCCATATCGCTATTGAGTACGCGACCAACTAAGTAGACAATTGCTAACAAATCGTTGAATAAAACCCTTGTAGTCACGGATGAAGTTAAAGAATCATTGAGAGATTATGATCGTACTATACGGCCATATCTTATCGGTTTAATGACTGATGAAAACGATGAATTTGATGAAAAATATGGTGTTCACGAAGTCGGTGGGGATTTAAAAATGAGAAACGCTGATGTTAGATTTGATAGACCAAACATTATCATCGGTCAATTGCTTATAAAGCAACAAAAGGTTTACTAGAATTGTTTTTCAAGAAGAAACCAGGGAAATTTGTATATGCTGGTGCAAAGAATTATAAATTCATTCTCAGTAATACAAACTCTCATCGAGTTGATTACGATCCTGACAGGACGTTTGCAGCCAGTAAAGTTTTTAAATACAAATCAATTATAAAACCTATTATACAAGGGAAGAAACCTCAAGTTTGGTGGAGTCGAACTTGGAAGATTTGCTTAGGTTTGTCAAATAAGGTATCCATACAAAAGATGGTTGTACCTAAAAGTAAAATTGAATATAAGTACTGGGGCGATGTAAATGAACTGTGTGATAGATTGAAGCTACTAATAGCATCGAAGGATGCTGGTCACTCAGGGCACCAGAACGAGATATTCTCAATAATAGAGGAGTTGAAAGAGTCAAAAATTATAAAATAGTCTCTCTGTATACTCTGTAAAGTCTTAGTTGTATGACGGTTTACATTTCGACACCAATGATAGGTAACGATGACAATAGATAAATTTGGAAGACCCAAACACAAGCATGTTCTTAAGAGACATTTAATGGATATCGACGTAGTCTCAGACTTTCTTAAACATCCTAGATTTCAAGAAGTATTACAAATGCATAGAAAAAATATTCCTCCTTCCAGTGCAATAGCAACTTCGAAGTATATTATTTAAATATATAGTGACGGTTCCGTTGACCTCATGGGTTACTATATAAGTACGTCATTGGCGAAACATATTTACTTATATAAGAATAAATTATATCGTGGGAAGGTTATAAATGTCCACTATTCCAGCGAGAAATTAACAACACTGCAAATTAATAAGGAACTATTTAATCCCAAGAGACCGATAAAATTGACAGAAGGAACAACGTTTAGGTTGATATACGATGGTACCAAACCTACACCGTCAAAAACAGAAGCAGTGTTTGCGGAAATAGTTATCGAAGGAAATGTCGTCAATTAGGAGGGATGTTGTAAATGAAATACATATACCAGCTCGGAGGAGGTTTTCTCGACGTCGGGTCATCATAAAACGATTTCGGGACTTATTTCAAATCGATCTGGTTGAAATGATACCGTATACAAAAGAAAACGATAATTTCAAATACATTTTCGTATGTATAAACACATTTTCGAAATTTGCCTGGGCATGCCCTCATCATACAACTCTTAGATTTCTAAGGATAATAAGTTGTAGAGGTTTAGCTGTACATATAGTTTAAAATAAAAAAGTACTAAATAAGTTCGAAATGTTTTTTTTATTTTATAAATTAATATAAATAAGTAGAATTAAATAATATCAAGTAGGATTAAATAACTTACAATTATTTATTAGACACATTTACAAAGAATGCATATAATTTATATCATTACTAAAATACATTAACGACTAATACATTTACAAAAAAATAATTAGATATCTATGTCCGAGCATTTAGTTCTAAAAGTATTGTTAGGAGAATTGACAGCTGAAGTTTTTAAATTTAGATGTTTTGATAGATTAGATGTATTATACTTATCTGATAGAAGCGTAATGGCGGAGTTGATGTTGACAGTTTGTAAGAAAGTTTGTACAAGATATTTTCTTAAATATATACGTCAATTTAAAACCATCGTTGTAAGTTATTAGCAGTGATAGTGAGAAAGAAAGTAGTTGCTAGATAGAAGCATGTAAAAATATATTATAACACTTCAGAAAGTGGGATTAAAGAAATAGATAGATAGTTGTGATAGATTAGGAGATTAAAGAAAATTTGTGAAAGGAACAGAAAGCTAAGGACAATACCCAATATGACTGAACGAGAATTCGATGAATTTCAGGATGTACTAGAAAAACAGAATCAAGGAATGGACTCAAGCGGAAGTAATAGTGTGAATGTTGACGGAAATAATGCACAGATGAACCCACAGATTGGAAGAAATACAGGTACCCACAGTGATACATCAACAAATGTGAATGATATTTTAGCAACAATGCAGTTATTATTACAACAGAATGCAGGTATGTTACAGATGATACAGCAACAGAGTACGTCTTCAAATAGTTTCAAAAATTTTAATGTGATGCCTGATTTATCAAAAAGTATTGAGGTATTTACAGGAGAAAAAGGACCCAGTGAAACAAGTTTATGGTTAGACAATTGTTACGCCCGAAAAATTATAATGGGACCTTTTGGGAATTTTTAATGAGTTAATTACATTATCTGCTATCGTTAAGTCATCATAGGCTTTTCATAATTCAATATTTTCGTTTAATATAATTTTATTTAATTTTATTATTAATTATCGATCATCATAGACTATTTCAAACTTTAATATCTTATATTAATTTTGTATGTTAAAATATTTTGGAGGTCTGTATATCCATTTTATTTCCGGACTAAATTTTATATACTTCGGCGCAGTTCGACATTTTGGGAAATTTTATGCGTAGTCATGCTTCGTCTATTTTTATTATTATTTCAATTTTTGTTTCTCCTTAAACAATTCTAATATTGTGTTTTTTTTATTAGAATTTTGTAAATTCATGGATGCTTTATTTGATTGTTTAACCTTTTTTTTAAACTTAATTTTGCGTACTCATTTTCTATCGCTTATGGCGACCTCTTCGCGACATTTAGTTTACTTCCGATTACAGATCGCTTGACGGTTGGGACAATCTTATATTGTCTATTTACCCGTTATTGTTATTAATTAATTTCCGAATTGTTGTTTGATAGCTTCCGCAATCCCTCTTTAACCTTGTTAGGGTTTTTGGGTAATTATTTTCTTTTCTTTCAAATATTTCGTCCAGAAGAGTTTTTTTGTTACGATGACGTAGTTCTCTTTGCAAATATATAGTCGTACAGTCGTTAGAAAGAGCCTGTTTACTATCTTAGCTCTGAAGTATTCAGTAGTTTGAAAACTAATAGTCAAGTTTTGAAATTTTCTAAGTGTATTTTCTGCTTATGCAGGTTTTGTCAATCTTGACTGTATTATATTAAATTCACTTGTGAAGTGTGTTAATTCAGGGACGTTACCCTGGTTCTGATAGTTTTTTTCGACCACGTGTGCTTCAGGTGAGTTTCTAGACATGGGGACGGCTGTTAATTTTAACTGCAGCATCGTTCTCCGCTTTTATGATACTTTTGGATTTTACATTTATTCGTTTCCTTTTATCATTTACTTAGGACTGTTAGTACCGGCTCACGAAAAATTGCCGATATATTGTCTGTGCGGGATTGGCCCCATTCCCGCCGAAAGCGCTCCCACATACATCGAGATACCGAGACCCAGAATTCCTAAATATTGGAATCCTAAGCAAATAATCACGCAAGGTAGTGTGGATAGATCTATAATTTGTCTTATATTCCTTTTACGTGACTAAGTTCCCGGAAAATTTGTTATAATAGTTTTTTTTGTAAGGACCACGTAAAGTCCTAGAACGTGGTGTGCGAACCACCATTTTGACGATAATAGATTCTCTTTTTTTTTATCACTTAAATTTTCTTAATTAACCTAATCACTTTTCTTACCTTAATTGTTGAATAATTTCTCTTTTCTTAATATATTTTTAATATCTTACAAATTGATCTGAGTGGCTTAATAGTGAGTATTAGTGTAAATTTGATTCACTATTTTATTTATTTAGTAACGTATATTGTTGAATTTTTTTTTTAAATATATACATATCCTAACTTTGTATAATTAAACTATTTGCCACATTCGTAGTCATTTTCACCACTTTAGAAACTGTTTTTTTTAAACGCAACTTATACATTTTACATATACAGGCTGAGCCTTGAAATAATTGGAATTTCCGATTTTGTGAATACTTTGCGTATTTTAAATTGTCACAGTATTTTTCACTATTATTATATACCTAACTGTGTGTAGCGTAAACTTTGTAAGGTACATCAAAGCTTTGTTGGACTACTGACGCAAGAATTATTAACTTTATACACGTTATTCGATATTGTCTATTACATTCCAATTTTGTAATCTTTATAGTTGAAATTTGATTTCGATACATTTGACTTGTACCTAATCATTTTGTATCATATTTTTTTGGTTTTATTTATTTTATTTTCATAATAAATATTATTGTTACTGTTTAACTTGTTGTTTGAGTTTGATTACTTTATGTCCTAACGAGAAAAAGTGTTAGATTTTTTTGAGAACCAGGTATACGAACACCCTTAGTTTTCTTACTCCCTTATGGCCCGTGGGTGTTATACGTTAACCAGGAAACTTGCCAGACCGAACGTAGTGGTGCCCAAATAATATCTATGCGTTGTGTTGGCAGTAGAGTATCTCAGCCGATTCTAACACCTCCTCATTGACCTTGATCGCATGCATTATTGGCGATCAAGGTCAATGAGGAGGTGTTAGAATCGGCTGAGGATGAGCGACCTTGATTTCAAGGTCATTGAGGAGGCGTTGGAATCGAATGGTGGTGGCTAAGGTCATTCGAAGGTCAACGTCGTGTGTAGGTCGTTTGAATGTCAATGTCACCTTGATTTCAAAGTCATTGGGGAGGTGTTAGAATCGGATCCACAGAGTTGTTGTTTCTTTTATTTTATTGATAATTAAACATAAATAAAAAACCACAGAGCTGTTTATCTAACATTTTTATTGATAAATGAAGATAATTTTTAGTATATAAAATATATTATTTAAATCATATTTAATGTTTTAGTTTTTTCTTTTTCGGTATTCTAAATTTTCTAAATTGTTGGGTAATACTCTTTTTACAAACTGAGCAATTTCTCTTTGAAGGGGCTGGACCGTCAATTTGTTCCTCTCCGGTATTATAGTGTCTAAAACACAGTCGATATTCTTCTAGTTCAATTTGTTTGTCAGGTGAAATTAAATGCCAGAACTCCTCTATCCATATTGGGGCTACTTTCGTTTTAAATAAATCTAATGGAATATACTCTATTAGATTTGTTTTAATACCAGATAGATGACCATAATTTTCATAAACAAACTTGACTGCTTCTAATATCAATTCTAGGTGTTGGGGCATTTTGTTTTAATCGCTGGTTTCAGTATACTAAGCTTCTATATTATTTTCAACAATATTTATTGGCGATCAAGGTCAATGAGGAGGTTTTAGATTGTTTGAGGATGATTAAGGTCATTTGAAGTTTAAAGAATAAAGAAGAATATTAGGGTTGGGACAATGTTAGGGTATATAAAATTAGCTTATGTTAAATAGATGCTAGTATTAGAGAATATGTTGAAGCGGAAGTTTAATGAGGTACCACAGAGTTCTTTATGTTCTTTAATTGTGGAAGAAAGTGAATTGGAAGAAGATAATAGTGGTTCCTTGGTAGTGGAAGAAAGTGAAGTGGTAAAAGATAATAGTATTGATAGAGGTTTACAAGTGGTTGGAGATATTGAGGCGGATTTGGGTATTGAAGAATTTTTTAATAAAATGTCTGAATCAAATAAATTTTGGGAACATATAGATGTAGCTGCAGAGAATTTTGCACGAGAGACATCAAGTGGTGAAAGATTTGTTGAAAAATAAGTTAGAGAACCAATTTGGGAGTTACCATTAGTAGTAGAAAAAATTTTCTTTTTGAATAAAAGTCATTCAAAATGGATATGCATTGGTTTATTACCACACCAAGATTTTGAACCAAGGTTAAAAATTGTTGGTGTAAAAAAACAAGTGTATGCTTTAATTCAAGGGAATGGAAGTGGGTAATGGCGGAGACTGCAAAGTTAAGGCAGTATTTTGATTATAATAATGGTATATTTCCAATTTTTAGAGGTATGAATATTCGAATATCACCTGAATCATTTGATGGAGTAAGTAGAATTGTGAAGATATAAAAAGGTGGCGAGTATGTGTATTTAGCGTTTGAAAGTTTATCGGAGTTATGGCGGTTGAAGGAACATTGGATTGTCGATTAGCTGTTTTAGAAGATATGAAATATCATGTATTTTATAATGATATGGTCCGATGTGTAGCTGAAAGTGGTGGAGAAGTGGATGTAGAAATCGATCGAATGTATAATGGTGTAATATCCGAATGTTTGTATAATGAAGGAGTTAGTTATGTATTGGCCTCAAAAAATTAAAAATGATGTAAATTATTTGAGGAAAAATTATATATGATTATGAAATATAATATTAAAATAAATTTAATGTGCTTTATTTTTTAAATTTGTAAGAAATTAATCCTGTAAGATAAATTTTAAGGTTTTTAGGATTAAGTGAAATCGACTATTAAGTATTTATATATTGTAATTGCAGATGCGGTTTTTGTCATTTAGATTGTTGATGTTGACTGAGATAGTTTAATATATAAGATTGTGATGGTATTTAGAAGTGGTAGTTTGAATAAGGCACGCAGAAGGAAAGGTGGTGGATTGTTGAATACTGTGATAAATAAGCTCCCAGTAGAATTGCATATACCAGGTTATAGATTTTGTGGTCCAGGAACGAAATTAGCAAAACGATTGAAAAGAGGTGATAAGGGGGTGAATATTTTGGATGAGGCTTGTAAAGAGCACGATATATCATATTCTCAATCAAGTGAATTGTTAAAAAGGCACGAAGCGGATGAGAAATTGTATGAAGAAGCTGTGGAACGAGTGAAGAGTAGAGACGCAGGTATAGGAGAAAGATCAGCTGCAACTGTTGTTTCAGCTGCTATGAAAGCTAAAACAAAATTAGGTATGGGTTGGAGTAGGCAACGGAAAGAAACGAGTAAAAGTGGAAGGAAGGGTAGTAGAAGAAGTTATAGGAGGAGAAGGCAGGGGTATCGATTAGGTGGTGCTATTTCGTTTTTGCAAGCAATGAAGAAAGCACGGAATGCAATAAGACGGATTGGTAAGAAGAAGGGTGTTTTAGAGAATGCTAGAGTTGCATATCAAAGTTTAATAAAATCTGGAAGAAGAATAAAATATCCGCGATCTAGGGTAATTGCGATACCAAAAAAAGGTGGATTTTTACCGTTAATTCCATTATTTGCAGCATTAGGTGCTTTAGGATCATTAGGTGGTGGTGCCGCAGCAATTTCAAAAGCAGTAACTTCTGCAAAAGCTGAAAGGGATCAATTAGATGAAGCAAAGCGACATAATATTGCTATGGAATCAAAATCTGGGAGTGGTTTATATGTGAAACCATATAAGTCTGGGTGTGGTGTATCTGTTGGAAGTGGATTATATGTAAAGCCGTATAAATCTGGTTGTGGTGTTTATTTACCTGAAGGTGCTAGTTCAAAAAACTGATAAGCAGTTTACCTCGAAGGCCTTTAACAGAAAAATATTTGTGGATGTATGTTCAAAGGTGGAGAATTGGTAAATTTCGGGGTATTTTTAGTAAAGATGTGTTACCGAAAATTATACGCAAAAGAGAGAATGGAATAGTAAATTTGGATGATGATGTTGGTGAAGGGACTCATTGGGTAGCATATAAGAAAAATAATGCTGTAATAAATTATTTTGATAGTTACGGTGATTTAAGACCTCCGATTGAGGTTGAAAAGTATTTATTATCGAATGGTGGTGGTGTTTTACAGTATAACTATGAAAGATATCAAGACAGTAACAGTGAAAATTGTAGACATTTGTGTTTATTGTTTTTGAAAGGATTTATTAAATAAGAAGGAGTTTGTTGCGATTGTTTTATTAAATATTAGTGCAACGATTTTGGAAAGTTTAATTTAAATTAGAAATGGATGCGGATGGTAATGGAAGTGTGAATAATTTGGGTTTTGTTTTGACAGGGAAGGGATCTGAGGTGGCTTGTGTACTGAATCCACCTATATATTTAAATGGTGAATACGAGATGTGTATGTTAAGTTTGCAAACTTATAATTCTATCCCTAATGTTACTAGTAAAAATAATGTTTTTAAATATTCAAGAAGTAAGTCAAGTGCTTGGAAGAAGATAATTATTCCGGAGGGTACTTATGATATAATGGATTTACAGAAATATGTCGATGAGCATTTACGGATTGCGGAAGGAGCAAAACATTTTTTCTTATTAACTGGTAATAGTAATACTATGAAAGTGTTTATGAAGGCGTCTGTATATATTGATTTTGGAGTGGAAAATTCCATTGGTTCTTTATTAGGTTTTTATAGAAGGGTTATTGGAAAACAGATACCGAGTCATAGTGATGAAATAGTTGATATAAATAGAATTAGTGCTGTTGATATTATGTGTAATATTGTAGATGGATCATACATTAATGGTGAATTATCACATGTTTTGTATCATTTTTATCCAAATGTTCCACCAGGTTTTAAAATTATAGAGGTTCCGCAAGAGAAAATTTATATGCCTGTAAATACTAATGTATTATCTGATATTATTATTCGGGCTGTAGATCAGATAGGTCAACCAATTGATTTAAGAGGTGAAGAGATGACAATATATTTGAGGATTAGGAGACGTTAGGTTTTAAAAATAAATGTTTTATGTTTTAGGAATAGTAAATGATTTATTGAGGGAAATGATTGTATATATTAGTGAATATTTAAATAATTAAAGAATAGTATTAGTACAATTGTTGATTAAGTAGGGTGTGTAGTAATAGATGTCAAAGGTGAATATTGGATATTTTACATATTAAGTTGAATTATTGAGATTATAAATTGGAGAATAATGAGGAGCAGTAGTATTAATAAAATGTGGAGGAGGAATAGAAATTCTTCACGGAAATTAGTGAATAAGTTGTGGAGGATTATTGGTGGAGTAAGGGTACGAAATTGTTTAACAAATGAGAATAGGCGGTTTTTGAAAGGTATGGGATATAAAGTTTTGGTGTAGATTTATTTAAGTGAGAGGGAGTTTTGGTATGTTGATTTTGGGATATTAAGAAATAAAGAGAGGATTATGCTTTAGTATAGAAAGATATTTGTCTAGAGAAGAAGTTTGTTGTGAAAGTGTGATAGTAACAATTTTAAAAATGGAAGTTTTAGATGTTTTAAGAAGGGTTCGAATAGATAATTCTATTGTGGAGTTGGAATATCATAATCATGTTCCGTTTGGTTCACCAAGATATGAAAATAATGATGAGATTAGAATTGTGGTACCAGAAATAGATAAGTATACTTTACCATCGGAGTCAGAATTATTAATTGAGGGGAAGTTACGATTGTTTAGTGATGAAAGTAAGGCTAGTGCTACAGCGTTTTTAATTAATAATGCGGCAGCTTTTATGTTCAGCAATATCAGATATGTGATTAGTGCAGTGGAGGTGGATGAAGTAAGAAATGTAGGTATTACATCGACTATGAAAGGATATTTTTCTCATAGTCCAAGTTATATAAATAAATTGGAAAATTGTGGTTGGGAATTTTCTACTGGAAAGGCTCCGGTTTTAGATAATAAAGGTAACTTTAGTATATGTATACCATTGAAGATGTTAATGGGTTTCGCAGAAGATTTTAAGTCTGTTATTTTAAATATGTCTCAGGAGCTTGTGTTGAAGAGATGTGCTGATGATAATGATGTAATATATAATTCAAGTGTTGCTATTAATGAGGGTGTTAGGTTAACTATTAATGCTATTGTATGGCGGGTACCACATGTTAAAGTTGGTTTAAGTCAGGATTTGGAGTTAACTAAATTAACAACGAAAAATACTATAATGGAAATGTTTTTTAGAGGATGGGAAATTCATGAAAATCCGGGAATTCCAGAGACAACAAAACATAGTTAGGCTATTAAGACAGCTCCACATTTAGAGACACCTAGATATATTATTTTGGGTTTTCAGACTGGGAAGAAAGGGAAAGTGGATCAAAATATGAGTAGATTTGATGCAATTAATTTAACTGATGTGACAGCTTATTTAAATGGTAAAAAATATCCATATGAAAATGTTCGAGTGGATTTTGATGAAAATCGTGTAGCCGTTTTATATAATATGTATGCTAGATTTCAACAAGTTTATTATGGTCATGAATATACTGAGCCGATGTTAAAATTAAGCCAATTTAAATTGTGTCCATTAATTGGTATTGATTGTTCACATCAGGAAGGTGCGATACATAGAAGTGGTGTGGAGATTAGAATTGAATTTACGGCGAAAGATAACATACCAAAAGATACGGTTATGTATTGTTTGATATAACATAATAAATTGTATCAGTATTCACCATTTAATAAGGTGGTGCAGCGACAGTATTAGTATTTTTTGTTTGTTTGAGGAATAAGATGGGTGGTGGGAGATATTATAAATACAGTTTATGGAATGTGGTTGTGTAGTGTATGGTTACTGATTGGGTGAGAAGGTTGTTTAGTTAAAGATGCTGGATTTAAGTGGGAAGAAATATATAATTATAGATTTTCAATGGTATCGATTTAATAGTTATAGTTTGATGCCTAAGGAGTTGGCTACTTGTGATAGTAAATTTAAGAGGAGTCATTTTATATTCAAACCGGTTTTGAGTTTTGGTGTATTGGCAGAAGAAGATCGGCAAGTTGCAAGATATGCTTTTAATTGTCATCATGGTTTGAAGTGGGAAGATGGTTATTTAGTTGCAAGCGAGTTCGATGATATAATTAAACGATTGTGTAGAGGTGTTGATTTAGTGTTTGTTAAGGGTAGAGAAAAATTGGATTTTTTGAAACGTATTATAGATCGACGAATAATAGATTTAGTATATGCGGAAAAAATTAGAAGAGCAGAGCCAAGTTGTAGTTTTCATGTTAGTAATTATGTTGTTTGTGCTTTGTCTAATGTGGAACGATTGTACAAGTTTTTGTTAGAAATTAAGTTGAAAGATAATAAAGTTGGCTATATTTAATTATTGTTATAATGGGTTATGCGTGGAGTGCTATGAGGAGTTATGTTGTGGAGAGGGTTGGTAATGTGTTGCGACGACTTGAAATTGATGGAAATTTTTCTGGATTGGATGATGATGATTTATTTTATGTGCCTAAGACATATTTAATGAGCAATATAGGATGTTTGAGTTTAGAATTTGTTTGGCGTCGATTACCTAGAAGTTATCGAGAAGATATTGATTTAATTGGATGTAGACCATGTGTAAGTCATTATGTAATTGACGGTGATGTTGTTGATGGACCTGTTAGGAGAAGAAATTGCTATATGTGTAGACAGAATGATTTATAGTTTTTGTATTAATATAGTGTATTAATGTTTGTAATGTATTTATGTATGTAGCTATAAATAAATAATTGAGTTTAATTTTTTTTATTAATATAATGTTAGGTATTGAATTTAGACGAGGGGTGTGGGAGGGTTTTCTAGAAACAAAGGAAAAAAGGGAAAGGAAAAAAAGAGAGAAAGGAAAAAAAGAGAAAAAAGGAAAAAGGAAAAAAAGGGAAAAAAAGAAAAAAAAAGGAAAAAGAGAGAACAGGGGGGGTTGGGCGAGCCCCCGAACCAATCCACACCGTAGAGACGCCACGGAGCGCGATAGCGCGGAGTGAGCGCGCGGAGGTGGGGATTGGGGCAGCCCCCCCCCCCAGTGACATACATTCGAAAATTTCCCCCTCCACTTTTCGATGAAGAACTGAAGAATTTGGGAATTTTCCCGGTGTTCAAGGTCACACCTAATATCTAAAATCATCTAAAAATATCAACTTGATCTTGATTAACATATGCAAATTTATAATGCAAACTTGTACATGTATTATGTAATAGGGCAAGAATGACGTCAATGGAAATTTCTAAAATGTAAATTTACATAATTAATTGAGACTTGACCTTTTGCAAAAAATGCGACGGAATTTTTGATTAACATATGCAAATTTATAATGTAAATTTGTACGTATTATGTAATAGGTCAAAATTGACGTCAATGGAAATTTCTAAAATGTTAATTTACATAATTAATTGCCCCTATTTTCATATAAATACGAGTTAGTTTTACTGGGATAGACATTACAAGTTATACAATGGTAAGTAAACATCCATATTATTAATATTATTACTATATTTATATTTGTTTTTTCTTGTATTTGTTTATTTAATTATTTATAATTCACTGTTATATATTTCTTATATCTGAATAAAATTTGAAATGTAGCATTTTCAAAATTAATGTATTACATTTATAATACATTAATTTTGAAAATATTTTATTTCTTTTGTGTTCTAAAAGTAGGAAAGTAATTACTTCTTTTATGTATCCTGAAAAGTAATAAAATTATAATTCAATATTTGAAATTCAATATTTGAAATTGAAAGTTTACTATCAGTATTTAAATAATTCGAATTAATTTGATTCCTTCCCTCATTTTTATTATTCTTTAGGAAACACCATCCTCGCCTCAACCAACTTCACAGCAACAGGTGTTTCCCCCTGATACTGACAACCCTAACCCTGAAAGCCTCATAAATATTTCCAATATTAATATTTCCAATCAAGGACCTTTTATTCAAGGACTAGAGCAACTGGTACTTCCAGAAATAGATGATGAAATACTGTCGGCGGCGGCAGATAGAGCGCTATCTACCGTTGCCCCTGCTAATGTAGTCGGAACAATTACGAGGGCAGCTGTAATGAGAACTGCTAGCGTATTTGTTCCTACTATGACATAGACAGAATTTCCGACGGTGTTGTCTCAAGTTGCTACTATTGCACCGCTGGGCACTGCTGAAATGAGTAGAGCAACTGCTGAAATGAAAAGACAATTCGATTACGAACAGTACCAACGACAATTCGATTACAAACAGTACCAACAACAACGACAACGAGAACAACAACGACGACGAGAACAACGAAAATTAGAACAAAAACAACGACGAGAACAACAACGAGAACAAAAACGACGACCACAGACAAATACACAGACGCGACGAGAACAAAAACGACGACAACTGACAAATACACAGACGCAAACAGTTGCTTTGACGTATGCAATTGCTTCTACACCCATTTCTAGTGTGAGAGAGAGTAGTAGTACTCTCAAGAGACTACTTCTGGGTAGACAGGTACACTCTGGTACTGTAATGGTGTCAGCTGCTGCAGTACCACCACCAGTGGACCTATCACCTATAGAAAAACCAGTAGTGGCACATGAGTCATCATCGGTTATATTTCTATCAGCTCATTCACCTGACAATCCACCGCTTCAACCTGATCCCTCTCGAGATCATCCTCCCTCTCGAGATCATCCTCAATCAGATCCTCAACCAGATCCTTCTCGAGATCCTCGAGATAAAAATTTACCGCTGCCCCATCGTTCGCCTTTGATTACCCCTTCGCCTACCCCTTCGCCTTTGATTACCCCCTACCAAAGACAAAAACAAGCCTCCGAACCTAGATCAAATGGAGAACCTCAACCATTTCCTTTAGAAACTCAACTACATCCACCTTCATTAGAACAAGAATGTCATCCACCTCAATATCAACCATTTGAACCAGAATATCAAGCACCTCAAACACAACCGCCCTTATCAGAACCTCAACCATTTCCATCACATCAACGTCAACCACGCAACACTCTCGCTGCGGATTTTAAAGAACTTTCTGACAAAGTTATGTCGCACCTTGAGAGAAATTCGTCAGTTAGAGATGCCTCCCTTGCCCATATGAATGAGCAGGTATCCGGTTGGATCGCAGACCTCGACCTGTATCTTCAACTCCATAATGGTGCCATTAATACGAACATCCCAGATGTTCGTATTAATGAGAAAGTTCAATCTTACCGGAGGAAGAAAAATCGATTCGGACAAATCAAAGCTTTGATAGTTGAACATATCAATAGTAATGATGATGACAGTGATGGATAATTTATTATGCTTTTAAACTTTGCACTACAGATTGATTTATTGGTACTTTAAACTAATTACATGCTTTTAAATTTTGCACTGCAGACTTTGATTTATTGATATGTTCAATAACGAAGTTAGACCCTCGTACGTAGACATAGACCGTAATAGTATGATTTGGGAATAATGATTTGGAAATATTTACAGTAATATTTGTAGTAATATTTACAGTAAATATAACTGTCCATCCTTCCACCTTACAGTAGTAATATTTATAGTAAATATAACTGTCAACATCCTTACAGTCGTCCTTACAGTTAATATATCACTGTATATTACTGTAAGGATAACTGTCTAACTGTCAATATCCTGGGGTGACATCTGGTAAGGAAGTATGGATTTGGGAATATTTACATTATCTTTTCCATGGGGTGATATTCGTCAGAAGCAATAGTGTTAATATGTTTGTTGATTTTAACCTTTTTCATGGAGCTCAATATATTACATTTACAGGAATTCCAGCTAAATACTTCCGCACCTACTAAAGTGCTGGTGACTGTGACATCGACACCAGGCCGCCGTTCACCGATACTCAATGTATCGGTATCGGCAGCGATGCCATCAACACCAGCACCACCACCAACACCTACAACACCAGCACCTACAACGCCACCGCCGACACCACAGCCGCAAACATCAACACCGCGGCCGCAAGCATCATCACTGAAGCCGCCGCCGTATTCAGAGATAGCGGAGGCCTCGTGGGGATCATCAAATGATGATGAAGATCACACACCTGCCCAAGCGGTGCCAAAACCGGTGGCGATGGCCCCACAGAAGGTCATCAGAGAAGTGCTGAAGAGGTATGAAAATAATAAACAAAATTAATATTATTAATTTTGTTTATTATTATTTTCATATCTCTTCAACAATTTCCTATCTCTTCAACAATTTCCTATCTCTTCAACAATTTCCTCTTCAATAATTTCTTCAAACTTTTGTGCTTCACCATTTCCAACGTTTGTTCTTCACCATTTCCAACATTTGTACTTCACCATTTTCAACACGTCCACCTTCACCATTTCCATCAGGAATATTACCGATGCCAAAGCTTGTGTACAGCTAGTAACTTAAATAATAAAGCAAATATTGCACAAATTTGAAATAAAATAATAAATTTAATGTCTTTTAATATGTAAAAATATAATGAAATGTAAATAATGTAAATAAATATAATAAAATTTATTAATATGTAAAAATATAATGAAATGTAAATAATGTAAATAAATATAATAAAATTTAATGTCATTTAAGATGTAGAAATTTGCTTTTTCAATTAATAAGAAGCGTCTAAAGCTAATATGGTTCAGTATACATCGTGAATTCATGAAGTGCAGTATGCAGCTAGAAGCACAACCATTATCATTACCTTTATACAACTACGATTCCGTATTTAATGAGAAGAATTTTAACCGACACAGCAATCTATTTGGTGGTACTTGTAAGAGAGCACTAATAGTGGGTCCTTCAGGATGTGGTAAAACGAATGCCCTCCTTACTTTATTATTACATCCTAATGGGTTGCGCTTCAAAAATATTTACATCTGCTGTGGATCTCTTCATCAACAGAAATATGAATATCTTAAACATGTAATGGCAACTATTCCAGAGATAGGTTATTTTGAATATACGGATCCGATTGATATGATAACACCGGACCAAGTTGCCGACTATTCAGTCGTTATATTTGACGATATACCCACTATTAATTTGAATATTGTCAAGCAGTTCTTCTCTTTCGGTAGGCATCGGAATTTAGATTGTTTTTATTTAATTCAAACATATAGTGCTGTTCCTAAACAATTGCTGAGGGATAATACAAATCTTTTAATTTTATTTCAACAAGATGGTACTAATTTGAAACATATATTTAACGATCACATCCATGACTTAAGTTTTGAACAGTTTTTGAACGTATGCAGAATGTGTTGGAAGAAATCATTTGGTCTATTATTTATCGATACTGACTGTAAGTATAATGAAGGAAGATACCGTTTAGGTTTTGATACTTATATACATTTACAATAAGTTCCTCTAAAAACACCATTAAAAGGATCCTACTTTAGGAAATCTAAATAGTAAAGAGACATGGATGATAAATTAATAAATAATTTAGTAAAAGCTCGCACAGTTTTAAAAGAAAAATTGAGAACGCTAAGGGCTGATATCGCGAAGTCTCAAAGAGATATTCATGTACAGTATGCACCTATATCCAAACCTTTGCAAGAAATTGCCGTGAAATTAGGTAGTACCATTCCGAAGCAAAATAGAACCCCCACTCGAAGGACGCTATGGAGGATACACCAGACACATGGTCTGAAATTTTTCCAGAAAAATCCTATGCAGCAGTACAAGGAATGTCTATTATACGGCAAGGGACACCTTCACGAAAACATGTGTCCTGGTTTAGCCCATACACTCATTCTTCCCCGACCAAGCGCAAATTGGAAGGAGTTGGTACTACACCTCGAACATCTAAAGTTCTAGCAACACTGGACTCTGAACCAGATGCCCCAACACCTAAGATGTCAACGTCATTCACACAACCTACATTCTTAGAAGATGACTACATAGGTCACCTGTTGCCAGAAACGCCAGAAGGAAGGGAAGAAGATGGAAGTAAAGAAGACGAAACAGATACAAGTGGAAGTATGGATTTAGATAAATCAATGGCGCATGCCGTATCACTATTGAGTACGCGTCCAGCTAAGTCGATAATTGCTAACAAATCGTTGAATAAAACCCTTCTAGAAACGGATGAAGTTAAAGAATCATTGAGAGATTATGATCGTACTATACGGCCATATCTTATCGGTTTAATGACCGATGAAAACGATGAATTTGATGAAAAATATGGTGTTCACGAAGTCGGTGGGGATTTAAAAATTGGAAACGCTGATGTTAGATTTGATGGACCCAACATTATCATCGGTCAATTCACTTATAAGGCAACAAAAGGTTTACTAGAATTGCTTTTCAAGAAGAAACCAGGGAAATTTTTATATGCTGATGCAAAGAATTATAAATTTATTCTCAGTGATACAAACTCTCATCGAGTTGATTACGATCCTGATAGGAAGTTTGCAGCCAGTAAAGGTTTTAAATACAAATCAATTATAAAACCTATTATACAAGGGAAGAAACCTGAAGTTTGGTGGAGTCGAACTTGGAAGACTGGCTTAGGTTTGTCAAATAAGGTATCCATGCAAAAGATGCTTGTACCTAAAAGTAAAATTGAATATAAGTACTGGGACGATGTGAATGAACTGTGTGATAGATTGAAGCTACTAGTAGCATCGAAGGATGCCGGTCACTCAGGGCACCAGAAAGAGATATTGTCAATAATAGAGGAGTTGAAAGAGTCAAAAATTATAAAATAGTCTCTCTGTATACTCTGTAAAGTCTTGGTTGTATGACAGTTTATATTTTGACACCAATGATAGGTAACGATGACAATAGATAAATTTGGAAGACACATACACAAGCATGACCTTAAGAGACATTTAATGGATGTAGACGTAGTCTCAGACTTTCTCAAACATCCTAAATTTCAAGAAGTATTACAAATGCATAGAAAAAATATTCCTTCTCCCAGTGCAACAGCAACTTCGAATTATATTATTTCAATATTTAGTGATGGTTCAATTGACTTCATGGGTTATTATGTAAGTACGTCATTGGCGAAACATACTTATTCATATAAGAATAAATTATATCGTGGGAAGGTTATAAATGTACACTATTCTAACGAGAAATTAACAACACTGCAAATTGATAAGGAACTATTTAATTCCAAGAGACCGATAGAATTGACAGAAGGAACAACGTTTAGGTTGATATACGATGGTACCAAACCTACACCGTCAAAAACAGAAGCAGTGTTTGCGGAAATAGTTATCGAAGGAAATGTCGTCAATTAGGAGGGATGTTGTAAATGAAATACATAGACCAGCTCGGAGGAGGTTTTCTCGACGTCGGGTCATCATAAAAGGATTGCGGGACTTATTTCAAATCGATCTGGTTGAAATGATACCGTACGCAAAAGAAAACGACAATTTCAAATACATTTTCGTATGTATAAACACATTTTCGAAATTCGCCTGGGCAATTCCAATAAAAAATAAGACAGCGATTGAAGTAATGAACGCCATGAAATCCATACTCTCAACTGGGAAAAAAAATATTCCGAAGAATGTTCAAAGCGACCAAGGAAAGGAATTTTTCAACTCTCATTTCAAGAAGCTTATGGATCAGTATAATATTAATCACTACACTACCTATTACAATCTAAAAAGTTCCATTGTCGAACGTTTTAATAGAACCCTAAAAAATAAGATGTGGAAGGAATTCAGCTTCAATGGGAATTATCGTTGGATAGATATGTTGCAAGGACTAGTCAAAGATTATAAAAATACCGTACATCGAACAACAAGGCACAAACCTGTAGCAGTTAATCAAAGAAACGTTAGAAGTATTTTGAATACAGTTTATAGTAATATTAAAGTAGGTGATCCAAGAATTTCAAATTTTAAGGTGGGAGACTTCGTTCGTATCAGTAAATACAGGCACGTGTTTTCTAAAATGTATACGCCAAATTGGTCGAATGAGATATTCACAGTAAGAAAAGTTCAAAATACCTTCCCCAGTACCTATCTACTACAAGATTCGCAAAAACAGAATATTTTAGGGGGGTTTTACGAATCAGAGTTGCTGAAAGTGAAGCATCCGGACGTATATCTTGTTGAAAAAATTATACGACGACAGAAGGGTAAAGTTCTCGTAAAGTGGCTTGGCATGCCTTCATCACACAACTCTTGGATTTCTAAGGATAATGTGTTGTAGAGGTTTAGCTGATCATATAATTTAAAATAAAAAGTACTAAATAAGTTTGAAATGTTTTTTATTTTATAAATAATTAATACAAATAAGTAGAATTAACTAATATCAAGTTGGATTAAACAACTTACAATTATTTATAAGACACATTTACAAAAGATGCACATAATTTATATCATTGCTAAAATACATTAATGACTAATACATTTACCAAAAATTAGATATCTATGTCAGAGCATTTAGTTCTAAAAGAATATTTTGTAAGTTTTCTTCCCGTGTAATGCCTTCTATTTTATAATGACGCCAAAAACGCCAAAGTATTGCTTTTATCAGGGAGAATATATCGTTTATCATCTTAAGATGACAAAGCAACTTTATTCCTCAATTCCGTGTATATTGTGTGTAATTCAGAACGGAATATGTACATTTTCCTCATTATATTTCCATAATCTTCCACCACAGTTTTATAATCAGTTACTGATAAATTTTTATCAGTAACCTATTTCTTTACTCCCTTATCAGTTTTTACAGTTTTATCAAGTAGTTTTAGACAATAAGCTTTAGCACCTGTTCCATAAAAATACTCAATAATTTTTCCAGCATATTCATCCTTCATTTTTCCCAACCTGGGTGAAGTGGGAGGTATTCCATGAATATTATCGACAGTAAAATTCGATGTATCAAACATATGTAAATGTTCTTTTATATCATTATATACATTATAATTTTGCACAGTTATAATCAATGAATCTGTATCTGTATACAATAATGAAACGTCTGTATCATACAAAGGTTTTAAGAAACCATAGAAAAAACTATACATTACCCTCTTAGCTAGTTCCAAAATTGTGAATCCCACATATATAGGTTTTACGAAATCTACACGTACCTTTGTTAATTCGATGGCTGTAAGAGTCACAAAAGATTTTACAAGATTTAAAATTTGGTTTTCCTATATACGCCTCAGCGCCAAGCCTTTTATGAATAGTTTCCCAATGTGAAACCAATTTTATATTTACTCGATTTTCTGCATTTTCTGCATTTTCCATCGTCTTTCCAAATATACTATTCACCATTAATTTATAAAACTGTTTAAAAAACTCGTTGGTGGATTCATTTCGTTTTTTTTGTATTGAAATCAATATATTTCTTTAACCAAGTACTTTGTTTAAATCTAATTCCTCGACGTATTCCTCGTAATATCAAACCATTATTAAGACATTGTTTCAAAGTTAAGTAATGTATGACGTAATTTGATTTATCGACAAGGTTTGGAATCAATTTCCCATATTTTGAATTAGGTGGAATAACATGTTCGGGGCAAAAAGGAAAGTCATTGTGCTGTTCGTGAAGATTTGCAGGATATTCTAAATCTACTTCGAAAACATAACCATAATCTCCATCGTCTTCTAAGGCTTGTATATCCATCGTCGGTAGTTCTTCATTTGTTAACCATTGAAAATCTATAACTGGTAAACTGAATGACATGGCATAACCATATAAATTCGTTGCATCTAAATATAGAATATATTTTTTCGCTTCGGATGAATCAAAATCCGGTAAGAATTCGCTTTTAGCTTAGAATTTAGCTTTTTCCATTCTTTTGCAACACATGCTCACACCTCCACGTATATCGCTTTTAAAAAAATGAAACATATCTGCATCTGTTAATAGTTCCAAACTAATACCCGTCATACGCAGCATAGCATCCCAGCTTAATCCTGGAGAAGTAAAATAATGGCAGGATCTAATTTGTAATTGTGCAGGCAAATGTTTCGAAAATTTTCAAATACATCTGCTAGTAATAATACATTTGATTGTATTTATATATCACTATATTGTCCTAGTGTTTTACAATCGAATAAATTCCAATCCCTTTGAGCTCTGCAATAGTCTTCATCACTTATGTCACTATCTGATAGCATATCATAAAAGCAATCTTTGTTGGGTAATTCCGAGAATGAAAGAGTTTCATAAGACGTAACATAGTTATATGGGAATACACCCTTCTGTCGGATTAATTCAAATTTTTCACCCATATAATATCTTCTAATTTCCTCACATTGTTCATTGTCTAAATAAGATTATCATCTTATTTCGTCAAAGAGGAATTCATAAATCGAAATGAGTCTATAAATCTCAACTTGTAGAACACGTTTCTTTTCTTACCATTACAATCTATTATATCTCCCACGTGATTTTTTTTGGAAAATGAAATATATTTCTGCTTATTTTGTGCAATAACATCTACATCCTCCTTTTCCAGTGCCAGCACTTTTACAAACAAATGTATCATAATTTGACAAATTATGAAAGATAATAGGTATATTTCGGGGCTCTTTATAATTTATATTACATACCATATGTGCTGCACCCCGATACAATCCTGTCATATGATCATGGTCACGAACTTTTTCTTCAGGGACTGTTATTGCTTTTTCACAAATGTGACACACTGTATCTTGCTCATATTTATCACGCTCCTCATCAGCTAAAGGTTTCATTTCTACCTCTTTACTTAAATAATTTTTATATAAAAAAGTAACATCAGTTTCTAGCTCTCTAATAAAAGATGTGGCTGCATTTTGTCCACGATATAAACGCAATTTACTCAGATTATTATCAAAACTACATTTCACATAATAGGCAACAGAATATGGTTCATGTTCGAAACATTTCACAGTAAATGGTTTGGAAGGATCCGGTTCTGACGTATCAATAGGTTTTAATATTGCTTCGAAATCAGCCTAAACCACAAAAGGAACTCTTAATTGTCGTTCAAATTTATCAAATTTTAATACATATTCTAGTAGTTCCTCTCCATACTTATTGATTTTTAATTCTGTGCCGGGAAACACTGCCTTCACCTGCTTACAATCTTCATTTTCATGTCTTCGTAATTTATCTTCACATGTAAAGAAAATTAAACACCCTTCACATATGTATTTTTGATGTCCTGATAAAGATTTCTGTGACGAAACTAGTCGCGACAAATTCTTTATCCAACAGTAATGTGAATTTACATTTTCTGAGGTAACAAGTAATAAATTAATATGAGCTATTCTTCTCCGCTTCGTAAAATATAATGGGCCCACTACTTCTTGAGCTCTCACATTATTCTGAAAACATTCTTCTATACCATATACATTAATGGATATATTATTTTGCTCTTCAAACTTATGGATATCTTTTAAATTTACAGGGAAATGTATATCAGTAAAATCTGCAACTGTACTATAATGTGGATACGATGAAACTCTTTGCGGGAGTCCTACTGCTTCCCTTAAAGCAGAAGTAACGGCCCAAGCGAAACATTTGTTGTCAGAATTTTGAACATTTATTATAGCCTTCTTTTTCTTTATCGATGGTGGTAAGTCCATATAAGTGGAACCTCTCAATGGACTAAACTTATTCATATTTACTTCCAAATATAAAACGTTGCTCAATGTCCACCCTGAAATATAATAAAAATAGTAATTTATAACACTGTGAGGAATTAACAATAATCTTATTTTACCTGAATCGCGCTCCTGAAATTCACTCATTTTATTCTTAATCTCATCAATAAAATCTGCGTATAGCTCATATAAATTACTTCCATGGGTTATGACTTTATTTCGAGTATTAAACGATTTTATTGCTACATTTTCCTTCGTCAATAAATAATATAAACCATACAATTCCAAATTCACTTTCATAGAAGTATGTATACTTAGAATACTATCCATAAGTGCTATCACTTTCTCCCTAATTTTATTTGCAAATTCTTCCACATCAACGTATATGCGAGACGAATCACATACTTGATAACTTACTATTCTATCCCCGAACGTGCCAACACTCTTCTTTACACCATTATCGATTATTACGAACGCTTTAGTACGGTGTAAAGTACTGCGGATATGTGCAGTATAACAATTTGTTTTTACATATACATCACAGATATCACATTTCATTAATTCTACTTCGTTATCGCTAAATTTCATTCTCTTCCCTTTACAAGAAGTTAACATGTGGCGATTTCTGTTATCTCCTCGAGTAAACGTCTTCCCATAGTATCACATTCAAAAATATTGACTTATTATTTCCCAAATATGCACTGAATAGAAACAACACCTCCACTGTACCGGCTCAACTGTTGCTGGAATGGAACGACCATCACCATATATACACCTCGTCGAAGGTCATGCTTAATATTATACTATTTTATGTGTGAAAACATTTCAAACTTATAAATTACATTGACTTATTTTAATTAGTAACAATAAACATCTTAGCATTATATGTATAATCAATCCAATTAATCAAAGTCATACATTCTACTGTCCATATCATCGATTAAAATAATCGTCTCTATTTCAAATATGTCCTCCTCAATTTCTTCCTCCTCAATATCTACCTCGTCTGTATCATCTCCTTGCTCCTCCTCAATATCGTCCTCGATATCGTCTTCAGCTTCACTTAACTCATCATCACTACTCCATTCTAATTCCACTACAATCACTCTATTTTTTCTTTCGTGTGCAGCATCCATATCTACTTATATGTTCAAACAAATATTAAGAAAACTTAACACTTTATGATAGAAAAATTCATTCGTTATTATTTATATATTCACGGTTGAACCCCTACCTCGATGTAATCTTTAAGTGATGACCTTGACCTTAAAATGCCCCTGACCTTCAAATGCACTTGACCTTCAAATGACCTTGACCTTCAAATGACCTTGACCTTCAAATGTCATTGACATTCAAATGCCCTTGACATTCAAACACAATTGACCTTCAAATGTCATTGACTTTCAAATGTCATTGACCTTCAAATATCATTGACCTTCAAACACCCTTGACCTTCAAATGTTATTGACCTTCAAATGCCCTTGACCTTGGTACGACCTTGGCCTTTTCATGACCTTGACTGACCTTGGAAATGACATTGACTTTGGTGTGACTTTTTCATAACCTGCTTCGACCTTTAAATGACCTTGACTACTCAGCCGATTCTAACACCTCCTCATTGACCTTAATCGCCATGACCTTGAAATCAAGGTCGCTCATCCTCAACCGATTCTAACACCTCCTCATTGACCTTGATCGCCAATAATGCATGCGATCAAGGTCAATGAGGAGGTGTTAGAATCGGCTGAGATACTCTACTGTTGGCCCACGACGCTCTCGCATTTTAATACTGACCTGGCCGGTAAGTATTTCGAGGGGCCTTTGTAGACCAGGGACGGAATTAGAGCTCGTCCTAATTCCAACTGTGGTATTGTTACCTGTACTGTTTTAGGTATAACACAATATACAAAATACAGCAAATCTACATTCTTGGCCAGATACTTCTATACTGCAGACAGCACGCATGAAATTAGTAGGTGCTGCGAAACATTGGTATGATGGAAGATACAGCGAAATAAAATGTTGGGCTGATTTTAAGAATGTCTTTCAGAAAACTTTTTGCTACAAAAGTAGTATAGCAGATTGTTGGAAACAAATGCAGGTAAGAGTAGAAATACAAAAATAAAATGTAAGTATGTACTTTCATGACAAAGTGAAATTATGTAAATTGTTAAATTTAAAGTTTGACGAAATAAAAGAACAAGTAGCAATAGGATTGTGGTCACGAGAGTTAAGTAATATAATAATGACAAATAACCATTTAGATATTGATGATCTGTATCAAGACATAATACAGTATGAGAGAATAAACAGTGCAAGGCAGGAGAGAATTGAGGGAAACAACAAAGAAAAGAGAAGGAATGAAATTTTGGTAAAGGCACCGCAGAATGACATTAAGAGTAAGCCAGAAGGAACTCTTTGTGAGACAACCAGTAGGATGAATACTAGACAGGTTAAAAGGGAAAAGTCCGAAGGTAGGTGATTTAATTGTCAAAAGTTTGGCCATTTGGCACGAGACTGCCCAGAACCGAAGAGAGAGTTCTTATGTTACAACTGTTCAGAAAAAGGACATTTAGCCAGGGATTGTAAGAAGTCCAAACAAGGTGCTGTGAATATTATTAACAATGAGACAAGTAAGAGCAGTTCCTAAAAATATATCAAACAAATTAATATAAACAATAAATATTTCAATGCATTGATTGACTGTGGCAGCTCTGATTGTACAATTCGAGCAACAGCAGCCATTGAGAGTAATTTAAATATAGATCGTAAGATAAGTGAACTAAAGGGATTTGGCCCAAGTTCATACACAGTCAAATCTTGTGGCATAGTAAAAGCAACAATTAATGTAGACAATGTTGAAGGCAAAGATATTATTATGAGAGTAGTGCCTGATGATGTGCAACCGATTGATATCATAATTGGTAGAACCTTTACAGAATTACCACATGTAGCTTATTTTAAAGTTGATGACATACTATGTTTCCAAAATAGGAATGAATTACACCTGCCACTGCTGCAAAAAGAACTAGCCTGCACTAACTTTGTTATGAGTGGAGATGTAGAACTATCTCCAAATACAGTGAATTTCATTGCTGTGAATGAATGTTCTGAATTATGATAGCCTGTTCTGAATTTAACAGATAATAATATACTTTTAAGAGAAGGAAAGAGTGTATTCAAGGGCGAAGTAACAGAATTACCGAAAATACAGGGAATGAGAGGAGAAATTAGAGAAGAGATGGTTGAAGTGGGAGAAGAAGTTACAGTACAGGAAAGGGAAGATTTGTTCAATTTATTGACTGAATACAGAGACTGTGTGGCAATGAATATTAGAGAATTAGGATGCACGAACGTAGTGAAAAGGAAGGGAGCACACCAGTATGGAGCAAGCCATATCGAGCCAGCGAACGGGAAAGAAATGAAATAAAAGAGATTGTGAAAGAATGGAAAGACGTAGGAATAGTAACCGAGACGACGTCGCCATATGCTAGTCCAGTACTTTTAGTGAAAAAGAAAACTGGTGAATCGAGACTTGTGGTTGATTACCGCCGATTGAACAACCAGACAGTTAGAATGAACTTTTCTTTGCCAAACCTTGATGATCACATTTCAGTCCTAAGTAATTCTAAGTTTTATTCTGTTTTAGATTTGGCTCATGGTTACTTACATTCAACTGCCTTCATAACAGCCGACGAAACAGGGGAATTTCAATGTATGATTTTTGGTTTGACGAACGCACCCTTTTATTTTTCGAAAGTAATGAACAAGGTGTTAGGACCGTTGCAAGGCCGAACAGTCTTATACTATTTAGATGGTATATTAGTGCCAGAAGTGAATTGGATTGATATGAGGGATAGGTTAATACTAGTATTTGATGCTCTACGGAAAGCTAATTTGACTATCAAGCTTGAAAAGTGTGTTTTCATGAAAAAGGAAGTAGAATACCTTGGATTTTTATTAATAGAAGGAGGCATCAAACCAGGATTACGAAAAATTAGAGCTATAGAAAATTATCCCGTTCCGAGAAATGTACATGAAGTCAGACGTTTTCTGGGATTATCATCTTTCTTTAGACGATTCGTGGTAAACTTCGCACAGAGAGCTAACCCATTGTATGATTTGCTTAAGAAAAATACCAGATTTGAGTGGACCACGAGGCAACAACATGCATATGAAGATATTAAGGAAATTTTGACAAGCGAGCCAGTGCTAAAAGTGTTTGATCCTGGCGCAACAGAGACTCAGTTGATCACAGATGCTTCTTCGAAAGGATTGGGTGCATTACTTTTGCAGAGAAAGCAAGATAATAGATTTCATTTGGTATATGCTATTAGTAGACAGACATCAGAAGCAGAGAGGAATTATCATTCTAGTAAGTTAGAATTGATTGCCATAGTTTGGGCGGTGAATAGATTAAGAACTTTCTTGATCAATATAAATTTCACTGTAGTGACTGATTGTCGAGCTTTAATTTATTTAAATTCAATGAAGACCAAAAACCCACAAGTTATCAGATGGTATAGCCTACTGAGTGAATTTGACTTTAATATAAAGTACAAACCAGAAGAGCAGTTGTCACATGCAGACGCATTGAGTAGAGTCCCGTAGATGAAGAAAATCAGGATGAAGAGAATTTGATAGATAGAGCAACTGTATTTGTAATTACAAACCTAGAAGACGAAGTAACATTATTTCAATATTCAGATGAGAGGTTAAGACGAAAAATTGAATTGTTAAAGAAACCCAGACTGACAGCATCCGAACAATCAGAAGTTAGGGATTATATACTAAAGCAAGGAATATTATATAAAATAAAAGAAGATAAAACACTTTATGCAGTACCGAATGCCACGAGAAAGAGACAATTAAAGAAGACAATTAAATATCATGATTTGCAAGGACACTTTCGAGTCAAGAAAACTGTAAGGAAGATGAGTTCATTTTATCATTTTCCGAAAATGAGTCCTTACGTTAAGAACCATATAAGAATGCGCTTACCGTGTATTCTAAACAAGGGGAATTACGGGAAAGGACATGGCGAATTACATCCAATTCCTCCAGGACATAGACCTTTTACTACGATCCATTTGGACCATTTGGGACCTTTCGTCACTAGTACAAAAGGGAATACACATATTTTGGTTATGGTAGATAATTTAACTAAGTTTGTAAAATTGGAACCAGTAAGAACCACCGACGCGAATGCAATAGTGAAGAAATTAGAAGAATTTGTAAATAATTTGGGCGCACCAGAGAGAATAATTAGTGACAGAGGAACGTGTTTTACATCACAGTTATTCGCAACGTTTTGTGACAGACAAGGTATTTGACATATTTTGAATTCACCACGACATGCTCAAGCAAACGGCCAAGTAGACAGAGTGCATCGTAGTATTATTCGATTAATACAAACAACAATCAAATATCCAGAATACAAGGATTGGGACAAGAAAATTAAACAAGTGCAAAGAGACCTGAATACATCAGTAAATAAGACCACAGGGAAGAGTCCTTTCGAGTTATTCTATGGATACATTCCAAGGTTCGAGGACGGCCATTAAAGACATTTGACATTAGAAGCTGAAAGTTACGTACCACCAAGTTAATTACGAGAAGTGGCTTCAGGTAAAATTAAAGAAGAACAGAAGAAATACAAAGAAACATATGATAAGAAGAGGTATACAAATATGCATTACAATATGGGTGACATAGTATACATGAATACTATTAAAGGCCACTGATGAGTCAACATAACTGCAGCCGAAGTATCGAGGACCGTTGGTTGTTACTCAGTTATTACCAGGCGACACCTATCGGGTGACGGACTTGAGACACAAAGATAGTAACCGAATATATGCTTGTACTGCCCATGTTAGTCAATTAAGGTTGTGGAAGAATACTACTAAAGACGAAGAGATGCAATACGAGCCCCACCAATTGCCAGAAGAGAGCGAAGACGAGAAGATAACTGAAGAAGAAAAAGTTCACAAAGTTAAAGATGGAAAAAGAAGTCAACAATATAGCAAAGGTATCCAAGAGAAATTTAGCCGAAGAAAAAGAATGCCGACCTACTTGAAGGATTACCATCTCGAGGACGAGATCGATTCCAGGCTGGCCGAATCTTAGGAGAATTGCCAGCTGAAGTTTTTAAATTTAGATGTTTTGATAGATGTATTATACTTTTCTGATAGAAGCGTAGTGGCGGAGTTGATGTTGACAGTTTGTAAGAAAGTTTGTTCAAGATATTTTCTTAAATATATACGTTAATTTAAAACCATCGTTGTAAGTTATTAGCAGTGATAGTGAGAAAGAAAGTAGTTGCTAGATAGAAACATATAAAAATATATGATAACAGTATATTTTGTAAGTTTTCTTCCCGTGTAATACCTTCGATTTTATAATGACCCCATGCCAAAGTATTGTTTTTATCAGGGTGAATATATCCTTTATCATCTTTAGATGAGAGAGCAACTTTATTGCTCAATTCCGTATATATTGTGTGTAATTCAGAGCGAAATATGTACATTCTCCTCATTATTTTTCCATCATCTTCCACCACATTTTTATAATAAGCTACTGATAAACTTTTATTAATAACGTATTACTTTACTCCCTTTGCAGTTTTTACAGTTTTATTAAGTAATGTTAGACAATAAGCTTTAGCACCTGTTCCATAAAAACACTCGATAATTTTGCCAGCGTATTCATCCTTCATTTTCCCCAGCCTGGGTGAAGTGGGAGGTATTCCATGAATATTACCGACAGTGAAATTCGAGGAGTCAAACATATGTAAATGTTCTTTTATATCATTATATACATTATAATTTTGCACATTTATAATCAATGAATCTGTATCTGTGTACAATAATGAAATGTCTGTATCATACAAAGGCTTTAAGAAACCATAGAAAAAACTATACATTACCCTCTTAGCTAGTTCCAAAATTGTGAATCCCACATATATATAGGTTTTACGTAATCTACACGTACCTTTGTTAATTCGATGGCTGTAAGAGAGTCAGAAGATTTTGTAAGATTTAAAATTTGGTTTTGCTATATACGCCTCAGCGCCAAGTCTCTTATGAATAGTTTCCCAATGTGAAACCAATTTTATATTTAATCGATTTTCTACATTTTCCATCATCTTTCCAAATATACTATTCACCATTAATTTATAAAGCTATTTAAAAAACTCGTTGGTGGACTCATTTCGTTTTTGTATTGAAATTAATATATTTCTTTAACCAATTACTTTGTTTAAATCTAATTCCTCGACGTATTCCTCGTAATATCAAACCATTATTAAGACATTGTTTCAAAGTTAACTAATGTATGACATAATTTGATTTATCGACAAGGTTTGGAATCAATTTTCCATATTTTGAATTAGGTGGGGCAAAAAGTAAAGTCATTGTGCTGTTCGCGAAGGTTTGCAGGATATTCTAAATCTACTTCGAAAACATAACCATAGTCTCCATCGTCTTCCAAGGCTTCTACATCCATTATCGGTAGTTCATTTGTTAACCATTGATAATCAGGTAACTAACTGGTAAACTGAGTAACATGGCATAACCATATAAATTCGTTGCATCTAAGTATAGAATATACTTTTTCGCTTCGGATTAATCAAAATCCGGTAAGAATTCGTTATTAGCTTTTTCCATTCTTTTGCAACACATGCTCACACCTTCACGTATACCGCATTTAAAAAAGTGAAACATATCTGCATCTGCTAATAATTCCAAACTTATACCCGTCATACGCAGCATAGCATCCCAGCTAAATCCTGAAGAAGTAAAATAATGTGCAGGATCTAATTTGTAATTGTGCAGGCAAATGTTACGAAAATTTTCAAATACATCTGCAAGTAATAATACATCTGATTGTATATATATATATATATATATATATATAGTAAACCTAATCAGTAGGCGATTAAAGGTCTGTATATTACTTCAAAATATATGTATTTAAAAAACTCTACATGTTTCGGCTGTGTACGCCTTTATCAAGAGAATACAAAATATGAATGACAGGATATAAATGTCAAGTAATTAAGTTGCTATGGTTTAAATTATTCAAAGATACATTCTAGTAATAATAATAAATCATGCCTTAGTATTCCAAAAAATAGATAACAAGGTGTGAACATATGTGTTGTTCGCTGCTAGCAATTTGTGTCTCCTTCTGGGTATGAACTTGTGTCTTGGTTGTTGCTGGCAGCTTGCGTCTCTCTATGGGTGTGTGGTTTTGTGTGAGAGCGTAAGTGTAAGGTTTTGTATGTCGGTGCGTTCGTGCGTGTGTTTAGTGATCGGTCGCATGAATTTAGAGAGGTCGGATAACCAGCCGTTGCGTAGGGCCGCCAACCCTTTCCCGACAACTTCTTTACAAAGAAGTAAAGACCAACCCTTTCCCGACAATTTCTTTACAAAGAAGTAAAGAAGTTGTCGGGAAAGGGTTGGCGGCCCTACGCAACGGCTGGTAATCCGACCTCTCTAAATTCATGCGACCGATCACTAAACACACGCACGAACGCACCGACATACAAAACCCTACACTTACGCTCTCACACAAAACCACACACCCATAGAGAGACGCAAGCTGCCAGCAGCAACAAACACACAAGTTCATACCCAGAAGGAGACACAAATTGCTAGCAGCGAACAACACATATGTTCACACCTTGTTATCTATTTTTTGGAATACTAAGGCATGATTTATTATTATTACTAGAATGTATCTTTGAATAATTTAAACCATAGCAACCTAATTACTTGACATTTATATCCTGTCATTCATATTTTGTATTCTCTTGATAAAGGCGTACACAGCCGAAACATGTAGAGTTTTTTAAATACATATATTTTGAAGTAATATACAGACCTTTAATCGCCTACTGATTAGGTTTACCATATCATACCAAGGTCACGAAGTTATTATATATATATATATATATATATATATATATATATATATAGTAGAATAATCAGTAGGCGATTTAAGGTCTGTTTTACTTCAAAGTATATATATTTAAAATAACCCTACATGTTTCGACAATGATGTCTTTATTAAGAATATAAAATATAAATGACAGTATACAAATGTCATATAATTAAGTTGCTATGGATAAAATTATTCACAGATACATTCCAATTCAATAATAATAAATCATGCCTTAGTATTCAAAAAAACAGAAAGCAAGGTGTGAGCTAATGTGTTGTTCGCTGCCAGCGGCTTGTGTCTGTTTCTGGGTATGAAATTGTGTGTTGGTTGCTGCTGGCCGCTTGCGTCCCTCTCTGGGAGTGTGGTTTTGTGTTTGTGTGAGCGCGTAAGTGTAGAGTTTTGTATGTTGGCGCGCTTGTGTGTGTGTTTAGTGACCGGTAACATAAAATTTAGAGAGATCGGATAACCAGCCGTTGCGCAGGGCCGCCAACCCTTTCCCGACAACTTCTTTACTATTCCGTGCAGTACCTCGACGGCCCGACCCCCGCCCCATCGAGGCAAGGCGCAGACCAGCGAAGCGCACCCTGCACGGGGTTGCTCATCGCCAACCGAGGGAACACTCTTAGTGGCTGCTTCGGTCGACGATGGTCACACTTTATGCCATCTTAACGTTTTCCGCCAAAGCGGGGGCAAAGCACATACGTCGAACGTGTGTGTGCTGTTAACGGCAGCCTAGCCAGGTTGCCGCCCAGGACCGGTCCTAGTGGTGTGTGCAATGCGCAGCGCCGTGGATTGCGCCGCGTAGCTCGGTTCCTCACTCCTGCTGGAAAGGCGGAATGGCACCTGTCCGCCCAAGGGCAGACCCCCCTAGAGTTTGGTAGCGCATATGCTAGGCTACAACCCAGTAGAGGACCACATCAGCATAAAAACAAGAAAGGGAAAAGTAGGGAAAAGCAAGACATGAGTTATTATTACGTGTGCGCCCGTGGAGCGTCTTAAGATGCAAATTTGCGGCATTCGCCTTAAACGAGAAGGAAAACCACGAAAACCTAATCGGACAACCAGACAGGAATCAGAACACGGAACAGTCAGCATGATAAGCAAATGTATATGAATTTTAAATGCAATTGATATTTAAATAACTTAAGATATATAACAAATATACTATGATGGTAAATTGTAGATCTTTACACAATTAAGTTATAGTATATACTGCTTAAATTTTGTATATCATTCCTGTTGTTAATTGAATTTTTTTCTTGTTTAATACTAATCATTTCTTTAATTTATCTTTTCATTGTGTGTTGTTCTTTATCAATTACCTGTGTGTTTTCAAAATCGAAATGGTGATCGCGTTGTAGTTTGTGTGTAGATAGAGCAGTTTTGTCTGTTTTAGAGTATTTGTGGGCTTGTATTCATACTCAATACAGAAAAGATAACATCAAGAAAATTAAAACAATCTTAACAGATAATAATTATCCACCACAACTTATAGACCAAACAATTAAAAAAAGAGTACACCAAATATACAGCACTGCAGACACCAATAAAAATTTGAACAATGACACAACATACATCACGATTCCATATGTTCCACAACTATCAGAAAAAATTAAATACACTTTAAAAAAATATGATATTGCTACAACATATAAACTTAGTAATACTAATAAACATTTATTTTCAAAACTTAAACCTAAAATTGAAAAAAATCGAGAAACACATGTCATATATAAAATACCATGTCGCGATTGCGATAGTTACTACATAGGCCAAACGAAACAATATTTATACAAAAGAATACAAGCCCACAAATACTCTAAAACAGACAAAACTGCTCTATCTACACACAAACTACAACGCGATCACCATTTCGATTTTGAAAACACACAGATAATTGATAAAGAACAACACACAATGAAAAGACAAATTAAAGAAATGATTAGTATTAAACAAGAAAAAAATTCAATTAACAACAGGAATGATATACAAAATTTAAGCAGTATATACTATAACTTAATTGTGTAACGATCTACAATTTACCATCATAGTATATTTGTTATATATCTTAAGTTATTTAAATATCAATTGCATTTAAAATTCATATACATTTGCTTATCATGCTGACTGTTCCGTGTTCTGATTCCTGTCTGGTTGTCCGATTAGGTTTTCGTGGTTTTCCTTCTCGTTTAAGGCGAATGCCGACAACTTTGCATCTTAAGACGCTCCACGGGCGCACACGTAATAACTCATGTCTTGCTTTTCCCTACTTTTCCCTTTCTTGTTTTTATGCTGATGTGGTCCTCTACTGGGTTGTAGCCTAGCATATGCGCTACCAAACTCTAGGGGGGTCTGCCCTTGGGCGGACAGGTGCCATTCCGCCTTTCCAGCAGGAGTGAGGAACCGAGCTACGCGGCGCAATCCACGGCGCTGCGCATTGCACACACCACTAGGACCGGTCCTGGGCGGCAACCTGGCTAGGCTGCCGTTAACAGCACACACACGTTCGACGTATGTGCTTTGCCCCCGCTTTGGCGGAAAACGTTAAGATGGCATAAAGTGTGACCATCGTCGACCGAAGCAGCCACTAAGAGTGTTCCCTCGGTTGGCGATGAGCAACCCCGTGCAGGGTGCGCTTCGCTGGTCTGCGCCTTGCCTCGATGGGGCGGGGGTCGGGCCGTCGAGGTACTGCATGGAATAGTAAAGAAGTTGTCGGGAAAGGGTTGGCGGCCCTACGAAACGGCTGGTTATCCGAACTCTCTAAATTTTATGTTACCGGTCACTAAACACACACACAAGCGCGCCAACATACAAAACTCTACACTTACGCGCTCACACAAACACAAAACCACACTCCCAGAGAGGGACGCAAGCGGCCAGCAGCAACCAACACACAATTTCATACCCAGAAACAGACACAAGCCGCTGGCAGCGAACAACACATTAGCTCACACCTTGCTTTCTGTTTTTTGGAATACTAAGGCATGATTTATTATTATTGAATTGGAATGTATCTGTGAATAATTTTATCCATAGCAACTTAATTATATGACATTTGTATACTGTCATTTATATTTTATATCCTTGATAAAGACATCATTGTCGAAACATGTAGAGTTATTTTAAATATATATACTTTGAAGTAAAACAGACCTTAAATCGCCTACTGATTATTCTACTATATCATACCAAGGTTAATTATATATATATATATATATATATATATATATATATATATATATGATAATTTTGATGTTCTCGCGGTTGTATGATGAAATGATGGTTTCTCGGGTTCTTGGCCGCGTGTGAGATGTGTCCTGAGAAGGATTGTTGTCTCGACGTTTCGACGGGATCGCACTCGTCATTTTCTAGAGTTGTTCTTTCACTTGACGCTGAAGAGTAACTGCCGATCGTGTCCTCGGGTGTCTGCTATTATGTTGCACTATGGGAGGTGGGGGTTGCGCTGCTGCCGTCGTGCGTACACGGCTTCGCGTGATTGGTCCGGGTGTCTGTGATTCCTGTGTGGGGGCGTGTACCTGTCTCGATGTGTTGTGTTTCGCATGAGTCTCGATTTGCATGCCGGCTAGGAGTGGCTTCCAGGTGTACGGTAAACGTTGGCCGTCGTCGCGTTTGTTCAGACTTTTGGGTCTCTTTTCTATTTCAATCGCTTCTCTAGTAATTCTAGTAGATAGACTTTCGCTCTTCGCTAGGATCTTCGTATTCTCGAAGTCAATAGTGTGCCCCGTTAGGAGGCGGTGTTGTGCTAGAGATGATGTTATTTGTTTCTTGAAGACTGCGTTTATGCGTTCCTCTTTTCTCACGCTTATTCGCCTGGTCGTCTGGCCTACATAGGATTGTTCGCATTCTGAGCACGGCACTTCGTAAACGCCTTGGTCTTCAAGTGGAATTTTATCTTTCGCGTTGACTATTTTATCGGCTATTTTTCCCTGTGCTGTAAAGATGGTGTCTATGTTGTGTTTTCTTAGTATTCTACCGATTTTGTCTGTGGTACCCTTTATATATGGTAGAAAGGCCTTTGATGTAAATTCCTCTTTTTCCCGTTTTTCTGCTCTATTGTGTCTGGCTTTGTCTATTGTTCTTTGTGAATACCCGTTATCAAGAAGAGCGTTTCTAATATTTCTTCTTTCTTCGTTTTTATGTTCATCGTCTGTTAGTCGTTCGGATCGTAGAACTAGGGTTTTCACTACTGAGTTCAATTGTGCCGGATGATGATGCGATTGTGCTTTTAAGTACCTATTTGTGTGTGTAGGTTTCCGGTAAACGGTGTGTCCCAATGTTCCATTTTCTTTTTTGATCACTAACACATCTAGAAAAGGTAGCTTCCCTTGTTCTTCTACCTCCATTGTAAACTTAATTTTCGGATGTTCGCAGTTTAGTTGGTGTAAAAAGTCTTGTAGTTTTTTCTTTGCCATGTGTCCATATTACAAATGTATCGTCGACGTAGCGCAGCCACATTTTCGGTTTGTTCTTACAGGTGTTTAGAAAGTTTGTTTCAAAGTTCTCCATGAATAAGTTCGCTATAATCGGTGATAGCGGGGAACCCATCGGTGCGCCTTCGACTTGTCGATATTTCTGGTTGTTGTATGTGAAATATGTGTTTATAAGGCAGTGTTCTATCAGGTTAATTGTAGCCTTTTGTACTTGATACTGGTTTTCTAATATGGATATGATCTCTGCGATTGGCACCTGCGTAAATAGAGATGTCACATCGAAGCTGACTAGCAGGTCCGTTGGTTCAACATGAACGTTTTTTATCAGTTCAATGAAATGATCTGCATTCTTTACGTAGGACGCCATTTGTTCTGCGTGTACCTGAAGTTCTTGTGCCAGGTATCGTGCTAGAGCTTGTGTTGGTGATCCAATAGAACTAACAATCGGACGAAGTGGTACATCGGGTTTATGTATTTTTGGGAGTCCGTAGGGTTTTGGACATCGGGACGATTTTTCCCGGGGAATGGTCTGCTTCTTTATTTCTTCGCTCAGCGGTGTTGTACTTAGAAAAAGTAACCAAAGAAAAATAAAAATAAAAAAAGAAAAAAAGAAAAAAAATAAACGCAACACCGCTGAGCGAAGAAATAAAGATGCAGACCATCCCCCGGGAAAAATCGTCCCGATGTCCAAAACTCTACGGACTCCCAAAAATACATAAACCCGATGTACCACTTCGTCCGATTGTTAGTTCTATTGGATCACCAACACAAGCTCTAGCACGATACCTGGCACAAGAACTTCAGGTACACGCAGAACAAATGGCGTCCTACGTAAAGAATGCAGATCATTTCATTGAACTGATAAAAAAACGTTCATGTTCAACCAACGGACCTGCTAGTCAGCTTCGATGTGACATCTCTATTTACGCAGGTGCCAATCGCAGAGACCATATCCATATTAGAAAACCAGTATCAAGTACAAAAGGCTACAATTAACCTGATAGAACACTGCCTTATAAACACATATTTCACATACAACAACCAGAAATATCGACAAGTCGAAGGCGCACCGATGGGTTCCCCGCTATCACCGATTATAGCGAACTTATTCATGGAGAACTTTGAAACAAACTTTCTAAACACCTGTAAGAACAAACCGAAAATGTGGCTGCGCTACGTCGACGATACATTTGTAATATGGACACGTGGAAAAGAAAAACTACAAGACTTTTTACACCAACTAAAAACTGCGAACATCCGAAAATTAAGTTTACAATGGAGGTAGAAGAACAAGGGAAGCTACCTTTTCTAGATGTGTTAGTGATCAAAAAAGAAAATGGAACATTGGGACAGACCGTTTACCGGAAACCTACACACACAAATAGGTACTTAAAAGCACAATCGCATCATCATCCGGTACAATTGAACTCAGTAGTGAAAACCCTAGTTCTACAATCCGAACGACTAACAGACGATGAACATAAAAACGAGGAAAGAAGAAATATTAGAAACGCTCTTCTTGATAACGGGTATTCACAAAGAACAATAGACAAAGCCAGGCACAATAGAGCAGAAAAACGGGAAAAAGAGGAATTTACATCAAAGGCCTTTCTACCATATATAAAGGGTACCACAGACAAAATCGGTAGAATACTAAGAAAACACAACATAGACACCATCTTTACAGCACAGGGAAAAATTGCCGATAAAATAGTCAACGCGAAATATAAAATTCCACTTGAAGACCAAGGCGTTTACGAAGTGCCGTGCTCAGAATGCGAACAATCCTATGTAGGCCACACGAACAGGCGAATAAGCGTGAGAAAAGAGGAACACATAAACGCAGTCTTCAGGAAACAAACAACATCATCTCTAACACAACACCGCCTCCTAACGGGGCACACTATTGACTTCGAGAATACGAAGATCCTAACGAAGAGCGAAAGTCTATCTACTAGAATTACTAGAGAAGCGATTGAAATAGAAAAGAGACCCAAAAGTCTGAACAAACGCGACGACGGCCAACGTTTACCGTACACCTGGAAGCCACTCCTAGCCGGCATGCAAATCAAGACTCATGCGAAACACAACACATCGAGACAGGTACACGCCCCCACACAGGAATTACAGACACCCGAACCAATCACGCGAAGCCGTGTACGCACGACGGCAGCAGCGCAACCCCCACCTCCCATAGTGCAACATAATAGCAGACACCCGAGGACACGATCGGCAGTTACTCTTCAGCGTCAAGTGAAAGAACAACTCTAGAAAATGACGAGTGCGATCCCGTCGAAACGTCGAGACAACAATCCTTCTCAGGACACATCTCACACGCGGCCAAGAACCCGAGAAACCATCATTTCATATATATATATATATATATATATATATATATATATATATATATATATATTGTAATAACGCTGACGCGGTATAAGAAAATAAGAAAATTTATTAATGTAAATGGGATTTAAGTAAAACACTTATACTAATTTCCAGTATATATTACACTTTTATTATATATTAATAAATGGATGACCATTAATTTGGTGGAGAATTTGTTAACAATTCAAAATGTTAATATAGTTAAAAAATTAGATATCATAAATTCTCTTAAAACTATCTGTTTAGATCAAAGCTATTTTGAATTTGACAGTAAGATATATTCATGTAATGATGGCCTAATAATGGGCAATCCATTGAGTCCGCTATTATCAGAGATTTTTATGGATAATTTAGAAAGTCAAATTAAAGAACATCCCAATTTTAAATATTTTATATACTGGCACAGATATGTAGATGACGTATTAGCTTGTTTCAGAGGCACAGATAGACAATTAAACCAATTTTTTGAACACATAAATAATCTACACCAAAACATTAAGTTCACCATAGAAAAAGAATCAGATCAAAGTATAAACTTCTTGGACCTTACAATTTCTAGACAAAATAATAAACATGTCTTTTCAATATATCACAAACCCTCACACACAGATGTTATCATTCACAATAGTTCCTGTCACCCAGTAAGCCAAAAACTAGCATCATTCCATTGTATGATACACAGATTAATATCAGTACCTTTAAATAATGAAAACTTCTTTAAAGAATTAAATATCATTAAACAAATAGCGCAAAATAATGGATATAACCCAAATATAGTAGATACAATTTTAAGAAAAAAGAAATATAGGAAAGCAATAGAAAATGTGTACCTAATAATAAAAGATAAACCAAGCAATTATAAATTATTAACATACATAGGACCGATAAGTGAAAAAATAGGAAAAATTTTACGAAAAACAGATATAAATGTAGCTTATAAAACTAATAATTCTTTAGGGAAATTCATAAAAGATAATAAATCCAAGACAAGCAAAAGTAATAAATCCGGAGTATACAAACTAACATGTAAAGAGTGCCCTAAAACATACATAGGCCAAACTGGTAGGAGCTTTGAGAAAAGAATACAGGAACATTTTAAAAGTTTTATTAACAAAAAGACAGATTCCAATTATGCAATTCATTTGTTGGAAAATAATCATAGTTTCAATAAAGATTTCGAAATTTTACAGTCACAACAAAAAGGATTAAAGTTAAATTTACTGGAATCCTTAGAAATAAATAAACTTAAATATGCAGATATATTGTTAAATGACCAATTAGACCTTAATAATTCCCCACTTTTAAACTGGTTTCATTAAATATTAAAATAACAATAATTTTAGACGATATATCGGTAAGAGACGATTCTAATGTAGACAAGTGCAACCCATTGAAATAGTTTAGGAAAAAAGCCATACATTTGTGAAGAGCCTGTTCAGTAGTAATATAAGATCCGAAGAAGCTACATCGTAGCGAAACATGTCATCCATTTATTAATATATAATAAAAGTGTAATATATACTGGAAATTAGTATAAGTGTTTTACTTAAATCCCATTTACATATAATGGATTTCCAGCAAGTATCGGCCGATTCAATTAAATTTATTAATGATAAATATAAATAAATTTAGAAAGAATACCCTGTATTATGCTAGCTCAAATATTATGTATATAAAAGATAATCTGAGATGAAAACTGCTTATCTCAGGGTCAAAGGTAGGTTCCGGACGTACAGAAAGCTACACAAGAGTACATACAATAAAACGATTAGGTCAATAATAATAGTAATATATTTTAGAAATTAATTGATGTCCTTTTCCAAATATAAAACAAGATATAATATTATAATATATGAAAGTTGTATAAATACTTTGAAATGCCGTGAGTCAAATTAAATATTAGGTATTTGATCTCGAGAATAGTTATATCTTTTATATAATTAAGGTAAACAATCTTTACAGAGTACCTGTCACTTTAAGTACAAATGGGAATGTCAAATCACGTGTCTTCTAACATGTAAAATGTTCCGTAGAAAACCAACGGATGCAGCAATGGCAGGTTACGATATCCTTATTTCGAACGTCTGGTAGATAATATAGTTGTAGAATCGCACATGGTCCTCTTGCACGATGTAAATAGCAAGGTTATGTGTATATACGATTTCCAGATGAGTGTATCTTATCCAAAAATTTCCAAAGATAATTCCAGTAGCTTCTTTAGTAAAACTGCATAAACGAAGAAAGATTAATATAAAGAAGGAATCAAAATAGTGAAGATTATTTGGTTTCCTTGATCTCCACACACGAAGAAAATCTTCTCGCAAGGTAAATATGTCAAACAATTATAAATTATCCATTTTCTGGTGATTAGATCGTTGTTATAAGTTATTATAAGAATAATTTCGTAGAGGAATTCAAAAATAACACTTTATTCTCCAACTGCATGCAAAAAAAACTTCTCAATCAATAATATTGTTTTTCGTTGTCCCGGTTCCCATAAGACAAATTTGTATTTCCATAAATCAGATTTTCTTAGGAATTTGTACAATGATCTCGAAAATTATATTAAAGACAACTATGACAAATTCAAATAAATAATAATTTTGAATGTTACTTTTGTAAATAAAATATATAATTTAGTAATGAAAATAATTCTGACAGCTAAACGTCATGCTGATGAAATCTACTCACGTATTTCAAATTACAAATTTAGAATATGATATTATCCAAGGAACAATAAAAGATATTACAATATTAAAAGAAATATATGTATAACAAAGAATATAACTATAATCAGATTTAGAAAACCTAGATCTTCGCGGAAAAATGTAAAGATATTTAAATAAAGAGCGAGTAATAAAAATAGATTGAATATAATTTACAATGTTTATCGATATCAAAATTTCTAAATCCAACTATGGTTTTACATTAATATACAAAAATTAAGCTATTCAATAATCTCACAATACATTATTTTTCAGATATAACATTCTCGGATCTGTTATCTTATAAGCAGAAGAATTTGATATGTGGGTTAATTGCCCTACAACAATATATATATATATATATATATATATATATATATAATATAAGTGATTAGATAATTTCTTAGCCGTTCATTAAATATAATAATATATTAATATCATATCAATAAAGTTAATTCCGCGTTTTTAGTTGCTCAAATTTGAATCACATACTTATTTATTTTCTTGTAGTCATTTGCTTAAGTTATTTTCATCAACATTATTATTTTACCGAAGATATTTAACTTAATTGATTGGAAATATTTGTGACACATATTATGGTTATAGCTGTACCTTGTTTGAATTGTATACGGCGGGAAATATCCAAATTGCAAACAGGTATCTAGCGAAATATTGAACATTTCAATTACACTTTTGTCTATTATAAAATTAAAACTATAATTTTTGTGAAATATCTAAACGATTAGTCAGAGTAATTTATTTCATTTATATAAATATTATTAACGAGATTAAATAAATACAAACAAGTATTACAAATAAGACGCCTGGATATTGAAGAAAAACAACCGAGAGTTAGCTTGGAATTAATAAAATTTTTGCACTCGTCGACATTTTTAAAAAGTGTGTTCCTGAAACTAAGTGAGAAAATAGTAAATAAATCATTACAATCTTACCACAAAAGATATCCTACTAATCTCCTACCTACCAGGCATCGATCGACGAAGTTTACACAACCTAAAACCTTCCTGGTCATTTTAAAACGAAATTCCATTTTCCGAGGGCCGCTACCTAAATATCTACCCACGCCAAGAGACGATACCAGTATATTTCCACAACCAGAGCCTTTTATCCTGAGTATAAGAATCCAAACACCCTTCGAATATCCAGTATCCACCGTAAAACCAAATTGAGTACATATTTATTTACATCTCCTAAAATATTAAATTTTTTTATTTAAATTTTAAAATAATCGTTGATATTTTTATATGTATACCAACAATGTTAGTATTTAATTAGTATACCGTTTAAACGGAAAAATACAGTTCCCTTGCGTTATAATTATAGTTATTTACGTGAAATTTTAAAGCATTTATCTCATTAAAATCAGTTAACCTAACATTCATAAACAGATCTAATCACGTGACTATATATATGTTAATGTATTTCATTATCAGGTTAAAAACTTACCTTTTTGAATAGATTTTCTTATTAAACCAGTGATTTTTGCCTTGCACACTCTTGTTTTATTTATTAAATAATACATCTGGAGTCATCACACATTGAATAACTTGTTTTAAACATATATCTATATTCTATTGAGTACCGAACTCGCATTTCTATTATTATCATCAAAGTGTAATATCACCATAATTAACAGCTAGCCGGCACTTAGATTAAGATACACATAAAGTATTTAACAATAAGTTTTGCACTTGGAAGAGGCCTATTAAAGTTAAGTATTAATTGTTTACATACACTTATTTATGTTCTGAATATTATACATGTGACAACTGTAATATTTAAACTTAACTCCATCTATAGGTCAGATTTGTAACTACTTGTGAATTTTTAAATTATTTTTAATTTACTGAGCAAATTAATTCAATTTCATTTCTATTTATTTCAACATACCAGTTTCTCAGCCTTTTAATATATATATATATATATATATATATATATATATATATATCCAGAAAAATTAAACTCTATTAATTAAGTCAGTTCTTTATTTTTTAGCCCATTATTTCGCACCGAATTCGAGTGCTTCCTCAAGGGATCACTTTAAGAGTAGATGGACATACATTAATTACTTATTAACAAAAGAAATTAATACTTACAAATGTGAACTTTTTTTCTGGAGATATTACTCATATGTTTGTAATGTTGTAAATTAATAAAACTAATGTCAACGGACGTACACTTAGTTGTTTTGAAATTACATTTTCAAAAACACAGGACAGCCACATCTAAAAGGAAAGCCACATGTATAATATTTACGAACAGAAGAATTAATCGTACACACACATGTTCTTGTCACAAAGTTAAAACTTAAAATGTTAGAGGATAATAGTGTAAAAGATCCGGTAAAGTTTTTTTTTGATTCCAGGTGTGTAACATCGAATTTGAAAAAGTTACTATTCATAATCAAGGTTAACAAATTTTATACACTGGTGTACGAAAGTCAATGGGCTATTCTTCAGAATGTGTCGTCTCACAGAATTTTACATTAGAAAAGAAAAAACAAAAACGTGTTATATAATAAATAAATGAGCAAAAAAATTGAGGTGGACCAATCCAAATACCAGATCTTTTACACTATTATCCTCTAACATTTTAAGTTTTAACTTTGTGACAAGAACATGTGTGTGTACGATTAATTCTTCTGTTCGTCAATATTACACATGTGGCTTTCCTTTTAGATGTGGCTGTCCTGTGTTTTTTTAAATGTAATTTCAAAACAACTAAGTGTACGTCCGTTGACATTAGTTTTATTAATTTACAACATTACAAACATATGAGTAATTTCTCCAGAAAAAAACAAGTTCACATTTGTAAGTATTAATATCTTTTGTTAATAAGTAATTAATGTATGTCCATCTACTCTTAAAGTGATCCCTTGAGGAAGCACTCGAATTCGGTGCGAAATATTGGGCTAAAAGATAAAGAACTGACTTAATTAATAGAGTTTAATTTTGCTGGATTCCCCCAAAAAAACCCTTTCATACATGTTCTAACGGCAAAGACTCTTAGTCTACTTATATATATATATATATATATATATATATATATATATATATATATATTGTTATGGGGCAAATAGCACCATTACTCCAGCCAACTGCAAAGGGAAAGGCAGTAATTAAAACAAGAATTACACACGATAGAATGGCTACATTTGGCGGACATAATTTGTAAAATTAGTATCGAAATGTTAATAAATTAATATTACGATAACTTCGTATATTTCAAATTAATTTATATTTATTTCAAAATTTACTTTTTATATTTTTATTATCATTTTCATAATTAAAGTCATTAGCGCGAAATTAACAAGATAGCTAATTTATTTACATTCAAATTTTGTATCGATACTAATTAGACACGCCCACTTTTTGAATCTTTGCAAACCCGCGAACAGGTTATTTTAATTCTGATCTTTACACATAACCTAACATTGGAAAACCCGGTGTAACTATTTGTAAATTATTATTTAAATTTTGTTTTTCTGTTTGAATTAATATCCTTAATCCTTTACATATAAATTATTATCAATTGTAATTAAAGTAAAAATTGAGGCTATTTTCATAATTGATTACAAGGCTTTGAAAGAAATAATTGCTATCGAGCGTCAGTAGAAAAATTTTACAACGACTGCCAGGAAAAAGTGCTACTCCGAAGTTAAAATTTAATTAAACTTAAAATACCTGTGATAGAATTCTAAAAATACTCAGAAAAGAAGTATTTAAACTTAGAGCAACTTTAGAACCATTTTTGGAGTCGATAGTACCAGAGATCGGCAAGTGATTGTTCAAAGCATCATTTTGGAACACCGGCCACGAGCAATACCAACGCCTTCGAACAACGCCGATACCGGCTTCGTAGAGACGAAAACACCGTATTTGATCCCGTACTTCGACATTCCTGACCAACGCCGATACCATCCTAGATACCTGCCCGCATCCTACAAGAAGCAGGTTTAATTAAGTCAATTTATTTCAAAAAAAGTCTTATAAAACTATTTTTCAACAAAACAAAACTTTATTAAATTCTAAACTCTTGATTTTACTTTAAAATTACATTTCTAACTTGCTCAGAATTTGTAAAAAGGAACTTATTATTAAGAACAGTAGTACTTACCCTTAATTTGTTTGTCTATTTATTTATATTACAATATACTTTAAGATAACATTGCTATTGAATCATAACCTTTATTTCACACGTGCACTCTATATTAATTCCATATTTTGTCGTTAGGCACGCTATTTGTTCATTGTTTACAGATAACTTATTTCAATAAATAACGGGTGTTCAGAAACATTCGAAGTCAAGTGGGCTCTGAACAAAAAATCATATATCTTTACTTAAGTATCTGATTTGTAATAATTATTAAATGTCAACTGTTGTCTGTCAAAAATCAATCTATCTCAGACATGACTTCATATTTTCAAGGACTACTTTGACTTAGAATGTTTCTGAACACCCGTTATTTACACTTATTACTTTAAAGAAATTCTATTTATCATTGCGTAGCTAGAGAAAACTTTGCAATATTATTAAACAATTTTCCATCACACACATAGGGGTAAACCAACCGACGAGGAGCCCAGAGAGATATAGTCCAATTTTTGCAAATTATAATACTTGTCCTCCGACAGGAATTCATAAATGGAAGTGAGTCTATAAATCTCAACTTGTAGAACACGTTTCTTTTCTTACAATTACAATCTATTATATCTCCCAGGTATTTTTTGTGAAAATGAAATATATTTCTCTTTATTTTGTGCAATAACATCTACATCCTCCTTTCCAGTGCCAGCACTTTTACAAACAAATGTATATCATAATTTGATAAATTATGAAAGATAATAGGTATATATCGGGGTTCTTTACATTACTTTACATTTCTTTATATTACATACCATATGTGTTGCACCCCGATACAATCCAGTCATATGATCATGGTCACGAACTTTTTCATCAGGTACTGTTATTGTTGTTTTCACAAATATGACACACTGTCTCTTACTCATATTTATCACGCTTTTCATCAGTTAATGGTTTCATTTCTACCTCTTTACTTAAATAATTTTTATATAAAAAAGTAACATCAGCTTCTAGCTCTCTAATAAAAGATGTGGCTGCATTTTGTCAGCAATTTACTCAGATTATCATCAAAACTACATAACAACATAATTTGAAACATACTTGAGTGGGAAAAACCTCACTAAATTTGTATAATACAAAAGTATTTTTAATAATATAAAAAAATATTATTAAAAATGGGGTGTGAAGAACACAATACAAGTTTATTTATGTTTTTTTGAATGTATCTTCTCCAAAGACGTAGATACGTATTTCACATTTCTACATGTTCGTCTGTACGCCCCTGTTGGAGAAGAGACACATCCAAAACAAACATAACTACGTTACTATCTAGCCGAAATTATTCAGACAGACCGTGAAGGAATATTCAACGCTATCTACATAATAACAGCCGACGTAGACGTGTTTCTTATAGTCGGTAACCACCGTATCTATAAAAAACTGTATTCTCGTGTCTTCACTACTTGTCGGCGTGAGCCGAATGTGTATATAACAACATAATTTGAAACATACTTGAGTGGGTAAAACCTCACTAAATTTGTATAATACAAAAGTATCTTTAATAATATAAAAAAATATTATTAAAAATGGGGTGTGAAGAACACAATACAAGTTTATTTATGTTTTTTTGAATGTATCTTCTCCAAAGACGTAGATACGTATTTCGCATTTCTATATGTTCGTCGGTACGCCCCTGTTGGAGAAATTATGTTGTTATATACACATTCGGCTCACGCCGACAAGTAGTGAAGACACGAGAATACAGTTTTTTATAGATACGGTGGTTACCGACTATAAGAAACACGTCTACTTCGGCTGTTATTATGTAGATAGCGTTGAATATTCCTTCACGGTCTGTCTGAATAATTTCGGCTAGATAGTAACGTAGTTATGTTTGTTTTGAATGTGTCTCTTCTCCAACAGGGGCGTACCGACGAACATGTAGAAATGTGAAATACGTATCTACGTCTTTGGAGAAGATACATTCAAAAAAACAAATAAACTTGTATTGTGTTCTTCACACCCCATTTTTAATAATATTTTTTTATATTATTAAAAATACTTTTGAATTATCAAAACTACATTTCACATAATAAGCAAAAGAATATGGTTCATGTTCGAAACATTTCACAGTAAATGGTTTGGAAGGATCCGGTTCTGACGTATCAATAGGTTTTAATATAGCTTCAAAGTCAACGTAAACCACAAAAGGAACTCTTAATTGTCTTTCAAATTTATCAAATTTTAATACATATTCTGGTAATTCCTCTCCGTACTTATTTATTTTTAATTCTGTGCCAGGAAACACTGTCTTCACCTGCTTACAATCTTCATTTTGTCTTCGGAATTTAGCTTCGCATGTGAAGAAAAATAAACACCCTTCACATATGTATTTTTGATGCCCTGATAAAGATTTCTTTGACGAAACTAGTCGCGACAAATTCTTAATCCAACAGTAGTGTGACTTTGCATATTCCGGGGTAACAAGTAATCAGTTAATATGAGCAATTCTTCTATGCTTCGTAAAATATAATGGACTACTTCATGACCTCTAATATTATTCTGAAAACATTCTTCTATACCATATATTTATGGATATCTTTTATATATATCTTATATATATCTTTTAAATTTACAGGGAAATGTATATCAGTAAAATCTGCCACTGTACTATAATGTGGATACGATGAAACTCTTTGCATAAGTCCTATTGGTTCCCTTAAAGCAGAAGTAACGGCTCAAGCGAAACATTTGTTGTCAGAATTTTGAACATTTATTATAGCCTTCTTTTTCTTTATTGATGGTGGCAAGTCCATATAAGTGGAACCTCTCAATGGACTAAACTTATTCATATTTATTTCCAAATATAAAACGTTGCTCAATGTCCACCCTGACATATAATAAAATAGTAATTTATACCACTGTAAGGAAATAATCAACAATAATCTTATTTTACCTGAATCCCGCTCCTGAAATTCACTCATTTTATTCTTAATCTCATCAATAAAATTTGCGTATAGCTCATATAAATTACTTCCATGGGTTATGACTTTATTTCGAGTATTAAACGATTTTATTTCTACATTCTCCTTGATCAATAAGTAATATAAGGCATACAATTCTAAATTCACTTTCATAGAAGTATGTACACTTAGAATACTATCCTCCAAAAGTGCTATCACTTTCTTCCTAATATTATTTGCAAATTCTTCTACATCAACGTATATTCGAGACGAATCACATACTTGATAACTTACTATTCTATCCCCGAACGTGCCTACACTCTTCTTTACTTCGTTATCGATTATTACGAACGCTTTAGTTCGGTGTAAAGTACTGCAGATATGTGCAGTATAACAATTTGTTTCTACATATACATCACATATTTTACATTTCATCAATTCTACTTCGTTACCGTTAAATTTAATTCTCTTCCCTTTACAAGAAGTTAACATCTGGCGACCTCTGTTATCTCCTCGAGTAAACGTCTTCCCACACTATTCACATTCAAACATATTAACTTATTATTTTCCAACTATGTATGTACTGAATAAAAGCAGCACCTCCACTGTACCGGGTCAACTGTTGCTGGAATGGAACGACCGCCACCTTATATACCACCTCATCGTAGGTTATGCGTAATATTATACTGTTTTATGTGTGAAATCATTCCTAACTTATAAATTACATATAGTTATTTATACTAGTAACAATAAACATCTTAGCATTATATGTATAATTAAAAAATCCATTGAATTCATGAAAGTCATACATTCTACTGTCCATATCATCGATTAAAATAATAGTTTCTATTTCAAATATGTCTTCCTCAACTTCTCCCTCCTCAACAACTACCTCGTCTATATCATCTCCTTGCTCCTCATCAATATCGTTCTCGATATCGTCTTCAGCTTCACTTAACTCATCATCACTACTCCATTCTAATTCCACTATAATCTCCACTCTATTTTTTCTTTCGTGTGCAGCACCCATATCCGCTTATATGTTCAAACAAATATTGAGAAAACTTAACACTTTATGAAAGAAAAATTCATCAGTTATTATTTATATATTAACGGTTGAATCCTTACCTCGATGTAATCCTAAAGTGATGACCTTGATATCCCTATAAACGTCTAGTGACCTTGACCTTCAAACACCCTCAATCAATTCTAAAACCTCCCTATTTAACTTGATCACCAATATGATTCGGGAACCTCCTATTTAACCTTCACCTCATATTCGCCACGTATTCCCTCTCACCCTGTTTAAGAAGGTCGATTATCCTCAGCCGATTCTAACACCTCCTCACTGACCTTGATCGCCAATATATATGCGATCAAGGTCAATGAGGAGGTGTTAGAATCGGCTGAGATACTCTACTCACACTGTATACGTCGTTTATTGTTTTGTGTTGGTGATTCCGAAAATTCTATTGATAACGTGCACGTCTTCTAATCGTGAACGGCGTATATAATGCAGATTTTTATGGACCAATTACAAAGAGGATATTTTCAACAAGTCTGAGTATCACCTCATGTTGCTGATAATAGCTAATTTATAAGGATCGACGGCCGTCACGCCACCTTTTGTTTCTGTCTATTTGCTTATGTAAAAACTACAATTTTTCAAAATCGACTTCATACTTTAGAACTACAAGGAGCTACAGTCCGTACGTTTTCCACTGACACTTGCGCAGATACGCGTTTTGATCAAGAATAACGAGGTATATATGATTGAAAAGAGATGGAGATATGAACTAGCCGCTGTAAAAATATCGACTGGATCACGTGATTATTTTGGAATATTTCGCGCTAATTTATCACTTGTTCGTCAGCTGTTTTATATTGTTTATATTTATTGTGTGATTTTTTTTATATTTACGTCCTTATTTTCTTTTATTATACACAAGTTTTTTCAAAACTACACTGTACTGTTATCATGTTAAAACGTAATATAATGTTATATGAATTTCATGTATTAAATTGCTTAATTTAATATTTTTAGAGGATATAATGTTGGAACCGTCAACATCTGCTCTTTCTAGCGAAGCCTCTGGTGCGATTAAGAAAAAAGTATTTTTCTCAAGAAACTCGAGAAATAATCTGGAATGTTTACAGTTATTTTAAAAAACAGTCCGCACCAGGTGCATTATATATTTCAACCTAATTATAACATTTACTTTTTATAGTACTGATATATTTAGGTAATATATATTACTACTGTAGTAATATAAGATCCGAAGAAGCTACATCGTAGCGAAACATGTCATCCATTTATTAATATATAATAAAGTGTAATATATACTGGAAATTAGTATAAGTGTTTAACTTAAATCCCATTTACATATAATGGATTTCCAGCAAGTATCGGCCGATTCAATTAAATTTAAACAAATTAGTACTGCAGAGTCAAATGAAGTCATGTTACAATCGCGAAAACAACCGTTTGTCATCATAAAATATAAACGTCATGTTTTGAAAATATTGTCAAAATTATATAGTGTTACTTGCAATATAACCAAAGAAAGTATATACGTAACCTACATGTCAAAATAATGAGTAAAGTGGAAACAAATAGTTCAAAAGTATTGTTTCTTTAATACAAAAGTATTGTTAATAATATAAAATATTATTAAAAATCTGGTGTGAAGAACACAGTTAATAGTGAACCTGTATTTGTGTTCTTCACACCAGATTTTTAATAATATTTTATGTTATTAGAAATACCTTTGTATTATACAAAACTGGTGGAGTTTACCTACTCATGTATGTTTCAATTATTCTGATATATTGTTTCTTTTCTAGTTTTGTATAAATATTTTCCACCCATGAAAACTATGCGGAAATTATTACTTTAATATTCGAACAAATTATTTTAAATATTATTTATAATTATAAACTCACGATAATATTAGAAAATTTATTTAAAAACAAATATTTTAAGTCAGATATCAATAGTAAAATTATTATAGATATTGAAAGGGATCTTTAGTGTTAAAAAATGTTGCATTATTAATAATAATAATAATGTAATTTAATACCCAACAGGCTAGGCCCAATTACAAGGTTCATTATAATTATATTATTATATGCAATCAAATGAAGTATAGACTTAAATAGTGCTGTCCATCAGCGAGCCATCCTCAAGCAAATAGATCATCCTGCATTCTATTGGCCACGTTGGAGAGAATATAGGTAGGAGTCCGTTTCAAGATGTTTGTCTTCGCGAAGGGAACCATAAATGTAACTTCGTACCTGGAGTTCATACGAGGAAACAAAAACGACATTCGCTCCAATATGAATGGGCAGTCAATAATGTTTCCCTCAGTTTAATTAGAAATTTCCTACAAATACTATCTCTTCTTACGCTTAGTGATGACATGCCATGACGTAAAAACAAATCATTCTGGGATGCACCACGTTCCGGGTAGATACCATCAGTCTTGAAAGTGAGGTAGTAGATAGGATTTGCCGATTCTGTAGCCGCCTCTGCCTCAATGACGTCATAACTGACGTCACAATGACATCACAACCCAAGTCATAACTGACGTCACAATGACGTCACAACCCAAGTCATAACTGACGTCACAATGACGTCACAACCCAAGTCATAACTGACGTCACAACCCAAGTCATAACTGACGTCACAATGACCAATGACGTCACAACCCAAGTCATAACTGACGTCACAATGACGTCACAACCCAAGTCATAACTGACGTCAGAATGACCAATGACGTCACAACCCAAGTCATAACTGACGTCACAATGACGTCACAACCCAAGTCATAACTGACGTTACAACCCAATGACGTCATAAATGACGTCACAATAACGTCACAGCCCAATGACGTCATACTAACGCCACAATGACATCACAACCCAATGACGTCATACTCTGATAACGTCATAGGGATACGTAACAACCTCCTCCTCCTCCACACTGATATACGAGGTTCAATCAAAAAGAAAAAAACAAAATGGCGAATGAAAACAAAATGGCGGAAGGAGGAGTTAAGCAAAAAATGCATCAAGCCAAAAGGACATTAGAAAACAAAATGGCGGATGAGGGTAAGTTTGAAAAAGCAAAAAAGATAAAAATACTTACAAGAGAGGGCCCCCTTGTGGGGCCCTCAGAAGCAAAACCACACACACCCCATAGTGGGACCCTCTGAAGCATCACCACACACGGCCCTCCTAGTGGGACCATCGAAACATAACCTCACAATTGAATAAAACACAAGTGCACTCGGCAAAAGTTAAATGAATACTAAAGGAAGTTACATCCGGCGTGTTATATACCGATAGGTCCAGCCCGCTACGGGCCATAGGCAGCAATATACGTATGGAACATAATGCGATGTGCAACGTGTGTACGATGCCACTCCGCGTGCGCAACATATGTCCGATGGTCTAGCGCAACAGATTGCCCGTCATTCGTATTTAGCTGTGCATACGTAAAGGTAGTTATCATGTCAGTGTATACAACCGCAGAGAAGGTATAAATCTCGAGGGAGTGAGGCGGGAGTTTTACAATAGGCTCGGCTATTGTTTGGGAAGAGAGGGCGGTATTTTCGAATCCTATATTGAGTGACTTTCTTAAAATTTAAATTTATTTTGCAGAATTATTGATTTTTTTACTTTTATCTTTTAGAAAACGTTATTGTTTTTTTATTACTTAAAATTACTTTTCCGTAGCAGCTAAGAATACAATAATAATAATAAATTGGACCTTACTATGTCTGAAACAAATGGGCAAATTACGTATACAGAACGAATATGCAAACGACTATATCCTTGCGCGGTTTAAGTCTTACTAAATTCTTAACTGCAATGTGCTGCAATTGAAGCAGCTGCGCGTAGAGGGGATTCGCTGTTGCCACTCATTGCTGACTATGGCCCGTTCCGAGCTGGACCGATCGGTATATACAAATACTACATACAAATAGCATATACAAACAGTATAATACAAAAATAAAACTTTATCATAAATATACGTACGTATTTAGCTCGTGAATACTGGTATTTATCTAAGACAATTAATAATACAAAAACTATGCGGCAATATGTCCGCAAAAGTAAACAAACAATTGAAAACAGCGCTAAAGTGCTGGGGTCGCGAACTAAATTACATAACGTCCTTGACCGTAAAGCCTCCCAGGGCCTGCAGTAATTTCTAGTCATTTGACAGTTGCATTTTCTATATTTTCCACGCTTTTTCTTCTACTCCGTTTCCTCTGTTTTTGTATTTAGACAACACAAATAGTGTTTTTTAAAAACTCTTAGACCGTTTATTTAGTGTCTACCATAATATATCATGATCATGACCCAATGCCCAGTACAAGTAGAAACGCACCTATTTCCCCACCAAGGAAACGGCCGTTTTGGTCACTTGTCCCTTACTGAAAAGCAAATAATTCTCAATACATATAAAAAGCTGAGTATTGAAAATGCAAAAATAAGTACAAGGCAAATAGCATCGCATATAGTGTCCACAATAGGTAATATTTTATTTTCTTAGGTTATGTGTTATGTTTCTGAAGTTACCCATATTCTATTATTGCAGGTGTTGCAAGAAGCACAGTTTTTAAAGTTCTAAAGGAATATAAGTCCAAGGGAGCGCTTACTCAGCCCTAGCCAAGCTCTGGTAGACGCTCATTAGTCGCCAACTTTGACGAAAATATAAAAAATGCTGTAAGACAAGTAATACACACCTTTTTTTTATAAGAATGAAGCTCCTACACTTGATAAATTTTTAACGAAATATAAAATCATTCCAACATACCTCAAATCATCATATATCATTATAAAAAAGATTAATTTCAAGTAAAATAGATCTATTTTTAAGATGAGTATATTAAATATATTATTATTATTATGATAGGTACATGAAGCGAAGCAGGAAGAGTTTATTAATAGAGCGTAGTGAAATAATTACTTGGAGATATAGATATTTAACAGCTATTAGATCGTATAGAGCCCAACAAAAAAAAATATTTTGCTTAGATGAAACATGGCTAAATGAAGGGCACACACGATCAAAAGTTTGGGTTGATATCAATGTACATAACCGCAGGCAAGCATTTATAGATGGTGTCTCGACAGGTTTGAAAAATCCAACAGGAAAAGGCAAACGACTTATTATTGTGCACATAGGATCTGAAGATGGGTTTGTTGAAGGTGGATTGTTAGTTTTCCAAAGTAAAAAAACTGGTGACTATCATGAAGATATGAATTCTGCTGTATTTGAAAATTTTAGTGCTGTTTTAGACAAATTATCAGACGATGCAATTATAATTATGGATAATGCACCCTACCATTCTCACAAAGTTGAAAAGGTTCCAAGTACATCATCCAAAAAAAAAAGACATGCAGAATTGGCTACAATCAAAACAAATACCATTCCAAGTAGAAATGAGTAGACCAGTTTTACTGGATTTGATTAAACAACATCGCCATCATTTCAACCATTATGTTGTTGATGAAATGGCAACAGAAAAGAACAAACACGTGCTGAGATTACCACCATACCATTGTGAGCTAAATCCCATAGAATTGGTATGGGCCGAAATAAAAAATTATGTTGCTTTGAATAATAAAAATTTTAAAATGGCAGACATCACACAATTACTGTTTATTGCATTAGCTAATTTTAACAGTGCAAAATGGAGAAAGTGTATAGAACATGTAATTAAAGTGGAAGACAAAATGTGTCTATTAGATGGCTTAATTGATATCGTGGAGCCATTTATCATTTCAACTGCAAGTGATAGTGATACAGATAGTAACAGTTATTAATAAATTAATTATTAATAATAATTTTAAGTTTTCTTAGCTAAACTAGTAATTAAACCTGTATCCATGTATGATATTTTGAAGTTTTGTTAGTTCAAATACTGATTAAGGAATGTATTAAGTTAATGTTAAGTAAATCTCTTGGATTATTTTTACGTATAATGTATATACCTAACTAACTTCCTATTTTTATAGTTGTTGTACGTTAAGAAAATATACTTTAATTTTTGTGTTATTATTTAGAAATATATTCTTCAGTTCTCTCTGTAAACATGAAAAACTATTAAAATATTAGGTAAATCACTTGGATTATTTTTATGTATACTGTAAATAACTTCCTATTTTTAAAGTTGTACATTAGAAAATATACTTTACTTTTGTGTTATTATTTAGAAATATAATTTACTATTGTGTTATTAATTAGAAATATACTTTACTTATGTGTTATTATTTAGAAATATCTTCTTCAGTTCTCTGTAAACATGAAAAACTATTAAAATATTAAATAAATCTCTTCGATAATTTTTATGTATAATGTATATAACTAACTTCCTTAACCAAAATGCAAATATTGTTGCCATATTTTAATATAAATATTCCAAAGTGACTGCAGAAATTTACTGAAAATATTTTAATACATAAATCTTGATGTAAAAATATTGAACAGTGCATGCATATCGCTGCGAATACACAATATAATGTACATAACCTATAGCATAAATTTGTCAATAATAAATGTCATAATATAGATATAATAAAACACAGTTGTATAGTTTCAAAATAATATATATGCACTACATATGTTTCACCACACTGTGGCTTCATCAGGTGGATGAATATACTAATTCAAAATATTAATTAGATCTTATATATATCAATACAAAGTACAGAACTAATCTTATTCTAAGAGGGGGTGGACATGTATGAGTTTTAAGTTTAGTAGGGGGGAGTTATTTATGTCTAGTTGGTCATTTAAAATTATACCTAATTTATTATATTTGTTAATTTCTAAACTTTCTAACATATTAAGTTTTTTACTTTTATCTAGAACATGCAAAGTTTTAAAATTAGTATTGAATTTGTGATTATGTTCTAGGCAATGATTGGCAAAAGTTGAGTCTGTCTTCTTGTCTCTGTGGCTTCTTTCATGTTCCTTCATTCTAATATCAAATGTCCGTCCTGTTTGTCCGACATACACTTTTTTACAATCTTCGCATGTCAACTTGTAAACCCCTGAGTTTAATCTATTGTCCGTTTTATCTTTGTTGTTTTTTATAGCGTTTTGTAAGGAATTGTTGGTTTTGAATGAAATGGTCTCTTCTTTACTTGTTTTTATTAAGTTTCCTACTTTGTTTGAAATTGTACCGATGTATGTGATAGAATTATAACTGAATGTTTTATTGTTTTTTACTGTTGGGTAAATTGAAGATATCGTTTTAGATTTCTGTAGTTTTTTTAGAATATTATTAATTAAATTTATGGTGAAACCGTTATTTAGCGCTATAACGTGTATTCTATTTAGTTCTATATCGAAATTTTCTTTACTCAACGGGACGTTAATTAGTCTGTGAAGCATTGATTGATAAGCAGATAATTTGTGTGTAATGGGGTGAAACGAATTTGCGTGTATAGTTGTGTCTGTATGTGTAGGCTTGTGGTAGATAGAAAATTCATGTTTTTTAGTTGTGTGTGTTATAGTGAGGTCTAGAAAGTTTATGGATTTATTTTCTTCTATTTCAATGGTAAATTTGATGTTTGGGTGAATAGTGTTAATGTAATTATGTAGAGATTTTAATTGTCTGTCTGTACCGTTAAAAGAAACTAATATGTCATCCACATATCTTATCCAGTAAATACAATGTTTGAACAACGGGTGTTGGCTTATTATGTTTTCTAAATGATTTAAGAATATGTCAGAGAGTAACGAACTTAGGGGATTTCCCATAGCTAGTCCCTCTGTTTGTTTATAAAATTCATGTTGAAATTGACAATAGTTTTGGTTTAAACACATTTCTAGTAAATTTAAAAGTTCTATTGTAACAGTGGGATTGGTCTTGTTTTTTGTTCAAAATTTAAGGAGATTATGTTTATTACGTCCTGGGGTGGAATACTTGTAAATAGATTAGTGACGTCGAAAGATAACAATTTACAATTGTTAGGTAAATCTATATTTGAGATTTTATTTATTAAATCCTGAGAATTCTTAATTGAAAAGTTGGATTTGAATTTAGTATGTTCAAGGATAAGGTTTATTAAATATTTTGACAAATTTCTACATGGGGCTTTTACAAAATATTTAATAAACCTTATCCTTGAACATACTAAATTCAAATCCAACTTTTCAATTAAGAATTCTCAGGATTTAATAAATAAAATCTCAAATATAGATTTACCTAACAATTGTAAATTGTTATCTTTCGACGTCACTAATCTATTTACAAGTATTCCACCCCAGGACGTAATAAACATAATCTCCTTAAATTTGAACAAAAACAAGACCAATCCCACTGTTACAATAGAACTTTTAAATTTACTAGAAATGTGTTTAAACCAAAACTATTGTCAATTTCAACATGAATTTTATAAACAAACAGAGGGACTAGCTATGGGAAATCCCCTAAGTTCGTTACTCTCTGACATATTCTTAAATCATTTAGAAAACATAATAAGCCAACACCCGTTGTTCAAACATTGTATTTACTGGATAAGATATGTGGATGACATATTAGTTTCTTTTAACGGTACAGACAGACAATTAAAATCTCTACATAATTACATTAACACTATTCACCCAAACATCAAATTTACCATTGAAATAGAAGAAAATAAATCCATAAACTTTCTAGACCTCACTATAACACACACAACTAAAAAACATGAATTTTCTATCTACCACAAGCCTACACATACAGACACAACTATACACGCAAATTCGTTTCACCCCATTACACACAAATTATCTGCTTATCAATCAATGCTTCACAGACTAATTAACGTCCCGTTGAGTAAAGAAAATTTCGATATAGAACTAAATAGAATACACGTTATAGCGCTAAATAACGGTTTCACCATAAATTTAATTAATAATATTCTAAAAAAACTACAGAAATCTAAAACGATATCTTCAATTTACCCAACAGTAAAAAACAATAAAACATTCAGTTATAATTCTATCACATACATCGGTACAATTTCAAACAAAGTAGGAAACTTAATAAAAACAAGTAAAGAAGAGACCATTTCATTCAAAACCAACAATTCCTTACAAAACGCTATAAAAAACAACAAAGATAAAACGGACAATAGATTAAACTCAGGGGTTTACAAGTTGACATGCGAAGATTGTAAAAAAGTGTATGTCGGACAAACAGGACGGACATTTGATATTAGAATGAAGGAACATGAAAGAAGCCACAGAGACAAGAAGACAGACTCAACTTTTGCCAATCATTGCCTAGAACATAATCACAAATTCAATACTAATTTTAAAACTTTGCATGTTCTAGATAAAAGTAAAAAACTTAATATGTTAGAAAGTTTAGAAATTAACAAATATAATAAATTAGGTATAATTTTAAATGACCAACTAGACATAAATAACTCCCCCCTACTAAACTTAAAACTCATACATGTCCACCCCCTCTTAGAATAAGATTAGTTCTGTACTTTGTATTGATATATATAAGATCTAATTAATATTTTGAATTAGTATATTCATCCACCTGATGAAGCCACAGTGTGGTGAAACATATGTAGTGCATATATATTATTTTGAAACTATACAACTGTGTTTTATTATATCTATATAATGAAGTTTCAACAAGTATCTCCTTCGTCGATTATTAATGTCATAATATATTGCTTTGGCTTAGTGTACATATGGCGCTACTTGGCGGTCCGCGGCATTAAAAAACATCACGATTTTTAATATTTTGTTGAATATAACCTTATCTGTTTTGAAATTATTTACTTCAAAAAATCTAACATATGGCTACGCTGTTGAGTGATAATCGCGTTTCATTGGCTACAAATTCATGTATAATATTTTGCCTTACTAAGGTAACTATCGTGAGCAAAAAAAAGTGGTACAGTAATGAAGTTATATGTAAAGTCAATTTTTAAACATTTTAGTATTGTGGCGTTGCTAAGGTACTTAAAATCGTAGTAACGTGCAAAAGCCATTTTTGACACTTACACTTGTCTGTATATCAACGTAACGGGTTTTCAGAAAAATTCGAAGCCAAGTGGGCTCTGAACAAAAAATCGTATATCTTTACTTAAGTATCTGATTTGTAATAATTATTAAATGTCAACTGTTGTCTGTCAAAAATTGTCAGAATCTAATATCGAAGATACTAATTTATATTTTTTAATTTTGAAAATGGTATTTACTAACGTACACAAAGCATTCATGTTTGAAGCATATTTTCGAAATGGTCAAAAGATCGATGGCCAGTGGAAGTATTCAATTCAAGCTTGTTTGGAATATTTTCGAGATGAATTTCCCAACCTTGCTTTTGATTATAATACTTTTCAGTGTACACTAATCAGAATTGTTCCAGTTTTTCGACAAACTGGTAGTGTGGGACGCCAAGAGTGTGGTGGGCGACCAAAAGTCCGGACAGAAGAAGTGATTGGGAATGTTAGAGAAATAATGACTGATGCTCCTAAAACTTCAGTAAGAACTCTTGCTCAACAAACCGGGTTGTCAGTTGGTTCTTGCCATAAAGTTTTAAAAGAAGATTTACAGTTATTCCCATATCATATAACTTGTTTGCAAATGGTTTACAAATAATTTTAATGACGATGTCCTAGACAAAACTTTCTTTTCAGACGAAGCATGGTTTCATGTTAGTGGATATGTTAACTCGCAAAACATGAGAATGTGGAGTGATACAAAGCCCAATAATTTTTATGTTGAAGCTCCTTTACATCCTCAGAAAGTTGGTGTTTGGTGCGCTATAAATAGAAGAAGGATTATTGGTCCAATTTTTTTTAATGGTACCTTGACTGCAGAAAGATATCGACAGGAAATACTATTGCCTTTGTTTAATCAACTTTGCGATGATGAACTAGCTTTGGGATACTTTCAACAAGATGGTGCTAGAGCTCACACAGCGGGGGAAACAATGAATATGTTACAAGAAGTGTTTGGAAATCGTTTAATTAGTTTGAACAGCGATCATGAATTCCCTCCAAGATCTTGTGATCTTACACCGTGTGATTACTATTTATGGCCTTTTTTAAAAAATTCAATTTATCAAGTACCAGTGCAAGATTATATAGATCTCCAAGACAGAATTATAAATAAAATTAGTGAAATTAGAAATAGTCCCATACTGCAAAATGTATTTAGTAGCATTCGGAGGAGGTGCGTAAAATGCTTGGAAGGTGGTGGACATTTTCAACATCTTTTATAATTATGGTCATTATTGTTGGTAATTTATACAACTACAATTTATGATATTTATTATAAGGTTGTAAACTAAGGACTCTACAAACAATTTATTTGTTTCAAATTTATTTTAAGCCATTTCTTACAATAATTTGTTGAATGTTAATATATTAAACTAGTACGATAACTAGATACTATTGTCACTATAAGATGAATAAAACCTTTACTTGTAAAGTTATTTCCTCTTAATTCTGCATTGTCTTTTTACATGTTACTACAGATTAGATGAGCTTTATTACCCAAGAATGAACAGCATATTAATTGGATTATGTAATTTTTTCCAGTTATCGCATGAAGAGGTGCTATTGTTCAGCAAGAATTCTCTAAAATATCAAAATACTTAATTTGAAATTTGCAAATTAATTATTGTTACCTTCTAAAATCATTACTTGACTAGTTTATAAAAAGCGTTCAAATAAATTTTACCTCTAGTAGTCCATGACAATAATAATGTTTGTCGTAACTTGTACTATTTACATTTGCATCAGTTGTCAATTTGACAGACTATTTATTCTGATGTATACTTAGTTGGAGCTTTTTGAAATTGCTTTGTAATTTAAAATTGATTTAAAATGGTTTTCACTGTTCAACACAAATCATTCATGGTTGAATCTTATTTTTGGAACGGACGTAATATTAACGGACAATGGCACTATTTTCTTGAAGAATGCTTAGAGGAATTTAGAAATATGTTTCCAAACTTCGTCTTTGATTTTGATAGTTTTTGGTACACAGTTAAATATTGCACTAAGGTTTTCAGAGAAACAGAGAGTGTTATACGGAAAGAAGACAGTGGCCGTCCGAAAAAATGTACGGAAGAGCTAGTTGACGATGTAACGCAAATTATGAATGATACACCAGGAAAGACTTACATTTATTTCCATAGCGCAAGGCCTATTATCAAGAAATCAAAGAAATTGACTATCCTAGAAGAACAACATTTTGTCAGTGGTTCTTAAATAATTTTGATAATGACATTCTTGAAAAAATTTTTCTCAGATGAATCATGGTTTTATCTGAGTGGAATACTAAGAAACCGCATGACTGTTATGTTGTTCATCCACAGAAAATTGGTGTATGGTGTGCGATTAGTCGAAGGAAAATCATTGGCCGTATTTTCTTTAAAGGAGAAAGGTATCGACAAGAAATTATTATGACATTTATTGAACAGCTTAATGAAGAAGAAATAAATCAGGGTTACTTTCAACAATACGGAGCTAGAGTGCACACAGCTTGTGAAACAATTAATATGATACGGAAATTTATCAAAATCGGTTGATAAGTTTAAACATCGAACATGAATTTCCAACAAGATCTTGTGATGTTAACCCCTGTGATTTTTTTTTGTGGCCTTTTTAAAGAACTCAATTTTTTGGGTACAGATACCTGATCTTGCAGACCTTCAGATCAGAATTGCTGAAATAATTAACGAAATCGACGATATGCTACTACAAAACGTTTTCTCCTTCATTAGAAGAAGATGTTAGAAATGTCTCGAACAAGGTGGTGGCCACTTTCAACAATTTTTATAAAATGTTACTTGTTTGTTGCAAATAAACGTATCTCATTTAGTTAAATATTTTAATTTTATTATTTTGACATTTATCATGTCATTCAAATAGTTCATAACCAACAAAATTCATATTAAGAACTTAAGTAAAAAGCTAAGATATACGTATAATTTCCATGGGCAACTTCGAGGTAAAATTTAGTTGAACGCTCGTTATTAATTAATATGGCATATTAAAGTAATACCGCGATATCATAAAGTTTCTGGGTCAACGGTGGCCATGGGGTGAAAAACGTCTGTCTTAATTTATATCATCCTTTTGAGAAAAATCTGATAAAATTTTCAGGTTAAGTGTCATGCTGACGTTAAAATTGGTCAATATATTAATCTTAATGTCAGTTTGACACATAACCTGAAAATTTTATCAGATTTTTCTCAAAAGGATGATATAAATTAAGACAGACGTTTTTCACCCCATGGCCACCGTTGACCCAGAAACTTTATGATATCGCGGTATATTTCGACATTTACGTGTATGATAACCTATAAAATTGTATTAAGTAAATGTATCAATCTATATCAGACATGACTTCATATTTTGAAGGACTCCTTTGACTTCGAATGTTTCTGAACACCCGTTATATGTTATTTGATACTTATAGGTTATAAATTTGACGCCTACATCTAATATATATCTACATTCACGCAGCCTAATTTAATCCTTATTACAAATTACTATTATTATTATTATTATTACAACTTAATTAAAATATGACTGTACCACTTTTTTTGCACACGATAGTATACCTAAAATGCATGATTACCAAAAAAACTAGTAAGCATCGTTTGCTTACCTTAAAATAGGCTCAAATCTTGTAGCTTTCAACAAGTTCTAACATGTGTTCACTATATCTAGAAACTACAATTTACTGGTGCTTCGCTCCTAACCGATTAGCGTATGAAATAAAACTAAAAGAAATGCCCAGTTATGGTCAAAACAGGTAATTTACAGGCAAATTTTTGTATTTAGTGCCATCTTGAAGTCATATCCTAACATTAAAACACTAGCTCAATTCTTCCCATTTAACATTATACCCCTGAATAAATGAAACTAACGGGTGTTCAGAAACATTCGAAGTCAAGTGGGCTCTGAACAAAAAATCGTATATCTTTACTTAAGTATAGCAAGCGCCAATTAAGTTGGCGCGTGGAGGGGGTGCGCAGAAGCCGTTTTTAAAAAAGTCCACCCCCACCACTCAAGTAATTGTCAGAATACATTTGTCATTGACGTTTGACGGCACATAATGTCTTTGCTAGGGGATCATAAAGTGGTACACGCTCAGAGGTTAGAATTATCTGACATTTGATTTAAAACCAAATACAAATCTCCCCACTACTTTTAATCCTGCGCGAACTTACCCCTCCTCGCGCCAACTTAATTGGCGTTTGCTATATCTGATTTGTAATAATTATTAAATGTCAACTATTGTCTGTCTATCTCAGACTGAGTCAGACTATATCAATCTATCTCAGACATGACTTCATATTTTCAAGAACTACTTTGACTTCGAATGTTTCTGAACACCCGTTATTTACGTTTTGCTGTGGCGCTGTATGTATCCTTAAATGTTTTTTTTTGGATGGTTATATATAACTTGAAATGACAAGAGTTTTGAAATTATTAATCTTTGTCTCTGTTTCTATGTAATGTGTCACTTGAAAACTATCTACAAATTGAATTTTTATTGGAGTACATATTCCTATTATCAAAGACTTTTAAATCATATATCTTGATAATGTCGTTAGGTATATGATTCACATAATTTTTGACGTTTAAATAACACGTAATGTTTAATTTCATTCCTTTGCTTTGAATGGTTTGTAAAATTTGTACAAAATTTTTGTATATTTTAAAAAATGACAAATTTACAATCAAAGTATAATTTAAAGAGTCCAGGTAAGATATATTATTTATAATTAAACATTTTGTTATTTATAATTTAAATAGGAGTGAAACGTTTAATGAGAGAAGCAATGGAATTAGCTGAGCCTACCGAAGAATATTATGCTTGTCCATTAGAAGATAATTTATTTGAATGGCATTTTACTGTAAGAGGACCTCCTGGCACCGAATTTGATGGAGGATTGTACCATGGTCGAATTTTACTTCCAACACAATATCCAATGCAACCACCAAACATAATATTATTAACAGTAAGTATAAAAATTTAATATTATATGTATTCATAAACAAATGAACATATTTTTAGCCAAATGGTCGATTTGAAGTTAACAAAAAGATTTGTCTTTCTATATCGGGGCATCATCCTGAAAGTTGGCAACCATCATGGTCTATACGTACAGCTCTCTTAGCTTTGATTGCTTTTATGCCAACACCTGCTGCAGGTACAGTTGGTTCTCTTGATTACACAGCTGATGAGCGTCGAGTTCTTGCAAGAAAATCACAGAGTTTTGAATGCCATTTGTGTGGCACCGTAGCAAATAAATTGTCATTGCAGAGTTTTAGTGGAACACCCTTAACTGCTGAGGAATCAACATTACTTAAACAAATCGCATTAAAGGGGGAGGAAGATATTAATAGATTACAGGAAAAAGGTGAAGTTTTAGGTCTTCAAAATATGGATGTTGCAATAAATGAAGTCTCTGCTGAATTTCAACAGAGATCTCTACAAATAGATAATAATTCACATCAACTTATTGAGACGCAGGATTCACTACTACAAGCATCAATACAAAGATCAAATAGGTAACTGTTATAGATTTATTTATTATAATAATGCTAGGTATATAAACATTAGATATATCATTTAGAATTAGTATTATAATAGGCATCACCGGCATTGCTTAATATTTATGCCTTGAATAAAAATATCATTTTCTTTTATCTTACTACTTTTGTTAGTTAAATATATAATTTGTTTCATATAAATAAATTACAGTTAAATAATGCATTAGTTACAGTAACTAGAAATATACTTATGAATTATTAACTCCCTCTAATGTAGTATAAGAAGAACTAACAAAAAGAAAGCGACGGTTCTCGAATCTATCATTAAAACTGTTTCTCGCATTGCTAGAATTGAACAATTTTTCCATTGAACTGCTGCCAGTATTGTAATGTTTGTCTGTCTGGGTCCCTAAATAAAACCAACGGTAACTTAGACACACACTATATTAATAATAAAAACAAATAACAATTTAAAAACTAATTATGAATTATGTATTTATATTTATGTAAGTTCATTCGGCTATGATTTGGTATGGAATGAATTTAAAGCCCTTCCTCCTGTTATTTATATTAACGGTGAAAACTACTAGTATATTCGATAATCGCCTAGGCTTTTCATGTGTTACGCATTTAAATTTTCTGGACGGTTCTCGACCTATGAGATTATCGGTGACTCATCACATTGCCCCCTCTTTAAAAATGAAGTTTCGTCACGGAACAGGTCATGCTTTGGTTCCCTCAAATGATGGCGGAATCGACAGATAGGGCCTTTGTTACATTGTGACGTTATATCGAAATAGCAGTCCACGGTCTTATCTTGTCTGGGTGTACAGGAATATTCAAGCCGGTATTCAATGTTGGAATATTACTTCTAACATGCCCCTTACAATTCTCCAGTCTAGGCGGCCCAATCCAGAACCCAATTTTGGAACTGCTAATTTCAAAATGTCTTGTTGTAACATTTGTTCACGTAAGTGGACCAGGGCCTCCCATAAGGCACGATAGTTTGATTGCAGGCTTGACAGTTCTTTCGTGACCAAATAACATATGGGCTGTTCGTCATTTGTTATTTGGAGACTCTTCCCAATTGCTGGTCCTTGCTGCCTTAATTTTTCGATTCTGCCAAATCTCTCTTTAAATTCCCTAGCAATTCCTTTGGCCATTCGCAGATTTCGGGCTACGCTATGAGCAAGCGCGTAAAGTGGCGGCACCGTAAACAAATCTATGTGTTTCTCACCTCAAATCGAGCTTTTCTCGAACCAGAATACTCTTGCATAAAGTATTCGAAGGTTAGTTCCTGGTATTGGCTATCCAATCGGCGCAAGTCAGCGGCTTCGTCATTATTGTCTCCAGCGTATAGGGCGAATCGATTAAAATGTACGACTCTTGGCTTAGTATGAGGTATTCGCCTTATGCGGTATATTACATCGTTAATCCGCTTCAAAACCTCGTATGGCCCCTCCCATTTCTTATGAAGTTTTAGAGATAGGCCCCATCTGCGTTGGGGATTATATAACCAAACCCGATCGCCTTCATAACCAACCTTGGCATTGACGTCGTAGCTCTCCTTCATTATGTCACTAGCATCTTGGATATTATGTCTTACTTGTTCATGGATATTTCTAGTCGTCGTTTGAGCGTGCTGACATAATCCTCTCCGGCAACATCTTCACCAGGCTTGCTCCCAAACTTTAAATCACAGGGCAATCGGAGTTCCCTCACGAATAGCATGTTTGTTGGTGATTGGCTAGTTCTCTATCACATCTCGTGAGCAATTCACCCAGTAAAATAGATGGCGAACCTTCTCAAGAGTTTTATGGACGCTAAAATGTGCCCAAGAAGCACCATTATTGAGTTCTCGCAATAGCACGCTATTCTTTTCTTGGGAACAACCAATTGCATCTTCCGCTCGCTTCCATCGTGACTTTCGACTTCACGTCTCATGAGATCGTCTTCCATGGCTAAGAAATCCCATTGTGCCTACTGTGCCTGACTTCAATTCTCGTGAATGGGGAGCAATTTCTTGCCAGGTCGGTCTTTGCCCATTTCTCTTCCAAGCCCTGAAGACTGCAATATCCGGATCAGCTCCTTGATCGGCCCCTAAATTGTCAGGTTGCCATTGGTCATCAACCACGGTGGTTCGAAGAGCGTTGGCCGAATTGTCTTCCATTCGGTTGCAATGTCGACAGTCCTCTGGGCAGGGCCTTCTGGAAAGAGCATCTGCATTTCGTTGTTTGAGGCCTGCTCTGTTCTGTGTTCAATGTCGAACTCATGCTCTAGTAGCCTCTCAATCCATCTAGCTACTTGACCCTCGGGATTCTTAAATTGCAAGAGCCACTTCAAAGGGGCATGATCAGAGCGTACAGGAACTTCTGCCCGTACAAATACTTCTAAAAGTGCTCAATGGTTTTAACTACTGCTAATAGTTCTCGTCTGGTTACGCAGTTGTTCCTCTCTGGTTTGGACGGGGTCTTTGCTGAAGTATCCAATGACTTTTTCTTGTCCATCTTGGAGTTGAGAGAACACACCACCAATCCCGACGTTATTAGCATCTGTATACACAACAAACCTCCCAGATGGCAGTGGATAGTTTAAAACAGGTGCACTGATCAAAGCTCCTTTTAACAATTCAAAGGACGCTTGGCATTCGTTGTTCCAAATGAATGCTTGAATTTCTGTTAGGCGGGTAAGTGGTTTTGCAATGTTAGAGAACGTAGCGTCGATAATACGTGCATAATCCCAAAAAGCTTCTTAGCTGATGTTTGCCTTTGGATACGGGCCGTTTTTCCACAGTCTTACTTTTTCTGTAGCAACTCCTTTTCGGGAAACCACATGTCCAAGGTAATTTACCTCCTTTCCGGAAAAGGTGACACTTCTTTGGACTTAATCTCAGATTGGCATCTTGCAATCTCTGGAATACTACTTCCAAATTTTTCATGTGATCTTTCCTATCACATCATCAAATTATACCGGGCAATTATTACAAGACAGTTTCCTCAGTACAGTGTCCATGAGTCGCTCAAAAGTAGCTGGGGCGTTACATAGTCCAAATGGCATGACTGTAAACTGCCAAAGTTCTGCGCCTGAACTGAAGGCAGCCTTCTGTTTGTCATTGGGGTCCATTCCCACTTGCCAATAGCCGCTCTTCAAGTCGAGAGTGGAGAGCCATTTCGCTCCTGCTAGGGTGTCTAATGTATCGTCTATTCTTGGGGAGGATAACTGTCCTTCTTGGTTACACTATTCAGACGACGATAGTCCACGCAAAATCTGCTAGATCCATCCTTCTTTCTTACAAGGACCACTGGTGAAGCCCATGGACTATTCGAAGTTTCAATTACTCCTTGGCCTTCCATATCTTGTATAATCTGCTTGGCTTCCTCACGTTTTGCCAGTGGTAACCTTCTTGGTCCTTGTCGTATTGGACTTGCATCGCCGGTATTTATTTTGTACATCACAATATTGGTTCTTCCTTTCGTACCACTTTCAGTTTCAAGGACGTCTTCATAATGTTTGATTAGATCCTTAACTTGGCTTTGTTCTTTCATACTCAATCCTTGACAGGCGGAGTCGATTATCTTTGACAATTTCTCAGGAACCTGCACGAATCCATTCTCCTTCGCCTCTACACGATGAACGATGGCCGACACTGGCGAACATCACCCCAGAATAGTACGCTTCTTCAATGAAACAAGGTAATAGTTCACATTCATCACCCTTACCGGTACAGTCTTCTGAGTCTTAACCAGCATTTTGGCAACTACTATTCCTCGGCCTACCTCGTCATCATCAGCCTTTGGTTCCAGCATTGTAACATTTCCTTCCAGATAATCACCTTCCATGCACGCTGTCAAAAATGTCTCACTCCTTGCATCCAGAACAACATTCTCTGCTGTAATTACTTGTACATGTCCACAATCTTTCCCACGAAGAAACAGTTCTTCATTATTTATTTTTAAAATGCCTTCTTTCATGTTTAACTGGAAGCCATTGGTGTTCATGGTCTAATCCCAAGATTATTTCTTCTGTGTCGGCTACGAGAACACGATGTCGGATTGATGTTGGTCCTATGATAAAGTTGACATCTACTTGACCTGCCACAGAGGCTGCTTCTCCAGTAGATGTCCTAAGTATCCATTTCCTAGAAAGTAATTTTTTATTCCTGTAAATCAAATCGGGTCGCACGATGGTTTTCGTCTATCCAGTATCTAGCAAGCAAACATAGGTCATTCTTGCCATAATAGCGTCCACATACAGGCCATTGGTTTGATGTTGCAGGGGTGCGGTTTGGGCAGTCTTTGGGGCTTCCGAATTCTCCGCCGATGCTTTCTTGGCCACCTTACCACATTTACTTCGAATGTGACCAATCTCTGCACAATTCCAGGACCGCAGTACTCTTTTGTTTGGTTTGATTTGATTTAGGACTTGGCTAACTACCTGCTCCATGAACTCCTAATTTTCTTTTTTGTCAACAGCACAGACACGGGCATGGTACCGAGAGGCTTGCTTTGCAGTCTCAAACTCAGGCGCATGCGCCGAAGCATCGATCAAGGTTTTCGGTCGTGCCAACCTTAATGCTTGCTGCGTATCAATATGCCGGAGACCATCTATGAACATTTGGACAGCTAGGTGTTCCATGAAATTATCTGGCGCCATTGGATATTCAAGTCGAACTAGACGAGCAATAGCTGCCTCAAATTCCTGAAGATTCTCGCCTTTCTTCTGTGATCGATCAGTTGAGTATGGTATACTTGCTCCAAATGCGCATGGCCATATCTCATCTCCAAACGTTTAATGAGTTGAGAATAATCTTTACGTTCCTAAGTAGGCAATGTCTGCAAAATATCACTAGCATCACCCCTCAATGCTATGATTAAAGCAGTCTCCTTCTCAATGGAAGACCATGCGTTTGCTTCTGCGGCTGCTTCAAATCGCGTCAGGTAATTCTCCAATGACGTCTTTCCATCAAAGGTTGGTGGCTTGATTCTGGTCTTCGAAATAGCTACAAGTTCTTTTAGTTCGATGGGCCGTGGTATAACTTCTTCGTTGACCTGCTTAGAATCAGAATTACTCGTGGTAACGGGTAATTTCATCTGAGTCATTATTACCTCTAAAAGTGTAGAATGTTCTCCAATTTTCTCCTCTACAGCTATGAAAACCTCTTCCTTTGATGCTTCTGATTTTTCCGCTAATCGCTGTTCTAGAACTTTCTCCACTTGTTCTAGATTTTTTTCGAAGCTTCTAGAATTTTCTAGTAATTTCTTTTCTAGATTTTTCTCGAGGATTCTAGCGGTTTCTAGGTTTCTTTGTTCCATTTGTCGTATTTGAATTTGTGAATCTATTAGACGCTGTTCCAAGGTTTGAGAATTGTCTGTTAGTCGTTGTTCCAAACTTTTCACATTGTCCAAATTCTTCTCTTTCATTTGAGTTTGTGAATCTATTAGACGCTGTTCCAAGGTTTTCACACAGTCCAGATTCTTTTGCTCCATTTGTTGCATTTGAGTTTGCGCATTCTCTATTAGTCGTTGTGCCATATTTTTCGCACTATCTAGATTCTTCTATTCCATTTGAGTTTGTGAATCGATTAGACGCTGTTCCATGGTTTTCACACAGTCCAGATTATTCTGTTCCATTTTAGTTTGTGAGTGTATTATTCGTTGTTCCATTTTCCTTTGCCTTTTTGTCGGTTGTATCCTCGTTCCTCTCCTCTAATTCTCGTTTTAAATCAGTCACTTTTAATTCAATGAGTTTCACTTTGTCCGCCATCACAATATTTAAAATAAACGTCTTTTCGCACTGTATATTTATTTAAACAAATATTTAATTAAAACTTAATTGTCTTCTTAGTCCGTTATTTATTAAACCACGCACCTGAATCCCACTATGATGTATTTGTTTTTTCGGGTTCTTAAATAAAGCTAACGGTAACTTAGACACAGACTATATTAATAATAAACACGAATAACAATTTAAAAACTAATTACTAACAATAAGAGTAGATAAGCTATGCGAGTTCTATGCCAAAATCCCATGTATTTTCTTATGGAGGTTCATTTTGCATTTTTGAGGGTGAAACGTCAATGCGCATGCGCCAACCTCTGGTTCCGATTGCGCATACCCATCTACAATATATTCCCGTGGAGGGGACGCTCCTTCATGCGATATACTTTGTCGTGTAGGGGGTTGGAGGGGTGTGTTTGGTGATTGGGTGGTTTATAATGGATCGAAGTGGCAGGGGGTCTGAAGGCAGATCCCGAAGAAGCCGGAGTGTCTGCAAGGTGGTTGTCGAGGGCGCTTTGTCAGATGTTAAATTATATCTCACAACCCCTGCATAATAATGATCATTCAAATACTAAATGCTAGAAATTAAATATGTTTTAATATTTTTTTATTAATTACTCCTATTAGATATCAAGCCCTTCAGCATTTTGTCGCTTAGAAAAATCTAAACGTCAAAATATGGAAGAGTTTAATATTAGAACTTATATAAAATTGTATATAATATGAACTAAAAGGGAAGAAGGAATAGTTGAAGTTCCATTGTGTGCTACCTCCAATTATTTATAGCTGTTAAGCTCATCGAAATTCAAAGGCGCTAGGAACATGGAAAGGTCTACCGTCAAATGATTTATAGTCATAAAGACCCCTTGAAATTCAAAGGCACTACACAGAGGCTCAAGGTAGACGGCTCTCCCAGCTAAGGAGATTTCATAAGGAGTTAGCTCTTAAAAGCAATGAAGCTTCCCCAACGTCAGTAGGTTTCTGCCGAAACATTAGGGTGTCGAATGTCTCTTTGGACCGAGCACCACAGTCGATAGACTGCCTAACGTATTTGGGTAAACTCCTGAAATAACCTGTCTCTTCAACTGATAAGTAGGACAAATTCACATGTTAACGTAAATAAATATGTAAAAAAGAAAGTGTTTGAATAAATCATGTTAATGTAAAGTATTGATGCTAAATATAACCCCGAAATGTTAAAACGAATATTTATTACTAATTATTAAAATATACTATATCACGCGAAACAAACATACTTGTCAGTTTTACTGATAGATCAAATTGATTAGCGTACTACTTCAAATTAATCCGCAGATTTTATTAATTAAATTTGCGTAATTAATTACCTCAAGGGAAAGACGTAACAGGAAGCTGATACAGCATTGTAAATATCGGTTGCTGTTAAGTCTTTCACCCTAGGTAATTAATTACGCAAATTTAATTAATAAAATCTGCGTATTAATTTGAAGTAATACGCTAATCAATTTGATCTATCTGTAAAACTGGCAAGTATGTTTGTTTCACTAGATATAGTATATTTTAATAATTAGTAATAAATATTCGTTTTAACATGCTGCTAAAATATTTTCACTTAGATTAAAAAGGAAATTTTTATAGGGGTATATACAATCTATAATAGTAACATATAATTTTTACATACCCCTCTAATATTTTCTCCTATCTATTGTGTTGAAACATTCGTGTGACTCTCCTGAACGATTAGTCGATGTATACTATCTTTCTATTATTACGAGTGATAGTTAAACACCCCTACCTAAATTACAAGTTAGCTACATGACTGAACACGCCAGGTAATGTTATGATAGTAAATTTCATATATTACATTCAGTATGTGAAGTAATTTCGATTCTTTTATCATATTAACTTAGCGGGATAATTCTTAAATGATTCGGTGATAAAAAATTCGAATATTTATTTTTATTCTATTTTTATACATGGCCGGCGATTATTTATATATCTTTTTTCAGCTTGAGAATACAACATGCTTATTTATGACTGCATGTGCCTAGCTACATAGTAGATACTGGGGTGTAGGAGAGCTGATGAGTGTGTTTGTAACACACCCATCTGCTCTCCTACACCATAGTATCTACTATGTGTCTGGGCTAATGCGGTTATAAATAAGCATGTTGTATTCTCAAGCCGAAAAAAGATATATAAATCATCGCCAGCCATGTATAAAAATAGAATAAAAATAAATATTCGAATTTTTTTATCTCCGAATCAAATTTAAGAATTATCTCGCTAAGTTAATATGATAAAAGAATCGAAATTACTTCACATACTGAATGTAATATATAAAATTTACTATCATAACATTACCTGGCGTGTTCAGTCATGTAGCGAACTTGTAATCTAGGTAGGGGTGTTTAACTATTACTCGTAATAATAGAAAGACTGTATACATCGACTAATCGTTCAGGAGAGTCACACGAATGTTTCAACACAATAGATTGGAGAAAATATTAGAGGGGTATGTAAAAATTATATATTACTATTATAGATTGTATATACCCCTATAAAAATTTCTTTTTTAAACTAAGTGAAAATATTTTAGCAGCATGTTAAAACGAATATTTATTACTAATTATTAAAATATACTATATCCCATGAAACAAACATACTTGTCAGTTTTACTGATAGAACAAACCAACTAGTGTATTGCTTCAAATTAATCCGTAGATTTTATTAATTAAATTTGCGTAATTAATTACCTAGGGTGAAAGACTTAACAGCAACCGATATATCCAATGCTGTATCAGCTTCCTGTTACGTCTTTCCCTTGAGGTAATTAATTACTCAAATTTAATTAATAAAATCTGCGAATTAATTTGGAATAATACGCTAGTTGATTTGATCTATCTTTAAAACTGACGAGTATGCTTGTTTCACGAGATATAGTATATTTTAATAATTAGTAATAAATATTCGTTTTAACATGCTGCTAAAATATTTTCCACTTAGAATAAAAATAAATTTTTATAGAGGTATATACAATCTATAATAGTAATATATAATTTTTACATACCCTTCTAATATTTTTTCCAATCTATTGTGCTGAAACACCCGTGTGACTCTCACGAGCGATTAGTCGAAGTATACTATCTTTCTATTATTACGGGTGATAGTTAAACACCCCCTACCTAGATTACAAGTTCGCTATATGACTGAACATGTCCGATAATGTTATGATAGTAAATTTTATATATAACATTCAGTATGCGAAGTAATTTCGGTTCTTTTATCATATTAACTTAGTGGGATAATTCTTAAATTTGATTTCGATTATAAAAATTTGAATATTTATTTTTATTCTATTTTTATATATGGCTGGTGATGATCGATATATCCTTTTTTTCGGCTTGAGAATACAACATGCTTATTTATGACAGCATTTGCCTAGCTACATGGTAGATACAGGGTGTAGGAGAGCTGATGAGTGTGTTACGTTCTAACACACCCATAGTATCTACTATGTAGCTAGGCAAATGCTGTCATAAATAAGCATGTTATATTCTCAAGCCGAAAAAAAGGATATATCGATCATCACCAGCCATATATAAAAATAGAATAAAAATAAATATTCAAATTTTTATCGAAATCAAATTTAAGAATTATCCCGCTAAGTTATTTTGATAAAAGAACCGAAATTACTTCCCATACTGAATGTTATATATAAAATTTACGATCATAACATTATCGGACATGTTCAGTCATATAGCGAACTTGTAATCTAGGTAGGGGTGTTTAACTATCACCCGTAATAATAGAAAGATAGTATACTTCGACTAATCGTTCATGAGAGTCACACGGGTGTTTCAACACAATAGATTGGAGAAAACATTAGAAGGGTATGTAAAAATTATATATTACTATTATAGATTGTATATACATACCTCTATAAAAATTTCTTTTTAATCTAAGTGGAAAATATTTTAGCAGCATGTTAAAACGAATATTTATTACTAATTATTAAAATATACTATATCTCGTGAAACAAGCATACTCGACAGTTTTACCGATAGATCAAATCAACTAGCGTATTATTCCAAATTAATCCGCAGATTTTATTAATTAAATTTGAGTAATTAATTACCTAAGGGGAAAGACTTAACAGGAGCGGATTCAGCTTCAACACTATCCGATTCCGATTTAACAGCTTCAGAACAGCTCAGAAACAGGTTTTAACAGTTAACTGTTGGCTGTTGGTGTTAGCTGTTAAAACCCGTTTCAGAGCTGTTCTGAAGCTGTTAAATCGGAATCGGATACTGTTGAAGCTGGATCCGCTTCTGTTAAGTCTTTCCTCCTGAGGTAATTAATTACTCAAATTTAATTAATAAGATCTGTGGATTAATTTGAAATAATACGGTAGTCGATTTGATCTATCTGTGAAACTGATGAGTATGTTTGTTTCGCGAGATATAGTATATTTTAATAATTAGTAATAAATATTCGTTTTAACATGCTGTTAAAATATTTTCACTTAGATTAAAAAAGAAATTTTTATAGGGGTATATACAATCTATAATAGTAATATTTAATTTTTACATACCTCTCTAATATTTTCTCCAATCTATTGTGTTGAAACATTCGTGTGACTCCTGAACGATTAGTCGATGTATACTGTCTTTCTATTATTACGAGTAATAGTTAAACACCCCTACCTAGTTACAAGTTCGCTGCATGACTGAACACGCCAGGTAATGTTATGATAGTAAATTTCATATATTACATCCAGTATGTGAAGTAATTTCGATTCTTTTATCATATTAACTTAGCGGGATAATTCTTAAATTTGATTCGGTGATAAAAAATTCGAATATTTATTTTTATTCTATTTTTATACATGGGCGGCGATGATTTATATATCCTTTTTCGGCTTGAGAATACAACATGCTTATTTATGACAGCATTTGCCTAGCTACATAGTAGATACTATGGTATAGGAGACCGGATGGGTGTGTTACATTGTTCTAACACACTCATCAGCTCTCCTACACCCCAGTATCTACTATGTAGCTAGGCAAATGCAGTCATAAATAAGCATGTTGTATTCTCAAGCTGAAAAAAGATATATAAATCATCGCCGGCCATGTATAAAAATAGAATAAAAATAAATATTCGAATTTTTTATCACCGAATCAAATTTAAGAATTATCCCGCTAAGTTAATATGATAAAAGAATCGAAATTACTTCACATACTGGATGTAATATATGAAATTTACTATCATAACATTACCTGGCGTGTTCAGTCATGTAGCGAACTTGTAATCTAGGTAGGGGTGTTTAACTATTACTCGTAATAATAGAAAGACAGTATACATCGACTAATCGTTCAGGAGAGTCACGCGAATGTTTCAACACAATAGATAGGAGAAAATATTAGAGGGGTATGTAAAAATTATATATTACTATTATAGATTGTATATACCCCTATAAAAATTTCCTTTTTAATCTAAGTGAAAATATTTTAGCAGCATGTTAAAACGAATATTTATTACTAATTATTAAAATATACTATATCTAGTGAAACAAATATACTTGCCAGTTTTACAGATATATCAAATTGATTAGCGTATTACTTCAAATTAATCCGCAGATTTTATTAATTAAATTTGCGTAATTAATTACCTAAGGTGAAAGACTTAACAGCAACCGATATATCCAATGCTGTATCAGCTTCCTGTTACGTCTTTCCCTTGAGGTAATTAATTACGCAAATTTAATTAATAAAATCTGCGGATTAATTTGAAGTAATACGCTAATCAATTTGATCTATCAGTAAAACTGACAAGTATGTTTGTTTCGCGTGATATAGTATATTTTAATAATTAGTAATAAATATTCGTTTTAACATTTCGGGGTTATATTTAGCATCAATACTTTACATTAACATGATTTATTCAAACACTTTCTTTTTACATATTTATTTACGTTAACATGTGAATTTGTCCTACTTATCAGTTGAAGAGACAGGTTATTTCAGGAGTTTACCCAAATACGTTAGGCAGTCTATCGACTGTGGTGCTCGGTCCAAAGAGACATTCGACACCCTAATGTTTCGGCAGAAACCTACTGACGTTGGGGAAGCCTCATTGCTTTTAAGAGCTAACTCCTTATGAAATCTCCTTAGCTGGGAGAGCCGTCTACCTTGAGCCTCTGTGTAGTGCCTTTGAATTTCAAGGGGTCTTTATGACTATAAATCATTTGACGGTAGACCTTTCCATGTTCCTAGCGCCTTTGAATTTCGATGAGCTTAACTGGATGCAATGGAACTTCAACTATTCCTTCTTCCCTTTTAGTTCATATTATATACAATTTTATATAAGTTCTAATATTAAACTCTTCCATATTTTGACGTTTAGATTTTTCTAAGCGACAAAATGCTGAAGGGCTTGATATCTAATAGGAGTAATTAATAAAAAAATATTAAAACATATTTAATTTCTAGCATTTAGTATTTGAATGATCATTATTATGCAGGGGCTGTGAGATATAATTTAACATCTGACAAAGCGCCCTCGACAACCACCTTGCAGACACTCCGGCTTCTTCGGGATCTGCCTTCAGACCCCCTGACACTTCGATCCATTATAAACCACCCAATCACCTAACACACCCCTCCAACCCCCCACACGACAAAGTATATCGCATGAAGGAGCGTCCCCCTCCACGGGAATATATTGTAGGAGATGGGTATGCGCAATCGGAACCAGGGGTTGGCGCATGCGCATTGACGTTTCACCCTCAAAAATGCAAAATGAACTTTCATAAGAAAATACATGCGATTTTGGCCTCGAACCCGCATAGCTTATCTACTAATAAGCACATTTATGTATTTATATTTATGTAATTTCACTCGGCGGTGATTCGGTATGGAGTGAATCAATCCCTTCCTCGACGGTTTATATATCGGCTGTTGAACCTCTTCTCGAGCGTTCTATATCCATCGAGAAGGCGTCTAGAGGTATGATACGTGACGTATCGTTGGATGAGTCGTCATAGTATCGTACATCTAATTATAGAAAGATATGTGGAAATGTTCACTACATAATTATTAGCTTATTAGAACATTTCACACCAAGCATAGGAGTTTTCAAGTGAGACACATTTAACCAGGCATAGGTAACCATTACCCATTTCAAAGTTCTTGTTCGGAATGTGTTCCCTTGTTATTTAAACAAGCATCCACTCTTGTTTTCATATTATCCAATACATGCATTAATTGTTCAATAATTACATTATTCACTGCTGCTCTTATTGCTTCCTTCAATTCCTCCAAAGTATCAAATGGATTACGATATATAATACAATTTCCGTTTAATTGCTCTGGTTAATACAATTGCATTCGAAATTATAGATACATCTGAATTTGCTGCCTTGATTCCATTAATTGATTTAATAGCCTGCAAATGTAGAATTCAGTCACTTATACTATACGTATGTGTTATAATATATTCCACCTGATGTGCCCAGTGATGACGTTGAATTATTCCTTGAATCTTTTGCAATCTTTTTCATGGATAAACCACTTTTATTCATTGGAGACTTCAACTTATCACACTTTCACGAGCATACAAATCTTAATTTACGTACCCGGAAATGTCTTCTTTTTTGGATTTTTGTAACTTGCTACAACTGAGGCAATATAATACAATCTTAAATACTGACAATCGACTTCTGGATCTTGTTTTTTCTAACTTAAATTATAATTTTCGAATATCCCACGATGATTTGCCTTTGGTTCCTGAAGATGCACTTTGTCCGACTTTATCGATTAATATGGAGATTGCATCATCTCCTGACACAGTAAACTTTCCTACGTCTGGGAGCAGTTCTTATAATTTTAGAAAGGCGAACTTTCATCAGCTTTGTGATGATTTGCAGCAACTTGACTGGTCATTTTTGGATAATATGGATGACGTTAACTACTCTAAACTGTTTCTATAACATTTTAAATAACACCTTTGAGTCCTCTATTCCTAAACGGTCTGTTCGTCCTTCATCATACCCATCTTGGTTTACTTTGCAATTTAAGCGCAATTTAAAAACGAAACAATATTACCGGCGTAAATGGAGATTAAATAAGAATCCCTTTTATCTTAGTGAGTACAAAAGAATGAGAAGCTTGACAAAGTTACAAATTTCTACAGGACGCTCGACTACTACTAATCTTGTGAGTTTTACCCAATACGTATGTGAGGAGTTGGGTTGCCAGGGACAGGTTTACGTTATTTATACAGATTTCTCCAAGGCTTTTGATACAATTAATCATAAACTTCTTATACAGAAACTTAATTGTTTTGGTCTGAATATTGCTTTTTGCAAGTTAATCAACTCTTACCTGTCCATTGGATATGGATATGTTTTATATAATGGTTTTAAGTCATTGGAATTTGTTGCATTATCTGGAGTTCCACAAGGATCGAGTTTGAGACCTTTGCTTTTTAATATATACATTAATGGCAAAAACAAATTGCATGTCGACAATTCACATTGATACAAAATAATACAAATCTGTATAAAAACAAATTTGTAAATGGGATTTAAATAAAACACTTATACTAATTTCCAGTATATATTACACTTTATTATATGTATTAATAAATTGACGACATGTTTCGCTACGATGTAACTTCTTCAGATCTTATATTACTACTGAAGACGCTCTTCACAAATGTATGGCTTTTTTCTAAACTATTCAATGGGTTGCACTTGTCTACATTAGAATTGTCTCATACCGATATATCGTCTAAAGTTATTGTTATCTTAATATTTGATGAAACCAGTTTAAAAGTGGGGAATTATTAAGGTCTAATTGGTCATTTAACAATATATCTGCATATTTAAGTTTATTTATTTCTAAGGATTCCAGTAAATTTAACTTTAATCCTTTTTGTTGTGACTGTAAAATTTCAAAATCTGTATTGAAACTATGATTATTTTCCAACAAATGAAGTGCATAATTGGAATCTGTCTTTTTGTTAATAAACTTTTAAACTGTTCCTGTATTCTTTTCTCAAAGCTCCTACCAGTTTGGCCTATGTATGTTTTAGGGCACTCTTTACATGTTAGTTTGTATACTCCGGATTTATTACTTTTGCTTGTCTTGGATTTATTATTTTTTTATGTATTTCCCTAAAGAATTATTAGTTTTATAAGCTACATTTATATCTGTTTTTCGTAAAATTTGTCCTATTTTTTCACTTATCGGTCCTATGTATGTTACTAATTTATAATTGCTTGGTTTATCTTTTATTATTAGGTACACATTTTCTATTGCTTTCCTATATTTCTTTTTTCTTAAAATTGTATCTACTATATTTGGGTTATATCCATTATTTTGCGCTATTTGTTTAATGATATTTAATTCTTTAAAGAAGTTTTCCTTATTTAAAGGTACTGATATTAATCTGTGTATCATACAATGGAATGATGCTAGTTTATGACTAACCGGGTGACAGGAACTATTGTGAATGATAACATCTGTGTGTGAGGGTTTGTGATATATTGAAAAGACATGTTTATTATTTTGTCTAAAAATTGTAAGGTCCAAGAAGTTTATACTATGATCTAATTCTTTTTCTATGGTGAACTTAATGTTTTGGTGTAGATTATTTATGTGTTCAAAAAATTGGTTTAATTGTCTATCTGTGCCTCTGAAACAAGCTAATACGTCATCTACATATCTGTGCCAGTATATAAAATATTATATATACATACATTTGTGAAGAGCGTGTTCAGTAGTAATATAAGATCTGAAGGAGCTACATCGTAGCGAAACATGTCGTCAATTTATTAATACGTATAATAAAGTGTAATATATACTGGAAATTAGTATAAGTGTTTTACTTAAATCCCATTTACGTATTATAGATTTCCAGCAAGTATCGGCCGATTCAATTAAAAATAAAAACAAATTTGTATCTGTATATACATGGACACACAGTACGTATTTACCAGCGTTTGCTTCAACCACCAGACGCATGCGTTTCTGTGTATCCACTTTGTCAATGATGGGTTTACGAAGACAAAACTCGTCGCCAGGTGGCGTAATATAGCAAAAACAAATTGCAATGTCGATGCGACAATTCACATCAAGCTTTGATACAAAATAATACAAATCTGTATAAAAACAAATTTGTATCTATATACATGGACACACAGTACGTATTTACCAGTGTTTGCTTCAACCACCAAACGCATGCGTTTCTGTGTAACCACTTTGTCAATGATGGGTTTACGAAGACAAACGACTGTAGGTACAGTTCGATACAGATTTGTATTATTTTGTATCAAAGCTTGATGTGAATTGTCGCATCGACATGCAATTTGTTTTTGCTATACCACGCCACCTGGCGACGGGTTAATGGACTCACAGTAATATGGGTATTTTTTTCTTTTCCTGTAATAGCTTAGCTGTTCGAGAAGGAACACTTTGCACCGGCGTGGTCGGTTTTGTCCGTCAGATGGCATGAGGTTATCTGATGTCTTCGGATAGGACAAAATTTGCTACATGACCGCGAAGTGTACCTACAGTCGTTTGTCTTCGTAAACCCATCATTGACAAAGTGGTTACACAGAAACGCATGCGTCTGGTGGTTGAAGCAAACGCTGGTAAATACGTACTGTGTGTCCATGTATATACAGATACAAATTTGTTTTTATACAGATTTGTATTATTTTGTATGAATGTGTGAATTGTCGCATCGACAGGCAATTTGTTTTTGCTATACTACGCCACCTGGCGACGAGTTAATGGACTTACAGTAATATGGCGTATTTTTTCTTTTCCTGTAATAGCTTAGCTATTCGAGAAGAAACACTTTGCACCAGCGTGGTCGGTTTTGTCCGTCAGATGGCATGATGTTATCTGATGTCATCGGATAGGACAAAATTTGCTACATGACCGCGAAGTGTACCTACAGTCGTTTGTCTTCGTAAACCCATCATTGGCAAAGTGGTTAGACAGAAACGCATGCGTCTGGTGGTTGAAGCAAACGCTGGTAAATATGTACTGTGTGTCCATGTATATACAGATACAAATTTGGTTTTATACAGATTTGTATTATTTTGTATATACATTAATGATTTGTTTTGCTTCTGTGACTAAATTTCCATATTCATTTCGACGAGCAAGCCTAAGCGTATTTAAATCTTCATATGTAAATTTCAGTTGTAGCGTTTTGTCGGCAGACATTTCTATATAAGCTGGTCGTGAATCTCATCTGGTAACTTAGAAGCGACAACAACGTTTTCATTAAACGAATTCGGTACCCATCTCTTCGAGAAATCATTTTTATCTTCCGGGAAATACTCCGTCAACTGAGTTTTAGCTCACGCAAATGCATCTTCATGCAATCCAAACAATGGTGAATAATAGTGTCTTGTTCATTCAAATTTTTCTCAATATAATCCGAAATGAGTGGGAACATATCCAAGTTTTTGCATTGAAGGCGAATAATCCATATATCAAGCTTAATGAAAGCATAAACTTTTCTGTCATTAATAAAATGTTTTTAAAACGTCCTTGTAAATTCACACTCAAGTCCTTTAATGCGAAAAAAACCTTAGGCAAGTAAGCCAACTACAACATACACTCATTATTCAAACAATGAGAATGGCGTTTGTTTATCCTGAAAAAATATTAATTAATCTCGCAATTCCAATACCCAAGTTAACACTTTCCCTCGCGATAACCATCTAAGTTCTGTATGGAAAAGAAGAGATTTATTTTCGCCCATTTCATGGCATAGCTTAGCAAACAGCCTGGTCGTCGGTCGGCTTTTAATAAAATCAACCATTTTTACAGAGAATTTGATTAAGATTTTCCGGAATGTTTTTTGCGACAAGAGCATGTCTTAAGGAAGCAGTGCGTTCATTACGTCCTTGGTATGAGATGATCTTTTTAATATTTTCATTAATCCACTGTTTCTTCCTATTATTGCCTTTGCACCTTCACTACATATTGCTATGTATTGTGGTGTTGATTAACTTATTTAAATTGGCCCACAATACACAATAGCTTGCCCAGCTTCACTCAAAACGGTACAGCTTTCCAGGAGCTCTTGTATCTTCAGGGTTACCCTCAAAGGGTATGTGTTAAATAAAACAAAAGGTATTAGCCAAGAAAACAAACATTAACAATACAAACGTGTAATAAAAAAAATTTTTAAAAAATCGGCTTTATAGAGTATAAAGACGTGCTGATGCATCAATTGTGACTAATAAAAGATAAAAAACCTCACTAATGACCGCGAACAAAATTAAAGTATAATTAAATATTTAGGAAAACTATCAGACTTCAATAATTACGTTATTCCCAACTTCAAACGTCAAAACAGAAAATAACTGTAAGCGCGCGCATCAAAACTGACCCATGCGCACATTCAACATGGTAAAAATATAATTTTCCCACCAATTTCTGCTTTCTAAAATATATTACTGATAAAAAATACAACATAAAAAGTATGAAAATTTTCCTTGATATTTATTTGACTATAAATATATATATATACATATAGTAAACCTAATCAGTAGGCGATTAAAGGTCTGTATATTACTTCAAAATATATGTATTTAAAAAACGCTACATGTTTCGGCTATATACGCCTTTTTCAAGAGAATACAAAATATGAATGACAGGATATAAATGTCAAGTAATTAAGTTGCTATGGTTTAAATTATTCAAAGATACATTCTAGTAATAATAATAAATCATGCCTTAGTATTCCAAAAAATAGATAACAAGGTGTGAAAATATGTGTTGTTCGCTGCTAGCAATTTGTGTCTCCTTCTGGGTATGAACTTGTGTGTTGGTTGCTGCTGGCAGCTTGCGTCTCTCTATGGGTGTGTGGTTTTGTGTGAGAGCGTAAGTGTAGGGTTTTGTATGTCGGTGCGTTCGTGCGTGTGTTTAGTGATCGGTCGCATGAATTTAGAGAGGTCGGATAACCAGCCGTTGCGTAGGGCCGCCAACCCTTTCCCGACAACTTCTTTACAATTCCGTGCAGTACTTCGACGGTCTGACCCCCGCCCCAACGAGGCAAGGCGCAGACAGGCGAAGCGCACCCTGCACGGGGTTGCTCATCGCAACTAAGGGAACACTCTTAGTGGCTACCTCGGTCGACGATGGTCACACTTATGCCATCTTAACGTTTTCCGTCGAAGTACTGCACGGAATTGTAAAGAAGTTGTCGGGAAAGGGTTGGCGGCCCTACGCAACGGCTGGTTATCCGACCTCTCTAAATTCATGCGACCGATCACTAAACACACGCATGAACGCACCGACATACAAAACCCTACACTTACGCTCTCACACAAAACCACACACCCATAGAGAGACGCAAGCTGCCAGCAGCAACCAACACACAAGTTCATACCCAGAAGGAGACACAAATTGCTAGCAGCGAACAACACATTTTCACACCTTGTTATCTATTTTTTGGAATACTAAGGCATGATTTATTATTATTACTAGAATATATCTTTGAATAATTTAAACCATAGCAACTTAATTACTTGACATTTATATCCTGTCATTCATATTTTGTATTCTCTTGAAAAAGGCGTATATAGCCGAAACATGTAGAGTTTTTTAAATACATATATTTTGAAGTAATATACAGACCTTTAATCGCCTACTGATTAGGTTTACCATATCATACCAAGGTCACGAAGTTATTATATATATATATATATTTATATATATATATATATAATAACTAATAAGTTATTATATATATATATATTTATATATATATATATAATAACTTCGTGACCTTGGTATGATATGGTAAACCTAATCAGTAGGCGATTAAAGGTCTGTATATTACTTCAAAATATATGTATTTAAAAAACTCTACATGTTTCGGCTGTATACGCCTTTTTCAAGAGAATACAAAATATGAATTCATATTTTGTATTCTCTTGAAAAAGGCGTATACAGCCGAAACATGTAGAGTTTTTTAAATACATATATTTTGAAGTAATATACAGACCTTTAATCGCCTACTGATTAGGTTTACCATATATATATATATATATATATATATATATATATATATATATATATTATAAACTAATAATTTACTGAATTTACGAGCTCAATCAATATACAAATCATATAACTAAATTAATATATAGAAATAATTAAACTTGCAAATATACACGTACATGAATTAATGTAGTCGTCACACTTCACAAAAAATACTAAAAGAGAGATTTCAGATAGGTCCCATAAATCAAAAATTACAAGCATCAAAAACTCATAATTAATCGGGAACTACTTTAAACACATCAGCAATCACTCAACTAAAAACATAAACCGAAATTACCACAATATACTGAATAAAAAGGAAGTTTTTATTCAGCAAAAATTAACTGGACCTATCTATCTAATAGTTGGAAAATCCTCCTTCCTCTCGGAAATGCAAATAACCCCGTGCCTAAAACAAAATCAAAAGACCGACTACGACGAAATACTTCCGCTGTACCGGGACTGCATACATCAAGACTACGCTCGAACAACCTACAGACGCGGACCAAAATACACATTATAATCAAAATTTAAATAAATTATAAAATATTTCTAAATATTTTTCTGGAATAAACTGTACATAAATATATAGTCTTTAACTGTTACAATAATTTTTCTCTTCGGGGAAAAATTCATGACAATATGTCAATACATTTTGCCCAAGCTATGTTAGTATAGTTTCTAGTAGCTTCATAAAAAACATCAAAAAGATGTTTTCTTGTTGCATGACACGGTACTGTTTTTCAAAACACAACATATTTTCTTTGATTGATATGTCTCTATCACATTCATACCTCACAAAACATAAGAACTGAGACATGTTTGCTACATCTATTGATTCATCAAATTGAAACTAAGAAGTTGACTTGAACTCACTTGCTGAATTATCTGATCGCGAACATTGGCAGCCATGTCATCGATTCGACTTGATATTGTGTTGTTAGAAAGCGGAATTTTTTTCATTTTTTTTTCTTCCTGGCCTATTAAAACACTGACCATATCAATTGCAACAGGTAATATGAGGTTTTCGGCGATTGTAGAGGTTAGACATTTTAACTGCTCTTAAGGCTACGAGATAAGATGTTTCGGTACACTTTTATCAGTATGGCTTGATTTATAAAGTTTGTTTAAGTTTGTCGATTTCTTAAGGTATATAATTTTCTTTCGAAATATTCTAAGGGTTTGTTTTTATGAGCCGGATGTTTAGTTTGTAACTATCGAACTAATTTTGATGGCTTCATATTTTCATCAGAGAGAACTTGAAACCAAACAACGCACTGTGGCTTTCCATCCAATGAAGTAAAACCATAATAACTTGTCATTGTACAACCTTTTTAACAACCTATTCAGTAGATGTAGATGGTTAACTTCGTTTTTTCACAAATTTATCAACTTCGCATAAGAAATTTTAAAAAAACAATTCAGTTTCAATGCCAGGCGCACTCTTCGCATTCGAAACTTAACTGAAATTGTGCAATCATAAGCGCCTCTTTTATACTGGTGACAGTACGAGTTATTCAAACACACCCATATGCATATTCAAGTATGCTCGGACAGCGAGTATTATAGGAGACAAATTACAAAGTGCACGTACACATCAAGTTGGAACTTCTAAATTGTTCCTGTATGTACTCGTCATACATGAATGTTCGTACCCGTCGCTATAAACCCAGTGACAAAATAATAGGAATAGTCGTATTACATTTTTTATAGTGTCTATAGTGTAATTATCTAATATTAAATATTTTTTTTACATTTGTAATTACAATCAAAATTAAATTAGTAATAGTAAAGCTTACTGTTATTATTCTTTTGTTGCGAATTTAATTTTACTTACATTTACTATTTGGGGGATCGCGGAGCTAAGAAGGTTGTTCTAATATGTATTTAACAAAAAAGATTATATGAATTTACATTATAAAGTTCATAACAGCCATTATGGTTAGAATATTTTGTATAAATACGGATGAGATATGTTTAGAATGCACTTGTTTGACGTTTACTTTGTAAAATTTTTGAGAAATTTGAATTTAAAAATCAGGCACGTCTACACAAATTTTCAAAATTGTTGCCATAAAAGTTTCAATCATTATAGTAATCCATTATAATCAGAATATAAATTCAAAAATCTATTCTTGTTAACAAAAATTGACGAATTTACTTTTGTTTCAGGGATAAAGTTTGGTCAGCTGTTATTTGGGCTATCATTTCAATGATAACACTACTAATAATTCGAAGATTTTTCTTTCTACAATAATTATTTTATAAATAAAGTATTTGCAAATATAAAGATAATAAATATACAGTGGAAAAGCTATTTAAGGTTAAACTTTTTTTTATTCAATAAGATATTCATTTCTTTTAAATTTACAATCTCAAACTAAAGAAATTAATTGGAAGGACCTTTGCATACAATTAGGGGAGGTTTTACATAAGAACATAGAAAATTGTACACTCAAACACGATTCAACATAGTGGTGGAGATAGATAACAAACAGAAGTTATTTGGCATTCGATTCGAATTTAAAATGCATTTGTGTAAGAGGACACTTAGAATGTCAATGCTTGCACATGAGGAAAGAAAAACGATACTATCAGGATACTTTTTGCATGGTATTCGCAATGTGTTAGAAACTAATTTTCCAAAATTTTGTGTAATTTAGTTGCGTTTCACCTCTACAGCAAAAAGTACTAGAAGTAAATAAATAATTTTAATGGACAGCGTAATTTACTCATTTGTACTTCTGTAGTATTTCCGGCAGAATTGTTCTTGAGGTTTTGAAAGAAATGAGTACCGTTTACATAAAATTAAGAAAAGACAAGAAATATTCTCCAAAGATGGAACGTATGGATAATAAAATGCTATCGAAATGAAAGTCTTATTAAAAAATATTCTATTTACTGATGAGTCGACATTTTCTTTGCTCGGACATCATACAAATACTGATGTGAATCTAGCTGGTATCGAGCGTATATTCTTATTTACTGTGTAGAGTCTCGCTGGTGAAAAATGTAATAACAGTTTTATTTGTATCTTATATCAAAATCTTTGAAGTGTTGACTAAACCGCCTCCATTACCACTAGGTATATGTGAAAATATGAACATATCAGAAGAGAACTTCATCGTATATAGGGGAACAATCCATGTTGAACATTACGTAACTTGTATTATTGCTGGGAATATGAGAAGCAAACACAAGAAATGAAGGTGTTTTACTTTAGCTATAGTTGGTAAAGTTTAGTTCAATCTATAATATGAAATTTTAAATGTATGAGAAGTGCCGCAACTTTAACAAAAATTTGACGAATATATTTTTAATAAAGGTTTGCTTTTTATTTATGAAATTTTACAAGATTAACAAGAGAAGGTTTTCAACCGGTACGTTAAAAAATTTTGAATTCTGTGGGTAAATAGTTCATTCTAATACATGCTCAGAACCTATTTTTGAAAACACCTTCCAAAGTTAGAACGATTTTCGATTTTTAGCATGCATATATATTACATAAATAATGTTTTCAGTTTCCAATATTTTTATCAAGAATTTCATTTTATCTACATTTAGTCACTTTACACACATGTAATATACACATTATACCTTATATATACAGGCTGATTCATTTTCGGCCCTCACCATAGGGATCTCTCTCTTATTATTGGAGATGGAGTATAGGTTTAAATTTGGCAAAGTTGTTAAATTTTGTGTTTGTTATAAATCCGTAAAGAAAATAGACCTGTGACAAATGACTTTCGTTATTAAAAAAAAAAAAACGCGAAAACCCCATTTTCTTCTTTTACCTGTAGCACCGACATTTGGCCTTGTAGAGAAAAAATAAAAACACATCCTTGTGGCCATTTCTAAACCTCTATCCAGTGGTGTACTCTAAATTTTTATACGACGTTTCGTTTCTTTCTGGCCATCACCAACTATCTAATTTCTTATAGGCGCCATATTGGATTTAGACATCTTCAGAAAGAGTTTTTTCTTCTGATTTCAACCATGTACCACATGCTGACTAAAGTTTTTGACATTAGGTTTTATTTGAAAGAATAAATTATAAGATTAAATAAGGTAGCATTTGGAATTTCAATCTGTCAAACATTTCATTTATTGTTCATTAATAATACAAAAATGTCATACACTAACGAAGAGAAACGAGATATGATAAGTATTTTTTATTCTTCGAAACGAAATTCAACAGTAGCGAGTACAAGATAACAAAAACATTAATAAAATACATAGAAAAGTAAACAATAAACAATTACAGAAAATGTTCAATTATCTGGCCATCTTCGGTAATGCACAATTGGGGCATTTCTTCTTCTGGCATTTTGTACTGCCCTTTGTATAGTTCTTCTAGGAACTGCATCGAAGGCATTCTGAAGTCTGTCTCGTAATTCTTCAATGTTTTGTGGCGCATCTACTTTATAAATATTATTTTTAACATATCCCCATAAAAAAAAATCTAGCGGATTTAAATCAGGTGATCTCGCAGGCCATTCAACAACTCCCCTATTTCCAATCCAACGGTTTGCAAACTCTTGATTTAAGAAATTTCGCCATCAATTGCGCCATCTTGTTGCCACCATAAATATTGTTTCTTCCTCCTGGTTTGAAGGAAGTCGGTATGTGTAGACCGAAGTATGTGTTGAAATAATACAATATTTTTTCTATTACACTAATATATTTACAAGTTTAATCTTGGAGTTCCGTTAATTAAATGCAGTATCTGGTCTTAATACTAAAGACCGAGAAAAACTGGCTTATAAATAATATTGCTCCTATTTAGATCACTCAGATCTTAGTAGGAACTGTTTGTTAGATCACTGAGACCTAAGCTTTAACTCGAAGAGATCGTACTTGTAACTGTAGTGAGCTCTAAGAGATCTTGTTTGGAACTATTTCTTCATTACCTTATTTTTCGGCAAGAAAGTTTTCTCCCCGCAAGTCAAAGAGAGGGAGAAAACAATGAAAAAAGTATACGCAAATTTCCATATAACAATTATTTTACCTTTCCAAGAAAAGTATATGCTGTAGTTTCCGACGTCACAAATGTATTGAAATAAATAATATATGCCGGAAACCCTTAATTATAGAAAATAAAATACCTCTTAAAGTAATAAATATACAATGCACAGAGATAACCTAATGTTCGCAGAATCGTATTGAACCGAAACCATTTAACCTATTATAATATATAACAGGAAATATGTGCAATAAAACTTATTCTATTATAATTATGCTTATTCAAATACATTATTTACATAATGAATAGATTAACCAGAGGGTTTTGCCTGTAATAAAATAAATAGTTTTTATGACTGTAGAAAATAAGACAATGAAGAAATGTAATACCTGACCAGTCCTAAAGTAATTAACAATATTAAATATCTCTGAACTCCAAGACCTTTTCTATATACAATATATAATATTTACAATTTAAAAACTAGAATTAAATATATTATACCTACATCTAAATAAAACTAAAAATACAAAATTAAATCTATTTTGCCCGAACATGCCGCCCACTTTGAAAGAGTCTCCTTTCAAGGAAAATATAATAACGACGTTCAAGCATTGTCACCATCGTTCGATATAGGAAGCACGCACAACCTTGTCGTCGGTTTCTGGAACACACCATGCACCGCCATCGCTTCCAAAAGTGCTCGCGAAGACGCTGAATGTATTGCCAACGAGACAACGTGTTGACCTTTAGATGTTCCACACTTATTATGCCTCCAGTTAAAAAATGTGAAGGGGTTAGGCATGAAAGATCATTAGGATCACTGGAAATAGGAGTGTGATTTTTATGAATACGCGTTAGAAGATTGCTTTTGAATCGTAAACAATATGCTACCACACGCTGAAGTCTATTTAAATTAGAATAATTGGCGAACCATTAAAATTTATTAACACTTGCGTTAGCCAAGTTCACAACGCGCATTGTTTCCAGAATGTCCTTTATTTTTTCCCGTAGCTGTGTTTTTTTTATGAAATTGATGCTCTCTGCTTCATTCATATAAGTGTGCCAAGCGCCTTGCAAATTAAAGGGAAGTGATTCGTCCCAATTTAACTTTAACTGCCAGATTTGTTGCATTAAAATCTTGGCCTTTATTATAACAGGACTAACAAGACCTAAAGGATCAAATATTTTTGAAATGTGCGATAATACCGTTCTTTTTGTCATTAACTTTCGATTTGATACATGAAATGAATATTGTAAAGTATCCGCATTGGGTTTCCACTGCAAACCTAGCGTCCCTATGCCGTCAATTTTGTTGAAATCAAGAACCATATTGTCACAAGAGTTGTTTGGTATGTTACTTAATATTTCAGGTGCGTTCGATGCCCACTTGCGTAGTTCAAATTTACCTTTTGACAAAATACTTATAACCTCATCCCTAATTTGTAAAAGTTCTTTTATACTGTCTGCCCCAGTTAAATCGTCCATATAAAAATATCTTAAATGATTTCTGCACCTAACTGTTTGTTAGAAAATTCCTCGTCTGCCAGTTGCTGTAAACACCTAACTGCTAAATAAGAAGCCGGCCCCGTACCATATGTAACTGTTGTTAATTCAAATGTTTGAATTTGACTATCCTCATTTTCACGCCATAAAATTCGATGGTACGGCATGCACTCTTCTTTTAAACAAACCTGCCTGTACATTTTTGCAATGTCTGCAGTACAAACATATCTATGTATACGAAATCTGCATACAAGGTCAAATAAATCTTGTTGTAGCTTAGGACCTACCATAAGTTTGTCGTTAAGCGACACTCCAGTATCTGATGGCGCCGACGCGTCAAAAACAACTCTTAACTTAGTTGTTGCGCTATTTTCTTTTCTGACCGCGTGATGTGGCATATAAAAATGGTTAATCGTCGGACCTTGTATATCTAACTTGTTAATACGTCTCATATGACCTAATTCTATGTATTCTTTTATAAAATTCGCGTAATCTACCTTAAGAGCGGGGTTTTTTGCAAATCTTCTTTCTAATGAATAAAATCGTTTGAGAGAGAGAGATCCCGTGAATTACCTAGTGACAAGTTGTTATTTCGAAATGGCAATGATACAACAAAGCGACTATCGCCATTTCGTGTAGTTGTATTAATAAAATGAGTTTCACACAGCTTTTCTTCAGGCGAATATACCTGAGACTTGTGTGTGTTTTCCAATTCCCAAAATTTCTTTATGTTTTCGTTTAAATCATTTAATGTTGAAATGTTACAAATTGATGTTGATTCTGAGGATGAATTTGAAGGAGCTCTGCCTGAAACCAACCAACCTAGCAGCGTTTTTTGTAAATATGGCTGATCTTTTCCCAAATTAATCTGTCCTACACATAATAATTTATAAAATAGTTCTGCTCCTAGTAACATATCTATATTTTTAGATACATGAAATTCTGGGTCCGCTAATTTTACATTTTTCGGAATCTTAATATATTCTCTTGCTAAAGAAATTAGTGGAATACGTTCAGATATTTTATCTAACACTAAACATTCTAGGTTCGCCTTGAAGTTAGTTTGCAATGATGCTATAGAAACATTTACAAGATTCTGTGCCTTTACCGCTGCATGATTAATACCAACCATAGATATTTGTATAGGTTTCTTTTGAAGGTTGAGTTTCTTCACTAAGTCTGTTGTAATTAAGGTTGACTGTGATCCAGTGTCCAGCAACACCCTGCATGTGTGCTGGTTACCCTTGAAATCTGTTATATTCAATAAGGCAGTTGACAACAATATTTGTGTGTGCGCTTCAATGTTAAATGCATGATTTGAAATTGATGTGCCTACGCACGCATCAGGTGCGGATTGCCCTTGTTCCTGTTGCGGTTGATCAATTAAATTTTGCGTTTTATGCAATAATGTATTGCGCCTTTTACCACACTTGATACAATTACTAGATGTGCAGTTACTAACAAAATGTCCGTGTCTTAAACAATTAACACATAACCTTTTTGCCTTTATTTCTTGAATTCTTTGTTCAATAGGTAACCTAATTAAGCCTTGGCATTTATATATTATGTGACACTGTTTGCAAAATGCGCATGATAATTTTTTATTGTTAGTTACAATATGTGTGGAAGTACGCTTGAACTTAGGAATCTCGTTTTTATCATTTATTGTTATAGCTTCTAGAGTTTGACATTTGCGATTTAAAAACTATTAATTCTTCAGCAGTAGGCAAATTGTCGTTGGACAAATTTGTTTCCCATTCTTTTATTGTAATTGAATCTAATTTTGTGGTTAAGATGTGTATTAATAAGTCGTCTGACTTATTCACCGGACGCTTTATTGAATCTAGTGCCCTAATATGTTTATTAATGCCGTCGATTATTTGCCTTAAAATGACATGATTTTCTTTTGTAGCAATTGGCAAATTGCAAATGGCTTTAATATGATTTTGAACTATAAGTTTTTTATTACCGTACCTTTCTTTCAACATATTCCAAGCAATACAATAATTGTCATTAGTAATAGGTAACGAGTTTAATAATTCACTTGCATCGCCCTTTAAAGAGGAAGGTATTTTTAATAATATAAAATATTATTAAAAATCTGGTGTGAAGAACACAAATGCAGGTTCACTATTAATATTTTCTGTGAACGTGTCCGAATATATCCTATCCCCAGAGACGTAGATACGTATTTCGCTTTTCTACAAGCTCATCGGTACGCCCCTGCTGGAGAAATACGAATCTACGTCTCTGGGGATAGGATATATTCGCACACGTTCACAGAAAATATTAATAGTGAACCTGCATTTGTGTTCTTCACACCAGATTTTTAATAATATTTTATATTATTAAAAATACCTTTGTATTATACAAAACTGGTGGGGTTTACCTACTCATGTATGTTTCAATTATTCTGATACATTACACATGCGGTTAAGCCGTAGTATGAGTGAAGGCACAAACAAAATGCAGTTTTCTAGAGAGTTTGGCTGTGCTAACCTTTGGAAGGGCGTCGTTACTTCACATTAATTATGTGGACGGTATGCGAGGTACTTCGGCTGTCTGACAACAGGTAGCGCCGAATTTACTTCTGCGCTCGGTCTGGATAATTACGGTGATAGGGTGAGGTGGTTCTTTTCTGTGAATGTGTCTGGAAATATCCTTTCTCCAGCAGGGGCGTACCGATGAGCTTGTAGAAAAGCGAAATACGTATCTACGTCTCTGGGGATAGGATATATTCGGACACGTTCACAGAAAATATTAATAGTGAACCTGCATTTGTGTTCTTCACACCAGATTTTTAATAATATTTTATATTATTAAAAATACCTTTGTATTATACAAAACTGGTGGGGTTTACCTACTCATGTATGTTTCAATTATTCTGATACTTTAAAGAGGATTTTAAATAATGCAATTTTTGTATGTCTGGTATAGCGGTGTTGGTGTCGAGTAAACCGGAAAAAGTGTCATGAAAACTAGTCCAGTCTTCATATGATCCCGAGAAATCAGGTAGCGTTATACGAGGTAGACGAACTGAATTTAAATGTTGAGGTTGCTCTTCGTTAATTTTAATTTGTTTATCGTCCGCTACATTTCGTTTACCTTGAATAATTGTTTGAAATCGACCCATTAACTGAAAATAATTATTCTCAAATTCACATCTCTCGTCCTCTTGCATTGTTAAGTCTTCTAGAACTTCTAAGTTTGTTTGAATATTTTGAAATTGCTCAAGACTTTCTGATAGTTTATCTTGACGAACTGTGAGATTGCTTATATCAATATCTTCGACTAATGTATCTAAATAATTTGATGCACGCGTTATTTGTGCCTTGATATTTGATTTCTTGATTTTTAATGATTTTACATTAACATCAGTCATGTTTGAAGTAAAAGGATTTTTAGGATACTGATCGGTAAAGAATTAAGAAAAGGAAGTTAACTGGAGACTTACCTCATTAATTTGAGTGCGCTGTTGCTGACACAGATGTCGATATCCTGCTCCTGGAAGAACCAATGTTTTTGGTGATGACCAGTTGACGAAGGATCGATGATTTTGTTATAATGTTGCTATGTAGATGAATTAATTTATCATCTAGCTGCGAAGTACCATGTGTGGATGAATTAATTTATCATCCAACTGCGAAGGACCAAATGTTTTTTGGTCTTGGAATAATCTTGATAGCTATGAGCTGTCACTGACGTCCGTCTGCGAAGGACCAATGCAGATGAATTAATCATCCGGCTCGAAGGACCAATGTTTCTTCCTCCTGGTTTGAAGGAAGTCGGTATGTGTAGACCGAAGTATGTGTTGAAATAATACAATATTTTTTCTATTACACTAATATATTTACAAGTTTAATCTTGGAGTTCCGTTAATTAAATGCAGTATCTGGTCTTAATACTAAAGACCGAGAAAAACTGGCTTATAAATAATATTGCTCCTATTTAAATCACTGAGACCTTAGTAGGAACTGTTTGTTAGATCACTGAGACCTAAGCTTTAACTCGAAGAGATCGTACTTGTAACTGTAGTGAGCTCTAAGAGATCTTGTTTGGAACTATTTCTTCATTACCTTATTTTTTGGCAAGAAAGTTTTCTCCCCGCCAGTCAAAGAGAGGGAGAAAACAATGAAAAAGAGTATACGCAAATTTCCATATAACAATTATTTTACCTTTCCAAGAACAGTATATGCTGTAGTTTCCGACGTCACAAATGTATTGAAATAAACAATATACGCCGGAAACCCTTAATTATAGAAAATAAAATACCTCTTAAAGTAATAAATATACAATGCACAGAGATAACCTAATGTTCGCAGAATCGTATTGAACCGAAACCATTTAACCTATTATAATAATATATAACAGGAAATATGTACAATAAAACTTATTCTATTATAATTATGCTTATTCAAATACATTATTTACATAATGAATAGATTAACCAGAGGGTTTTGCCTGTAATAAAATAAATAGTTTTTATGACTAGAAAATAAGACAATGAAGAAATGTAATACCTGACCAGTCCTAAAGTAATTAACAATATTAAATATCTCTGAACTCCAAGACCTTTTCTATATACAATATATAATATTTACAATTTAAAAACTAGAATTAAATATATTATACCTACAACTAAATAAAACTAAAAATACAAAATTAAATCTATTTTGCCCGAACAAATATTGTAATTGATTTAATGGGATATTGTCGTCAAGATAGTCAGATACGTATGTACGTAAAATGTTTAAATATCCCATTAACCAATTACAATATTCTAGCCTTCTCAAATTATCTCCAGGCAATAAAGAGTGACTAACATGGATCCTGTATGGTTTAAACCTACTTTTATGTAAAGTTCTCCAAACTCTGGACTGGCACAAATTTAATTCTGACGCTACTTCGCGTGTAGAAATTGATGGATTATTATTTATCTATAAAAATACAAGATTAACATGAAATTTGAAAACACGCTTTTAATTTACCATTTGTAAAATATCTTGTCGATTTTCATTTAAATTCCTGTTGTCTTGACCATTACGCGGCTTAGTAAACGATCCATACTCGACCAAATTTCTGTTGAGATCTAGAAAAATGGTACGATGAGGCTGTTGTCGTTCTGGATATAATTGTAGATATCTTGTACTCGCTACTGTTGAATTTCGGTTCGAAGAATAAAAACTACTTATCATATCTCGTTTCTCTTCGTTAGTGTATGACATTTTTGTATTATTAATGAACAATAAATGAAATGTTTTGACAGATTGAAATTCCATGGCTACCTTATTTAATCTTATAATTTATTCTTTCAAATAAAACCTAATGTCAAAAACTTTAGTCAGCATGTGGTAGACGGTTGAAATCAGAAAAAAAAAACTCTTTCTGAAGATGTCTAAATCCAATGTGGCGCCTATAAGAAATTAGATAGTTGATGATGGCCAGAAAGAAACGAAACGTCGTATAAAAATTTAGAGTACACCACTGGATAGAGGTTTAGAAATGGCCACAAGGATGTGTTTTTATATTTTCTCTACAAGGCCAAATGTCGGTGCTACAGGTAAAAGAAGAAAATGGGGATTTCGCGTTTTTTTTTAAATAACGAAGGTCATTTGTCACAGGTCTATTTTCTTTACGGATTTATAACAAACACAAAATTTAACAACTTTGCCAAAATTAAACCTATACTCTATCTCCAATAATAAGCGAGATCCCCATGGTGAGGGCCGAAAATGAATCAGCCTGTATATATATATATATATATATATATATATATGTATATATGTATATATATATATATATATATATATAAATATGCTTGAAAAAGACTGAATTGATAAAAGTCGAAACGTCGTAAACATCAAAATTCAATAAAAGGTCGCTAAAACCAATAAAAATCTAGTATTATTTTAAATATATATATATATATATATATATATATATATATATATATTGTGATGAGGCTACCCATGTACATGAGGGGCCTAGAGCAAAAATACAGCATTAATATTTAAAATTGTTAATTTAGAATATGTTTTTGTTAGAACTGCATTTTTCACATGCCATATCAATAAAGTTAATGCCGCGTTTTTAATTTATCAAATTTGTATCACATAATTATTGAATTTCTTGTAACCATTCACTTTAATCATTTTTACATACATTTTAATTTTCCCGAAGATATTTAACTTAATTGATTGGAATTATATGTCACATATTATGGTCATAGCTGTACCTAATTTAAAATCAGATAAGGCGGGAATTATCCCAAATGAAAATAGGTAATTAGCGGAACATTTAAAATAAACTTATCCATTGTAAAATTAATACAATAATTTTAATGAAATGTCAAAACGATTGGTTGTAGTAATTTATTTTATTTTAAGAAAATTAATGTCGAGATTAAATAAGTATAAACAACATTCAGAATAAGATGCCTGGAGAATTAACAAAAACAATAGAGAGTTCGCTTGGGGAATTAAAAATGGTACAACGCGTCTAATTTTATAAGTGTTATAAACCTAAAATAAATTAGCGAAACCTTACCAAAAAGATATCCTATAAGTTCCCGATCCACTAGCATCGTTTTTACGGAGGTTACCTTATCCTGAAACCGCTGAGCATTGATAACCAAAACTCCAATTTCTAAAGGACGCCAACCCGAATTTGGAACAAAACCAGCTTTTTTCCTGCACCTGAACCCGTTTTTCCTGTGTACCAAGACTCGAACATCCAACATCCATACAGAAAAACAACCAGCATCAAAATTGAGTATTTATTTAATAATCTCCTAAAATATAAAATTTTATTAGTTACATTGCGAAAAAGATCGTTTATATTTCATTTAAATTCCTAAAATATTAGCATTTGATCACTATACAGTTTAATACCGAAAAATACAGTTCTTCTTACTTTGAATTTGTGTTACCTAATTTAAATATTTGAGTTATAACGATTTCATAATAACATTTAACCTTACTTTTATTTTATATCGAATCACGTGACTTTTCATGCAAATGTAATACTATATGGTATTTTAACTTACCTTTTATGCTTTGAGAATCTAATTAAACCAGTGATATTTACCATACATCCTCTTGTTTTATTCTTTAACAACTTTGGAAAATCATTCACTTAGCATGTCTTAGTTTAAACGAATAACTATTTTCTATCAATACACCGAACCTACATGTACGTTAATCTTGTTCACGATAATCTGAGCTAGCCATATTGTAATTAAGATACCCATAATGTACTTAGTAATAACTTTAGCACGTAAAGGAGGCTGAAATGAAGTTAAGTATAAACTGTTTTTATTATTGTATTCAAGTTCATATAAGTTACACCTATGTCAACTGTAAAAATACAACTTTAACGCCATCTATAAATCACATTTATAACTCCGTACGTGGATATTCAATTATATTTTATTTTTTGGGCAAAATTAATTATTACTAGAGCTGAGGATGTTTGCGGTATAACCATGGTTATATCATGTAACCATAGCAATTTACTATGGTTACATGATATAACCATGGTTATACCGCAAACATCCTCAGCTCTAATTATTACTATAACTTTAATTATATGCACAACTGTAAGGCCTTATAGGTTTGTTATATATCATTTGTCAGCCCTACTTAGGGCCTGTTACACATTGTTTTTATAATAATTTGTCGAACCAACTAAGAGCTATATTTAATCAATAAATTGTGTATTTATTATACGACCTATAGCTTTATATTAATTTGGGCAGCCCAACTTAGGGGCAATTAGAAGTACAATTATAAGGCATAATTCACTACACTTTATTATTTGGCTTTGTAATTATCTATAAGGTCAATTCAGTTTTTCTACATATTGTCGGCGAACGTAAGGCCCTAATAGCTCTATATTAATTTGGTCGGCCCAACGTCGGGCTGTTACAACTGGCTTTTTACTAATTAGACGAACCTAAGAAAAAAACATTTAACATACCAGCTCTGTTATATTTTATCATTTGATTTTGTTTTTATCATAAGGCCAATTTATTCCTTTACCGCCTTATATTAATTTATATATATATATTATATATATAATGTAATAATACGCAGGGGCTGAGCAATAATGAATGTAAAATAAAAATGAAATAACAGAATGGCTAGCTCAAAATCTTAGATATAAAAAATAATAATTGCAAGAAAACTACTTAATCTCTCGGGTCTCGAAGCAAGTTCTCGATACACAAACACTTAAAATTACATGAAATAAAACGAAAAGGTCAAATTTATCTATATAAATATATTTAAATAAAATTATATCGATTATCACAAGATACAAAGACAATTAGTGAGACATATAAAATTAAAAATTAAATTCGTGATATAAAACGATTTTATGCAATCCTTCGTTCAACAATATGAAATGGGGTGCCTATTCTAATACTAGACAACCTAAACGTATGTCAAGATCTAATTATACAAAGTTCAAGATTTTCAAATATAACTATCAAATCTGACATTTAAAAGCAATGTGAAATGACATTTGAGATAACGTGAGTAAAATGACATATAGATATGTGACTGCAAGTAATGTTATATCTTTTATAAACATATAGGTTACAATATTTCACTTAAATACCTGATGGATACGTTAAATTTTGAAGATCACAAATTCATCATGTTCTTTGGACGTAGTACACAGGATAATATCCTACAGAAACATCAAGGCTTGATGTCAGTTGCTTGACTTAAATTGCTGGTTAATATCCTAGTCGCTGAGATGCTTATGATCCTATTTTGCAGGGTATATCACAAGGTTATGTTCAATGTAGAATCTTGATGAGATGTTCTTACTTCAAAATAATTCAAAGGGATCCGGAATCTTCTTTATGAGCGATCCATTAACATAAATCAATTCTTCCGTAATCGTATATATATATATCTATATTCTCCTTATTTGGTCAATATATCCAATGTATTTTATTATACTGCTTCTATGTGATTAATATATGCCCATAAACATTTAATATGTTGAATATTATAGGAATATTAATTAAAATGACTATATTTATGTAATGCAGGTGAAAAACTTCCCAATCAATCAAAATAATAATAATCAATAATCTTGTTTTCCGTCGTCAAGACTCCCATAAGAAATGTTGTAATAGCATAAATCAAATATTCTAAGGAAATTGTACAATGATTTCTAAAATATTATAAAAGATAATATAATAATAAAAATTCACTCACGTAATCTCAATTACAAATTATGAAAATGAAATTCACAGAAAACATGAAAATAACAAAGCTTACAGTAATATGTTCACAAATGAAATAAAACATAGTTGGTTTTAAAAATCCAAAATCTTCGCGGAAATAAGTTAAAGTTAATTTATTAATTAGCAAAACATTAAAATAGATTAAAAATAACATACAATATTAAACGGTATCATGATTTCAAAAACCAATTATGAATTTATTACAAAATTCTTACTATAAAGTAATATTTCACAAATCTGAATATTTTAGATATAACATTCTTGAAACCGATATGCTATTAGTAAAAGAATTAGTTAAAGTAGACAGTTGACTCACAACAATATATATATATATATATATATATATATAAGTAGACAAAGAGTCTTTGCCGTTATAACAAGTATGTAAAATAAAAATTGTTGGGGAATCCGGCAATAAAAACCTTTAGTTAGTCAATTAGAGTCCTTTATTTTTTACCTTATATTTCGCTCTGTAGATTTAGAGCTTCATCAGAGGTCACTTTAATCAAAAGAAATTACAACATTAGCTAATTTAGTCTACTAATTATAAGATTAATACTTACAAAAGCGAAACTATTTTTTGTGAGAGATATAACATTTTTAAAAAAACAAAACCTATAGAGAAACAAGCAGTCCACGTAATACAAATAAAACTTTATATTAATTAAAAATTGTTACTTTAAAAGCTTATTGTTTTTACATATTAAAACCATTTAAAAAATTATTATTTTTTCAACAAACACATCTAAAAAGAAACACACACATAGTAAAGAACTACTTGTCTTGATGTAAATTACATTTTAACAATTCAAGTGTCGACAAGGTAGTGTATTAAATTTTCGAAACCAATGTCATACTCGTATATGCAAAACCTATGATAAAAGTACAGTAGGTAAAAAACAAGCAATGTCAAGGTTAACGATATATATACAGATGTTCAAAAGTTGCGTGCTTAATTTCAATAATGTGCAGGCTACAAACAGGTTAAACTTAATTAAAAAGAAATTGCAAAATTAAAATTATAATCATATGAAAAAATTGTGGAAGGACAAATGTGTTAAATGACATCAATAGAGTTAATATTCTGTGTATTTAGATGACTTGAGTTTTTGATATGAGAAAAAGTCAGTAAAAAGGCATATATTGCGCTTAAATTATTTGTGTCAGATCTGAAATTCATAGCGTGAGGATTATTATTGATCTCAACCATCTCCAAAAACTCCCTACATTTTAAACTATTAACTCTCTGGAGGATTTTAACATTCTCAAAATTTGGGTTGTGGTTGTATTTGATCATATGTGAGGACAAAGCACATCTGCTCTTCCCAGTTCGAACGTCGCTCTTATGTGTGGTAAGTCTGGTTTTTAACCAAGTTGAGGTATGACCTATATAAACTTTGTTGCATTCATTGCAAGGAATGCTATATACAACGTTCGACTGGAAAGGCAAAGGTGTCAAGTCCTTAGTTTTACTAAAATGAGTACGTAACGGATTGTAGTTATAAAAACCCAATTTTATATCGTCTGTGGCGAGGACCCTAGAGAGCCGCTCCGACACCCCCACAATGTAAGGAAATCTGTAATATTTCACAATTTTTGGCTGGTCTTTGTTGGTAAGGTCCGCGCTCTGACCGTAAGTAGCTGGAGTGGAAAAAATGAGTCTGCTAATCAAACCCCGAGGGTAACCGTTGTTTGCAAACATTCCATCCAACAATCGAAGGTTTCGCTGTCTGAAGGAGGGGTGGCTTATCCTAGTCACTCTCCGTTTCATGCCCAGAATGAGGTTTATTTTTTGGCTTTTTGAATGATTGGAGTGGTAGTTTAATAATCTATTAGAATTACTAGGCTTTCTATACCAGTCTATTAATATTCTGTTGCTATCCCTAATGACTTTGGTGTCTAGGAAAGGTACACCACCCCCACACTCGCGTTCAAGGGTAAATTGTATGTCAGGATGGAAGGAGTTGAATATTCCCAAAACGTTGTCTATTTCAGATTTCGGCAAAGCGCAAATCAAATCATCAACATATTTATGTATGAAGGCGAATGTAAATGGTAAAACTTTGAGTATATTATCTAAACAGAAATCCATCACTAGGTTGGCAAGGATCGGGCTGAGCGGTGAGCCCATAGGTAAACCTGAAGTCTGCGTATAAGATTTATTATTAAAACTGAAATAGCTATTGGTAAAAATAAATCTCAATAATGAAAAGAAAGAATCATAAGATAGATTTGTCACATCTGATATCTTATGCCAATGGGTGTTTAGTACATGTAAGACTAAACTAGTTGGTATACTGGTAAATAAAGATACAACGTCTAAAGATATTATCTGGAAGTCATTAGGTAATATATAGTTTTGGTATTTGTCAACAAAGGTGAAAGTATCGTCAATGTCATAAGGACTATTATTTTTTAAGCAATTTGAGAGGATATCCGCAACAAACTTTGATATATTGTAACAAGGGGAGCCCGTGTATGATACAATGCGGATATCCTCTCAAATTGCTTAAAAAATAATAGTCCTTATGACATTGACGATACTTTCACCTTTGTTGACAAATACCAAAACTATATATTACCTAATGACTTCCAGATAATATCTTTAGACGTTGTATCTTTATTTACCAGTATACCAACTAGTTTAGTCTTACATGTACTAAACACCCATTGGCATAAGATATCAGATGTGACAAATCTATCTTATGATTCTTTCTTTTCATTATTGAGATTTATTTTTACCAATAGCTATTTCAGTTTTAATAATAAATCTTATACGCAGACTTCAGGTTTACCTATGGGCTCACCGCTCAGCCCGATCCTTGCCAACCTAGTGATGGATTTCTGTTTAGATAATATACTCAAAGTTTTACCATTTACATTCGCCTTCATACATAAATATGTTGATGATTTGATTTGCGCTTTGCCGAAATCTGAAATAGACAACGTTTTGGGAATATTCAACTCCTTCCATCCTGACATACAATTTACCCTTGAACGCGAGTGTGGGGGTGGTGTACCTTTCCTAGACACCAAAGTCATTAGGGATAGCAACAGAATATTAATAGACTGGTATAGAAAGCCTAGTAATTCTAATAGATTATTAAACTACCACTCCAATCATTCAAAAAGCCAAAAAATAAACCTCATTCTGGGCATGAAACGGAGAGTGACTAGGATAAGCCACCCCTCCTTCAGACAGCGAAACCTTCGATTGTTGGATGGAATGTTTGCAAACAACGGTTACCCTCGGGGTTTGATTAGCAGACTCATTTTTTCCACTCCAGCTACTTACGGTCAGAGCGCGGACCTTACCAACAAAGACCAGCCAAAAATTGTGAAATATTACAGATTTCCTTACATTGTGGGGGTGTCGGAGCGGCTCTCTAGGGTCCTCGCCACAGACGATATAAAATTGGGTTTTTATAACTACAATCCGTTACGTACTCATTTTAGTAAAACTAAGGACTTGACACCTTTGCCTTTCCAGTCGAACGTTGTATATAGCATTCCTTGCAATGAATGCAACAAAGTTTATATAGGTCATACCTCAACTTGGTTAAAAACCAGACTTACCACACATAAGAGCGACGTTCGAACTGGGAAGAGCAGATGTGCTTTGTCCTCACATATGATCAAATACAACCACAACCCAAATTTTGAGAATGTTAAAATCCTCCAGAGAGTTAATAGTTTAAAATGTAGGGAGTTTTTGGAGATGGTTGAGATCAATAATAATCCTCACGCTATGAATTTCAGATCTGACACAAATAATTTAAGCGCAATATATGCCTTTTTACTGACTTTTTCTCATATCAAAAACTCAAGTCATCTAAATACACAGAATATTAACTCTATTGATGTCATTTAACACATTTGTCCTTCCACAATTTTTTCATATGATTATAATTTTAATTTTGCAATTTCTTTTTAATTAAGTTTAACCTGTTTGTAGCCTGCACATTATTGAAATTAAGCACGCAACTTTTGAACATCTGTATATATATCGTTAACCTTGACATTGCTTGTTTTTTACCTACTGTACTTTTATCATAGGTTTTGCATATACGAGTATGACATTGGTTTCGAAAATTTAATACACTACCTTGTCGACACTTGAATTGTTAAAATGTAATTTACATCAAGACAAGTAGTTCTTTACTATGTGTGTGTTTCTTTTTAGATGTGTTTGTTGAAAAAATAATAATTTTTTAAATGGTTTTAATATGTAAAAACAATAAGCTTTTAAAGTAACAATTTTTAATTAATATAAAGTTTTATTTGTATTACGTGGACTGCTTGTTTCTCTAAAGGTTTTGTTTTTTTAAAAATGTTATATCTCTCACAAAAAATAGTTTCGCTTTTGTAAGTATTAATCTTATAATTAGTAGACTAAATTAGCTAATGTTGTAATTTCTTTTGATTAAAGTGACCTCTGATGAAGCTCTAAATCTACAGAGCGAAATATAAGGTAAAAAATAAAGGACTCTAATTGACTAACTAAAGGTTTTTATTGCCGGATTCCCCAACAATTTTTATTTTATATATATATATATATATATATATATATATATATATATATATATATATATATATATATATATATATGTAATTATATATCTTATGTTATTTAAATATCTATACATTTGCTTATCATGCTGACAGTTCCGTATTTTGATCCCTGTCTGGCTGTCCAAGTAGGTTTTCGTGGTTTTCCTTCTCGTTTAAGGCGAATGCCGATAGCTTAACATCTTAAGTCGCTCCACGGGCGCATACGTAATAATAACTCATGTCTTGCGTTTCCTTGTTTTTGTTTATCTATTATAGAATACTAAGGCATGATTTATTATTATTATATTGGAATGTATCTTTGAATAATTTTATCCATAGCAACTACAAATGTATAAGTATGACATTAATATACTGTCATTTATATTTTATATTCCTTGAAAAAGGCATCATTTGCCGAAACATGTAGGATTGTTTTAAATATATACATTTTGAAGTAAAACCACACCTTAAATCGCCAACAAATTGAATTTACCATAACATACAAAGGTCACGAAATAATTATCTATATATATATATATATATATATATATATATATATTTTTATATATATTTTATATGTATATTTTTATTGCCGGATTCCCCAACACTCGTTGTTTTACATACTTGTTTTAACGGCAAAGACTCCTTGTTATATATATTGTGGGGCAGAATTACTCCTTCATTCCAGCTAACTGCGAAAGGAAAGACAGAAATAACATGTAATATAATGGTTAAGATTGGCGAATATAGTTTGTAAAATTAGTATCGAAGTGCAAATAAATTAATATTACGATAACTTTGTACATTTCAAATTAATTTACATTCATTTCAAAATTTAATTTTTAATATTTATTTACTTGTCATTTTCATAATTTAAATTATTAGCGCGAAATTACAGATATATAATTTATCTACATTAAAAATTTGTATCGATACTAGTTAGACACGCCCACATTTCAAATGTAAACTAACCCGCGAAACGGTTATTTTCTTGTCATACATAACACATAACCCTACATTTAAAAACCCAAGTCAACCATTTGAAAATTATTATTTTAATTTTGTTCATAAGTTGGAAACAATACTTTATTTATATTTAAATTAGTATAATATGTAATTTAGAGTAAAATTCGAGGCTATTTCAAAAATGCAAAATAGACTTTGAATGAAATAATTGCCATCGAGCGTCGGTTATAAAATTTTGATTAGAAGTGCTTAAAAAAGTGTGACTCCAAATTTAAAATTAAATTAAAGCAGAAATACCTGAGTTAAAAATTTATAAGTGACCACAAAAGTAACACAATAATTTGGGGTTACTTTTGAAATATATTTGAAGGCGATACCAGCGAAGTTCGGCCAGAAATCGATCTTAGCATCTTTCGATCGAAGACCGGCCCGAGAAAATATTCTACACCGACGAAGCACGCTACCATCAAGATTCCTGCCTTAGACGATGAAAAACAGGTCTTATTAATCAGAATTATTTCAAATAAAGACTTTATAAAACGATTTACAATTAAAATATTTTTTTAAAACCAAATAAAAAACCTCATAATTTTACTTAGAAAATTACATTCCAACATTATTGATGATTGTGAAAGAACTTTAATTTGATAAAAACTGTAGTACTTACCTAGATATATTTGTTCTTTAATTTATATCGTAACTCACTTGAAAATATTCTAACCATTGAAACATAACCTTTGATTTTATTGATTCACACGTGTACGCCATTATAACTTTATTATTTGTCGATAGTCACGTTGTATGTTATTAGTTACAGAAGCCTTATTTAAAATAAACTTTTATATACATTTCTTTAACCAACTCTTTTATTTATGTATGCTTAGCTGGAGAAAACTAAGTTATTTTATTTTACGATTCACTACCATACAATTAGGGGAAAACATATCGACGAGGAGCCTGAAGAGTAAACTTTGCTAAAATTATTCATGCTCACCGACACCTATCTGTAGCCAGGGGTAATACATGTAAGTTGCAGATGATCTAACATTGTGTATTCTATACACTGGCGCCCAATTCAAAGTAGTATAATACTTATATTATTCAATTAATACTATTTATTTCAAATAATATTGTCTTTTATTATTATATTATTATTATATCATACAGATCATTCAGCGTATCTTTACAATATATATATATATATATATATATATATATATATATATATATATATTATGTAGTAGGGCAAGCTTGCGCATAAGAATGCCCTAGTTTTGTGAAATACAGATCATCTTAGTTAGTATGTAAATATTAGAAATTAAGATAATTTTGTAACTGAATTCTTAATCTGTCATCAATAAAGTTAATTTCGCATTTTTAATTGTTCAAAATTAATTCTCATATTCTCATATTATTTATTTATATCTTTTCATTTGCTTTAGTCATTTTATTTCAATATTGTGTACAACCGAAAACATTTTAACTTAATTGATCAATAATAAATGACACATAATCTTTAGAGAGAACTGTACTTTTTCAAACTAAATACAGCGGGAAATATCCCAATCAAAAATTAGCATAATATAAATTTACTAACATTCACATGACAATTATTTATATACTAAAATAAAATATATAATTTTTGTAAGATATCTATATGGTTAGAGTAATTAAATTATCATTTTCACTAAAATTATTAGCGAGATTATATTAAAACATACAAATTAGACGAATAAGAAGTTAGCATTCTAAACAAACGATAGTTAGCGTCATGTTGAAAAATTCCAAAAAAAAGACGCCGACGTATTATTACGTGCCGCTCTGGAAATAAGAAGAAAAATCGTTAAAAAATTAGAAAAACTATACTACGAACATATAAAAATATCACCTGTTTATCCAGCACCTTTTTGACATAGTTTGCGTTTGTCAAGGGAAGATTTTATATTTTTTATTCCCTTGACAAAGGCATCATTGCCGAAACATGTAGGGTTGTTTTAAATATATATACTTTGAAGTAATGAACCAGCCCTTTAATCGCCGACTTATTAAGTTTACCTTATAGATATATATATATATATATATATATATATATATATATATATATATATATTGAAATGATACATATAACAGCACCTACGTTGGGCCGCTAAATGAAATGAAGCGAAAGGCTTCCACGTTCAGCGCCAATTGAAGTGAGACGCTGATGCTTGTAAAACTAAGAACAAAGAGAATATAAACTTAGACAAATAATTTATAAAAGTTGCTGTTGTGTATAGTTTTTTTTAATTCAAATTTTTGGGCGCCATAAGTAATAATATACTTAATTTGTTCAACGCTATCTGGGTATATAATTGATAACCCGCTAGCAGTCGAAGAGCGTGAGAACTATAAATTATTAATTAATATAGGATCTTCGTCGGTCTGTGCTTACCCCGTGAGAATAATACTATTATAAAACAATCTATCTTGTAAAACTCCACAATTAAACACTAACAAATAAAAGATAAAATTAAGAAAATCAAGAAGTAAAAATTTATTACCGTAAAAATAGTTATCTGTAGCAAGTTTAAAATAAAGATAAGGCAACTGTAATATTACGTGAATTCTGAACTATATGATAAAAAAAAACGGTATTACGTAATAATGCACATGTGTTACATAATATAGAAAAATGGTTGTGAACAATACAAGTAGTGCAAATAAATATCGAATGTTGCTTAAAATTAACACACAAAAGGTAAGTTATATATTCTTTTTATAAGGATTCTGAAAGAATGAATGTGATATTTAAATAGATGTTTTGAAATGTATAAATTTACGTTTTATATTCTGATGTAAACAATGTTTAAATTAAGTGTTTGATTATAAATAAATGTTGACTTTTAAATAAAGTTCTAGGAGATATTGGATATTGGAAGGAACCTGGTTATTTCTCTGTATATGTGGATCTGGTATTTGGTCAGGAACGTCGTTATAGGGCTGGATCAAAGTTCGGCAGCACCTTGTCGAAGTATATGCGACGATATCGGTCAATGGCTCTCGTCGGTCCGATGGTGTTCCAATTGCGAAAATGATGCTCTGCTCAATAATTCCGTTATTCAACGTGATACTGGTCCAAATTATATCTCAAAAGTTGAGCTTGATTTTAAGGTATCAAATGTATATAAATTTTATAGGTTTTAACTGATTTTAAATTATGATTTTAAATAAAACTTTTACTTGAGTCAGAAATACGGGCATTTGTTGTAAGTATTTTATCGGAGAGCCCGCCGCTAGCTTTCTTTTATTTCCAAAGCCTTTTTAATTTTCACTAAAAAGCCTCGACGTTTTAATCTTTGTTACATCAACCAAAATATAAATTTATACAATATTTCAGTATTAATAGGTTTTTAAAATTAGCGGAATAATTATCAAGTATATTAAATTTCATTCTAAACATAGGTTAAGTAGTTGTTTACACCCTAAAAATCGCATTCGCGGAACTATGGTATTTTAAAATAGGTGGGCGTGGCTAACTAGCATCGTTCTTAATGTGAATAAAGTAGCTGTCTGTAATTTGAAGCGTAAAATTTGAATTTTGAAATCGAAATGTAAAAATATAAAAAGATAAGTTAAGAAAGAAAATAAGTAAATAATAATTTATTCACATCTCGACACTAATTTCACATAATTACGTCCCTCAATTTTAGCTATTCTATACAATGTGTATTATATGTATATTGCTGGTGCATAACTGCTTTTTCCATTATAGGAGCTGTTATTTGAGTGCAATATGCCTCACAACATTATCCCCGTGAAAAGAAAATTGAAAGGAATTGAGGATTTTTCTTTTCCTTGATAAGAAGAATGAAAAAAGAACATCAACTTGCATTACTTTCCTTGTTATGTGTCAAAAATACTATCTTTTTAAAAAAAACAAATATATCTAAATATTTAAATTATTTAAGAATATGTAATTCTCTTTCATAATATAAGTAAAAAAATGAACTTCAACTATTGTTAATTCTTGTTTTGGTAATTTAATTCATCTCTTTCTTTTTAGTTAATATATGTCTTGTTTTTTTTTTTTTTTTAATTGCACTTTATTCATAAGATTATATTAATTTGTATAGTTATGTAGGATAATCATTTTTATTTTGCTTAATTATTTTATTGATTCGAAATATGTTTTGTAGTATTGATATTATTTGTTCGAGCTGTAACATACCCATTAAACTATCTTTAAGATCGTATCGACTTGTATATAGAATATTAGCATAATTTATTCTTTTAAGTAATCTTGTAACGTGGTGATATGATATCTACCTTTTATATAGCCAGTTTCTTCTTTCATGAGTTCATAAGTGTTGTTACCTAGTATACGCCTTATAACATATGGACCTAGGTAAGGTTTTAATAATTTACCCATTATTTTGTTTTTTAAGTTAGATACCCTCAAGTTTATAACAATTACTCTGTCTTCAATGTTTTGCTTCATATGTTTTGTACTTCTTATTAACAGTGTTTCTTTTACTTTCCCATTTTGTTTTCTTAGCAATTAATTTTTCTCTCACCTCTAGTAAGTGTTCATTTATATTAAGGCCTTCTGAATCTGTCCATGGTCTTTGTGGTAGTTGTCCTGTGAAAATTGTTATAGGACAATGATGATGGACTGTACTGGGTGTATTGTTAATAGTAAACTCGATTTGAGGAAGGTATTTTGCCCATTTATTGTGGTTTTCGTGCAATAAAATTCGTAGATATTTTAATGTTTCTCTTACGTATCGTTCGGTTGGGTTACCCTGTGGATATCGTATGGATGTATAAAATGTTCGGATGTCATGTGAGTGTAAAAAGTCTTTGTATCTGTCGTTTGTAAAATACGTCGCATGGTCAGATAAAATTGCTAAAGGTTTGCCATATTGTGTAAAATAATCAGTTAATGCTTGTAAAACAGTATTAGTGTTGCACTTTTGAGTAGGAATGAGTTTGATAAATTTAGAAAATATGTCGCAAATCACTAAGATGTTTTTGTATCCTTTGGTACTTGGTATTAAATTGGATAAAAAGTCTATTGATACAAGTTCAAGTTTATCGTAAGTTATGATATTATGGCTGATGTTAGTGTTTGTAAAATTTTTATCTTTTGCTAGTTCACAAGTTCGACAATGTTTGATAACGCTTTTTATAATTCTTTCGTCATTAATGCAATAGAAAACTTCCCTGAATAGTAACCAACATTTCCTTGCTCCAATGTGGGTATATGTTTGATGTATATAATTAGTTATTTCTCTAGTATGAATTTCATTGGTAACATATACTGTATTTTTACCTATCAGTTTTGTTATTAAATCGTCTTTGATTGACATGCCTTTGAATGTTCCTACATTTCGCAAGTGATGGTGTATCTCATTAAATTCTGGACCTGATTGTATGTGTAATAGTTTATTTCTAGAAAATATACCTTGTCTTTGTAGTTGGACTAGATTTATACAAATATTCTGTCTTAACATCCCCGTCCTGTCTTGTCAGTGCATCAGCGGTAATCATGTCTTTTCCTGGTTTGTAGACTATGTTGAATTCATACTGTTGTATAAGCAGTGTCCATCTATATATTCTGCTGTTATTCAATTTGCAATTCATGATATTAATCAATGCTTTGTGATCTGTCTCGAGAGTAAATGTTTTACCGATAAGATAATATCTTAGTTTGGTTAATGCAAAAACGATAGCTAACATTTCTTTCTCCGATATCGTATATCGGGTTTCACAAGCTTTGAGAGTTCTAGAGATAAAATATATAGGTGTTTCAATGTTGTCTTTTATTTGTATAAGTTCAGCTGCGATTGTTTGGTGGGATGCATCTGTTCGGACAATAAATGGTAATGAAAAATCTGGGTGATGTAATTTTAAATTTTCAACAAAATTTTCTTTTAAATGTATAAAACAGTTCTCATATTCAGGCGTCCAAGTCCATTTCTTACCTTTCTTAAGAAGCTCTAATAAAGGTATCGTTTTCTCGCTATAGTTGGAAATAAACTTGCGATAATAGTTTAACACCCCCTAAGAAACTTCGTAAGGTTTTTAAGTTCCTTGGTCTTGAATAGTTTTTAATTTCATCCAGGCGTGTAGGATCTAATAAGATATTTTCCTGATTTATAATATAACCAAGATAGTTTATTTCATGTCTGAAAAATTGACATTTTGCTAGGTTCAGTTTCATACCTTGCGATGTTAATGTACTTAGGATAATGTTTAGGTGTTGTAGGTGTTGTTCTATGCTTTCTGAAAATATTATAATATCATCCAAATAATGTAAGGCATAGTCGTCGTATCTGTCTAATATTTGGTGAAGAAATCTGATAAGGGCGGCTGGTGAAGTTTTCAAACCAAACGGACATACTCGAAATTGGTAGACAATACCATTTACTATGAAACCACAGTACTTTCTTGATTCGGGTTCTAAATTAATTAACCAAAATGCATTCTTGAGATCCTACTTGCTATAAATTTTCTTGTTTCCACACTTAGTTAATAAAATATCTATATTTTGAGGCATTTCAAACTCGGGTTTAATTCTTTTATTAAGCGCTCTCGCATCTAAACAAATCCGCAATGATAAATCTTTCTTCTGGACGATGACTATGGGGTTTATAAAATATGTGTTAGACCTTTCTATGATTCCTGTTAGTTCTAATCGTTCTAATTCATGACTAACTCTTTGTTGGTAATTATATGGGATTGGATAATTTTTACTAAATAATGGTTCTTCATTATCAATTTTGATTGGATGTTGATATCCTTTAGCGAATACAATGTCGTTATTAATCAAAGTTATGTTTTTATGTAAAATTGCTATTAAATCCGGTATGACTGTTGGATAGGGTATATTTAATTCATATATTAATTCTTTAATATCTTCCAAATTATTAATTGTCTTTATTGTCTGTTTCTCAATTCTAATTTCCACTTCATCTCCTCCCTCGTGACTATTAATCGTTCCTTGCAAATCGTCCATTTTCTTCATTCCAATATTAATAATTAAATCATTTATATTTCCTTCTGTTTCTCTATCAATATTCCACTCCTTTTCTCTGCTGTAGCACGGTGCATTTTCTAATAATATATTATTAATTTCTTTCATCAACACATCTCTTTTATATAAATTATATCTTTTTATTTCTTCTTCTGATAACTGTTTCTTAATTATAACTTTATTATTATTTATGTTTATTATACCCTGTTCAAAATCTAATATCATCTTCAATTCTTTAATGTTGTCAATGCCTATTATGCAGTCATATTGTAATTTCTCGATTATATAACAATGAAATAAATATTTGGATTCTTCAATAAATATCTCAGCACATAACTGTTTTGTTACGGTCCCCATTCTTTTACCATTAGCTGCTACTATGTCTGTCCTTTTAATTTTTACTAATTTGTTTTCATATCCCCGTATGAGTTTTGCTATTTCTGCTCTTAATAAGGTGATTTCAGCCCCTGTATCGATTAAACAATTCAAATTTATGTTGTCAAATTTTAGTTCGATAATGGGTAGAGTGTATATTTTGGATATTGGATCTCCTGTGTCTTCTATAAAAATGAATTCTTCTGGCGGTTGGTAAAAAGAAATATTCTGGATCTTATGTGGTATGTTACAGTCGATTGGTATTAATTTTGTTGAATGGATGGGCCTGGTTTCGGGTCTGCATATATATCGACTGGCAAAATCGGCGTTTTTTTTCCACATCCTCCATATTCGAACGCATAGGAGAGGCAGATCTATGACGTCTGTAATAATTGTTTACTCGACCTCGACCACGATTGCGAATGTTGTTGTATTCTCGTTCTGGTCGTTGGAAAGTTTGTGTCTGATTGTTATTATAGTTATTTCTATTAGAGTCATTATTTCGATTGTTGTTGTTGTGATAAGTATGGCTCATGTGTCTTGTGGGTTGAAAATTGAGATTTGGCCTGTTCTGTGTATTATACTGGTTATTTCTGTCATTGTTTGTGTTAAAATTGCCATTGTTGTTATTATAATTGTTGTTGTTGTTATTAAAATTATTATTATTATATGGTCTTGTTGTATTTTGATATCTATTATTATTGAAATTGTTGTGTCTTGGAGGTGGTAAATTTGTATGACTATTATTTGTATTATTTGGCGGGTAATTATGATTATTCTGTGTACGATAATTCAATTGTTGTTGATGATTGTTTTCTGAGAAATCATCCAATCGTCGCAATATTGCTATGAGGGAATCCATATCTGTCACCGTTTGACAAATTATGGCCTGCGTGTCAGTATAGATAAAATGGTTAACAATTGCCTGGCGATCATAGATTCCTCCATATCATTTATGTGCTTACATTGGTTAAAGATACGAGAAGCATATGTTTCTCTAGATATTTGACCTAGTCTGTATTTACCAGTAAGTAATCGTATCTTTGCCCTATTTTGCTATGTCTCAGCCCAATAATTTCGTGTAAAAAGAATAACAAATTGATTGAGTGTGAGACAGTGATCCTCAATCCGTTGAAGTTGAAACCATTCCTGAGCACTATTTCGAAGGGTTGCACGAATTACCTCCAACTTCTGTTTCTCCTCGGTGACGTCTTCCAAATAACGTAGTATACAATTAAGATTCGTCATAGGGTGAACTCTAGTGATATCCCCGTCAAATTGAAGTAAATTATCTATCTTAATTGAATGACTGTTAGCATTAATATAATTTATTGGTATCGAGTAATTTTTTATTTTATTTTCTAATTGTTTTATATTTGTTTGAGTATTAGTGTAATTTTCTTGGTTAGTTGTCATTATTATATCTAGGTTTTGTTTAACATTGTTTATTTCCTGGTTGTAATTATCTTTGCATAGATCTATTTGAGAGTTGATATTTTGGTTAAGAGTTATTTTTAATTGTTCCGTATTGTCTTCGTTTATTTTGTTAAAGTTTGTTAATTTAGTGTTGAATAAAGTGTTATTTTCCGAAATCATTTTGTTTACGTTCTGCTGTATTTCTAAAGTATTTGTGTTTATTTTTTTTTGAGTTATATCAAAAATTTCGTTTGTAGTGGCATCTAATTGTTTTGCCCATTGTAAATTTTGAAGATTGACGGTTTCGTCGAGTTTAATCAGGTATTTTAATTCATTTTCTTCCATAGCTTTTTGTGCGATGGACATCTCGGCTATTTTTCCCTCTAGGTCTATTTTAAAAGCACTTAATTTGTTGTCAATATTAGCATTATTAAGTTCGAATTTCTCATTTATTTTTTGCATGTTTGTTTCTAATTTCGTAGTTAAATTAATACTTAGGTTATTTAATTCTTGTTTCATATTAGCATTACTTGTATCTAATTTGTTATTCATGTCAATGTTATTAGTATCTAATTTGTTATTCATGTCGATGTTATTATTATCTAATTTGTTATTCATATTATTAAGGTCTTGTTTTAACTCCGTATTGTCCTGTTTACGGTCATTATTATTACTTTTTAATTCATTATTCATATTAGTTATTTGTGTCATCATTGCATTTAACATCTTCATCATGGCACTGTTATCTGGAGCACTTACCTCTTCGGAACCTGAAGTTTGAGCAACGGAAACGTCTCCCTGCTCTGACCTACCCTCATCTGCGTTGTCTTTCGTTGACTTAGATCGATGTCTGGTGTCCATGTTAATATTTAATTTAATTTAATTGTTTAAATAAATGTAAACTATTTATTTATTTTGGAAATTGATAAGAATTTAGATAATAGATAGCAAAGAAGTATTAATTTAGATATCTCTCAAAATAATTATTAGGCACACTCAAATGATATAAATATATTAGGTAAAAATAATAATAAGTACCCACAAGTTGATCGTCTCTTTCACTAACCTTTTGTTCCTGTATGTCCCTGTTAAAGTTGAGGATCCCTCGTGAAATATAGTATTGATTACGCTTACAATGGAAAATCAATCATGCAATACAGTACACAACAATACTCATATGTTCAATACCCTTAAATTTATCTTACAGTTTACTTTATTTTATTTTTTTTAATTACTTGTTAAAGCTTAAATTGTGTGAGTTTTTTTAAAATTTACGGGATAATAGCTGGCCTTCACGTTGTTGGTGCCAATTGAAATGATACATATAACAGCACCTACGTTGGGCCGCTAAATGAAATGAAGCGAAAGGCTTCCACGTTCAGCGCCAATTGAAGTGAGACGCTGATGCTTGTAAAACTAAGAACAAAGAGAATATAAACTTAGAAAAATAATTTATAAAAGTTGCTGTTGTGTATAGTTTTTTTTTTAATTCAAATTTTTGGGCGCCATAAGTAATAATATACTTAATTTGTTCAACGCTATCTGGGTATATAATTGATAACCCGCTAGCAGTCGAAGAGCGTGAGAACTATAAATTATTAATTAATATAGGATCTTCGTCGGTCTGTGCTTACCCCGTGAGAATAATACTATTATAAAACAATCTATCTTGTAAAACTCCACAATTAAACACTAACAAATAAAAGATCAAATTAAGAAAATCAAGAAGTAAAAATTTATTACCGCAAAAATAGTTATCTGTAGCAAGTTTAAAATAAAGATAAGGCAACTGTAATATTACGTGAATTCTGAACTATATGATAAAAAAAACGGTATTACGTAATAATGCACATGTGTTACATAATATAGAAAAATGGTTGTGAACAATACAAGTAGTGCAAATAAATATCGAATGTTGCTTAAAATTAACACACAAAAGGTAAGTTATATATTCTTTTTATAAGGATTCTGAAAGAATGAATGTGATATTTAAATAGATGAGTAGAGGATCTCAGCCGATTCTGGAACCTCCTCAGAGTGACCTTGACCTTGGTGTATGTTCGGTCAAGGTCACTCCGAGGAGGTTCCAGAATCGGCTGAGGCGGAGGGAGGTTGCAACAACAAGGCTACTGAGGAAGTTCTCGAATCAAGAGGTATGAGACGAAGGGAGGGTGAAACACCACGGTCACTGAGGAGGTTCTAGGATCAAGATGACCTTGACTTTGAGACGACCTCGAGAAAACCTTGACCTCAACCTTATGACAACCTTGACCTTGAGACGACATAAAGCTAGGTGAGGTTATATAACCGAGGAGGTTCTATAAAAATAAATGAGGTTGCAACGACTAGCACATCGGGTTGGTTTTTGCACATAATTGTAGGTAGGGGTTATTGGTATTGCATATAAAGGGAGATTATTCGAAACAATTGTTAGTATTAACAAGTATGTCTAAACGTAAGGTTGCTGTGATGGAAAAACCATCCTGTTCCCAACATATTTGGGAAAGAAGTGATTTGGAGGAAGGGGAGAATGCTGAGGAAGCGTTTTGGAGAGATATTGAGTTGGATCCCAGATTTGAAGAATTATTAAATGGGATGAGTGATCCCAAAACATATATTGTGAATGGTGATTTTGGTGAAAGGTATCAACCGCTGAAAAGTTCATGGAAAATTATATGAGGGAACCAATTTGGAAAGTGCCATTAGTAGGAGAGAGGTTTTTCTTTTTAAATAAAAGTTATTCCAAATGGATAAGCATTGGTTTCTCTCCATTGCAGAATATGGAGTGCATGTTAAAGCTTGTTGGTGTAAAGAAGTAGTGTGTGTGTTTGGACGTAATGGAATGGGGTTGGTTAATTGAAGAGATTGTACAGTTGAGGGATCGATTCGAGTGTAAGAATGCAGTGTTTCCTACAATTTGCGGGATGCATATGCGAATATCGCGAGAGGTAATCGACGGGTCGACAGCAGTTGTGAAGATAGAAAAAGGTGGGGAATATGTGTATTTGGCATATGAAGGGATGTTGGAATTGTTGCGATTGAAGGGAATATTAAAGTGTCGTTTGGCAGTTTTAGAAGGCATGCAATATAATGTATGGTATAATAATGTGGTGCGAAGTTTAGCTGAAAGTGATGAAGAAATAGAATTGACAATAACGAAAATGTATCATGGAGTTGTGTCAGAATTTGTATGCATACTAAGGGAGTTAGTCACATATTGGCCAAAGAAATTATCAAATGATGTGAATTATTTAAGAATGAATAATGGAAAAAGTTGTACAGTTTGATAATAAAAAAATTAAATTATTGTTATTTTTTATTATTAGATATAGGAGTTAGCTATATAATACTCTCTATAGATTTAATAAGCAAGCTAAATTGAGTATATATTTATAAACCGCATTGGCGTTGCGTTGTTTGTCATTTCACAAGTTGTTGATTCATGAGAAAGATCAATAAGATTACACTAAAAGGTTGTGATGGTATTGAAAAGTGGTAGTTCAAATCGGACAGTAAGAAGGAAAGGTAGTGGGCTACTGAATACCGTGATTAATAAATTACCAGTAGAGTTGCATATACCGGGTTATAGTTTTTGTGGTCCAGGGACGAAATTAGAAGAACGATTACAGAGGGGTGATAAGGGTGTCAATATTTTGGATGAGGCTTGTAAAGAGCATGATATATCTTATGCTCAGTCAAAGGATTTATTAAAGAGGCACGAAGCGGATGAGAAATTGTATAAAAAGGCCGTAGAACGAGTGAAAAGTAAAGACGCGAGTGTAGGAGAAAGATTAGCTGCTACTGTGGTTACCATTGCTATGAAAGCTAAAACGAAATTGGGTATGGGTTCGAGGATACGACGTAAAGATATGAGGAAAGGTAGTGGTAGAAAGTATATGAGGAGTAGAAAAGGTGGAGCTATATCATTTTTGCAAGCTATGAAGAATGCTCGAAATGCTATAAGACGAATTGGGAGGAAAAAAGGTATTTTAGAAAATGCGAGAGTTGCATATCAGAGTTTAATGAAGTCGGGGAAGAAAATAAAATTTCCAAAGTCTAGAGTAATTCCAATACCGAGAAAAGGTGGATTTTTACCATTAATTCCATTATCGCAGCATTAGGTGCTTTGGGATCGTTGGGTGGGGGTGCTGCGGCAATTGCCAAAGCAGTAACATCTGCAAAAACTGGAAGGGATCAGTTAGAAGAAGCAAAACGACATAATTTGGCTATGGGGTCAAAATCTGGGAGTGGTTTATATGTAAAACCATATAAGCAAGGTTGTGGTGTATCTGTGGGAAGTGGTCTATACGTAAAACCATATAGAACTGGTTGTGGAGTTTATTTGCCGAATAGTAAGGGTTCAAAAAACGATTAAGTAGTTTATCTCGTAGGCCTTTAACAGAAATAGATTTGTGGAAGTATGTTAAAAGGTGGAGAATTGGAAAATTTCGGGGTATATTTAGTATAGACGTTTTACCTAGACTTATATATAAAAATGAGAAAGGGATAATTAACTTGGATGATGACATTGGGGGAGGTGTGATAACGCAATGCAATTTGTGTGTATGCAAACAATCTCAACCAGGTCACAGCCTCGTTCCCGTAACGCAAGTGTAACGCGTGTTACAAATACGTCCTCGCTCACGCGAGTTGTTTGCAAACACAAGCTGCATGTCAGGGTTGTATAATATTCCCTAAGTAGTACGAGGATGATCTGATGGATATATAACGAGAGTAATGCAAGAGACAGACATTCTCATTCAGAGTCAGAGATTCAGTCTACATACTAGTTAGTAAGAATGTATATATTTGTTATGCAGTTTTTAAGTGTTGTTATGTATTAAATATATGTTACCCGAACTATGTGTATCATTTAACGGGACAACGATAGCTGCGTGAAGGCTCAACGATGTAGCCCTCAGGACCAGGCTAACATCACGTGGCGTCCTGCCACGAGGTGCGCTAAACGGCACTAATATCACATGCCGATCCTCCAGGCACCTAAGGCCCCCCACCGTTAGCACATGGCGATCCTACCTGTCCACACCACTAGATGGCTCTGCCAGCCATCTAAGGCCGAAAAAGACCAAGTGGAAATTCGGAACGGACCAGGAAAAAAAAAAAACCTACAGTTTAGCAGGTCAAAACCAAGAGGATGGCAACAAGGAACGGAGGAAACAGAAGCTCCACACGAAAGAAGAAACGCAGGTATTCTTTAAAATAAATTTAACAAAGACAAATATTACGGTGTATAAAAATAAAGTGCAAACTACATACATTTCGCGAGTGAAAATGTTTATTCGTATTATAAGAGACAATAATATTGATTTAATGCATGCATACCAGGTTATTTATATTTATGTCTACTTACGCAAGAATGCAAAAGTTGCAAAGTGCGTACCATACGTTGCTTTATGTAAAGGTCAAGTTTATTTAAAAATTAATATGTACTACGTAACTTAAGATGTTACATTTCGGCCGTACACTTCGCAATTTTGTTAATAAACGCAAAAGTTTAAGTATATTTTTTTTTGTTTAGAAGGCGCATATATATATATACAATATGTTATATTTTTTCATAAGTTTAATTACGTGCATAAAAAATGCATGCGTTGTACTTTTTAATAAGCGCCATATATTGCATAGTTTACAAACAAAATTATAAACGATAACTTGTATATTTAAACTAATCGCGAGTAAATAAACATCGAATTCAAAATAGAATATGTATAGTTTAATAATACTGGAGTCAAGTTCGCTTATAAGAATGCAAACACATCATTTATTTCTAAACGACGATACTTGGCATTGAATATAGTGCCGACGCATTCAAAAGTTCGCAATAAAAGAGAATAACTTTAAATTAATAGAAGAAACCAATATACGAGGAGTAGCATATTAATTTTATTGGTAAAAATTCCGAAAATTTGTCACAAATGCCTCAGAAGTTGATTCCAATGCCATAACGGTTAGTAACGGGACAATACGATAGCATCCTAATCACGTCTGGAGCCCTATAAAGACGACAGAGACCTATCGATTGTACCTTTACGACACCAACAACAGTGCAACCTACAGGACAGATCATCCTAGAGTTGTGGACTTGGCGAAAACGTTAACAAACCGAATCAGACGAACTTCAAAGTAGGAGAAAGGCAAAAAGACTCCAATTCGCCCCTAGGTCGTGACGAAGCAAGCATGCGCTTCCAGGAAGTGGTCCTGCACGACAAAAAACGCTCTCAGAATTTTTTTTTTAGAGACAGTTATAACAAAAGTGTGTTTTGTTAACTGGTCTCAAGTTTTTCTAGATTGAAGAAAAGGCTTACAGCATAAGGGCATATCCGCTGCACGAGCTCCCTTACTGTAGTCAGAATAAGCTTCAAAAGATAGTTCTGCGCAGGAACATGACAGACACGAAATATGTGCTGTCCAGGGAAATACACGAAAGAGTGATTTCCAGAATAATTTTTTCCATGGAGGAAAATAGATAGAAAAACGGAGAGTCGATTTATTTTAAAGTATGGTTGGAAAGGGAGCATAAGAATTGGGAGCAAGCAATCATGCACAAAATTGAAGACAAACAATCAAGTATAAGGAATCGAAAACGAACAATCAAAGCAAAGAGTTAAGACAAACAAGCGAACATGAAGAATTCAAGACAGAGAATCGAATGCGAAAAATTAGAAATTAGAGGCAAGAATTGCAAATACGAAATAAGTCAACTATTAGATATATACGAACTCATGATATAGGAATAAAATACTAAAAAGCGAACAGACTAACAAGATTGAGACAGTGTACAAATTACAAAGGCCCGATTATTGATTATTAATTATTATTATTATTTTGCAACAATGTAAAAACGTACTATGTAGCAGTACCTTGAAAATTTATTTAAAATTTTAGTGTATTATTGTATTGTATTGTATTTTTGTATTGTATTATTGTTAGAATAAGTGTAAATATGTTAGTAGGAAATAAGAAACTTGTATACATGTAATAAATAAGCAACTATTTTTAAGGTTAATAGTATATGTCATATTTTTAGTGATCACCGTACTACAAGAATAAGAAAGGTATAGATTTTAACATAAGAAAAACAAACACCTCAGCGTTATTTTTCTTAACCCCCAGGGAGGGTGGTGTGATAACGCAATGCAATTTGTGTGTATGCAAACAATCTCAACCAGGTCACAGCCTCGTTCCCGTAACGCAAGTGTAACGCGTGTTACAAATACGTCCTCGCTCACGCGAGTTGTTTGCAAACACAAGCTGCATGTCAGGGTTGTATAATATTCCCTAAGTAGTACGAGGATGATCTGATGGATATATAACGAGAGTAATGCAAGAGACAGACATTCTCATTCAGAGTCAGAGATTCAGTGTACATACTAGTTAGTAAGAATGTATATATTTGTTATGCAGTTTTTAAGTGTTGTTATGTATTAAATATATGTTACCCGAACTATGTGTATCATTTAACGGGACAACGATAGCTGCGTGAAGGCTCAACGATGTAGCCCTCAGGACCAGGCTAACATCACGTGGCGTCCTGCCACGAGGTGCGCTAAACGGCACTAATATCACATGCCGATCCTCCAGGCACCTAAGCCCCCCCACCGTTAGCACAGAGGTACTCATTGGGTAGCATACAAAAAAAATAATCATGTGGTCGAATATTTTGATAGTTACGGTGATTTAAGACCTGCAGTTGAAGTGGAAAAGTATTTATTATCGAATGGTGGTGGTGTTATATGTTATAATTATAGAAGATATCAGAGTATTAACAGTGAAAATTGTGGTCAGTTGTGTTTATTGTTTATGAAGGGTGTTATTGAGTAACCTATGTGAAATAGGAACTAGTACTGGTGTGTAGTATTATACGAAAGAGGTGTGAAATTCTTGTTAAAATGGGGAGAGATAGTAATGGAAGCATCAGTAATATGGCTTTAGTGATATCTGGGAAGGGATCAGTTGTGGATTGTGTCTTAATCCCCCAATACACTTAGATGGCGAATATGAAATGTTCATGATAAGTTTGCAAACATATAATACTGTCCCTAATGTCACATCTACAAACAATGTATTTCGATATACTGAAGCACTGGACAAAATGGATTTTGATTGGACAGATATAATTATTCCAGTTGGAACTTATGATATTCAAGATTTGGAGAAATACATTAATTAGAAACTACAAGCCAATGAAGGTGGTAAAAATTATTTTACTTTGGATGCCAATAGTAATACTATGAAGGTGCATATGAAGGCTTCCGTTGATGTTAATTTTTCAATAGATAATTCAATTGGTCCTTTATTAGGTTTTAATAAGAAAGTTATACTAGCCAATAAAACAGTAATTAGCGATAAGGTGGTCGATATAAATAGAGTAAGTGCTATCGATATTATGTGTAACGTGGTTGACGGATCATATATTAACGGTGAATTATCACATGTTTTATATCACTTTTATCCCAATGTTGCACCTGGTTATAAAATAATAGAGGTTCCACAAGATAAAATTTATATGCCAGTGAACACTAATGTATTATCTCAAATTATTATTCAAGCTGTAGATCAGACCGGACAATTTATTGATTTAAGAGGTGAGGAATTGACCATATATTTAAGGTTGAGGCGAATTAATTGAGTTTGGAGAAGAGCGCCTTCAATATTTTAGTGGGGATATTAATAATAGACAAACATTATTTGTAGAGACGAAGATAGGGTCGGACGTGTAATTGATATACGCAGTAGCAGACTGGGATATTCAATATTGGGTTGTGGAACAGTTTAAAGTTAAATAATTACAAATGAGGAGTAGCGTCTTTAATAAACTGCGCACTAGGGGAGGGAATTGCAGATACAAAATAATGAATAAGTTATGGCGGGTAGTTGGTGGGGTGAGGGTGCGTAATCGATTAACCAATGAAAATAGGAGTTTCTTGAGTGGCATAGGGTATGAAGTTTTGGTGTAGATAAAGTAAATCTTCGAGCAACTGTGGTATGGGGATTATAAGTTAATAATTGGAATAAAGAGAGGATTAAATTTAGTATAAGAAAAGACTCGATCGTGATAAGTTTAACGAGACTGTTTGCATCAAGTTTTCAATAGATATGGAAGTTTTGGATGTTTTAAGGAAGGTGCGTGTCGATAATTCTATCGTTGGGATGGAATTTCACAATCACATACCATTTGGTTCTCCAAAATATGGGAATAATGACGAGATCAGGATTGTGGCGCCGGAAATAGATAGATATACTTTACCATCAGAGTCAGAACTATTAATTGAGGGAAAGTTACGTCTGGCAAGTGATGAGAGTAAGAATAGTGCTACAGCATTTTTAATTTATAATGCAGGAGCTTTTATGTTTAGTAATATTAGATATGTTATTAGCGGAGTGGAGGAGGATGAAGTGAGAAATGTTGGTATAACATCAACTATGAAAGGATATTTCCCATATAGTCCAAGTTTTGCTAATCAATTGGAAAATTCTGGTTGGGAATTCGCGGCGGGGAAGGCTCCAGTGCTAGATAACAAAGGGAATTTTAGTTTTTGTATCCCATTGAAGATGTTAATGGGATTTGCAGAAGACTTTAAGCAAGTTATTATGAATGTATCCCAGGAATTAGTTCTAAAAAGATGTGCTGATGATAATGATGTCATATTGAATTCAGTTACCACGGAGAATATTAAGTTAATAATTGATTCTATTGTGTGGAGGATACCACATGTTAAAGTTGGGATGAGCCAGGAATTGGCTTTAACTAAGTTAATTACGAAGAATCATATAATGGAAATGTTCTTTAGAGGTTGGGAAATTCATGAAAATCCAGGAATTCCCGAGACAACTAAACATAGTTGGGCCATTAAAACAGCTCCACATTTAGAAACGCCAAGATATATAATTTTGGGTTTTCAGACAGGGAAGAAAGGAAAAATAGAAGCAAATATGAGTAGATTTGATGCCATTAATTTAACTGATATGACTTTTTATTTAAATGGTAAAAGATACCCATATGAAAATGTCAGAGTTGATTTTGATGATAATCGAGTAGCAGTGTTATACAATATGTATTCTAGGTTTCAACAATCTTATTATGATCGAATATAGTGAACCGATGCTTAAATTAAATAATTTTAAGTTGTGCCCATTAGTTGGCATAGATTGCTCACATCAGGAAGATGCAATACATAGAAGTGGTGTGGAAGTTAGAATAGAATTTAGTACGAAAGATAATGTGCCAAAGGATACGGTTCTATATTGCTTGATTTTGCACAATAAATTGTATCAATACTCACCGTTTATTAAGGTGGTACAGTGACAGTACTAGAGAACTAATATTTAAAGTGGTGTTGTATAAGTAGTAGATTCAGTTCGAAGTTGGTGTTAGTACGAGAAGTTTCTTTGGTGGTGAAAGATATTGAACTTGACAGATACAAATATGTGGAGCTCCTACTTGACAGATAGAAAATATATCATAATAGATTTTCAATGGTATCGGTTTAATAATTACAGTTTGATGTCAAAAGAATTGGCCACTTGTGATAGTGAATTTAGGAGGAGTCATTTTGTGTTTAAACCGGTATTGAGCTTCGGTGTATTAACTGAAGAAGATCACCGTGTAGCGAAATATGCATTCTGTCATCATCGCGGGTTAAAGTGGGAAGACGGTTATGCATCAGCGAGTAATTTTAATGAAGTAATTAAACGGTTGTGTAGAGGAGTGGATATTGTGCTTGTTAAAGGTAGAGAAAAATTGGAATTTTTGAAGTGCATTATAGATAAACGAATAATTGATTTAGTCGATGCGAAAAAAATAAGGAAGGGAGAAGCAAGTTGTAGTTTCCACGTTGGTAATTATGTGGTGTGCGCTCTAAGTAATGTGGAACGATTGCATAAGTTTATTGAGGAGAATAAAAAGACAAAAATAAAAGTAACATTATAATCTTTGAAATGGGTTGTGTGTGGACTCTCATGACAAATTATGTTGTGAGTAGGGTAGGTAGTGTGATAAGGCGATATGAAGTTGATGGATCATTTGCCGCGGTGGAAGATAGTGACTTAGTTTATATTCCAAAAACATATTTGATGTGGAATGTTAGAAGCTTAGATTTAGAATATATTTGGAATCGGCTACCGAAAAGTTATCATGAAGATATAGACTTAATTAGATGTAGACCATGTGTGAGTCATTATAATGTGTTTGGGGATACTATCGATGGGGTAATTAGGAGAAGAGATTGCAGCGTGTGTAGATGTAGAACTAGTATTTCATTATCTGGAAGTTAATGCTCGATTGTAACGAAATTATAAAAAATATTTAGATATAAGTACAATACCGATATATGAACATATGTTTGCATAGTTGTATATTTAAAATAAAGAAGATGTTTTCGTAATCGAGTTAATGTTCGATTGTAACCAAATTATAATAAATATTTAGATATAAGTACCATATAGATATATGAAAACATGTTTACGTAGTTGAATAATTAAAATAGAGACTTATTTATATGATGATTTGTTTTGTTTCAATAAAAAGATGCTTACATCGTTGAATAATTAAGATAAAGTATTATTTATGTAATAACTTGTTTTATTTCAATAAGTAGAACTATAACTTGTTTTATTTCAATAAGTAGAACCATAACTTACTTCCCCGCAACGGTCACCATAAGAAACCTACCGCCCCCCTCCCCTCACATAAAACTTCCCTCCATTGGCCTCCACATGAAACCCCCCTCCCCCCTCTATCCTGCTCCCCCTCCCCTGAGGTGTTTTCGTGGGTCGGCGTTTGGTCACCTTTTTTTTTTAAAGACTTTTTTCCCATGCCTTTTCTTCACATGGCTTTAGGAGACGCCCCCCACACACACATAAATCCTATTATTGCATTTCTTTTACAAACAAATCACAAAATTTAGAATTACAATGCATTCGTTTTACTGTGGGTATTTCACACATGACGAAAATTTTTTCTTTAGGATAATAATAACTTCCACACTTCGGGCGACATTTTCTTGAACGAACCTTCTTCGTCCAATTTAAATTTCTTGCGAGCGTTGAGCCATGCTTCCTTCCTCAATCATAACACCAACAGGGTAACGGTATCTGAAACGCGTTTTGATGGGTCACCATCAACAGTTCCATCTATCGCTGCCCCTACAAATGTTGTTGATGAAGTGGATATGGTTAATTTTCCCCATATTGACGACTTTGATGAAGCATTGTTAGATGAAACACAATTTGATAGGTTTCCGGTAGCCGTTATAAATACCGCTGCCCATGATAAGGTTCCTATTGTGGTTGGAACAATTACTACTGCTACTGTGACAACCTCTTCTACTACTACTACTACGACGACCTTTTCTACTACAGCTACTATGACAACCTCTTCAACTATAACGACGACTTCTAATAACATATTTGTTCCAACTGCTGTAGATTCTATAACGGTGATGTCTCGAATTGCCACTCCTGCACCGTCTCAAATTCGCACTATTACACCATTAAACACCAATCGTGTGCCTACTACACGTTCTATAGGGACCGTTACTCGACGTCAACAAGGACTTACTCGACAAGATATATATGGAGACCAACGTAGACAGACCCGGACTTGTAAAACTTCTTCTACACCAATTAATAGGTGTAAAAGCCGGACTAGTAAAGCTTCTTCTACACCTATTAATAGGCGTAAAAGTAAGTTGCGAGAGCTCCTTGAACGTAGTATGCAAAAGGCGGGTAATCGTGTTTTAGTACCGAATGTGGAACCAACACCAAAACTTCAATCAGTGGCGGTACGTGAGATGTCAGTAGTGGCAATTGATACCTCATCTGTAATAATGGTATCTCCTCATTTAAGTGGTAAGCCCTTATCTAGCCAGCACTCCCAATCATTATTTAATTGTTCCTCAATTTCACCAATCCATGCAGTACACAATACCCTAATTCCTCATGCTTCTCCACTTCCGTTATCTATCCAATCTAATATTACTCCCGGTCAGAGATCTCCACAACCCGGTCCTTCCACAATACCACAGTTCCTACAACCCGCTCTTCCCATAATAGCACAGCCCCAATCAGATATCCCATCTAGTCCACGACCCAACATTATAACTGCGACTTTAAAAGAACTTTCAGACATTCTAACGTCTCGCATTGGGGGAAGTTCATCAGTTTCTAATGTTGATAAACTGTTACTTGGCTTAAATGAGGAAATATTAAAGGAACCGGCAACGATTGATATGATTCTCCAGCTTAATAGCGCCATTAATATTAACATCGGAGGTGTCGAAGGTGTTAATATTAGTGAGAAAGTTCCCTCCCTCATAGAGCGAAAGAATCATCTTTGTGAAATGCGAAATCTGATATTGAAATTTTTTCGATGAATGCAAATCAATTCATTTGATTTCTATTCACCAAATTATTTAAACTGATTCATTAATCGCAATTCATATCGTAATTCAAGTATTTAAAATGGACCTTGTTGGTCCCGTGATCAGTAAAAATGTTTGTCCAACATCCTGGATTAGAAGAGAGGTGGGTGCCGCATTGCTTACACATCACATCCTATGCTAAGAATTGGTTGATGCTTCTGGTTGGACAGCTGTCATATATTTTCGGAATGTTTGTTATTATCCTATATTTTTATTGACCACAATATAAATATTTTCTTCTGTACAGGAAGTTGACATTACAATTGATATGAAAGTGGTGGTAGTTTTCCCTACGCAGGGAACACCACCACCACCACCTACAATTCTTCCCATATTCAGTGGGTGGACTGAGGTCAGTGGGCGGGAGACCCCACCAGAGTGGGATACGCCCACTGAATTAGACACAACGCCGGCTCCAGAGTGTGCACCACCGGTATTACCTCCAATGGCACCCTTCAAAAAGAAGGGGAGGAAGAAGCATGAGGATAGGGTGGAGATTGTAAATTCTCCTCCCTCCTCCTCTTCCTCCTCTTCATAGTATTAAAATAAAGACAATAATTAGAAAATCCTTGTTTAATTTTTTAACCGACATTCAGCAGATATATATTTATTGATATATGCAATTAGCATCGTTCAGTTTACATTATGATATCATAAGAGCAATATGAAATTAAAACAACAATCACTTTCCTTGCCTATATTCAATTTTGATGGAGTATTTAATGAAAAACGTTTTACCCGGCACAGTAATCTTTTTGGTGGTGTTTGCAAACGAGCGCTTATAGTGGTATAATGCTCTACTTACTTTACTATTACATCCTAATGGGTTTCGCTTCAAAAATATTTACATATGCTGCAGATCTCTCCATCAAAAATAATATGAATATCTCAAAAATATATTGGAAACTGTCCCGGAAATTGGTTACTATGAATATATAGATGCTAATGATATGCCATCGCCGGATAATGTCGCAGACTATTCAGTAGTAATATTCGATGACATACCCGCTATTAATTTAGATATTGTAAAACAGTTCTACTCTTTCGGTAGACATCGTAATTTAGATTGTTTTTTCCTAATTCAGACATACAGTGCAGCTCCTAAACAATTATTGAGGGATAACACAAACTTCCTAATTTTGTTTCAACAAGACTGTACTAATTTGAAACATATATTTAATGATCATGTACATGATTTAAGCTTTGAACAGTTTTTAAGTATATGTAGAATGTGTTGGAAGAAACCTTTCGATATATTTCTTATCGATACTGATTGTAAATTTAATGAAGGAATATACCGGCAAGGTTTTGATTCCTATATCACATTATGATGTGTCTAGTTCTTACATAAACACTATTTAGTCATTAAAGGAGTCCTACTTCTACAAATCTACATCAGTATGTGAGTATTCGTTAAAGAGTGAAGATAAAATGGAAGATAAATTAGTAAATAGTTTAGTGCAAGCTCGCTCAGCTTTAAAAGCAAAATTAAGAACGTTAAAAGCTGACATTGCAGAATCTCAAAGAAAAATTGATACACAATACGCGCCTATAGCCAAACCTCTACAAGAAATTGCGATGAAATTAAATCCCGCTGAAACAAAGACAGATAGGATGCATCGTGAAAGAATTACTGAGGATATATCTGAAGCTTGGTCTGACATTGATCCGAATATATCACATGGCGCAATGGCTGGAACATCAGTTATACGACAAGGGAGAACACCTTCACGAAAACGTGTGGCCTGGTTTAGCCCAAGTACCCACTCTTCTCCGACGAAGCGGCCTTATGAAAAACTTAGCACAACGCCTCAAGCAACCAAAGCTAAAGCAATTTCTTCTGATTTAAAACCTCTGTTGTCGGTATCATTTGCACCACCTGTCAAAACTGCACCAAAACCTAGGATGTCAACATCATTTATGCAAACCGACATTTATAGAAGATGATTACATAGGGGAACTGCTACCACAATCTTCAGTAGAAGAGGGAGGAGATCCGAGTGAAGAAGAAACTAATACAACTGGTAGTGTGGATTTAGAAAAATCAATGGCTCATGCCATTTCGCTATTGGGTACGAAACCATCAAGATCAATAATTGCTAATAAATCTATGAATAAAACGCTCTTAGAAACGGATGAAGTGAGGGAATCATTGAAAGATTATAATCCCACGATACGCCCATATCTTATTGGTTTAATGATAGACGAAAATGAAGAATTTGATGAAAAGTATGGTGTACATGAAATAGGTAATTTAAAAATGGGACAAGCGGATGTTAGATTTAATGGGTCCAACATTGTAATCGGTGGATTTACATATAAAGCCACTAAGGGTTTATTAGAATTACTTTTCAAAAAGAAACCAGGTAAATTTTTATATGCTGATGCGAAGAATTATAAGTACATACTCAACGACACTCACTCTGCGCGCGTTGATTATGATCCTGATGAGAAGTATCCTGCCAGTAAAGCTTATAAATACACATCAATTATTAAACCTATTTTACAAGGAAAGAAACCTGAAGTTTGGTGGTCTCGAACCTGGAAGACTGGTTTAGGTTTATCAAAAATATTACTAGTAAAAAAGACGCTTATACCTAATAATGAAATTGAATATAAGTATTGGGACGATGTGAATGAATTGTGTGATAGATTGAAGTTGCTAGTAGCCTCGAAGAATGCCGGTCATACAGGACACGAAAACGAGATAATAGCAATAATTGAGGAATTGAAGGAGGCTAAAATTATAAAATAGTCTCTCTGTATACTCTGTAAAGTCTTGGTTGTATGACAGTTTATATTTCGACACCAATGATAGGTAACGATGACAATAGATAAATTTGGAAGACACATACACAAGCATGTCCTTAAGAGACATTTAATGGATGTAGACGTAGTCTCATACTTTCTCAAACATCCTAAATTTCAGGAGGTATTACAAATGCATAGAAAAAATATTCCTTCTCCCAGTGCAACAGCAACTTCGAAGTATATTATTCCAATATATAGTGACGGTTTCATTGACCTCATGGGTTATTATGTAAGTACGTCATTGGCGAAACAGACTTATTTATATAAGAATAAATTATATCGTGGTAAGGTTACAAATGTCCACTATTCTAACGAGAAATTAACAATACTGCAAATTAATAAGGAACTATTTAATTCCAAGAGACCGATAGAATTGACAGAAGGAACAACGTTTAGGTTGATATACGTTGGTACCAAACCTACGCCACCAAAAACAGAAGCAGTATTTGCGGAAATAGTCATCGAAGGAAATGTCGTCAATTAGGAGGGATGTTGTAAATGAAATACATAGACCAGCTCGGAGGAGGTTTACTCGACGTCGGGTTATCATAAAAGGATTGCGGGACTTATTTCAAATCGATCTTGTTGAAATGATACCGTACGCAAAAGAAAACGACAATTTCAAATACATTTTCGTATGTATAAACACATTTTCGAAATTTGCCTGGGCCGTTCCAATAAAAAACAAAACAGCCCTAGAAGTTATGAAAGCCATGAAATCTGTACTCTCATCTGGGAAAAAAAATATACCGAAAAATGTTCAAAGCGACCAGGGGAAGGAATTTTTTAATACTCATTTTAAGAAACTTATGGATCAATATAATATTAATCATTATACAACTTATTCTAGTTTAAAAAGTTCCATTGTGGAACGTTTTAATCGAACTCTTAAAAATAGGATGTGGAAGGAATTTAGTTTCAATGGAAATTATCGGTGGATTGACATGTTGCCAAAATTAGTGAGAGATTATAATAATACAGTACACCGAACGACAGGGTACAAACCTGTGGCGGTTAATCAAAAAAACATGCGACACATTTTAAGTTCTGTTTATAGCAACATGAAAGTAAGCGACCCAATCATTTCAAAATTTAAGGTTGGAGAGCCGGTTCGCATCAGCAAATACAGACATGCGTTTTCAAAGATGTATAGACCAAATTGGACTAATGAGATATTCGCTATAAGGAAAGTCCAAAACACCTTCCCCAAAACGTATCTCTTATCTGATTCAAAAAAAGAAAATATTTTAGGTGGCTTTTACGAATCGGAACTCTCAAAAGTGAAACACCCTGACGTTTATCTTGTTGAAAAAGTTTTACGAAGGCAGAAGGGTAAAGTTCTCGTAAAATGGCTTGGAATGCCTTCATCACACAATTCATGGATTTCAAAGGATAATGTTTTGTAGGAAGTGAGTTGTACTTAGGATAAAAAACAGTATCAAATATGTTCGAAATGTTTTTTATTCAATAATATAAGATATAAATTTTACAAAAGTAGATGCTGTCATTTACAAAACATTTACAAAACACTTGCAAATTTATTAAAAAATACATACAATGCATTTACAAAAACAACAAATATTTACACAGGTAAAATCCTCTTACCCATCTCACACATGTCTTCCAACTCTAAAAGTATATTTCGCAAGTTTTCTTCCCTTCATCCTTAAATGACAAAGCTACTTTATTTCTTAATTCAGTATAAATTGTGTGTAACTCAGAATGAAATATGTACATTTTCCTCATTATGTTTCCTCCATTTTGCACAACATTCTTATAATCGGTTACCGATAAATTCTTATCAATAACATACTTTTTTACTCCCTTAGCTGTTTTAACAGTCCTATTGACTAATTTAAGACAATAAGCTTTAGCACCTGTTCCATAGAAGCATTCGATAATATCACCCGCGTATTCATCTTTCATTTTTCCCAGTCTAGGCAAACTCGGGGGTATTCCATGTATATTATCCTCAGTGTAATTCGATGTATCAAACATTTCTAAATTTTGCTTTATATCATTATATACGATATAATTTTGCACACTTACTATCAACGAATCAGTGTCTCTATATAGTAGTGAAACGTCTGGACCATATAAAGGTTTTATGAAATCATAGAAAAAATTATACATTACCCACTTAGCGAGTTCCAAAATTGTAAACCCTACATATATGGGTTTTACATAATCTACATGTACCTTGCATAATTCAATTGCTGTAAGAGAATCGCTAAATACCTTGCAAGACTTAAAATTTGGTTTTGCGATATATGCATCAGCACCGAGTTTTTTATGGATGGTTTCCCAATGGGAAACCAATCTTATATCAACACGATTTTCTACATTTTCCATGGTTTTGCCAAAGATGCTGTTCACCATTAATTTATAAAATTGTTTGAAAAACTCATTGCTAGATCCATTTCGTTTTGCAGTATTAAAATCGATATATTTCTTTAACCACTTGCTTTGCTTAAATCGAATACCTCGTCGAATTCCCTTTAATACCAGGCCATTCCTAACACATTGTTTCAAAGTTAAGTGATGTATGACATAATTTGATTTATCTGTAAGGTTTGGGATCAATTTACCATACTTGGAATTAGGTGGAATAATATGTTCGGGGCAAAATGGGAAGTCATTGTGCAGTTCGTGAAGGCGTGCGGGATATTCTAGATCTACTTCAAATACATGTCCATAATCTCCATCATTCTCCAAGGTTTCTACATCCATCGTCAATAAATCTTCATTCGTTAACCACTCAAAGTCACCACATGGTAAAGAAAAGGACATAGTATGGCCGTACAAATTCGTAGCGTCCATGTATAAAATATATTTCACAGCTTCTGATGAATCGAAATCTGATACGAATTTATTGTTGGCTGTTTCCATTCTTTTACAACACATGCTCACACCTCCACGTATACCTTTTTTAAAAAAATGAAACATGTCGGCATCTGTTAATAATTCCAAACTTACACCGGTCATACGCAACATAGCATCCCAGCTCAATCCTGGGGATGTGAAATAATGTGCAGGGTCTAATTTATAATTCTCCAGACAGATATTCCGAAAATTTTCAAAAACATCTGCTAGCAATAATACATCTGATTGTATATATACATCGCTATAGTCCCCTAATGTTTCACACTCAAATAAATCCCAGACCCTTTGAGCTCTACAATAGTCTTCATCGCTTATATCACAATTTGATAATATATCATGAAAACACTCCTTCTTTGGTAATCCAGCAAAAGATAAAATTTCATGAGAAGTAACATAGTTGTATGGGAATACGCCTTTTTTGCGTACGAGTTCGAATTTTTCACCACTGTAATATTTGCTAACTTCTCTACACTGCTCATCTTCTAAATAAGATGATAATTTTTCCAATGAAGAATTCATAAATTTGAAGGAATCTATAAATCTTAACTTATAAAATACGTGTCTTTTCTTACCATTACAGTCTTTTATATCTCCCACGTGCACTTTCTTAGAAAACGATACATACTTTTCATTATTTTGTGCAATAACATCAACATCCTCTTTTTCGAGCGCTAACGCTTTTACGAATAAATGGGTATCATAATTAGATAAATTATGCAAAATAACAGTCATGTGATCATGGTCACGGACTTTTTCTCCATGGACTTCAAATGTTTTATCGCAAATATGACACACTGTCGCTTGTTTATAATTATCACACTCCTCATTAGTTAAAGGTTTCATTTCTACCTCTTTACTTAAATAATGTTTATAGGCAAATTTCACGTCAGTTTCTAACTCTTTCACAAAGGTTGAAGCCGCATGTTGACCTTGATATACTCGCAATTTACTAAGATTTTTGTCGAAACTACATTTCACATAATAAGCGAATGAATGTGGCTCATGCTCGAAACATTTCACACTGTAAGATTTCGAGGGATCCGGTTCTGATGTATCAATAGGTTTCAATATAGCCTCAAAATCTGCATAAACTACGAAAGGAAGCCTCAGTTGCTTTTCAAATTTTTCAAATTTTAGTATATTTCCCGGTAATTCTTCACCATACTTATTTATTTTCAGTTCTTTATTGGGAAACACTGCCTTCACCTGCTTACAGTCTTCATTTGCATGTCTATGTAATTTTTCTTCAGAAGTAAAGAAAGTTAAACAACCTTCACATATGTATTTTTGATGTCCTGATAACGATTTCTGTGAAGAAACTAGTCGTGATAAATTCTTTATCCAGCAGTAATGTGTATTCCCATTTTCACCACTAAGGAGTAATAAATTTAAATGAATAGTTTTCCTCCTCTTTATGAAATATAATGGGCCCACCACATCATGTGATCTTATTTTATATTCAAATACTTGCTCTAAACCATATACATTGAGAGATATATTATTAATCTGTTCAAAATTAGCAATATCTTTTAAATTTGTTGGAAAGGAACAACTGCCAAAATCAGCTACAGTGCTATGATGTGGATATGAAGAAACTCTTTGCGGCAACCCTGTTGGTTCCCTTAAAGCAGAAGTGATGGCCCAAGCAAAACACTCATCGTCGTTATTTTGTATATTTATTATGGCTTTCTTTTTTTTATTGCTGGGGGTAAGTCTACATAACTGGAACCTCTCATTGGATTATATTTGTTTATATTCACTTCCAAATATACATTACTCAATGTCCAACCTGAAATAATTAATAATTAATAATTAATCGTACTTTAAGAAAATCTTAATTTACCTGAATCACGCTCCTGGAATTCACTCATTTTATTCTTAATTTCATCCATAAAATCCGCATATATACCATATATATATACCATATATATATATATATATACCACTTCCTTGAGTTATAACTTTATTTTTGGAATTGAAGGATTTTATTTCTACATTTTCTTTCACTAATAAGTAATATAAACCATATAGTTCAAAATTCACCTTCATTGATGTATGTACAGCACAAGTGATAACACTTTCTCCCTAATGTTATTTGCAAATTCATCCACATCGATGTATACACGAGATGAATGATCACATATTTGGTAGCTTACTATTCTATCACCAAATGCTCCAACATTTTTCATCGCACCATCATCAACAACAACAAATGCTTTATTTCGATGTAAGGTACTGCGTATATGTGCCGTATAACAATTTTTTTCCACATCGACGCCGCATGTTTCACATTGCATAAAATTACATGGATTATTCTCAAATTTCCTTCTCTTTCCCTTACAAGAACTTAACAAGTGTCGATTTCTATTATCAGCTCGAGTAAATGCTTTCCCGCAAAACTCACAATCGAACATTTTAACACTATTTCACACTAAATTTATACCGACTAAACACCTCGAGTGCACCTACTCGACTAATGTTGGAATGGAACAACCATCGCCTTATATACAATCAAGGTTAAAAATTATATTTAGAAAAGAAAACATTTCGAAAGAATAATTACATCTAACATATTACATTCTAAAGTTATTATATTTATTTCGTCCTCCTCTAAAAACATTTTGTCTTGATCGAATACATCTATTTCAATATCGAAATTTTCCTCCTCACTATCCTCATCTATTATATTTTCATTGAATATATCTATGTCAATCTCGATATCTGCCTCATTACTACACTCCTCATCACTATACTCCTGCTCACTACACTCCTCACTATACTCCTCCTCACTATAATCCTCCTCACTATACTCATCTTCTTCATCTTCGTCCTCATCAAAAAAAAAAATTATGTCACTATTTGTTTATACTATTTAAAAATTCAAATAACACATATTCTCTTATATGTGCAACTATTGAAACTTAGAATGAGAAATACAGATCCCTTCGCTATTAATATATTAGCTGTTGAATCCCTACCTCCATAGCTTCTCAAGGTCAAGGTTCCTTCAAGGTCAATGTCAGGTCATTTCAATGTTGGGTCGTCTCAAGGTCAAGGTCGAGGTCATCTCAAGGTCAAGGTCGAGGTCAAGGTTTGCTCGATATCGCCTCAAGGTCTAAGACAAGGTCATCTATCCTAACCTCACCTGTCCTCAAGGTCAAGGTCGTCTCAAGATCAAGGTCACCACAAGGTCGAGGTCAAGGTTTTCTCGAGGTCGTCTCAAAGTCAAGGTCATCTTGATTCTAGAACCTCCTCAGTGACCGTGGTGTTTCACCTCCCTCCCCCCGTCTCATACCTCTTGATTCGAGAACCTCTTGATTCGAGAACCTCCTCCGTGTTGTTGCAACCTCCCTCCGCCTCAGCCGATTCTGGAACCTCCTCGGAGTGACCTTGACCTAACATACACCAAGGTCAAGGTCACTCCGAGGAGGTTCCAGAATCGGCTGAGATCCTCTACTTAGATGTTTTGAAATGTATAAATTTACGTTTTATATTCTGATGTAAACCATGTTTAAATTAAGTGTTTGATTATAAATAAATGTTGACTTTTAAATAAAATTCTAGGAGATATTGGATATTGGAAGGAACCTGGTTATTTCTCTGTATATGTGGATCTGGTATTTGGTCAGGAACGTCGTTATAGGGCTGGATCAAAGTTCGGCAGCACCTTGTCGAAGTATATCCGACGATATCGGTCAATGGCTCTCGTTGTCGGTCCGATGGTGTTCCAATTGCGAAAATGATGCTCTGCTCAATAATTCCGTTATTCAACGTGATACTGGTCCAAATTATATCTCAAAAGTTGAGCTTGATGTTAAGGTATCAAATGTATATAAATTTTATAGGTTTTAACTGATTTTAAATTATGATTTTAAATCAAACTTTTACTTGAGTCAGAAATACGGCCATTTGTTGTAAGTATTTTATCGGAGAGCCCGCCGCTAGCTTTCTTTTATTTCCAAAGCCTTTTTAATTTTCACTAAAAAGCCTCGACGTTTTAATCTTTGTTACATCAACCAAAATATAAATTTATACAATATTTCAGTATTAATAGGTTTTTAAAATTAGCGGAATAATTATCAAGTATATTAAATTTCATTCTAAACATAGGTTAAGTAGTTATTTACACCCTAAAAATCGCATTCGCGGGCCTATGGTATTTTAAAATAGGTGGGCGTGGCTAACTAGCATCGTTCTTAATGTGAATAAAGTAGCTGTCTGTAATTTGTCGCGTAAGATTTGAATTTTGAAATCGAAATGTAAAAATATAAAAAGATAAGTTAAGAAAGAAAATAAGTAAATAATTAATTATAAAGTTAACGTCATTTTAATTTATTCACATCTCGACACTAATTTCACATAATTACGTCCCTCAATTTTAGCTATTCTATACAATGTGTATTATATGTATATTGCTGGTGCATAACTTCTTCTTCCATTATAGGAGCTGTTATTTGAGTGCAATATGCCTCACAACAATATATATATATATATATATATATATATATATATATATATATATGTATATATATATATATATATATATATATATGTATATATATATAAAAAATGTGTGAAAGCCATATCCATCTGGAATGTGCAGATGCCGACATTTGCATTGTTTTTACTAGTCATCAGTACAAAAGATATTACTTTCATTTCTATACTACGTGTATATATACAAATGATGAAAAACGCAATGTTAATGAGAATTAATAATTATTAAATTCCCACATTACATGCAATTGCCGCTCTAATTTGTTGTATTAATTTCTACAAATGACAAAATCACATTTGCCTAAAAATGTAACTACAACGCGTCGCGGCGCTAACCGTCCAGGTTGTCCGGGCAAATGAAAAATTTGTGAAAGCCATATCCATCTGGAATGTGCAGATGCTGACATTTCATAGTTTTTACTAATCATCAGTACACCGTATCCAGAAATAGATACGACTTTCATTTCTATACTGCGTGTATATATGCAAATGATGAAAAACGCAATGTTAATGAGAATTAATAATTATTAAATTCCCACATTACATGCAATATATGGCTTTCACACATTTTTTATTTAGATTAAATTAGTCGGCGATTTAATGTCTGGTTTACTTTGATATTTATATATTTAAAATAATCTTACATGTTTCGACACATAGTGTTTTTATCATAGAAATTAATCGTTTTTCCTACAATTGCTTAGAATCGTCCTAGTTGAATTTTTTTGGTAAGTGTTTTCAAGATTTGAATTTTTTTTTCAACGTGAGAATCAAGTTAATAGTTGCTATAGAACAAACATGTCAAGCAAACAATAGTTTTGTGAAAAATTTAGGCATTTTTGAATTGTGGCGAGAAAAATTATAAATACTTGCGAGAATGACGAATCAATAGATGAAAACTGGATTCCCGACGATATTCAAGCAACTGCTGACTCGGCAATACGAAGATGCATATATTTTTAATTACTTTGATAAAGACACTATGTGTCGAAATATGTAAGATTGTTTTAAATATATACATATCAAAGTAAACCAGACCTTAAATCGCCGACTAATTTTATCTACTATAACATACAAAGGTCAAGAAACAATTATCTATATATTGTGATGTTTTTGTCTCTTCGGGTTCTTAAATAAAACTAACGGTAACTTATACACACACTATATTAATAATAAAAACGAATAACAATTTAAAAACTAATTACTAACAATAAGCACATTTATGTATTTATATTTATGGAAGTTCACTCGGCGATGATTTGGTATGGAATAGCCTAAATCCCTCCCGACTACTATTTATGTTAACGGGAAAACTTCTGGCATATTCGATGTCCTGCTAGACTTTTCATGTGTTATGCATTTACATTTTCTGGACGGTTCTCGACATATGAGATCATCGGTGACTTTTTACATTGCCCCCTTCTTAAAAAATGAAGTTTCGTCCCGAAACATGTCATACTTTGATCCACTCAAACGATGGCGAAATCGCCAGGTAGGGCCTCCGCTACATTGCGACGTCATATTGAAGTAACAGTCCACGGTCTTATCTTGCCTGGGTGTAAAGGAATATTCAAACCGGTAACTGCATACCAGAATTTCCATACCAGTATGTTGGAATATTACTTCTAACATGCTCCTTACAATTCTCCAGTCCAGGCGGTCCAATCCACAACCCAATTTTGGAACTGCTAATTTCAAAATGTCTTGTAACATTTGTTCACGTAAGTGGACCACGGCCTCCTATAGGCCACGATAGTTTGTCTTCAGGCATGACAGTTCTTTCGTGACCAAATAGAATATGGACTGTTCTTCATTTATTATTTGGAGACTCTTCCCAATTGTTGGTTCCTGCTGCCTTAATTTTTCGATTCTGCCAAATCTCTCTTTAAATTCTCTGGCCATTCGCAGATCTCGGGCTACGCAATGAGCAAGCGCGTAGTCTGCCGCCACCATAAACAAATTTCGCTGTTTCTCGATGGTCAACCCAAATCGAGCTTTTCTCGAACCAGAATACTCTTCCACAAAGTCTTCGAAGGTTAGTTCCTGGTAGTGGCTATCCAATCGGCGCAAGTCAGCGGCTTCGTCATTATTGTCTCCAGAGTATAGTGCTAATCGATTAAAATGTACGACTCTTGGCTTAGTATGAGGTGTTCGCCTTATGCGGTATATTACATCGTTAATTCGCTTCAACACCTCGTATGGCCCCTCCCAATTCTTTTGAAGGCTTGGAGATAGCATCTTGGATATTATGCCTTACTTGATCATGGATATTATCTAGTCTTCGTCTGAGAGTGCTGACATAATCTTCTCCGGCAAGATCTTCACCAGGCTTGCTGCCAAAGTTTAAATCAAGCCAATCGGAGTTCCCTCCCGAATAGCACATTTGCTGGTGATTGGCCAGTTGCCTCTTGAACAGAGGCCCGATACGCCATTAGAAATAATGGTAAATGTTCGTCCTAGTCTCTGGTGTTCGGAGACCACTTTGGATAAGTGTCTGATAATGGGCTTATTCATTCGCTCTACCATCCCATCTGATTGTGGATGCAAGTGAGTGGTTCTCGTCTTTCGTATGCCCAAAAATCCACACTTTTTTCGAACAGATTGGACTCTAAATTTCGCCCTTGATCGGTATGAAGTTTCAGGGGTACACCAAAACGGCTGACGAACTCCTTCACAATCACGTCTGCTACAGTTCCAGCCTCTTGATTTGGTAGAGCATATGCTTCAACCCATTTGGTAAAATAGTCCATGACCACTATTATGTATTTATTTCCTTTGTCGCTTTCTGGAAAAGGACCAGCGGCATCTATGGCGATTCTTTCAAATGGGCTTCCCACATTCTATTGGCGCATGGATGCACGTGGACGCCTCTGGGGACCATTACTTCTGGCGCAATTAGCAAACTTCCAGCACCATTCTTTCACATCTCGCGAACAATTCACCCAATAAAATCTCTGGCGCACCTTCTCTAGTGTTTTATGGACGCCAAAATGTCCCCCAGAAGCACTCGTGAAGCTCTCGTAATACCTCTGATATTCTTTTCTTGGGAACCACCATTTGTATCTTCCGCTCGCTGCCGTTGTGATTTTCAACCTCACGTCTCAGGAGATCGTTTTCCATGGGTAAGGAATCCCATTGTGCCTGGCATGATTTCAATTCTCGCGAATGGGGAGCGATTTCTTGCCAGGTCGGTCTTTGCCCATTTCTGTCCCAAGCCCTGAAGACTGCAAGAAGACTCAAGAAGCTGACCCGGAACTTCTTGATATGCGCGCAAATTGTCATGTTGCCGTTGGTCATCAACCACGGCGGTTCGAAGAGCGTTGGCCGATTTGTCTTCGTTCGGTTACAATGTCGACAGTCTTCTGGAAAGCGCATCTGCATTTCGATGTTTCAGGCCTGCTCTGTGTTCAATGTCGAAGTCATACTCCTGTAGCCTCTCAATCCATCTAGCTACTTGGCCCTCGTGATTCTTAAATTGTAAGAGCCACTTCAAAGTGCGTATCAGGAACTTCTGCCCATACAGGTACTTGTAAAAATGCTCAATGGTCTTAACTACTGCCAATAGTTCTCTCCTGGTTACACAGTAGTTCGTTTCCGGTTTGGACAGAATCTTGCTGAAGTATCCAACGACCTTTTCTTGTCCGTCTTGGCTTTGAGAAAGCACACCACCAATCCTGACGTTACTGACATCTGTATCCAGAACAAACCTCCCAGGTGGCAGTGGATAGTTCAAAACAGGTGCACTGATCAAAGCTCCTTTTAACAACTCAAAGGACGCTTAGCATTCGTTGTTCCAAATAAATGCTCGATTTTCTGTTAGGCGGGTAAGTGGTTTTGCAATGTTAAAGAATCCAGGAAAGTAGCGTCGATAATACGTGCATAATCCCAAAAAGCTTCTTAGCTGATGTTTGTCTTTGGGTACAGGCAATTTTTCCACAGCTCTTACTTTTTCTGGATCCACAGCAACTCCTTTTCCGGAAACCACATGTCCAAGGCAATACCTACGATAATACAATAAGGCATTTACCTCCTTGCGGAAAAGGTGACACTTCTTTGAACTTAATATGTCGCAACCTCTGGAATACTACTTCCAAATTTTTCATGTGATCTTCAAAGGTCTTCCCTACCCACATCATCGAGATATACCATGCATTTATTCCAAGACAGTTCCCTCAGTACAGTATCCATGAGTCGCTCAAATGTAGGTGGGGCGTTAGACAGTCCAAATGGCATGACTGTAAACTGCCTATCTTTGTCTTTTCGGGTTCTTAAATAAAACTAACGGTAACTTAGACACAGACTATATTAATAATAAAAACGAATAACAATTTAAAAACTAATTACTAACAATAAGCACATTTATGTATTTATATTTATGTAAGTTCACTCGGCGATGATTTGGTATGGAATGGCCTAAATCCCTCCCGACTGCACAATATATACATATATTGTAATGAGTCACCGATGATCTCATACGTCGAGAACTGTCCAGAAAGTGTAAATGCGTAACACATGAAAAGTCTAGGCGAATATCGAATATGCCAGTTTTCCCGTAAATATAAATTGCAGTCGGGAAGGATTTAGGCATTCCATACCATATTAATATAGTGTGTGTCTAAGTTAGCATTAGTTTTATTTAGAACCCGCGAAAAGACAAATACATTACAGTGGTATTCAGGTGTGGTTTAATAAATAACGGACTAAGTAGACAATTAAGTGTTAAATAAATATTCATATAAATAAATATACAATGCGAAGACACGTTTATTTTAAATATCGTTATGGCGAATAGAGTGAAACTCACTGAATTAAAAGTGACTGATTTAAAACAAGAATTAGAGGAGAGGGATGAGGATACAACCTGCAAAAAGGCAATTCTCCAGCAACGACTTCGAAACATGTTGATCGAACAAGGCGAGGACCCAGAGAATTATGTCTTTCAAGTTCCAGGCGTAGATGCTGACGTGAATTCGCTGTTGATGAATATGGCACAAAGACTAATAGAGTATGCGCAAATTCAAATGCAACAAATGGAGCAGAAGAATCAGGATAGTACGAAAAATATGGAACAACGACTGATAGACAATTCGCAAACTTTGGAACAACGAATAATAGACAATTCGCAAACTCTGGAACAACGTCTAATAAATTCGTAAGCCCAGATGGAACAAAGAAACCGGCTAGAATCATCGAGAAAAATCTGGAAAAGAAATTACTAGAAAATTCTAGAGCATACTCTGGAAATAATGGAAAAAAGAATTCTGAAAATTCGAGAGCTTTGGAGAAAGTTCTGGAACAGCGACTAGCGGAAAACTAAGAAGCGTTAAAGGAAGAGGTTTTCATAGCTGTAGAGGAGAAAATTGGGGAACATTCTAGATTTTTATAGGCAATCATTATTCAGATGAAATTACCTGTTACCCTGAGTCATTCTGATCCCAAGCAGGTAAACGAGGAAATTATACCGCGACCCATCGAAATAAAAGAGGAACCTGTGGCTATCTCGAAGACCAGATTCAACCCACCAACCTTTGATGGAAAGACGTCATGGGCGACTTACCTGACGCAATTTGAAGCAGCTGCAGAAGCAAACGCATGGTCTTCTGTCGAGAAGGCTATTGCTTTAATCATAGCATTGAGATGTGATGCTAGTGATATTTTGCAGACATTACCTCCTGAAGAACGTAAAGATTATTCTCAACTCATTAAACGATTGCAGATGAGATATGGCCACGCGCATTTAGTGCAGATATACCACACCCTGCTGAAGAATCGGTCCCAGAAAAAAGGTGAGAATCTTCAGGAATTCGAAGCAGATATTGCTCGTCTGGTTCGGCTTGAGTAGCCGATGGCGCCAGATAATTTCATGGAACACTTAGCTGTCCACATGTTCATAGATGGTCTATGGGATGTTGATACGCAGCAAGCATTAAGGTTGGCACGACCGACAACCTTGATCGATGCTTTGGCGCACGCGTTTGAGTTTGAGACTGCGAAACGAGCCATGCTCCTGTCTGCACTGTTGACAAACAAGAAAATGAGTAGTTCATGGAGCAGGTAGTTAGTCGAGTCCTAAATCAAATCAAACCAAACAAAAGAATATTGCCATGCTCGAATTGTGGAGATTGGTCCATTCGAACTAAATGTGGTAAGGTTGCCAAGAAAGCATCGGGAGCAGCAGGAAAACTAAAGCGGGTCGATGAGCGGGGGCAATCATCGATCCAACATCAGGACGCCCCAAGGACGATTGGCCAAATCGCATCCTTGCAACTTCAAACCAACGGGCTGTATGTGGACGCTATTACGGAAAGAAGGACCTATTCTTGCTTGCTAGGTACTGGATCGACGAACACCATCGTGCGCCCCGATTTGATATCCAGGAATAAAAAATTACTTTCTAGCAAATGGAGACTTAAGACAGCAATTGGAGAAGCAGCTTCTGTGGCAGGTGAAGTAGATGTCAATTTTATCATAGGACCAACATCAATCCGACATCGCGTTGTCATAGCCGACATAGAAAAAGAAATAATCTTGGGATTAGACATGAACACCTACGGCTTCCAGTTAAACATGAAAGAAGACACTTTCAAAATAAATAAAGAAGAATTGTTTCTTCGTGGGAAAGATTGCGAGGATGTACAGGTAATTACAGCAGAGAATGTTGTTCTGGATGCAAGAAGTGAGACATTTTTGACGGTGTGCATGGAAGGTGATTATCTGGAAGGAAATGTTACAATGTTGGAACCAAAGGCTGATGATGACGAGGTGGGCCAAGGAATAGTAGTTTCCAAAATGCTGGTTAAGGCTCAAAAGACGGTACCGGTAAGGATAATGAATGTGAACTATTACCCTGTTTCATTGAAGAAGGGTACTATTCTGTGGTGGTGTTCGCCAGTGTCGGCCGCCGTTCATCGTGTAGAGGCAAAGAAGAGTGGATTCGTACAGGTTCCTGTGAAATTGTCGAAGATAATCGATTCAGCCTGTCGAGGATTGAGCAAAAAAGAACAAAGCCAAGTTAAGGATATAATCAAACATTATGAAGACATCTTTGAAACTGAAAGTGGTACGAAACGAAGAACCAATATTGTCATGCACAAAATAAATATCGGCGGTGCAAGCCCAATGCGACAAGGACCAAGAAGTTTATCACGGGCAAAACGTGAGGAAGCCAAGCAGATTATAAAAGATATGGAAAGCCAAGGAGTAATTGAACATTCGACGAATAGTCCATGGGCTTCACCAGTGGCCCTTGTATGAAAGAAAGATGGATCTACCAGATTTTGCGCGGACTATCGTCGTCTGAAAATTGTGACCAAGAAAGACAGTTATCCTCTCCCAAGAATAGACGATACACTAGACACCCTGGCAGGAGTGAAATGGTTATCCACTCTCGACCTGAAGAGCGGGTATTGGCAAGTGGGAATAGACCGCAATGACAAAGAGAAGACTGCCTTTACTTTAGGTACAGGACTCTGACAGTTTACAATCATGCCATTTGGACTGTGTAACGGCCCAGCTACTTTTGAGCGACTCATGGACACTGTACTGAGGTGACTGTCTTGGAATACCTGCCTGGTATATCTTGATGATGTGATCGTGGTAGGGAAGATCACATGAAAAATTTCGAAGTAGTATTCCAGAGGTTGTGAGATGCCAACCTGAGATTAAGTCCAAGGAAGTGTCACCTTTTTCGCAAAGAGGTAAATTACGTTGGACATGTGGTTTCCGGAAATGGAGTTGCTGTGGATCCAGAAAAAGTAAGAGCTGTGGAAAAATGGCCTGTGCCCAAAGACAAACATCAGCTAAGAAGCTTTTTGGGATTATGCACGTATTATCGACGCTACATGCCTGGATTCTCTAACATTGCGAAACCACTTACCATCCTAACAGAAAATCGATCATTCATTTGGAATAATGAATGCCAAGCGTATTTTGAGTTGTTAAAAGGAACTCTTATAAGTGCACCTGTTTTAAACTATCCACTGCCATCTGGGGGGTTTGTTCTGGATACAGATGCCAGTAACGTCGGGATTGGTGCGGTGCTCTCTCAAATCCAAGATGGACAAGAGATGGTAATTGGATATTTTAGCAAGACCCTGTCCAAGATAGGAACTACTGCGTAACCAGACGAAAACTACTGGCAGTAGTTAAAACCATTTAGCACTTTACAAGTATCTGTACTAGCAGAAGTTACTGATCCGCATTGATCATGCCGCTTTGAAGTGACCCTTGCAATTTAATAATCCCGAGGGTCAAGTAGCTAGAATGATTGAGAAGCTACAGGAGTATGACTTCGACATTGAACACAGAGCAGGCCTCAAACATCGAAATGCAGATGCTCTTTCCGGAAGGCCCTGTCCAGAAGACTGTCGACATTGCAACCGAATCGAAGACAAATCGCCCGATGCTCTTCGAACCACCGTGGTTGATGACCAATGGCAACCTGACAATTTGCGCGCAGATCAAGAAGCTGATCCGGATCTTGCAGTCTTCAGGGCTTGGAATAGAAATGGACAAAGACTGACCTGGCAAGAAATTGCTTCCCATTCACGAGAATTGAAGTCAGGCACTGTAGGCACAATGGGATTCCTCAACCATGTAGGGCGAGAGATCGAAATTCACGATGGAAGCGAGCCGAAGATGCAAATGGTGGTTCCCAAAAAAAGAATGTCAGAGGTATTACGAGAACTCCATAATAGTGTTCACAAGATGTGAAAGAATGGTTCCGGAAGTGTACTAATTGCGCCGGAAGCAATGGTCCCCAGAGGCGACGACGTACACCCATGCGCCAATGTAGGATGCCCATTTGAAAGAATCGCCAAAAATGCCGCCGGCCCTTTTCCAGAAAGCGAAAAAAGAAATAAATACATAATAGTAGTAATGGACTATTTTACCAAATGGATTGAAGCATATGCTCTACCAAATCAAGAGGCTGTAACTGTACCAGACGTGATTGTGAAGGAGTTCGTTAGTCGTTTTGGTGTACCCCTGGAACTTCATTCCGATCAAAGGCGAAATTTCGAGTCCAGTCGATTCGAAAAGTAGTGTGGACTTTTGGGCATACGAAAGACGAGAACAACTCTCTTGCATCCACAATCAGATGAAATGGTAGAGCGAATGAACAAGACCATGATCAGGCACTTATCCAAAGTGGTCTCCGAACACTAGAGAGACTGGGACGAACATTTACCATTATTCCTAATGGCGTATCGGGCCTCTGTTCAAGAGACACCTGGCCAATCACTAGCAAATGTGCTATTCGGGAGGGAACTCCGATTGCCCTGTGATTTAAAGTTTGGGAGCAAGCCTGGTGAAGGTCTTACCGGAGAAGATTATGTCAGCACTCTCAGCTGAAGACTAGATAATATTCATGATCAAGTAAGACATAATATCCAAGATGCTAGTGACAGAATGAAGGAGAGCTACGACATCAACGCCGAGAAGGGTGGTTACCATGATGGCGATCAGGTTTGGTTATACAATCCCCAACGCCGACGGGGCCTATTTCCAAAACTTCAAAATAATTGGGAGGGGCCATACGAGGTGTTGAACACCTCATATTAAGCCAAGAGTTGTACATTTTAATCGATTAGCCCAATATTCTGGAGACAATAATGACGAAGCCGCGACCTGCGCCGATTGGATAGCCAATACCAGGAACTAACCTTCGACGACTTTATGCAAGAGTATTCTGGTTCGAGAAAAGCTCGATTTGGGGTGACCATCGAGAAACAGTAAGATTTGTTTACGGTACCGCCAGCTGATTGCGTAGCCCGAGATCTGCGAATGGCCAAAGGAATTGCCAGAGAATTTAAAGAGAATTTAAATTTAAATTGGGAAGAGTCTCCAAATAACAAAAGACGAACAGCCTGTTATTTGATCACGAAAGAACTGTCAAGCCTGCAGTCAACCTATCGTGCCTTATGGGGGGGCCTGGCCCACTTGAACAAGTGTTACAACAAGACATTTTAAAATTAGCAGTTCGAAAATTGGGTTCTGGATTGGGCCGCCTAGACTAGATAATTGTAAGGAGCATGTTAGAAGTAATATTCCAACATACTGGTATGCAGTTACCGGCATGAATATTCCTTTACACCATTGATTCCCAAAGTGGTCCAGGTGGACCTCCAGGGGTCCACGGGAGACTCGACGGGGGTCTACGTTGGCGTGACAAAAAATGGGGGTTCACAATTCGTAAGCCACGATAATTTATCTGGTTTCGATAGTGAAGAACTAAAATGTTGGCTTGAGTTCACCTATCAATGTAAGCAGATAATATTTTAAGAAGCTCAGCGACTGTTACTTGTAAAAACTTGCATATTCCATATTCAGTACAACGTGTCGAGACTTGCAAAGCGCTGCCGCCGTCCGCAATGCTTGTTCAGACGTGCAAAGGGACGAAGTACGACTTGTGGTGTGTGTGCTTGCAATCTTGCATGAACTTGTTTGATTCTTCACCAATATAAATACGAATGCCACGGATAAACGTTACTCATTTGTTTCCGAATTTCGAAAAGAAAAGTAAAGTAAAGTGAATCGATGTTAGTGTTTGCCACTGTCGGAAAAGTAAGTACTTACCTGCCTATTTGTTATACATACTTTTATTTTATTTATTATTTATCTATTTATTTTACAATTTATTGTACACGTAAGTAAACAAAAAATGGACAAATTACAGAAAAGTACGTAGGTACAAAAGGTGAGGCTTATTCCTAAAAGTGAAATCTCTTCCAACCCACCTGCGATAGGAGATATATTTATGTTGTAATAAGTATATTTGTAATGTTTGCGTGTAGTAAGTACGTATTAAAAATTAAATACTGAACAGAGCCATTATTAGATACTTCCATAAAAGAACAGAAAGCCGAGAAAGGTTGAACTTCTTGTCCCTACTTTATTAGTAATTTTTTTATTACCCGACTGTGTGGTGGTCCACTAATAATTAAATATATTTTCATAAATTGTACGTGTCTTTATATACTACATACTCGTAACGTGCATCAAAGTAATAAATAAATAATTAAAATCGGGAAGTTTTGATATCAAAATATTATTTACAAGTACTTTCTATCGAATTTACAGAAATATATCAAAATATAATTAATGAAAAAATGTTTTACATTACATTAAAATCGGTTCAGCCGTTTTCATAAAACTCAATTATTGATCTTAGCGATTTATTGCTTTTAATAATTAGAATCAGTTTGCCGCCGGTACTTTGTTTATTTCATTGCAATAATCAATTAATCTTGTTAAAATAGCCATATCCTGTTAAGTAAGACCACCTTAAGATTACTACAACAAAGTTTTTTTTTGATTTACAGGTAGGTAACTGATACGAAACATGGCTGAATCTAAGAAGAAATGTCGACAGTACAGTGTTGATTATTTAAAATTTGGTTTTCTTCCATCAAAGGCAGACAAGCGATTGCCCATATGCCTTTTATGCAACAAAGTTTTGAGCAATGACTCTATGAAACCATCGAAGATCATCTAAGAAGGTGTCATCCTGATAAAATAGGTAAAGATTTGAAATACATATTTTCAAGCATTGAAGGAAAAATACGAAAAGAGACCCACCGTGCACAGTATGTTCGCTTCAACGTCGGAAATTAACGATGATGGCTTGCGGGCATCTTACAATATCTCATTACTTATAGCGAAATCTGGAAAATCGCACACCATTGGAGAACAGTTAATTTTACCCGCTGTTAAAGAGGTTTTAAAAACTGTTCTGCACAAATCTCCATTTGACATACTCAAAGAATTTCTTTGACTAACAACACTGTACAAAGACGTATTGACGAAATGAGCCCTGATATTGAAAGTTTCTTGTGTAATTATCTGCAAACAACTCATTTTTCTATTCAACTGGACGAGTCAACTTTACCTGGTAATGAAGCATTATTATTGGCATATGTTCGATTTGTTATTGACGAAGAAATTCATGACGAGCTACTATTCACGAAAACCTTGCAGATTGACACTAAAGGTGAATCAATATTTAATGTCCTGAGTGCTTTTTTAAGGAAAAATCGATTCCATTCACAAACGTTATTTCGGTGGCAACAGATGGAGCTCCTGCCATGGCCGGGCGATGTCGTGGGTTTATAAGCCATCTTAAAAGAATTATACCAGAGGTAACTGCAATTCACTGTGTCATCCACCGACAACACCTAGTAGCGAAAAATTTGAGTGTTAAATTGCACCAATCGCTTCAATTTATGATTAATGCAGTTAACAAAATAAGAAGCAATGCGTTGAATACGAGTTTATTTGCACAATTGTGCAATGAAAATGATGAAGGCTTCCAACGATTACTCTTACATACTGAAGTACGCTGGTTGTCGAAAGGTGCATGTTTAACAAGATTTTTTCACTTTTTGAATCAGTTTTAGAGTTTCTGGAAAGTAAAGATCGAGATTTAAAAGAAAACCTAATCAATTTGAAAGCAGACATCGCGTATTTTACAGATTTGTTCAAAAAATTTAATGACATTAACTTACAATTACAAGGGGACAGCCTCAATTTAATAAAAACAAAGTGTGTAATTTCAGCTTTTCTTGGAAAATTGAAATTTATGAAGCAAAATATTAGTCGGCACGAATTTTCCCAGTTTTCAAACTTGTCACAGGTAGAATGCCTTGATGAGGATATTCACACATACGTTCAACATTTAATTGCCCTGCATGATGACTTTAAAATCAGATTTGAAGATATTCTGACAATGGAAATACCACCATGGATCATAAATCCACTTGATGAAACGGAAGTGGAGAATGTGATATTATAAGAGGAGCTACTCGAACTTAGCACTAATGAGGAACTGAAGGTGAAATTTTAAAGAGGGTATCAAACATTTTGGCTGCAGGAAGAAATACCCGAAAAATATCCTGGACTGTGGGGAATTGCGAGAAAGCTTTCGATAGCGTTTCCCTCGTCATATCTTGTCGAGCAAAGTTTTAGTGTCGTTACAAACCTTTTAACAAAAAAAAAGAAGCAGATTGAATATCACAGAACGGGGAGATTAGCGGTTATTCCTAACAAAACTGAAGCCAAATATTAATAATTTGCTGTCAATCCATCAAGTACATCCCTCCCACTAAAATTATGACTATTTTGTGATTGTCATTGTAGAAGTTACGTTACGTTATTAATATTTAATTTTAATTATATTACGACTGTTATCATATTACAATGTAATATGATAACAATAATAATTAATAGTGTAATAATTACATATTTGAATAAATACAACACAAGGAAATATACTATTTTACTTTTTATTTTTACCACTCCGAATGGGGAGTTTTCTAAATAAAATATGTGAGAATTGATTGGTTTCTTGTGCTGTGAGTAGATGTCAAAGGAGTAAAGTTGGATGGAATCACTTTTTTTATTGGCTAACTTTACTTTTTTGACATCCACTCACAGTACAATCAATTAATTAATTAACCAATAACTCAGCCGCAACGAAAATTTCCATAGTTATATCTAATCTTCACATTTTTTGTCGAGTTTTGGGAATATGGTAGAAACGTAGCTGCAGGGGGTCCACCGGAACCAGCAAAACCTTCAAAGTGGTCTATGAGAAAAAAAAGTTTGGGAGACTCTGCTCTAGAGTAAACTCAAGTCTCATTATGCCATTCTTCCTGGTTATCCATATTTTGAAAAAAAATAATAAGTGGTTGTCGATATTCAAATACAGTTTGTACTAACTTACCGTTGTAATTCCATTGAATGGGGGTTACTTTTAGTAATGTTTTATGAACTTCCAGCACTGGTTCCTTTTGCAGATTTGGAAAAAAATGGCGCCAAACCGCTCAAAGTTTGAAAAAAATCTTGCATTCCTTTATTACCAAAATTAAAAGGTTACCAAAAGTAGTCCCTTTTAGTAACCTTTTATGAACCTCCAGGTCTAAAGCACTGGTTCTTTTCGGAGATTTTGAAAAAAATGCTGCCAAACCGCTCAAAGTTTGAAAAAATCTTGCATTCTTTGTATTGGAGAAAAAAGTTTTTTCTAAAAGGATTTTCTACGATCCTTTATAAAATAGTACATTGTGTATGTAGTAGTAAAAAGCGATGCATTCCTGGACGACAATGTAAATTGTTGGCCGAAGCCAAAAAGCATTGAAGTCCGCGAATGTGCTTTTACCACAAGGTACACATACTTTTTTTCTAAAATCGGAATCAATATTATTATAAATTAAAGAATTTTTATAAACGCATAAGATTTTTTCATTACCACCTAATTGCCTATAAAATCGTTTCCTTGACAATCACTGTTTGTTTGTTGTTGTGAAAAAGGTCCAGAGATTCATTACTTATTATTTCGCTTTAATACCTGCTTATCGCTAAAAAAATTTTTAAATGGACAGTGATGATAATGTCCTAGTGTGCGGGACACCGCCGGACTTAGTAAAATCTGCTGAAAATGTTGTCTGCGTGTATGTATATAAAGAACTGGTACGGGAATGTTACCGACTTTCCCGGCCTAGGACGAAAAAAATCTTCCCGGACTGTTTTTTGATGCTTGCATAGCAACGGACTAAAATACTAGAATAGCTTATTTTGGGATCTGAAATTGCGCCGAAAAAGTAGGCAATCTTGACAGATTTCAGAAAAAGACATTTTTCTGAAATCGGTTAAGATTACCTACTTTCTCGGCGCAACTTCATCGATTTCCCGATCCTTCTGTATCGACATCGTTCCAGACGGTGCCAGGTCATGTGACGTCGGATGACTCATCACATTGTCCCCTTCTTAAAAATGAAGTTCCGTCCCGAAACATGCCATGCTTTGGTTCCCTCAAACGATGACGAAATCGACAGATAGGGCCTCTGTTACATTGCGACGTCATATCGAAATAACAGTCCACGGTCTTATCTTGCCTGAGTGTAAAGGACTATTCAAGCCGGTAACTGCATAACAAAATGTTCATGCCAGTATTTTGGAATATTACTTCTAACATGCTTCTTACAATACTCTAGTCCAGGCGGTCCAATCCACAACCAAATTTTGGAACTGCTAACTTCAAAATGTCCTGTTGTAATATTTGTTCGCGTAAATGAACCAGGGCCTCCCATAAGGCACGATAGGTTGGCTTCAGGCTTGACAGTGACCAAATAAAATATGGGCTGTTCTTTATTTATTATTTGGAGACTCTTCCCAATTGCCGGTCCCTACTGCCTTAATTTTTCTATTCTGCCAAATCTATATTTAAATTCTCTAGAAATTCCTTTGGCCATTCGCTTATCTCGGGCCACGCAATGAGCAAGCGCATAGTCTGGCGGAACAAATCTTGCTGTTTCTCGATGGTCACCCCAAATCGAGTTTTTCTCGTACCAGATTACTCCTCCATAAAATCTTCGAATGTTAGCTCCTTGTAGTGGTTATCTAATCGGCGCAAGTCAGTGGCCTCGTCATTATTGTCTCCAGAGTATTGGGCTAATCGATTAAAATGTATCTCTCTTTAGCTATCTATGTGGTACTGAACTTGACTGTCTGAATTAAGGTGATTAACCGACATTTAAGATATCAAGGGGGAATCAGTTGTAGATGTAACCTTATGCACGTTGGAATACGGGATATTGTAAGGGGGTGGCATGTATCCGACGAGCCGTCACTCTCTGATCATGCGTATATCCGCTATGAATGATGTATAGATTTAACGAAACCCAGACTATACAGGGATCCCAAGAGAACAGACTGGGGCTCTTATAAGGAAGACCTGTTAGCTGCAACCCGAAACATCCCTGTTAGAATAGGGAATGTGGAAGAGCTGGAGTTCGCTGTTGCATGGTTGCAACGGACCATTCTTTCCTGCTATGAAAATAACGGTCCCCTTAGGGAGCGCCGTATAGCCAGGTGGAATACAGAGTTAACCAATTTAAGGAAAGAAACTCGTCGGTCATTTAATAGGGCGAAGAAAACAGGTAATTGGGAAGCCCCAATAAATACAATGATAAAATCAAAAAGAGCAAATGGAAGGCCTGGAGAAAATTTTGTGAGGACATCGAAGGTGTTCCTGACATGGCCAGAATTAACAGAATTCTCAAAAAAGATCATTCCAACGCAATTAGATCTAAACAAAAATCGGACGGGAGGTGTACCAGTACCGTGGAAGAGACTTTAGAGTATCTTCTGGGGGTACACTTTCCAGGTTCGGAGCGTATGGATGATTGTGATACCAATCAAGTTGTCACCTCTTGGAGGGCAACTAGGAATGATTGGAAGATATCAAGCGAGATCTTCAAGCCCCACTTAATTATATGGGCGATAGGATCGTTGGAACCATATAAATCCGCAGGACCAGACGGAGTGTTTCCCAAGCTCCTTCAAGAGGTAATTGGGGAAATTATGGGTCCTCTGTTGAAGATATTCAGGTCTAGCCATGCTATGGGTTAAATCCCTAGGGCATGGAGAGAAACTAGGGTAGTGTTTATTCCGAAGCCCGGAAAAGGAACATATACCCACCTTAAATCATTTAGACCAATTAGTCTTACCTCTTTTATGTTGAAGACTATGGAAAAAATGATATATTTAAATATTAAAGAAGGGGCTCTGGATAGATCTCCTCTACACCCACTGCAATGGGCATATTAGATGGGAAAATCAGGTGAGGGTGCCCTACATAGCCTGGTGAGAGGGCTCGAAAGGAGCCTACACTGCAAGGAAATTGCACTTGCAGTCTTCTTAGATATAGAGGGAGCTTTCGATAACACCTCGACGTCTTCCATTATTCGATCTTTAAGAGATCGAAAAATAAAAAGCACCACATGCAACTGGGTTCATAACATGCTGTGTAGCAGAGTAGTTCATGCCCAAATGCAAAACAAAACGATCTCCATGAGGACAACAAAAGGGTGTCCTCAAGGAGGTGTATTGTCATCGCTACTGTGGAGTCTAGTAGTGGATAATCTTCTCAGGACATTAAATGACCAGGGAATATGAACGCAAGGGTTCACCGATGACATTGTCATAGTGTCCCAGGGGAAATTCCCGTAGACAGTGGCATCATGCGAAATGCTCTGCGAATTGTGGAAAGATGGCGCCTTGAGGAGGGATTAACTGTCAATCCTCAAAAAACCAAGTTGGTAGCCTTTACCAACATGAGAAAACTAAATGATCTGGGCAGCGTAAGGCTGTTTGGACAAGAGTTAGAACTAATCAATGAAGTGAAGTAACCAGGCATAACACTTGACGTCAAACTGGATTGGAGCAGACACCTAGTCAAAGTGGCAGACAGGGCGACGCAGCTCTTCTGGAGATGCAGAAGAGCTGTTGGCATGACCTGAGGACTAAAACCAAATGTGGTACACTGGTTGTATACAGCAGTAGTAAGACCAACGATTACCTATGGAGCAGTTGTCTGGTGGAGGAGGACGGAGCGGACATCGTCCACGATTCTCCAGCGACAGGCTCTGTTGGGAATCACGGAAGCTATGAACAGCACGGGAACTGCCTCCATGGGGGCCATCGTGGGTCTCCCTCCGCTGGAACTATTTGTAAAGGCGGAGGCAATGGCTGCGATCCTGAGGCTGAAGCACAATGACGTATGGTGTCCTAATAAGGTTATAGGGAGCCATACAGATATCACAGGAATTATACTGGGAGAGCCGATATTTCAAATGCCGGCGGACAGTATGGCACCTGAGATTATGTTTACATCTAAGCTGAACATATTTATCCCGACCAGGGAACAGGCAAAAAGTCGCTCGAGTGATTGTGGTGCCGGCACCTGGTACAGTGATGGATCACAATCTAGTCAGGGGGCAGGTGCAGGCATATGCGGAATATGCCCTAGAAGCAAGATATCGATATGTCTGCGCCGAGGATATTCGGGAAGCCGGATACGCAAACAAAAAAATCAACATAATGGCTGATAGTCAGGCAGCTATTAAAGCCATTATGAGTCCATCTACCAGGTCTAAGCTGGTGAAATATTGTAAACAGGTCCTTGATAAACTTGCACAAGACAATACTGTGTCGCTAATATGGGTGCCAGGACATGAGGGAATTAAAGGCAATGAGATAGCCGACGAACTGGTCAAAGAAGGTATTAATAGAAACTTCATAGGACCAGAACCTGTATGTGGAATCGCTAAGGATTCCGCTAAAAGCGAGATCTGGTTATGGTCACAGATAATTTCATCTCTAAAAGTCTAGAATGTTCTTCTAGAAGTTTCGACTTTTCCCCAATTTTCTCCTCCACAGCAATAAAAACTTCCTCTTTTAATGCTTCAGCGTTTTATTTTAGTTGCTGTTCTAGAACTTTCCCCACTTGTTCCAGACTTTTTTAGAAACTTCTAGAATTTCTTAGTAATTTCTTTTCCAGATTTTTTTGAGGATTCTAGCGGTTTTTAGGTTTCTTTGTTCCATCTGGGCTTGCGAATCTATTAGACGTTGTTCCAAAGTTTGAGAATTGTCTATTAGCCGTTGTTCCAAACTTTTCACATTGTCGAGATTCTTCTGTTCCATTTGAGTTTGTGAATCTATTAGACGCTATTCCAAGGTTTGCAAATTGTCTATCAGCCGTTGTTCCATTTTCATCAGCAGCGAATTCACTTCAGCATCTCCGCCCGGAACTTGAAAGACATAATTCTCTGGATCCTCACCTTCTTGGATCAACACGTCTCGTAGTCGTTGTTGGAGGATTGGCTTTTTGCCGATTTTATCCTTATCCCTCTCCTCTAATTCTCGTTTTAAATCAGTTACTTTTAATTCAGTGAGTTTCACTTTAGTCGCCATCACGATATTTAAAGTAAACGTCTTTTCGCACGGTATATTTATTTAAACAAATATTTAATTAACACTTAATTGTCCACTTAGTCCGTTATTTATTAAACTCTACACCTGAACATCACTGTAAAATATGTCTTCCCGGGTTCTTAAATAAAGCTAACGGTAATCTAAACACACACTATATTAAAAATAAAAACAGAATACACTAAATACAGTCTTAAAACTATAACTAATAAGAACATTTATTTTTAAAATCGGTATTTATTTTTATCTATACATCACACGACGATATTTATTCGTTAAATGCATAAAATCCCTCGCAACTGCTATTTATATTCAAGGGAAAATTCCCGCATATTCGATTTCCCGATCCTTCTGTAACGACACTGTTCCAGACGGTGCCAGGCCGTGTGACGTCGAATGACTCATCACAGTATATACATATCAGGTTTGTTTCAACTCGCTAAAAAACCGTACAGTGACGGTCCGGTACATGCGTACTGCAGAAAATTTGTTCCAACTTCATTTTTTACCGTACATCGACCAATACCAAAAGTTCCAACTAAATTTTGATCGTGCACAAACTAGTCACGGGACGATCAAAACAGTTCACAGACTGAAGCATGTACCGTTTGTACTGACATGCGCATTACATAACTTCATCCTGTGAAAACTACAGTTGGCAATAGCAATATCACACAATATCATAGGACAGTTTATTATTTCAATTATTACTCCTGGTAGTACTTCGAAATAGATTGATAACCAAACGATCAGAAATAAGTTCCAACTTGTTTATAATGAACACTGGTCCAAAAGCAGTCAAAACTAACGCATGCGCACAAAGTGATCACTAAACGATACGCGTACTGTAACTGAACCGCTAGTTAAAGCAAAACTTTTTTTTTTAACATTGTGATGTGAGTTATCCACAATATTCGCGAACAGTCTAACGATAACTCACATGCGCGAACATACCACCGTCTGTAGAAAGACCGAGGAACTTCGGGGATATTCTCGAAGGGCTATAAACTATAAGAAGACTGGAAATGGAGGGAGAGATTTCATGCGATACCATTATGCGATTCCATACCAAATCATCGCAGTGTGAACTTACATAAAAATAAATACATAAATGTGCTTATTGTTAGTAATTAGTTTTTATATTGTTATTCGTTTTTATTATTAATATAGTGTGTGTCTACGTTACCGTTAGTTTTATTTAAGAACCCGAATAGACGAAAACAGTACAGTAGTATTCAGGTGTGCAGTTTAATAAATAACAGTCTAAGTAGACAATTAAGTGTTAATTAAATATCTGTTTAAATAATTATACAGTGCGATAAGAGGTTATTTTAAATATCGTGAAGCCCAATAGAGTGAAACTCACGGAATTAAAAGTGACTGATTTAAAACGAGAATTAGAGGAGGGCGACGAGGATGCATCGGGCAAAAAGGCAATCCTCCAGCAACGACTTCGAGATGTGTTGAGCTGAGAAGGCGAAGATCCAGAGAATTACTTCTTCCAAGTTCCAGGCGGCAACGCTGATGTAGCTTTGCTGTTAATTCAAATGGAACAGAATAATCTGGACTGTGTGAAAACCATGGAACAGCGTCTAATACATTCACAAAACTCAAATGAAGCAGAAGAATCTGGACAGTGTAAAAGCTTTGGAGCAACGTCTAATAGATTCGCAAGTCCAGATGGGACAGAGAAACCTATAAACCGAATCCTCGAGAAAAATCTGGAAAAGAAATTACTAGAAAATTCTAGAAGCTTCGAAAAAGTCTCGAAATAATGGAAAAAAAGAATTCTGAAAATTCGAGAGCTTTGGAGAAAGTTCTAGAACAGCGACAAGCAGCAGCGACAAGCAGAAAACTTAGAAGCGTTAAAGGAAGAGGTTTTCATAGCTGTAGAGGAGAAAACTGGAGAACATTCTAGACTTTTAGAGGCAATAATGACCCAGATGAAATTACCTGTTACCATGAGTCATTCTGATCCCAAGCAGGTCAACGAATAAGTTATACCGCGGCCCATCGAAATAGAAGAAGAACCTGTGGGTATCTCGAAGACCAGAATCAAGCCACCAACCTTTGATGGAAAGACGTCATTGGCGAATTACCTGACGCAATTTGAAGCAACCCCAGAAGCAAACGCATGGTCTTCTATCGAGAAGGCGACTGCTTTAATCATAGCATTGAGGGGTGATGCTAGTGATATTTTGCAGACGTTACCTCCTGAAGAACGTAAAATAATCTTTACGTTCTCAACTCATTCGACGATTGGAGATGAGATATGGCCACGCGTATTTGGAGCAGGTATACCACACCCAGCTGAAGAATCGGTCCCAGAAAAAAGGTGAGAATCTTCAGGAATTCGAAGCAGATATTGCTCGTCTGGTTCGGCTTGGGTATCCGATGGCGCCAGATAATTTCATGGAACACTTAACTGGTCATTGATGGTCTACGGGATATTGATACGCAGCAAGCATTAAGGTTGGCACGACCGAAAACCCTAATCGATGCTATGGCGCACGCGCTTGAGTTTGAGACCGCAAAACAAGCCTCTCGAAACCATGCTCGTGTCTGCACTGTTGACAAACAAGAAAATGAGGAGTTCATGGAGCAGGTAGTTAGTCGAGTCCTAAATCAAACCAAACAAAAGAGTATTGCGATGCTGGAATTGTGGAGAGATCGGTCACATTCGAAGTAAATGTGGTAAGGTGGCCAAGAAAGCATCGGCTGAGCAGCAGGAAAACTAAAGCGGGTCGATGAGCGGGGGCAATCATCGATCAAGCATCAGCAAGCCCCAAGGACGCTTGGCCAAATCACATCCTTCCAACATCAAACCAACGGGCTGTATGTGGACGCCATTTTGGAAAGAAGGACCTATGTTTGCTTGCTAGATACTGGATCGACGAAAACTATCGTGCGACCCGATTTGATTTCCAGGAATAAAAAATTACTTTCTAGCAAATGGAGACTTAAGACAGCTACTGGAGAAGCAGCTTCTGTGGCAGGTGAAGATGTCAATTTTATTAGAGCCGACGTAGAAGAAGAAATAATCTTGGGATAATCATCATGCTCACCTACGGTTTTCAGTTAAACATGAAAGAAGGCACTAAAAATAAATAATGAAGAATTGTTTCTTTATGGGAAAGATTGTGGAAATATATAAGTAATTACAGCAGAGAATGTTGTTCTGGATGCAAGGAGTGAGACATTTTTAACGGCGTGCATGGAAGGTGATTACCTGGAAGGAAATGTTACAATGTTGGAACCAAAGACTGATGATGACGATGTATCAACTATCCACTGCCATCTGGGAGGTTTGTTCTGGATACAGATGCCAGTAACGTCGGGATTAGTGGTGTGCTCTCTCAAATCCAAGATGGACAAGAAAAGGTCATTGGATACTTCAGCAAGACCCTGTCCAAACCAGAGAGGAACTACTGCGTAACCAGATGAGAACTATTCGCAATAGTTAAAACCATTGAACACTTTTACAAGTATCTGTACGGGCAGAAGTTCCTGATCCGCACTGATCATGACGCTTTGAAGTGGTTCTTGCAATTTAAGAGTCCCGAGGGTCAAGTAGCTACATGGATTGAGAGGCTACAAGAGTATGAGTTCGACATTGAACACAGAGCAGGCCTCAAACATCGAATGCAGATGCTCTTTCCAGACAGCTCTGCCCAGAGGACTGTCGACATTGCAACCGAATTGAAGACAAATCGGCCAACGTTCTTCGAATCACCCTGGTTGATGACCAATGGCAACCTGACAATTTGGGCGCCGATCAAGAAGCTGATCCGGATCTTGCAGTCTTCAGGGATTGGAAGAGAAATGGGCAAAGACCGACCTGGCAAGAAATTGCTCCCCATTCACGAGAATTGAAGTCATACTGGGCACAATGTGATTCCATAACCATGGAAGACGATCTCCTGAAACGTGAGGTCGAAAGTCACGATGGAAGCGAGCGGAAGATGCAAGTAATTGTTCCCAAGAAAAGACAAGCAGAGGTATTCGAGAACTCCATAATGGTGCTTCTGGGGGACATTTTTGCGTCCATAAAACTCTTGATAAGGTGCGCCAGAGATTTTACTGAGTGAATTGCTCACGAGATGTGAAAGAGTGGTGCCGAAAGTGTGCTAATTGCGCCGGAAGTAATGGTCTCCAGAGGCGCCGACGTGCACCCATGCGCCAATACAATGTGGGAAGCCCATTTGATAGAAACGCCATAGATGCCGCTGGCCCTTTTCCAGAAAGTGACAAAGGAAATAAATACATAATAGTGGTCATGGACTACTTTACCAAATGGGTTGAAGCATATGCTCTACCAAATCAAGAGGCTGGAACTCCCTTGCATCCACAATCAAATGGGATGGTAGAGCGAATAAACAAGACCATGATCAGACACTTATCCAAAGTGCCTCCGAACACCAGAGAGATTGGGACGAACATTTACCATTATTATTAATGGCGTATCGGGCATCTGTTCAAGAGACAACTGGCCAATCACCAGTAAACGTGCCATCCGGGAGGGAAGTCCGATTGCCCTTTCATTTAAAGTTTGGGAACAAGCCTGGTGAAGATCTTGCCGGAGAAGATTATGTCAGCACTCTCAGACGAAGACTAGATAATATCCATGATGAAATAAGACATAATATTCAAGATGCTATTGACAGAATGAAGGAGAACTACGACATCAACGCCGACGGGGCCTATCTCCAAAACTTCAAAAGAATTGGAAGGGGCCATACGAGGTGTTGAAGCAGATTAACGATGTCTCATACTAAGCTAAGAGTAGTACATTTTAATCGATTAGCCCCATACTCTGCAGACAATAATTGCGAAGCCGCTGACGAGGAAAGCTCGTTTTGGGATGACCATCGAGAAACAGCAAGATTTGTTTACGGTGCCGCCAGACTACGCGCTTGCTCATTGCGTAGCCCTAGATCTGCGAATGGCCAAAGGAATTGCCAGAGAATTTAAAGAGAGATTTTGCAGAATCGAAAAATTAAGACAGCAGAGACCAGAAATTTGGAAGAGTCTCCAAGTAACAAATGACGAACAGCCCATATTTTATTTGGTCACGAAAGAACTGTCAAGCCTGAAGCCAACCTATCGTGCCTTATGGGAGACCCTGATCCATTTACGTGAACAACTGTTACAAAAAAACATTTTGAAATTAGCAGTTCCAAAATTAGATTGTGGATTGGACCGCCTGAACTGGAGAATTGTAAGGAGCATGTTAGAAGTAATCTTCCAACATACTGGTATGGAAATTCTGGTATGCTGTTACCGGCTTCAATATTCCTGTACATCCAGGCAAGATAAGGCCGTGGACTGTTATTTCGATATGACGTCACATTGTAACAAAGGCCCTACCTATCGATTTCGCCATCGTTTGGGGGAACCAAAGCATGACATGTTTCGGGATGAAACTTCATTTTTAAGAAGGGGGCAATGTGATGACTCATCCACGAGAGGCTCGGTGGCCGATATATAAGCCGTCGAGGAAGGGATTTATTTGAATTCAATTCGATACCAAATCATCGCCGAGTGAACTTACATAAATATAAATGCGTAAATGTACTTATTGTTAGTAAATAGTTTTTAAATTGTTATTCATTTTTATTCTTAATATAGTGTGTGTCTAAGTTACCGTTAGTTTCATTTAAGAACCCGAAAAGACAAGTACTTTACAATACTTTTTTGCTTCGTCGTGCACTGTCCGCATGTGAAGATCATGATGTAGCGTTGCATTTGTTACAAACCAGGGTGCACTTGTAATTGATCTCAGATCTTTAGATTGAAACCTTTGAAGTATTTTCAAATTAAAGACAGTCGCGGTTCCCCGCAGTTGAACGCCATAGTTCCACACTAGCTTCAAAATCACCTTTTACACAATAAGTTTGTTTTGCCAGAGATAATGAAGATCGCTGGCCAATGAGCCACTTTAGTTTGGAGAATGCCAGTCCTAGCTGCTTTCTCTTCGAGAAGATATGCTTAGTACACGTTAGCAGTCTGTTCAAATGAAATCTGAGATATTTGGCCCTTTCATTCTGAGGTATCTGAACACTGTATAATAAAATAGGAGAACAAGTATCTCGACGTAAAATATATATACATATATATATATACCGCCTAATTCTGAGTAAACGCAACGATCCGAATGTATGAATATTTCTCCCGCTTCGAATACAATTCCCCTGAATGCTGTAGGCGCGTCAACATCGATGTCATACATATAGCAAGCGCCAATTAAGTTGGCGCGAGGAGGGGATTTAGCAACAGACTGTTTTGTGATTGGCTTAACGCGTTCAGGGGATTTTTATTCGGAGCGGGAGAAATATTCGTACATTCAGGCCGTTGCGTTTGCTCAGAATCAGGCGGTATATATATATATATATATAGAAAGAGACACAAGCTGCTAGCAGCGAACAACACATATGTTCACACCTTGCTATCTATTTTTTGGAATACTAAGGCATGATTTATTATTATTACTGGAATGTATCTTTGAATAATTTAAACCATAGCAACTCAATTATTTGACATTTATATTTTGTCATTTATATTTTTTATTTCCTTGACAAAGGCATCATTGCCGAAACATGTAGGGTTGTTTTGAATATATATACTTTGAAGTAATAAACCAGACCTTTAATCGCCCACTTATTAAGTTTACCATATCATACCAAGGTCACGAAAATATTATATTTATATATATATATATATATATATATATATATATATATATAAATATAATAACTTCGTGACCTTGGTATGATATGGTAAACCTAATCAGTAGGCGATTAAAGGTCTGTATATTACTTCATACATATATTTTGAAGTAATATACAGATCTTTAATCGCCTACTGATTAGGTTTACCATATATATATATATATATATATATATATATATATATATATATATATATATATATATATATATATTGAAGTGAACCCCTTGGCGTATGTGTAATAATAAAAGCTGTTTTAAAATGCTGTTTAAAAGCTAAGTTTTAATAAATGAATTGTAACAGTTAAGGGAAAAATTAATAAATGTGCGACAAATATCTATTTTAAATATGATAATATGTGTTACATATAGATGGGGTTCTTTACCATTAATTCTATTGCATGCGTACAAATCTAAAATGCATAAACGTTATACTCTAAGTGCACATGACCTTAAACAGCTGTTTATGTATACAGCTTCTCAGTATGATTATTATTTGTGTGTGTGTGTTACAATTTATAATATTGGGTGTCCGGCAGGCGCGGCTCGTGATGACGTATTTTGGTTTGCAGTACAATGATACGAGTGCCTCGTGTGTTTTCGGTGTTTACTAAGCAAACGTTACAGTTAGTACACGACAATACACGAAGCACTCGGATCATTGTACTGCAAACCAAAATACGTCATCACGAGCCGCGCCTGGTGTCCGGCTAATTAAAAGAACAAGAGAGCTCTTGGGTGGTACATGTCCAATGCACCTTCTTGTAGGATCGGTGACTAAATAGTATATACACCAAATTTGTTGATGGTTATACAATAAATAATAGTAATTACGTTATCAAACTACCAAAAATAAAACAAGCAAGATAAGGATAAATGTTCAAGACTTTAATGATATAAAATCAAGGCAGGTAAGTGATCGAAATTAATCAAATTATAAAAATATCGAAAATGTAACATGTCACGTGTTAAATTAAATGTGATCAAATTTCTAGGTTAGCAAAGCAATTTAAATACATGTTACCTATGTAAATTCCAATATCTAAATAAATCTAGTATCTACTTGATCATAATAACAAGGAAAACTGGATTCTTTTAACTTAAGTTATATTCGTAAACATCAAATGTATTCTAGGTTATAAATTTTAATATTTATTGATTATGATTTTAATTAAATGAAATGAATTAATTTAGCATTTTCTATAATTTGTTGGAGATTAAAGAATACTTATGTGAATGTGTTTAGGACTTGTTGGTTCTGGATATAGACTGGAAAATCAATTAATGCAGGATACGAATTTCACTGGGCAATTGTGCGTCGTTTGGCTAGGATTTTTCATGTAGCGGCGGCCTTCCTCGGTAAAAATCAATTTCCGATTTCTGAGGTACAGGTAATCGTTTGGGCACGTAAAATGCTTCAAACAGGTACTGGATATACAGGTAAGGTATTGCAAGTGTTTTTATGTAAGTTTCTAATTTAATTTGTGTAATTTTCTTTTAGTTTTCGGAGATGCACTTAAATACGTCGAGGCATTTTTATCGATTTTTTTCTAGTGACGCCAACTGTGTTTTGTTTTCAAAATTGGCTTCTTATTCGTTGATTCGTATGTATTACTATAATCTCGTAACTTATTTAAAAAGAAAATGATAATTTAACCATTAAAAATATACATAAGCTTAATATAAATTCTACAGTTTATTTTAATATATAAATAATTAATGTGTAAATGTTAATAAGTTTACATAATGCTATTCTATTGTCGTGAACTTTCCCGCTGTATTTATTTTAAATAAGTACAGTTTCGCCTAAATTATTATTATCTATTTTTTTTGAATCAATTAAGTTGACATATCTTTGTAAATACAAGATTTCGAAATGAAATAACTAAAGCAACTGAAAGAATAAAAGTAAATAAATTATGAGAATTAATTTTATACATAAAAATAAACGCGAAATCAACTTTATTGATATATCATGAGAAGAATTCAGTTTTCGAAATATCTTATAATTCTAATGAGTACATAGGCTTTTAAAAATTCTGTTACTTGTTCTCCTAGGCATCCTTATGTTCAGGCTTGACCTATATCAACATATATATATATATATTTACGGGGTTGGGCAAAAGTAACGCATCAGTTGAATAATTCCGTAAATATAAACTTTAGAACAAAATGTTGTTAACAAAAGTTTTTTGACAAGTTATTTTGTATTGGCTTCAATCATTTGTTTTTTTTTTCATGATGATTACATATGACAGCCAAAAAATTATTTATTTTTTTAAATGGAAATAATATTATTTTTTAGACAATTTGGAATCTTTATTAAGTTCTGAATATGAATGCGTACTATTTTCATGGGGTTAGATAATAAAAATATTGAGAAAAAAATAAAATTTAATAAAAGTAAACAAACTACAAAATTAAATTAAATGCTCAAAGTGACGTCCTTCTACGACCTGACAGTGTCCTAAACGTTGCCAAAAATGACGAATTGTATTTTGTAAACTATTAGGTGGTATGGCTTGTATCTCATCTCTAATTTTTGCTCTCAAATCCTCTAGATTTCTAGGTTTCTCCCTGTATACTTCCGACTTCAAGTGTCCCCAAAGAAAGAAATCCAATGGATTTAAATCAGGAGACCTAGCGGGCCAATCAATGAAACCCCGACGTCCAATCCAACGACCGGGAAAAATTGTGTCTAAATACTGTCGAACATTAATAGCATAATGTGGTGGTGCTCCATCTTGTTGAAACCATAGATTACGGTTTGGCATGCTTGATTGTCGTTAGGAAATAAAATCAACAGATCTGGTACAATATGGTTACGCAATAAATGTAAGTAACCATCACCATTTAGGTTGTGTTCCAAGAAGTACGGACCTATGATTCGTTGCCCAACAATGCCAGCCCACACATTAAGTTTGTGGCGATGCTGTGTATGATTTTCTCGCATCCAATGTGGATTCTCAGTCACTCAATAACGGCAGTTATGCCTATTTACAAATCCATTTAGACAAAATGTAGCTTCGTCAGAAAATACGATGTTATTTAAAAAATTTGGATCGTTATTGGACAATTCCATCATTGTTTCACAAAACTGTAATCTTCTGTCCGGGTCATCTTCGTTAAGTTCGTGCAGTAAGTGTATCTTATAGGGCTTGTATTTGTTCGCTTTTAATATTCGTCTAATAGATCTGCTACTCATATTATTTTCTAATCCTAGTTGAGTTGTTGACGTAGTGGGATTTTCCGTTACAGCAAGTAAAACATGAAGAGATCGGTCTTCATTAGGGATTTCTTTTGGTAGGCCAGCTTTAGGTATATCTCTAGCATTGCCCGTTTCTCTAAATTTAGTAACCAATCGCGAAACTGTTGATTGAGCTATAGGATCTCGATCCAAATAAGCATTATTGAATAAAGTGCAAACTTCGTGATGTGAACGTTGCCTGTCACCATATCCGACCATCATAAGAATTTCTATTCTTTCTTTAGTAGTTAATTTGACCATTTTCATACAAAACACGTATTAAAAAAAACAAGTTTTACGATGGAAACTATTTTATTGTGAAACGTCAATAATTCAATGACAGTCAAAAAATCTACAATTTCCAAAGCAATCTACAAAACACTGCACTAGTCCAAATGTACGTTTATTATTTTAATTTTTTCTCAATATTTTTATTATCTAATCCCATGAAAAAAGAACATATTCATATTCAGAAATTAATAAAGATTCCGAATTTTCTAAAAGAAAATATTATTTCCATTAAAAAAAAAATTTTTTTTTTGCTGTCATATGTAATCATCATGAAAAAAAACGCAAATGATTGAAGCCAATACAAAATAACTTGTCAAAAAACTTTCGTTGACAACATTTTGTTCTAAAGTATATATTTACGGAATTATTAGACTGATGCGTTACTTCTGCCCAACCCCGTATATTACATGCATTGATTTTAGTTCATTGGTTTTTATTTTCCACTTTCTTTGTCACTCCTGGAACTTATTTAAAGGTCTTTGGAAATAATGCGATGCCGCTATAAGATCACTACTTGTCGCTAATACTATATCATCAGCATATATCGCGGTAGTTGTAGTATTCGATGTTGGTATATCGTCAGTATAAACTTGATAAAGAATAAGGCCAATAACACTACATTGGGGTACTCCAGCTTGTGTTGTCAGTTCATCCCGGTTCTTGACCAGAAAATATATATTAGTAAGATAACTTTTCAGAATCTGATAGTAAGGGTGCGGTAATTTAGATTTTAGTTTGAACAATAACCTGTTATGCCAGACCCCATGGTAAATATCTAAGAAAGCTGCCGAACAATACTCTTTCCTTTCATAAGCTCTATGTATTATTTCCACCAAGCGATGCACTTGCTCAATAGTGGCATGCATTTCTCTAAACCCAAATTAATGATCAACGATTATTACTTCATCAATTAAAGGCTTCAGTCTTTTCAAGAGTAATTTCTCGAATATCTTAGACAAGGTAGGCAGGAGACTAATCCGACGATATTATGTCACTTCTTCCACAGGTTTGCCAGATTTAAAACAATTTAGGCAACCTTCCATTATTGCAAAAGTGTCCATTTCTAAAAATAGCATTAAATATATATATGTAATATACTTTATTGCTACTTCAGGGAGTTCTTTTTAGAATCTTATCAGTTATAAGGTCATATCCGAGTGCTTTCTTTAAATTAACGTTCCACAAAATTAATTTTTTGATTCCTCTCATTTCTGTAGGTTTTATTGGTGGCGGCATTTGGTAAGGTGCGTCAAGAAAGACTTTTATTTCTTCATTTTCTTCCGGAGACAAACACGATTCGTGTGATTGAAAGACTTTTGTAAGGTGTTCGGCGAAGGTAAAGGCCGGTTTACAGTTTGCAATTTTCGTTGTATGGAATTTTTATTGCACGCAATGTTTCTTGCACGCTAGCCGTGGCTTTACACTTTGCAATTTTTTTTTTGTCAATAAGGTTGACCAACATATATTTATCACAAACAAAATAACATACAGAACTTGTACATCATATAAAAGCAGAAAACAGTGGTTGTGGATAAAAATCAAGGCAAAATTAAAATTAAAGCTGCTTAGTTTGCTACTAATTATTGCGTTTTCTTCATTATTAGCAGAAAACGCAAACGTTCGGAAACGAAGATGTTTGGTTCAACCTAGGTTAAATAAAAAAAAAAAGGAAATACTTTACACTTTTGTATTCGATACTATGTATCGGATACTTAGTATCCGATACTTTTCTTTCAGCTCAAGTCGATAACTATACTTGTATTTCATCTTTGCTGCTTTGGTATACATTTAATACGATACCGGTGACGATCGGTTTTATATAACGGGTGTTCACTTGAAAAGTCAATCTAGTAGCATGTGATTTACTGAGAACATTTTGAAGTATGTCGTAAATTAAAATTTACTACTTAACCTACGAAGTCGTATATTTTAACAGTTTCATACATACAAATAAATAACAAATGTGATTGACATTATCAAATGTCATTTGGATTTACGTTTACGGAACAACAAACACATACTAATATATATGCAGTGACGCGCCGTCCATATGGGCAAGGTCGTGCAGCGCACAACGGCGCCAAGGCCTTAAAGGCGCCTACGGCCACTTGTGATAAGTTAAATTTTAAAAATATTAAAAACATTTTTTGAAAGTTTACAACAAATCAACAAATTTACATAAAACAATTATTACAATTATTTTAGCATTGACAGCAATAATTTTATTGTTACTTCAAAGAGTGTACTTGATATTTGCATCTACACTGTCTTTTGTATAAATTTAAGATCATTTTCTAAATTAAAGTTAATTAAGGATTACTTACGATCTAGAATGGGCCAGGAGCGGCTAGAAAATCTTGCTATCATTTCTATAGAGTCTGACTTTTTAAAGCAGCTGAATATTGAAAATCTTATTAATGAATTTGCCAAAAGTAAAGCTAGAAAAGTCAAATTTCTATAAGACATTTCCGTTGTTTTCCTTCACGTTTATCTATTTAAAAACACGGGCACTCTAAAAATATTTTATTTGTCCTTTTGTTTTTTAATAATTTGGAATACTGTTTTTTATTTTGTTACTGTTGTTTCAGTCTGCAATAAAAATTTTAATAATATTTTTTTGTATGTGAACCTATTGTTTGCCTCAAATAAAAAATACCTACCAGTACTAACAAGTCTAAAGAGTTCGTCATAAATTTTAATGTTGAACTGTGGGAGAGTGGCTGGTAATTTTGGCTCAATACATATAGGGTAAAGGCGCCTATCAGTATTTCGCACGACGGCGCCGAAGATACTTGGCGCGTTACTGCGCGTATGTATATATGCGTCTTATTCTATCAAAATTTCAAAGGAACCTAGATTGACTTTTCAAATGAACACACGTTATATATCTATGCTTTATGGAGACGTACTTCTATGCAAATTAATTAATAATGTATCTATAAAATAAATACTTACTATGCGATGTTGCGGGAAATTTAAGCTGTTGTTGAATAATTAATAAAAAATACTTATTAATGAATTATAGTAAATACGGTAATGAATATGAAAGAAAAATATTTAAATGTAAATGTTTGTAAACAGGAAATAAATAAATATGAAGAATAAAATATATCACAAAAGTATACTAAAAAAAAATACCTACATATACTATTACATATCTGCATTTAAAAACACTAATTTTTGTACATGTTGTGGTTTGAGTCTATTTCAGATTTTCATTTTTCGTCCTATCAGGTAGCACTATATAATCTAGTGACATCTGACGGACGAAAGAGACTATGCGTATTGATATACTTAAACCTATTTGTATATTTGCTGCCATCTGGCATCGTGTTAATGGACTTACACCTATATACGTATTTTCTTCCCTTCTGTACCGGCATAGCCGGTCAAGGGAAGGGTTGCCTTTTTCGGCATAGTCTCTTTCGTCCGTCGGATGTCACTAGATTATATAGTGCTACCTGATAGGACGAAATTTGCTATGTCTTGTAGGCGATTTAAGCTTCAATTACACATTCGCACGCTATCGATTGCTCTTAGCACATCGGTAGTAATAGAATACTACAACTGATATATTATAATATAATATAATATAATATATTTTCCGACAACGAAGCGAAACCAGAAGAAATGGCTGGCCCCCACCAAGACATCGCAAAATTTATAGAAGGCATCGACACTTTAGAAGGATTAAAATCAATCATAGCAATGTCAACGAAGAAAATACAGACAGAACACAACATTGGCTACACCATCAGAGATTCAACACGAACAAACAAGCGACAGAAAACAGAACCACCGAAGATACCAACTAGCAACAGTTACGAAGCACTCGGCACCATCGAAGAAGAAAGGAAAACAAAAGAAACGACACCAATGGAAAGCGACCACCAACCGACAGCCTCCACTTCCGCAGCGAAACCCGGGGTAAGTACCGCTAAACACACAAATACAAACACAAACAAACAGCACAAAACAATCACAAAAACAGTAACCAGCACAAACCAAACACCCAAAATGCCCACTATCTCCCCAATTACAATCACTGACCCAACACAATGGAATCGAGTCCGATATCTCATGAAATTAAACAGCATTCAATACACACAAAGTAGATTCGTACAGGCCGGAGTCCAAATCACTCCATCAACAGAACAGGACTATCGCAATCTTAACCGAATTCTCATCGAAAAAGTCATTCAATCCTTCACATACCAACTCTGTAGTGAAAAGAAATTAAAAATCGTCATCAGAGGCATACCCCAATTCCTGACCGACGAAGACATCAAAGACGATCTAGATTCTAGAAACTATCCGATCGCGAAAATCACTAGGATGAACGGTAAAGACCGCCGTCCAGCGCCCCTTATTTTAATAGAAATAGACAAAGAGTACAAGTCAATTTTCGACATCCACACAGTCTGCAGATTAGAAGTAAAAGTAGAGCCCCTCAGACTTAGAAAGGACATAGTACAGTGTCACAGATGTCAAAAATTCGGTCACCAACAGCGTACGTGCAACGTGAATCACGCGTGCATAAAGTGCGGAGAGTCACACTCGACGCATGAATGCACAAAGCCGACAACGACCTCCCCTAAATGCGCAAACTGTGGCGGAGCTCACCTCCCGACCAGCTTACCATATAAAATAAATCCAAATAACCCAATAAACGAACCAATACAAACACACAAACTCATAGACGCACCACTACCAAAACGCAACGCGTGGGCTCAAAGACAACAGACAAGTAACATCACCGTAACTACACCCACAACCCGGGAAAACACACCAACACTTAACTCGCACGGAAAAGCTGACGACACAATTGCACTCATGATTGGGAGACTGTTCCTAACATTCAACTCGACAAACGCTACACCCCAACAAAAACAAAGCTTTATCGAAGATACAACAGAACTAACAAAACTTTTCCACGCACGCAAATAATGAATCACAAACATAACATTAAAATAGCCTATTGGTATGCACAAAGCATAACACAAAAAACGTGAATTACACGTATTTTTAGACGTAATGCTGCTAAATGAAACACATCTAAAACCAAGTCACTCATTAAAAATATAAAACACGATAGGCCGGTACAAAAAGGCGGTGGAACCGCTATACTCGTACACGGAACAATAAAACATAGCGAACTTGTATACAAAACACTCGATATCATCGAAAACACGGGCATACAAGTAAACACAAAAAGGGTACCGATAAACCTTTACGAAAGTTATCTTTCCTCCGAATTAGACATAGTAGAATCAGACATACAAACGATCTTCCATCAAAACACACCTACAATATTTCCGGGAGATTTTAACGCGAAACACCAAAATTGGAACTCGAAAGTAGTCAATAAAAACGGTAAAAAAACTAAAGAAAATAGCACAAGACAACAACCTCAACGTAATCGGGCCTGTGGAACCCACACACATACACATACCAACGAGTACTACTGACGTTTTAGACATTGCAATACTTAAAAACATAACCACAACACATACAATAGAAACTATAAACGACCTCTCCTCAGATCATTTTCCAGTGATATTAACGCTTGACATGGACACAACTAGAACGAAAATTACATTTAATAAGACAGACTGGGGAAAATTCAAAGAATCCCTGGTACTCAGAACAGTAAAAATTCACAACGCGAAAGACATTAATCAAGCAGTGATTACACTGGAAGATGACATAAAAAACGGAATCGCACAAACGACAAAAACCAAAACCACCGACACAAAACTTAACATCTCGACAGAACTAAAAATAAAAATACGAAACAAAAAGAACGTACTTAAAGAATATAAAAGAACGTTAAATCCGGAAATAAAGACAAAATTAAACGCGATAACAAACGAAATAAAATCTGACATGCTCGAACATTTCAATAAAAACTGGAATAATAAAATAGAATCTCTTAATACGCAAGACCAAACACTCTGGCAGATGACAAAAGCCCTAACAAATAATAAAAACAAAATCCCACCGCTAAAAACTATAAACGGACAGGCAATAACTGACAAAGAAAAAGCGGACGAATTCGCGAACGCGTTAAAACGACAATTTGAAACGAATCAGACAATACCAAAACACAACACATTTTCTAACCAAATTGAACGGGAACGAAATAATCAAATAGAAATAATCGAAGGTGAAATAATTAAAAACCTAAAAACCGAAAAGCCCCCGGAGCGGACGGAATAACAAATGTAGCAATTAAAACCCTACCTAAAACCGGAATACAAATAATAACTGACATAATAAACAGAATAATAAAACACGGACACTATCCCGCGATTTGGAAACACGCGCAGATAATAATGTGTTACGTGTCCGAAACGCGCAACGTTTTATTACTTTATTTTGTAATTTAATTAATAATATCTTCAATATATTTCGTTCCATTTTTAACGAACTTACCTATAGGGTTCGATACCTATAGGTATCGTTATTCGTTATTTAAATATATATCTAATTTCTTTCAAGTTTTTTTTGTTTTTTTCTTGACCTTTAGTGCTCGCTTTTTTTTGTTGTTAAGAAAAGTACGAGACTCGCTGCTCTAGACACTTCGTTGTTAGCTATCGATCTCTGAACGTAGTTACGTTCTTTACCCAACACGTATATCGATCGATGTAGCCGTATTTTATAATTGTAATTACGGCCCCGTGAGGGATTTTAATAGATCAAACATATCTAAAATTATTCGCTAAATGCGATATCTCCCTGGGAGGATCTAAAGTGTTGGAAAGAAAAACTGGTAACACGTTAAACAATCATCATTTTAATTTAATCGCCATCGAACGCATAATTCGGTATCTATGGGCTTTCTCTATTATAACTTTCTTTTCTCTTATTTTCGTTGTTACCCCTTTATTTAGATGGTGTACCCGACGGGCAGGGACTAACCTAACATCACCCGATTGTTCCCGCAAGTGACGTTTCTTTCTGGAGGTAGACGGGACACGATCGCCGATCTATTCCATCAGATAAAAACCCGATTGGTTACTTTATTTTTTTTTCCTCTAGTTATTCGTAATTACTTGATTTATTTCATATATATATCTCGTTATTATTATTAAATTAATAGATCGTCATTAAATAATCCCAGGTGTTTTCTAAACGAAAAACCTGTGTCGCCTGACCTTCCTTTTTTGTAGATCATTTCTTATACCTTTGCGTTCGTTATACGAACTTTTGTTGTCGTTTCAATTTAACCTTGCGTTTAAACATAAATTTATTTTAACACTTTAATTGTTTGTATTTCATATTTTTGCCAATTAATTAGAATACGTTGATCAACACTTTAATTGTTTGTATTTCATATTTTTGCTAATTTATTAGAATACGTTCATCAACACTTTAATTGTTCGTATTTCATATTTTTGCTAATTAATTAGAATACGTTCATCAACACTTTAATTGTGTTCGTATTTCATATTTTTGCTAATTAATTAGAATACGTTCATCACCACTTTAATTGTTCGTATTTCATATTTTTGCCAATTAATTAGAATACTTTTTTAACACTTTAATTGTTTGTATTTCATATTTTTGCCAATTAATTAGAATACTTTTTTAACACTTTAATTGTTTGTATTTCATCTTTTTGCTAATTAATTGGAATACTTTCATTATACGCAATTACATATTTTGCGGAATTTTATGTGAATTTAAAAACGTTCTAGCTAAAGATCGTATTAGTTCAACGAATTGTTGAACTTGTAATATATTGTGAACCAATAAGAAAGAATACGTATTGTCTTTTTTAGGGCATACTAAGGCCCTCAGCCGCTCTGTAAATTATTATACTCAACGTTTTATTCCAAATCATATAATCTTGTTCTAATTAATTAATCTTTTTCGTTACTTTTGCCTGGCCTTCAGCCGCAAAATAGAATTCACTATTTAACATTTAATTCTTTTTTTTGTCTTTAAATATACTGTGTGTACAATAAATAAGTTTTGTTTGGTTGGAAACGACGAATTTTCTTTTTCTTTCCCTCGTCTCTCGATCCTCGAGAGTGGAACGAGTCTCGGAACCGGCTTTCTGCCCACGCGACTTGCCTCTTTTTTATAGAGTATATCTTTTATCAAGTTTCCGAGTTTGCGACGTCCAGCGGCATAAATTCGGTGGCGCCCTTTTCCACCTCTTTTAGTTACCTTACTTACCTCTGGGTCTCCCCACCCCTGGGCTGAGGCAGCCTCAGAAGCCGGGTGGGCCGTTGGACGTTGGCAAGAACGGGCAGTTTTAGTTGACCGAGATGGGTCGCTCCGGGGAGCGTTTTCTGTTGTTTTTTTTAATTTATATTTTAAGCTCGACACACGTAGTGGTCGTAGCAAATGATCCACAAACCTGTAAAACAACAAAAACAACCGCAGATTACCGGCCAATCAGCTTACTTCCGTCAATAAGTAAGCTGGCAGAACGCGTGATACAGGCAAGACTTGAAAATGAAGCCGAAAACAAAAACATTATTCGAAATTTTCAATACGGTTTCCGGAAAAACCACTCAACTACACAACGGGCACTAAGACTGACAGAACACATAACCGAAAAAATGAACATATCGACATCAACGGGCGCAATCTTTCTCGACATCGAAAAGGCCTTCGACCGGGTTTGGCACGCCGGCCTCATACACAAAATGAAACGTCACAAAATATCTAACACATTAATAAAAATAACCGACAGTTATTTAAAGAACCGTACATTTAATGTCACAATCGGAAACGAAAAATCGACAATCGAACACGTAGCAGCAGGAGTCCCACAAGGATCCGTCCTCGGACCGCTCCTGTATAACATATACACCTCGGATATTCCCAAAATAGAAAAATGTAATATCGCACAATACGCAGACGACACCGCTATATACATAAGTCATAGACAAACATCTTACATACACAAACAGTTACAAAACAATCTAGTCCTCCTAAAGGACTGGTACGACAAATGGAAAATTAAAATTAACCCACTAAAAACCGCGGCAATTTACTTCCAACACAGAAAACGACACAAATGGCCGGACGAAATCAAACTCGAAGGTCACACAATACACTGGCAGGAAAAAGTTAAATATCTCGGGGTCACAATGGACTCACAACTTACATACACGGCACATATTAAAGAAATAAAACGAAAAATAGGGTTCACAACACACGCACTATACCCGATACTAAACTAACACTGGAAAATAAAATATTAATAATAATAACGATAATACTCGCGGGCGCAACATATGCCGGAGAAATATGGCATCAAGCCAGCGAAAGGCAAAGACAATCTGTACAAGGGAAAATAAACAGGGTTATTAGACTCGCGATAAAAGCACCGCGATACATGACAAACGCGCAAATATATAAAAGAGACAAAACTCGAAACATTGGAAACGATAATATGCAAACGAACACTAAAAACAATAGAAACAATAAAGTCACACGAAAACCCCACAATAAGGAAAATAATAAACCCAAAACGGAGACTAATTAAAAAAGACGGACTCGAACAAATTAAAAGACGTGCAGAGGATAACGATATCCAATTAACAGCCAAAAAAAAGCAAAAATTAACAGATAAACAGAGGTCAACACACAAAACACACAAACACACAAAAATGTAACAAAACACACAGCATTCCTTATAGGCTAAACAAACGTAACACACAAACACACACCTACACACAATAACACAAAACATTCACAACTCCGGGTAATGAGATTGGAGTGGAAATGGAGGAAACTTCGACTACCGAAGAAAAATCAAATGGACACATATATAAAGCTTTAATTACTTCACTAGCTTAACTGATGACGTCTAATAGTAGATGGCAAAAACACGTGTCTTAAGCAGAAGTAATTGCTGTAAAATACGAGGTGTATTGTCCATGTGTACAGTTACAGATGTGTATATTGCATGTCTGTTTCATTTGTAATACTAATAAGTGTCTGTTCTCTTTAGGGTATTCTCTGGTCAGTACCAGGGGTAGGGAAGCTAAATGGAACGAAAAAAATCACTGATTGCGGCGCCATCTGACGATTCTGCTATCGTAATTTGCCGTTTGTAGTATTTGAACGCGATAGGTGACAGCACTTCCGCCATAGAAAAAGACTTTCGCTTTTCCTGTTTATTGGGCTGTTGATGGTTGTCGTATTTCGCCATATTTTATATTCGTATTGTGCTGTGGGCTATTGTATTTTGTCGTTGTAAATGTAATTTTACTATAGTTTCGTAAATCTTGTGGGTTGCGTTATAGTAGTTTAATATAGTGTGTTATAGAGGACAATTTTTTTTTCTAATATTATCGCGGGGATTATATTCAGTAGTAAGGTAAGAACCGAATTATACAAATAATTGAATTAAGTATTAAAAGCTTTCTTTTGCGTTTAGAATGAGTGGTGGATATATTCGACCATCTTCTGTGAAAGGATGTTATAATCGAAAATGTACCAGGTAATTTATCAAAACTATAATGCAAATAAATCTGTTAATAAAAATAAAAAATTGTTTCTACACATCAGATTCCAGTAAAGGATCAAGCGATAAAAACCAAATGGCTGGAATATTTGTAAGACAAAGAATTGATGAATATAAGTGATGAAAAGTTATATGTATGTAATGCTCACTTTCTAGATGCGTGAAAACTGTTCCCAAATGCACTTCCAACTGTCAATATGTGTGCCCCGAAAAATAATGAATATAACGCTGATTTTTTTAGTTTTTAATGAACTTGCTACGATAGAGAATTCATTTTATCATGCCAAACAAGATCCATTTATGTACGAATCACACCTGTCATCTTCCAAGCCACAGTATGTCTATTCATGACAAAGATGCAATTCCATCAACATCACACGAGGGGGAAAACATTTTTATTTACTGCAAAAATAAAATTGTGAGAGAAATAATCAAAGGTATTATTTGATGTTAAATTTGTAAATACCAATCTTTTTTATTGTTCTATAGAACATCAACCATTAGAGTGGCAAAAAATTGCAACAAAGGTATTCAGGAGGAAAAAATCAGCTAGACCCGTGTAAGTAAAACTAACTGTAAATAAGCATATTGCCTTTTATAATGTAACATTTTAATGTTCGATACAAAGAAGGCGCGAGAATCAAGGTTTATTTTATTTTCACTCAATTATATTGCCCTATACATGTGGTATGTATATATGTAATGTATACATTAGCTTTTTATTCAATTTTTTGTGTATGGCATATTTCATTAGTGTATTTGTTAGCTTGGATAACAATATTGCTTTGTGCATCTAACAAATGCGTATTGCTTCAGTGAATATTGTAATCCTTTATTAATAATTGTAGAATCTGTTTAATTTACATCACAAAAAAAACAAAGAGGGTTAAAGTGTTGCATATTTATATAAGTACAATAATATATATAATTATACCAAATTATATAAATATTTCTTTTCACATAGCATGTATGTGTAATATTCATTTGTTTTGTATTTGAGTTTGATTCATACCAAAAACTATTTTGTCGAAAGACAATTGGCATAATACAAATATTTTATGCAGATGTATTTAATAAATGTTGTTTATAAAATATTATGGTATTTTATTATTCTTTACCTATATATTTTAGTTCAAGGACATTATTTAGCATATTATATTCTGATAGAAATTTATTTAGAAGCAAACTATTATTAGGTTGGCGCTTTTTTATTATGAAATACTTTGGCGAATTATGTACTAAATTATAAGTAAACCTGGAATGTATTATAAATTGCAAATTATATGAAAGATTTGCTATTTTATAATAAATTTTGTATTGAGAGAGTGGTAGAGTTCGGATGTGTGAATAAGTGCTCCGTGATTAAACCCAAAATAAAGTTGGAAATCACGAGAAAATTGTTTCGAAAAGTGTGTAAATAACATAAGGAAAGAAGGTAGGATTGGTTTATATTAGGTCATATTAAGTAGATATAAAGAGTCAATAACAGCGGGCGTAACTCCGATATAGGCCAGAGTTCCGACGGGTTGACCGGACCTTGGCTTTTTCCGCGCGGTAGAAAGTGATAAAAAGACTGGCGACAAGAAACAGAAATACATAAAAAAATATATCAACAAAGAACAGGTCCGGCTTAAGAAATAAGAAATATTAACATAACTAGTGTAGACGGTACCGGGATGTCTTGAGTCGGGCGTTAATCACACGTTATTAATTAGTGAATAATAATAGACATTAAACTTTGAACGAGATAACTTGCTTAATGGTTTGGGGGGCCTGGTTAGACATTGTTTGCGATGGAGAGTGATGGAAGTACTACAGATGAAGGAAAAAGAAAGAGAGATCAAAAAGACGTAGCCGATATTTTCAAAAAAAAGTAAAAAGCTGACCAGAACATCTGACAAAGAAGCAAGCAGTGACGAAAGTAAATTAGATAAATTAATGGAAATGATAGGAGGATTAGTTACACAAGTGCAACACATAGAGGGAAAACAAGATAAATATATGGAAGAAATGAAAGAAGTCAAATTGGAAAATGAGAAGATTAGAAAAGAAAACGAAGAACTGAAAAAAGAAATTAGAAGTGCTAAAGGAAGATTAGATAAACTCGAGGGTATGAACAGAAGAAAGAACGCAGTTATGGAAGGCTTGAAAATAGATGTGAGTGATCAAGATCAATTAAAGGTAGTGGTGGAAGATATTATCAAGAAGTACATGGAAATACAAATAGAAACTAAAGCGGTGAAACGACTGGGTCCAAAAACTTGCTTAATAGAACTGAAGAACATAGATGATAAGATAAAAATAATGAAAAATAAGGGCAAATTAAGAGGATTTACAGAACAAAAGATATACATTAACGATGACATGACAAAAGAGGAAAGAGAAATACAGGGAAAGATACGAAGAAAAGCCAAAGAAGAGAGAATGAAAGGAAAAACCGTTAAGATAGGATTCCAAAAGTTAATAATAGAGGGAGAACAATGGAGATGGAATAGGGAAAGGGGAATTGGAATAAGGAGGAACGAGAATTGGAAAGAGAAAAGAAAATCCCGAAAATAGTGCCAAAAAAAACTAATAGTAAAGACTAGTGAAAATAAAGATGATGACCCGGACAAGAAAAAGGACATGATAAAGGAAAATAAACAAAATAATGATCAGTATGATAATGATGATACACAAAAAATAAAAAAGATAGAGAAAAGTAAGGATAAAGAAAGTGAAACATGGAAAATTGGTACTTGGAATATAAAGAGTATAACAGGAAAAGAAAAGGAATTAGAAAAGGAGTTTGAAGAGGAGTGGATGTATTAGCAATTACGGGGACAAAGAAAAAGGCACAGGGAATTATTAAGACGGACAATGGTCATATTATGATGTATAGTGGTGTAGGAAAAGATAAAAGAGCAGCTGCAGGGAGTGGGATGCATTATACACAAAAAATTAGAAAACCAAATTTATAGATGGAATGCCTGGTCAGAAAGAATATTACTAATAGAGATGAAGGAAAGAAACAGAACGAAAACAATAATAGTGTTGTACGGGCCAAACGAAGATGATACACCAGAAAATAAGAATAAATTTTGGGAAGAACTAACATTAGTGGTGGAAGACGCGAAAGGCATAATGTTTGTAGTAGGGGATTTCAACAGTAGAGTAGGCATAAGAGACGATGAATATAGTGAAGTATTGGGAACAAACGGGGAGACTGTTAGAAATAACAATGGAAAAAGAATGCTGGACTTCTGCATTATAAACAACTTGGTAATAACTAACACTCTTTTCCAACACAAAGATATACACAGATATACTAGAGAAGTCAAGAGTAGGGGGGAGAGGTCCATAATTGACTACATATTAGTTGACAAAAATAACAGAAGAATTGTGAGCGATACGAAAGTAAGAAGAGGGCCGGAAATAGGGAGCGATCACTTTGTGGTTATATCAAGAATAAAAGAAAAAGTTCAAAACAAGGAAAAGTAATATATACATACACAGAAACAAAACCAAAACCAAACAGAATCACTTAGAATATACAAATTAAGAAGTAAAGTCATTGCCGAAAAATACCAGAAAAGGATAACTGAAAGAGTAGAAAATATAGATATTAATGGAAATATCGAAGAAATTTGGAATAGGTTTAAAGAAATAATAATAAAATAAAATAAAACAATAACTTTGTTTTACCACTTTATTCACATATAATCGTGACCGCGGTTTCGACATACAATGTCATTATCAAACTGCAAAAGTTACAGGCCTACATAGAACTTATAAATGACACAAAAATATATGGGGGTGGTTTACGATGTTATTTAAAATTACTACTATATACGTAACTATTATATACAACATTGGAAAAGAGGTGTATACATAAGATCCAACTGGTCTTTTAAAACGATATCTATTGTGTTTTTCCGGCTTTTAAAAATCTCTAGGGCCTCTAAAAGATTTAATTTACAACCTTTCTCGGCCAAATGCAATATTTTACGGTGACCAAATGTATGCCTTTCTGTAATAAGATGGTTTGCGAATGTTGAATCTGTCTTCTTTAGTTTATATGACCTCCTGTGTTCTTTTTCCCGTATAATAAAACTTCGACCAGTGTGACCTATATATACACTTTTACAATCATTACAATATAATTTATACACTCCTGATTTGTTATTGATATCTGTTTTAGGTTTTGCGTTAAAAATGAAATTACTTGTTTTTACATATGGTTTGTAAGCTATACTAACATTACTATTATTTTTTGAAATTATATTTCCAATTTGCTCGCTTATTTTACCGAAGTAAGTTAACGAGACAAATTGTTTCAAATTAGCACTATCTTTAGGATATACTAAAGTAAGGGCCACTTGTAACTGTTTCTTCTTTAGTATACTGTCAATTACGCTACTTTTATAACTATTGTTTACCGCTATTTGTTTTATAGTATTGATTTCACGAACAAAAGATTCATTAGACAAAGGAATATTTAATGCTCTATATATCATAGAATTAAAAAATGAATGTTTGTGTGTCTTAGGGTGTAGCGAATCTTTGGGAATAATGCAATCAGTGAAAGTAGGTTTACGATATATATCAAATTTTAAGCTCTGATCTAATTTGTTTAATTTTAAATCCAGGAAGTTAATACTGTTATTCTCTTCTATTTCTGCTGTAAAATTGATATTAGAATGGATTGAATGTATGTAGTTCAGAAATGTTTGTAGTTGTCTATTAGTACCTTTAAAGCAAGCTAGGATGTCGTCTACATACCGATACCAAAAATTTAATATGTTCTTTACCTAGTTGTGATGAAAGAATTTTTTCTGTAATATGCTTCATGAAAATTTCAGCTAATAGAGGACTTAGAGGTGAGCCCATTGCCAGACCTTCTGTTTGTTTGTAGAATTTGTTGTTAAATGTAAAGTAACTTTGGTTGGTGACTAACTCCGTTAGAGATATGATTTCATGTATAACAACCGGGTTTGTATTTTTCTTTACTAATATGTTTTCTATTAACCTTAAGCATTCCTTATGTGGTATTTTTGAAAACATGTTGGAAACATCAAATGATACCAGGATTTCGGTCTTTTGTATATTACAATCTTTTAATTTAGCTGTTAACTGTATTGCGTTTTTTATGGAAGAGCTATCTGTAAATTCGGTATATTGTCTAATTATTATGTTTAATTTTTCGGCTAAATTTTTATTGGGCAAGAAATAAACGAAACAACTGGTCTGATGGGTGCTTCCTCTTTGTGAATTTTTACTAAACCGTATAATTTAGGGGGGGAAGGATTCATATGGAAAAGTTTGTACTTATCTGTGTTTGAGATTACTGCATTACAATTTTTGCACATTCTTTAATTTCTGCCTGATACTGTTTAGTGGGGTCCTTTTTCAATTCTATGATAGTATTGTCATCTATAAATTTCTTAACTTTATTTTCATAATCACCTTTAGTTAATATTACAGACGAATTTCCTTTATCTGCTTTTGTTATCGTGAGGTTGTTTTCTATGACTTTGTGATTAATACTTTGCAATGCTCGTCTGTCTGACTGATTATTGCGAGATGTTGAGTTGTTTTTCAGAATATTTGTAACTTTGGCTTTCTGTTTCTATTGCTAGAATTTCTTTTTGTTTGTTACAATGGATGTGTGGTGCATATTTAGGACCTTTATTTAATAAGCTAAGTTCATTGTCTGAGAAGTTAACATTCGTGAGATTAATGACTCTAGGGTAAAACTGAACATTACTGAAAGTATTGTTAACTAAGGGTGTATTGTGTAGGTTTGATAAAGACTCTAACTTCCTGTCTTGAATGAGTCGTTTCTTATGAATAATTTCACTAACTTGTTGTCTAATGTGGTCATCTAATACATCGAATTCAATGTTGTGTAACTTAAACGATAGTTCTGAATGTCATACCTTAATGTAAATCAGAAGAGTGTCTCTGCGGTGGAACCAAAATTTGGATTCTTGTTTAATCCAAATTCTCTTCGCGGCATTGATCGCTTTTGTAGAGGATATGGTGTGTGTTCTGGTTCTCAGCTGTACATAATTCGGCGTTAAATTTCTTCGTAAGCATTGTTGATTAAACCATATATTTTGTACTGCCATCCTGTGTTTCACCCGTAACTTGAAGTAGAAATTGGCTTGTTGCACTACACTGCTTTGTTTAAGAAAATTAATACAGGTAGCCGTAACTTTGTGGTAATTCATTTTGAAAATAATAAAATAAAATAAAACAATAACTTTGTTTTACCACTTTATTCACATATAATCGTGACCGTGACATACAATGTCATTATCAAAATGTTGTATATAATAGTTAAGTATATAGTAGTAATTTTAAATAACATCATAAACCACCCCCATATATTTTTGTGTCATTTATAAGTTCTATGTAGGCCTGTAACTTTTGCAGTTTGATAATGACATTGTATGTCGAAACCGCGGTCACGATTATGTGTGAATAAAGTGGTAAAACAAAGTTATTGTTTTATTTTATTTTATTATTTTCAAAATGAATTACTACAAAGTTACGGCTACCAGTATTAATTTTCTTAAATAAAAATAACTACAACGAAAGAGATAAGGAAAAAGAAAAAACAAACAAAATGGTGGACAAATGAAATAAGACATCAAATTAAGATAAAGAAAAAAGCATGGAAAATATACCGAGCAGAACAAACAGTGGAAAAATACGATATATATAAAGAAGAAAGAAAAAAAGTGAAACATTTAGTAGTACAAGCAAAAAAGGAGACGTGGAAAGAATTTGGGGAAAAGATGGAAAAAAACAGTAAAGAGAACCAAAAACTATTTTATATAGTCTTGAAATCAGAAAGGAATGAAGAAAGGTCACAAACTACACATTATATACAAAATAAGAAGGGAGAGATCCTAAGCGATAGAATGAAGATTATAGAAAGGTGGAAAGAATACTTTCAGGAATTGTTAAGCGGAGGAGTGGAAAATGAGAATGCTAGTGAACAACAATTAATAGGAGACGAAGAGACAGAAGAAATAATTACCATGAAAAATGGAAAAGCGCCAGGCTGTGACAAAATTACAGCAGAAATGATAAAATATATAGGTCAAAAAGGAAGAGAATTAATGTTGAGAATATATAACAGAATATGGAGAGAAGAGGAAATACCAAACGATTCGAAGAAGTCATTGATAGTACCAATATACAAGAATAAAGGAAATAAGAAAGAATGCAATAATTACAGAGGAATATCCCTTCTAAGTACTGCAATGAAGATTCTCGAGCAAATAATAGATAAAAGACTAAGAACAAAACTCGAAAATACGTTACATGAGTCACAAAGTGGGTTTAGAAAAGGAAGAAGCACACAAGACCAAATATTCTCTGTGAAACAAATAATACAAAAAGCCTTTAGAGAACAGAAGAAAGTATTCTTAGCATTTATAGATTTGGAAAAAGCATTCGATAAAGTACCAAGAGAAAGATTATGGAATATATTAAGAGAAAGAGGTGTCAATGGCAAAATAAGACGATTAATACAGAAAATATATAACCACAATACTAATGCTGTAATAGCTAACAATTTAGAATCGGAGATATTTAAAACAAACGAGGGACTGCGCCAAGGGGGAATTCTGAGCCCAATGCTGTTCATTGTTTATATGGATGACATTATCAAAAAGTGTACAAGCAAAAGTAAAAAGTTCAGGGTTGGATAACTTAACTTGAATGCAGTCGAAGTTTCGGAAGGGGCATTCGCAGACGACATAGTAGTTATAGCTGACAATGAGGAAGATCTGAAACGTAACTTAATAACATGGAATATGACACTAAAAGACAGTGGAATGACGATGAGTAAGAGCAAAAAAAGTAATGGTAGTGGGAGATGAACAGGTAGATACGAAAATTGTAATAGAAGGAACTGAAATAGAATAAGTGAGAACATTTCAGTACTTGGGAGTAAGAATTGATGGAAAAGGAACCCAGGACGCTCAGATTAATCAAAGAATAGAAAAAACAACAAAGCTGTACCACAGCATGAGGAATAATTTCATTAACAAAAAAGAGATATCCCGAGAAACAAAACTAAAAGTATATAAGGCAGTTTACCGACCGATATTAACATATGGCTGTGAATCCTGGATATTAACCCATTAACCGCCGCATATAAAAATAATTAAAAAATTGCATTTTTTTTTGTTAAACTAACTAATGAGGGTAAAATAAGGCCACTTACAAAATTTTATTGATATATTTACACAGTAACATATAAAAAAATGCTGTTGCGAGAACGCAACGTTGGCGAGATACATAGTCTTTTTTACTTTCGGTGGTACCGATTAAAACATTTGGTATGTAGATGTACGTTACACTTGATACACATAAAAACTGTAGTACTATGGCAATTCGGCATCTTCTTCTTTGTTCTGTAGTAGATTTTTCAATTACGTGCCCTACATTGTCGTAACGGGCATCAGAAGTTGACGTGGATGAGTGTTAAAACATTTGATGGTTTTTCATTTTTCAATAAATACATAACTACATTACTACGAAAGTTTAGTTGTGTCATTTTGGACTCATTACAAAGTCTATGTAATTTCCATGCATTTACCAATGCACACCCTATTAGGTTCATAAATAGTGGCCACCACCACTTCTTACCTCTTATTCGAATTCTATAATTTGCTATTGCATTATCATGCAACTCGACTCCCCCCATGTGGCTATTATATTTTTCAATTATGTTTGGTTGTTTTACTTGTACTTCCCTCTTTCTTTACGGCTATATCGTTTGATATTTCCAATTGGCTCTATTTCTTCTATATTAGACGCTACGGTAACAACAGCATTGTCGTTCCAACGCAACATTCTGATTGAAGAATTTTTGTCATATGCAGCATCAAACCATCCTCGATCTCTTCTAGCGATTTGCTTTGTCGTTTCCAATAAACATTTGGCGGTTCTATTTTCTCGTATCGTACCTGTTGCATAAAACCCTTTTTCATCCAGTAATGAAAGCAGAGAGTAGCTCATAAAAAAATTATCAAAATACACTTTATGATTATTTGAAGGTTTTACTACCTGCAACAAATCAATAACCGTCTGAGCTCCTAAACCTAGTTGTGGATTTTCTTTTAATTTTCCACCGTAAGGAAAGCATTTATATAGGTATCCGGCAGAAGATGTAAGACACCAAATTTTAAATCCAAATCGAACAGGTTTGCCTCTTATAAACATCTTTGCCGAATGTCTTCCAAAGTAGGGGACCATTTGTTCATCTATTGATAAATTATGTGAAAAAATTCCAAATTGTAAAAATCGCTCATTCAAAAGGTCGAATAAAGGCCGTACTTTCGCAAATTTAGTGTTTTGTTTTGTAAATTTGTATTATCTGACAAATGAATATTATGTTTGATGTCTCCAAAACGATTTCGGGACATTGTTTTTCTTACCAATGGCACTCCTTTGTCCTCATCTAGAGACCAGTATAAATCCATTTGTGGCAAAGAATGGTACCCTGACAAAATTACAATACCTAACCATTTATGTAAGTGACAATATAATTTGAAACATACTTGAGTGGGTAAAACCTCACTAAATTTGTATAATACAAAAGTATTTTTAATAATATAAAAAAATATTATTAAAAATGGCTCATGCCGACAAGTAGTGAAGACACGAGAATACAGTTTTTTATAGATACGGTGGTTGCCGACTATAAAAAACACGTCTAGTTCGGCTGTTATTATGCAGACAGCGCTGAATATTCCTTCACGCTCTGTCCGAATAATTTCGGCTAGATAGTAAGGTAGTTATGTTGTTTTGAATGTGTCTCTTCTCCAACAGGGGCATACCGACGAACATGTAGAAATGTGAAATACGTATCTACGTCTTTGGAGAAGAGATACATTCAAAAATACATAAATGAACTTGTATTGTGTTCTTCACAACCCATTTTTAATAATATTTTTTTATATTATTAAAAATACTTTTGTATTATACAAATTTAGTGAGGTTTTACCCACTCAAGTATGTTTCAAATTATATTGTCATATACACATTCGGCTCACGCCGACAAGTAGTGAAGACACGAGAATACAGTTTTTTATAGATACGGTGGTTACCGACTATAAAAAACACGTCTAGTTCGGCTGTTATTATGTAGATAGCGTTGAATATTCCTTCACGCTCTGTCCGAATAATTTCGGCTAGATAGTAACGTAGTTATGTTGTTTTGAATGTGTCTCTTCTCCAACAGGGGCGTACCGACGAACATGTAGAAATGTGAAATACGTATCTACGTCTTTGGAGAAGAGATACATTCAAAAATACATAAATGAACTTGTATTGTGTTCTTCACACCCCATTTTTAATAATATTTTTTTTATATTGTTAAAAATACTTTTATATTATACAAATTTAGTGAGGTTTTACCCACTCAAGTATGTTTCAAATTATATTGTCATATACACATTCGGCTCACGCCGACAAGTAGTGAAGATACGAGAATACAGTTTTTTATAGATACGGTGGTTACCGACTATAAAAAACACGTCTAGTTCGGCTGTTATTATGCAGACAGCGCTGAATATTCCTTCACGCTCTGTCCGAATAATTTCGGCCAGATAGTAACGTAGTTATATTGTTTTGAATGTGTCTCTTCCCCAAACGGGGGCGTACCGACGAACATGTAGAAATGTGAAATACGTATCTACGTCTTTGGAGAAGAGATACATTCAAAAATACATAAATGAACTTGTATTGTGTTCTTCACACCCCATTTTTAATAATATTTTTTTATATTATTAAAAATACTTTTGTATTTACGTAAGTCATTCATATCGATGTGAAAATTGTGTCGGTTTTTGCTGCATGCATATTTCCTTGAATAATTTATTATTGCATTAAGGACAGTGTCATCAAAGAACAAGGAAAACAATTCGAAAGGGCTATAATGACCAAACTGTTCTTGTAATTCTCTTACGGCCTTTTCCTCTACATTATTTGGCTGTTTTTTTGCTGGAACGTATGTTTTCTGCCACTTTACAGCTTGATGTTTTGAAGAGTGAGCGCGACTTGTTGTTGGTTCCGATGCTAATTCTGTACATGCAGCGCCGTCGCCTATATTCATTACTTCAAATGTACCTGTGATATCATTAGGAATACTATCAGGTGCACACATTTCTGTGTCATCAATGTCTTCCTCGTCTGTTAATTCATCGACATTAGGTGGAATTATTACGACATCTGTATCATCAATATCAGACATATTTTCAATTATCTCTTCCAAATCTTTATAACTTAGGGCCCTTTTTTGCTCATAATCGCTTCTAAATGCCTAAAAGATACAATCAAAAATATTCATCAAATTCATAAATTATGAAAATAAATGCATACCATATTTTCTAACAAGATAACTTCACTGAATACAAAATTGAAAATTCGAAATCACATATTACACACCAGTATATTTATAGAACAATGAACCGCTTGTAGGTATCAAGGAATACTATTTCATTATGCCTTATTTCAAAATTTTAAACCCTTAGTATATAAAGATGTACATACATCTTGCAGTGGATTTTTCCCCGAGGAAAAAATTAAAAGAAACTATAAAAGACTATATATTTATGTGTATCTTATTCCAGAAAAATATTTAACAATATCTCATATTTCTTGAAAAATTTATTATAATGTGTATTTTTACCCACGCCTGTAGATTGTTCGAACAATTGTATTGATGTATGCAGTCCAAGTTATGCGGTAGTATTTTGCAAGTGCAGATCTTTTTATTTATGTTAGGTAGGGTAATGATGCTGTTTCCGGGATACTGGTGCCTTCAGAGATTAACCAGCTGTCGTACAGATAGGTCCAAGTTTTTGTCACTGAATAGAATTATTTAATTGCGGTTTGCGTTTTTGTTGTGCTTTTATTGATGTGTTAAAATTAATTTGCGATATTACGAGTTTGTAAACTTGTAATTTTGATTAAGGTGACCTATCTGAAATCTCTAAGTTTTTTTTTTTGTGAAGTGACATATACATTAATTAATGTATGTATATTTTTGCAATTATATTTATGTATTTAGAAATAATTTAGTAAGATAATTGAGCTCAGTAAAGTCAGTAATTTTAGGTTTATAAAATATTTTGTAATCAGAGGAATATTGAGGAAAATTTTCAGATTTCTTTTGAAGTTTTTTTTTACGAGTAAAATATTCTAGAAGGTTAGAAATTGGTGGGAAAATTTATTTGTTTCATGTTCAATGTGCGCATGATTTAAAAATCTTGGTTGCGTGTGAATACAGATAGTTTTCTGTTTGACGTTTAAATAATTGGAATAAAGTAATTTGATAAAGTCTGACAGTTTTTCTAAATATTTAATTAATAATTTGCTCGCGGTCATTTTTAGTGAGGTTTTTTCTCTTCTACTGTCATTTGTATCAAAGTTTTCCTCACAATCTGTCACATATTAGATGTTTCAGTACGGCTTTATATTTGATAAAGTCTAATTTTTTTTTATTTTTTATTTTTTCATTAAAAATTTATGGGGGGAATTTTTGTTTGTCTTTTCTAATACATTTTGTTTTATTATTGTGCTACGTACCCTATGTGGGTAAACCTTGAAGATTAGAGAGCTCCTGGAAGGCGTATCCGATTTGAGTGAAGCTGGGCAAGCTACTGTGTATTGTGAGCCTAATTTAAATAAGTAATCAACATCACAATTCACTGCACATTTATGGCGCAATCCAACGTGAGGCGAATATAGAAGAGTCAAAAGTACATTTTATGGAAAACCAACGAAAAGCGAACGAAGACAAATTATAAACAAAATTATAATTAAATAAAATAATTTTTTAAAATAGAAAATAAGTTAGATATAGAACAAAGAATAGGTAATGCTGGTTACACGCATGAAGAAGGACACAATGAGGAAAGCAGTCAAAAGATTATGGACATGATACAAATGATGTGGAAGCAACAACAAATAATGATGAAAAATATGGAAGAAAGAATGGAAAGAAAGATGGAAAAGGTGAATAAAATGCTGGATAGTGTAATGGCGTCATATGGGGATCAAGATAAAGAAGTTATAATGGAGGAATTGCAACTAGTACATGAGGTAAAACAAATAAAAGAAGAAATGAAACAAATTAGAAGAGAGAATGAAGAAGTGATGAAAGCTAGTTTGGAGAAGGTGCCTGGGGAAGAATATAAGCCGCAGGACAATGGAAACGGTTTCGAGAATGAGGTTATAACCTTGGAGGACATGGTGCCTGACGAGGTCAAAATTAAGGAAGATATAGTTAAAGAAGAAGTCGATGGTGAAGCAGGAGGAATAGATGATCAAATAGGGGTAAGAAAAGAGTTTATATTAAATAAAATTAATTTTAAAAGTAATGAGATAAGAGAGTCAGATATAATTAGAAGAAATTCTAATTTAAAGTGTCATATGATTAAAATTAATGATGTTAAGATGGTAAATGAATTAAATAGAAATGTAAATGAAGAAATAAATCAGGCAGTGGTCATTAATGAAATTGAGAATGTACAAAAAAGTTTTGTTTAAGTATGACAATACGTTAAGCACGTATAAAGCGTTTGTACAATATGAAACAAACATGTAAATAATTTACATATCTGTAACTATGCACATGGACAATATACCTCGTATTTTCAGCATTTACTTCTGCTTAATACATATGTTTCTGCCACATAGGCGTCCTCAGTTAAGCTAGTGAAGCAATTTATACAAATTAATACAAACCTATTATAAACAACTGGTTTGTATCTGTATTTAAATTTACTGAAATAGCCCGCATAGATCAAGCAAGTTCCGTCCTATAAGAAGACAACTATTTAATAGTTGACATCTTACGGGCGAAAGATACTTTGTCCGGAGGGCTACCTATCGTTCGAACAGCTATGCTGCTACGGGAAACGATCAAATACGTATGTAGATGTAGTCCATTAACAACCTGCCAGATGGCGGTAAATATACAAAAAAGTTTTGTTTAAGTATGACAATACGTTAAGCACGTATAAAGCGTTTGTACAATATGAAACAAACATGTAAATAATTTACATATCTGTAACTATGCACATGGACAATACACCTCGTATTTTCAGCATTTACTTCTGCTTAATACATATGTTTCTGCCACATAGGCGTTCTCAGTTAAGCTAGTGAAGCAATTTATACAAATTAATACAAACCTATTATAAACAACTGGTTTGTATCTGTATTTAAATTTACTGAAATAGCCCGCATAGATCAAGCAAGTTCCGTCCTATAAGAAGACAACTATTTAATAGTTGACATCCTACGGGCGAAAGATACTTTGTCCGGAGGGCTACCTATCGTTCGAACAGCTATGCTGCTACGGGAAACGATAAAATACGTATGTATATGTAGTCCATTAACAACCTGCCAGATGGCGGTAAATATACAAAAAAGTTTTGTTTAAGTATGACAATACGTTAAGCACGTATAAAGCGTTTGTACAATATGAAACAAACATGTAAATAATTTACATATCTGTAACTATGCACATGGACAATACACACCTAACTGAGGACGCCTATGTGGCAGAAACATATTGCTATGAACTGTGCCTAGCTTATGGGTACAGTTCACAACGAATGTCCGGTTGCTCAGTCGCTCAATCTCCAAGCTGGAATCTTCTAGACTCAGGTCTTGCTCTCGAGCAAGCAAGATACGTGTAAGCAAAAAGAACAATATAGCAGTCAATAAAATTCACACTTTCATCATTTTCATTTATTAAAAAAAATAAAAAATAAAAAAAAATCCCTTTACCGAGTGTATAGGGAGCTAAAGCAAAATTAACAGTAACTAGGAGGAAACACTCTTTATGATAATGACACGCACAAAGAGAAAAACCCCCTGTGACTCTCGAGCAAACATATAATTAATAAATAATTAAGAAATTTGTCAAGTTTGACCTCTAACTGTAACCCCAACAAATCAAATGTCAACAACCACCAAGTTATCGAGTACGCGTGACAGCTTTACAGTCATGCGCAATAAAACATGACAAAATCTAACCCAGCAACAAAAACCAACCTGAATTCAAAACGATCTAGAACATCTTGACTTAAAAAAAAACTCCATTACCAAAAACATGACCATTTTCTTGAATTATTCATATACTAATTTTTTATATCAAAATTTATGCAAATAAAACTACAATTACAATCATAAGCAAATTATTGAAATAACAATTATATAAATTAACTGTTCAATGTACTTACATCGATCTAATCACATCCAACACTAAACTACGCGAGAGATACCATTATTTAAATTTACTATCAAAAATAAACGAGATCACAAACACTCGTACAAATTGTAATAAATTTTTGAAATGCACAAATTAAAGCACCAAAAACAAATAACCCGAGTTTACTTAAAAACAGGAGAATAAAATTGAGGTTTTTTTATTCTCTCGGACCACCTGGTTTGCCTGTATTGGTATCTCTGAATAAAATACCGCGAAAATCTCATACATCGAATTCAATAGTACAAAATCTGGCCGCACCCATCAGTCTAATATAATATACATATAGGGCCAGTCAAAATATAAATTCAAACATAATAAATATAAATATACATAAAATTCAATAATGCGTCCCAAATCCAAATTATTCAAATAATGTTCAATATATAATTCTTCTTTTTTCTATGGGAAAAAAACCACGACACATCCCCAAATTTATCCGAGGACAAAGTCAGGACATCTCTAATCTTTGTTCAAGGATAAATTTCCGCACTATCACTTACGACAGTATCGCACTCTGTCTACGTTCCCCGCACTAACATGTTGCATTGCTGTGCAGCAGGGTCATCGTCCTCATGGTGCAGTAATGATGCAGCGAACAATTACAGCATCTCATATACATTTTGTATAAAATTTTTAAATAACAATGTCTTATTTAACTTTAGACATTTTATTTGTTATGTCGTTTTGCTTGACATAATTTATTTATGTCATCTTTGACTAGACATAATTGATTAATGTCATTTTGCTTGACATTATCGAATAGGCTTCGTTACATGCATCGTAGACGAAGGAACACGCCGAAGTAACAGTCATCATCGTAGAATAATCGAGCTCTCTCTCGATCTCCTGGACATGAACATTTCCAATGAATTTTCATAGATAAAAGAAAAACATAGTATTAACATTTCATATACCAAATCATCATAACAATCAAATTCATAAAACCATTAATCCTCAATCAACAACAATAATAATAACAATCCCATATCCTAAGCTTAATTTCTTCTTCTATAGTATAAATTTTATTTTTTTTCTTACAAATCAATTCCCATAATTAATTTTTTTATATTTGTAGATAAATTACTTTCTTTCTAATTTCTTCAACAATAATTTTATTATAACTCATCCTGTATATATATCAACTTGCTTAATCCTGATCATTACCATGTCAATAAAATCCGAAATTCGTATACCATCATAATCAAATATCATATTCATTTTCCTTTACACATGCCAACAATTCTTTTTTATAAATTTATAATCACCATAATTTTATTTCAATATATATATATATATATATATATATATATATATATATATATATATATATATCCTTATTTTTATATAAACTTTTTCTCAAGCATAGCTACTGCTACCTACTTTTTCATATACCGACGAATTTTTGTAAATAAACTTTCATTTTCATTCAACTATTTATTTCATATATCCTCGACGAATTCCTATAAACTTTTTCATATTCAAAACATCAGATAACTTTTTTATATCTCGACGATTTTCTGTAAACACATTTTTATTTCTTACATATAATTTCTCTTCTTATAATAATCTAATTTTAATTATCTCTATCCTACGTTTAAATTTTATCTCAGTATCATAAATCAACTCCTATAACTTTTCCAAATTTTTAATATATATATATATCACAAAGGTATTTTTAATAATATAAAATATTATTAAAAATCTGGTGTGAAGAACACAAATGCAGGTTCACTATTAATATTTTCTGTGAACGTGTCCGAATATATCCTATCCCCAGAGACGTAGATACGTATTTCGCTTTTCTACAAGCTCATCGGTACGCCCCTGCTGGAGAAAGGATATTTCCAGACACATTCACAGAAAAGAACCACCTCGCCCTATCACCGTATTATCCAGACCGAGCGCAGAAGTAAATTCGGCGCTACCTGTTGTCAGACAGCCGAAGTACCTCGCATACCGTCCACATAATTAATGTGAAGTAACGACGCCCTTCCAAAGATTAGCACAGCCAACTCTCTAGAAAACTGCATTTTGTTTGTGCCTTCACTCATACTACGGCTTAACCGCATGTGTAATGTATCAGAATAATTGAAACATACATGAGTAGGTAAACCCCACCAGTTTTGTATAACACAAAGGTATTTTTAATAATATAAAATATTATTAAAAATCTGGTGTGAAGAACACAAATGCAGGTTCACTATTAATATTTTCTGTGAACGTGTCCGAATATATCCTATCCCCAGAGACGTAGATACGTATTTCGCTTTTCTACAAGCTCATCGGTACGCCCCTGCTGGAGAAAGGATATTTCCAGACACATTCACAGAAAAGAACCACCTCGCCCTATCACCGTAATTATCCAGACCGAGCGCAGAAGTAAATTCGGCGCTACCTGTTGTCAGACAGCCGAAGTACCTCACATACCGTCCACATAATTAATGTGAAGTAACGACGCCCTTCCAAGCGTCGTTAACTCTCTAGAGAGTTGGCTGTGCTAATCTTTGGAAGGGCGTCGTTACTTCACATTAATTATGTGGACGGTATGCGAGGTACTTCGGCTGTCTGACAACAGGTAGCGCCGAATTTACTTCTGCGCTCGGTCTGGATAATTACGGTGATAGGGCGAGGTGGTTCTTTTCTGTGAATGTGTCTGGAAATATCCTTTCTCCAGCAGGGGCGTACCGATGAGCTTGTAGAAAAGCGAAATACGTATCTACGTCTCTGGGGATAGGATATATTCGGACACGTTCACAGAAAATATTAATAGTGAACCTGCATTTGTGTTCTTCACACCAGATTTTTAATAATATTTTATATTATTAAAAATACCTTTGTGTTATACAAAACTGGTGGGGTTTACCTACTCATGTATGTTTCAATTATTCTGATACATTACACATGCGGTTAAGCCGTAGTATGAGTGAAGGCACAAACAAAATGCAGTTTTCTAGAGAGTTGGCTGTGCTAATCTTTGGAAGGGCGTCGTTACTTCACATTAATTATGTGGACGGTATGCGAGGTACTTCGGCTGTCTGACAACAGGTAGCGCCGAATTTACTTCTGCGCTCGGTCTGGATAATTACGGTGATAGGGCGAGGTGGTTCTTTTCTGTGAATGTGTCTGGAAATATCCTTTCTCCAGCAGGGGCGTACCGATGAGCTTGTAGAAAAGCGAAATACGTATCTACGTCTCTGGGGATAGGATATATTCGGACACGTTCACAGAAAATATTAATAATGAACCTGCATTTGTGTTCTTCACACCAGATTTTTAATAATATTTTATATTATTAAAAATACCTTTGTGTTATACAAAACTGGTGGGGTTTACCTACTCATGTATGTTTCAATTATTCTGATATATATATATATATATACTCTGGTTCATCACATTCCACTTAATTATCTCAAAAGCAAAACCATTAATTCTCGCATATTCATTTTAATAGTATACAACAAATCTACGTTTTTTGTTGGGCCTATCTAAAATATCCGACTGTAAATAATTTCTGATTTCATTTTTACTTTTACTTTAACGTTAAATGTGGGTCTAATTATTTTAAATTTAGTACCCTTATATTTCATAATTTTCAGAGTATTGTATTTTATAAAATTATTGTTGACATGACTTTGATTTTTATAATTTGAAAAGCAATTGTTTTTTAAAATATCATTACAGGAATTATTGCATTTATTTTCTATATGTTTATTAAAATTATAATTATAAATCCCATTTGAAAAGACCAGTTTACTTTTATCTTTTATTTGTTTATCATTAATTGTATTAATGACAACTGCCTGATTTATTTCTTCCCTTACATGTTTATTTAATTCATTACCCATTTTCTCATGGTTACTTTTATCCATTTGACATTCTAAATTTGAGTTTTAATTATATCTAAATCTCTTATCTCCTTAGTTTTAAAATTAATTTTATTTAATATAATTTCTTTTCTTACCCTAATTTGATTGTTTCTTCTTCCAACTTCTCTATCCAAATCATTTCCATTGTCCTGTGGCTTAGATTCTTCCCCAGGCACATTTTCCCAATTATTCTTTGTAATTGTTGATTCCTTTTCTTTTGTTATGTTATTTACTACCTCCTTTTCTTGTTCCATTATTATTGATTCCTTTTCTTTTATTATTTGTCTTTCCTCGACGTGTACTACTTTACTTTTACTTATTTGATTGTTACTGTTTCTTGGTGCCATTTGATCCATTATCTCTTCTATTTTTCTATCCAATCTTCTCTCCCAATCCTCTTGTCGTTGTTCCATAACCTCTTGTTGTTGTTTTATCGTTTTCATCATTTGTTCCATTTTTTTATCCATGTCATTGTAATTTTGTTGTATCATTTTCATCATCATTTGTGTCATTGTTTGCATCATGTCCATTATCTCTTGACTGCTTCCTCCGTCGCCTCCTCCTTCATGCATGCAACTAGCATTACCCATTCTTTGTTTTAAATTTTCCATTTTAAAATTATGTTGTTTACTTATAATTTTATTTTTTTTTAATTTTCTTCGTTCGCTGTCACGTTTATTTACGAACTATACTGCTATTCTATATCGGTCCTACGTTGGGCTTGCCATATAATTGTGCTATGTCGGCCTCACGTTGTATTGCGCCATATAAATGTGCTATGAACTGTGCCTAGCTTATGGGTACAGTTCACAACGAATGTCCGGTTGCTCAGTCGCTCAATCTCCAAGCTGGGATCTTCTAGACTCAGGTCTTGCTCTCGAGCAAGCAAGATACGTGTAAGCAAAAAAAAACAATATAGCAGTCAATAAAATTCACACTTTCATCATTTTCATTTATTAAAAAAAATAAAAAATAAAAAAAAATCCCTTTACCGAGTGTATAGGGAGCTAAATCAAAATTAACAGTAGCTAGTAGGAAACACTCTTTATGATAATGACACGCACAAAGAGAAAAAACCCCCTGTGACTCTCGAGCAAACATATAATTAATAAATAATTAAGAAATTTGTCAAATTTGACCTCTAAAGTTATCGAGTACGCGTGACAGCTTTACAGTCATGCGCAATAAAACATGACAAAATCTAACCCAGCAACAAAAACCAACCTGAATTCAAAACGATCTAGAACATCTTGACTTAAAAAAAAAACTCCATTACCAAAAACTTGACAATTTACTTGAATTATTCATATACTAATTTTTTATATCAAAATTTATGCAAATAAAACTACAATTACAATCATAAGCAAATTATTGAAGTAACAATTATATAAATTAACTGTTCAATGTACTTACATCGATCTAATCACATCCAACACTAAACTACGCGAGAGATACCATTATTTAAATTTACTATCAAAAAGAAACGAGATCACAAACACTCGTACAAATCGTAATAAATTTTTGAAATGCACAAATTAAAGCACCAAAAACAAATAACCCGAGTTTACTTAAAAACAGGAGAATAAAATTGAGGTTTTTTATTCTCTCTGACCACCTGGTTTGCCAGTATTGGTATCTCTGAATAAAATACCGCGAAAATCTCATACATCGAATTCAATAGTACAAAATCTGGCCGCACCCATCAGTCTAATATAATATACATATAGGGCCAGTCAAAATATAAATTCAAACATAATAAATATAAATATACATAAAATTCAATAATGCGTCCCAAATCCAAATTATTCAAATAATGTTCAATATATAATTCTTCCTTTTTCTATGGGGAAAAAAACACGACACAATGTATTAAGCAGAAGTAAATGCTGAAAATACGAGGTGTATTGTCCATGTGCATAGTTACAGATATGTAAATTATTTACATGTTTGTTTCATATTGTACAAACGCTTTATACGTGCTTAACGTATTGTCATACTTAAACAAAACTTTTTTGTATATTTACCGCCATCTGGCAGGTTGTTAATGGACTACATCTACATACGTATTTGATCGTTTCCCGTAGCAGCATAGCTGTTCGAACGATAGGTAGCCCTCCGGACAAAGTATCTTTCGCCCGTAAGATGTCAACTATTAAATAGTTGTCTTCTTATAGGACGGAACTTGCTTGATCTATGCGGGCTATTTCAGTAAATTTAAATACAGATACAAACCAGTTGTTTATAATAGGTTTGTATTAATTTGTATAAATTGCTTCACTAGCTTAACTGAGGACGCCTATGTGGCAGAAACATATGTATTAAGCAGAAGTAAATGCTGAAAATACGAGGTGTATTGTCCATGTGCATAGTTAGAGATATGTAAATTATTTACATGTTTGTTTCATATTGTACAAATTAAGAATGAACAAAGAGAAAATAAAATTAAACTGGCTTCTCCAAACAGAATTTGTAATTATAATTGGAATAATAATGTACTAAATAAATACAACGATTCCTGTAATTATGTTTTAAAATACAATTGCGTCTTAAATTATGAAAATTATATTAATGCCAACAATGATTTTATAAAACAAAGTATTTTGAAAACCATGAACTTTAAGGGTACTAGATTTAAGATAACTAGACCTACATTCAATATAAAAATCAAGGTAAAAATGAAAATAGATCAAAACTTGTAGACAGTCGGATATTTTAGATAGGCCCAACATGAAATTATAAATGTTGTAAACTATTGAAAAAAATTGATTGTGCGAGAATAGGATTTTTGCCTTTGATAAATTTAATTGGAATTCGATGTACTAGAGGATTTATAATAATTTTGGAAAAGTTATTGGATGTGATTTATGATATTGAAATAAATATAATGTAGGATGTATATTGAAATTAAATTATTGTATGGAGATGAGATGTAAGAAAAATTATTATGAAATTCGTCGAGAATAAAAAATGTATGATGTATTTTTATTGAAGAAGAAAATGAAATAAATATTTGTTGAATGAAAAAGTTTATAGAAGTTCGTCGATAATGAAAAAGTATATGAAAATAAAAGTTTGAATGATATATATATATATATATATATATATATATATATATATATATATATATATATATATATATATTGAAATAAAAGTTATGGTGATAATAAATTTATTAAACGAAAAGTTGGCATGATTAAAGGAATATGATTATGATTTTTTAATATGATGATTGACGAGTTTTGGATTATATTAAGAAGGTAATGATAAGGATTAAGCAAGTTTGAATATACGGGATGAGTTTAATAATAAAAGTTGATGAAGTTGGAAGTAGATGAAATTATCTGCGAATATAAAAGTTTATTATATGGGAATTGATGTATTAGAAAAAATTAAAATAATAATTAATGAAGAAAAAAATGAAATGGGTCCAGGAGTCCTAAGAGGAAGAAGAAAAAGAAGAAATTAAAATTATGGTAAGAAGAAAGATATATGGAAATTGTTCGTAATAAGAAAAATATAATAATGATGATATGGGTTTTTTGTTGTTGATTAATGGTTAATGATATAGTTTTATGATTTTGATTATGATAATGATTTTGCTGAATGAGATTTTGATACTATGCTTTTCTTTTGTTTATGAAATTTATTGGAGTCATCCATGTCCAGGAGATCGAGGGAGAACTCGATTATACTTCGACGACGACTGTTACTTCGGCGTGTTCCTTCGTCTACGATGTATGTAACGTAACCTATAAATTATGTCAAGCCAAAATGACATAAACAATATAAAATGTCTAAAGTAAAATATGACATTGCTGGTTGAAAATTTAAATCGATTTGCTGTAGTTGTTCGCTGCACCGCTGCACCAGGAAGAGGATGACCCTGTTGAACAGCTATGCAACATGTTAGTACGGGGAGAATGACAGAGTGCGATACTGTCGTATGTGTTAGTGCGGAAGATTATTCTCGAACAAAGCTTAGAAATGTCCTAACTTTTTTCTCGAATAATCTTGGGGAAATGCAGTGGATTTTTCCCCGAAGAAAAAATTAAAAGAAACTATAAAAGACTGTATATTTATGTGTATTTTATTCCAGAAAAATATTTAACAATATCTCATATTTCTTGAAAAATTTATTATAATGTGTATTTTTACCCACACCTGTAGATTGTTCGAACAATTGTATTGATGTATGCAGTCCAAGTTATGCGGTAGTATTTTGCAAGTGCAGATCTTTTTATTTATGTTAGGTAGGGTAATGATGCTGTTTCCGGGATACTGGTGCCTTCAGAGATTAACCAGCTGTCGTACAGATAGGTCCAAGTTTTTGTCGCTGAATAGAAACTTCTCTTTTATTCAGAAATTTTATTTAATTGCGGTTTGCGTTTTTGTTGTGCTTTTATTGATGTGTTAAAATTAATTTGCGATATTACGAGTTTGTAAACTTGTAATTTTGATTAAGGTGACCTATCTGAAATCTCTAAGTTTTTTTTTTGTGAAGTGACGTATACATTAATTAATGTATGTATATTTTTGCAATTATATTTATGTATTTAGAAATAATTTAGTAAGATAATTGAGCTCAGTAAAGTCAGTAATTTTAGGTTTATAAAATATTTTGTAATCAGAGGAATATTGAGGAAAATTTTCAGATTTCTTTTGAAGTTTTTTTTTACGAGTAAAATATTCTAGAAGGTTAGAAATTGGTTTTCTAGTTTTTCTAAATATTTAATTAATAATTTGCTCGCGGTCATTTTTAGTGAGGTTTTTTTCTCTTCTACGGTCATTTGTATCAAAGTTTCCCTCACAATCTGTCACATATTAGATGTTTCAGTACGGCTTTATATTTGATAAAGTCTAATTTTTTTTAATTTTTTCATTAAAAATTTATAGGGGGAATTTTTGTTTGTCTTTTCTAATACCTTTTGTTTTATTATTGTGCTACGTACCCTATGAGGGTAAACCTTGAAGATTAGAGAGCTCCTGGAAGGCGTATCCGATTTGAGTGAAGCTGGGCAAGCTACTGTATATTGTGAGCCAAATTTAAATAAGTAATCAACATCACAATTCACTGCAATATGTATAAAAATATATAACGACAAACCACTATGAAAATAAATTTCTAAACATACACATTTTCGCACTTCCTTGAACTAATATAGGTACAGCTATCCGCAGGTATACATACACATAAGTGGCCAACGTTGCGATAACGCAACACTAAATGTTTCAGTACAAAAAATCCACTTCTAAGTAAGGTAATATTTTTTTTAGAGTTTTCACATAGTTATAATACCCTCTTGAAATGATCTAAGAGCAAACAAACATTATTTTGTAAAATCAAGGGAAGATATAGGTGATAGTATATTAGGGTGTAAAAAACTAAAAAAAGGTCAAACTTTAATTTTTTTTCTGATAAACCACTGCGTTATCTATTCAATCTAAAAGTACATATATATTGGTGGTACTTTACACTGTCATCACGTTAAAACAAATCATTTACAGTATAACTTTCAATGATTAAAAAAATATATATACATTCTGTTGCGTTTTCGCAACGTTGGCGGTTAATGGCTTAAATAGAAAACAAAAGAATAAATTACAGGCAGTAAAAATGAAGTATTTAAGAAGAGTTAGAGGAGTTACAAGGATGGATAGAATAAGAAACTCGGAAATACGGAAAGATTTAAAAATGCAGTCAGTGCTAGAATTCATTGAACAAAGACAGCTAGGATGGTGGGGACATTTATATAGAATGGAAAATACAAGACAAACAAGAAGGATATGGGAAGCAAGGATAATGAAAAATAAAAGAAGAGGAAGGCCAAGGACAACATGGAATGATGTCATAGCTGAAATACTGGGAAGGAAAGGCAAAACATTGGCTAGACGCGAAGAACATGACAAGGAATAGAAATGAATGGAAAACGTTTATAAAAGGCTAGAAGAAGATAAACGCCCTACACCATTGTTATGGTAGAAGGGATTATTGGATTATATATATAATACATTTTATGTTTACTTAAAATTTGGTGCTAAATTTGCTATAACTAGTATTTCAAATTTTATGGTTATAGTAAATCTACGAACCAACACTCGTCGTCAGGAAAGATGGTCCCTGCGTCATCAATAAACATTGTAACGGGTGTTCAGAAACATTCGAAGTCAAAGTAGTCCTTGAAAATATGAAGTCATGTCTGATATAGATTGATACATTTACTTAATATAATTTTATAGGTTATCATACACGCAAATGTCGGTTTATGTCGAAATATATTACTTTAATATGCCATATTAATTAATATAAACTAGTCAAATAATGTAGATCTCGGTTTCCGGGTTGGAACCGCATCGAGTTAGGCGTAATTGCCAACGTTTCGCAGTAGCTTGAAGAATGCTATGACAGAGACCGGTACAACTTATATAGGGGGGACCGGGTCAGATGGTGGCCTGCTATTGGCTGGGGACAATGAGCCAATGGCATGCGTCGTATGGGCGTGGTGATTCTTAGTTGAGTGCAGTAGAGTTTGCCACGTCGGATGTAACGTATAACCATCGTCTCTATTGAGATTGCGGGGATGTTTGTAAATTTCAATAGATTCACGGATTTTCCTAGGGAAATAATGCGATTCACGGAACAGAAGCTTGACATCTTTGAATAGAATTTGATGACCGGAGTTTAGTTTGTGTTCTGCCAGCGCTGAACCGGCTATATGTAACAGTCTAGTACAACGTTCATGTTCGGACACACGCACGCTGACTGGCCGCTTAGTTTCAACCAATGTACACACTGCCACACGAACACGGAATGCGATACACTCCTTGTGCTTGGAGCGGAGATATTTTGTCTTTAACCGAGGGTAAGAGGTCCGAAACTTTAGAATGGGGTCACACACGGACACAGTGTCTATCATCTCCGACATTATAGCCGCCCACGGCAAACCGAATGATATATCCGAACTCGTAAATGTGTGCCTCACTTCCACGTACTTCCAATTTCGAAACAAGTTCTATGAACAAGTGTCGGGAGCCGCTATGGGTTCCCCCTTATCCCCGGTTGTCGCTAACATTTTTATGGAAGCGTTCGAACAACAGGTCTTGAGCTCCTTTCATTTAAAACCTAAATGTTGGTTTAGATATGTAGACGATACGTTCGTCATCTGGCCGCATGGACGGCAGTCTTTAGTGAATTCCTACTTTTCTAAACTCCCAGCACCGTAACATTCGCTTTATCATGGAGGTGGAATCAAACGGAAGTCTCCCGTTTTTAGACGTCTTAGTGACCCGCAATATCAATGGCAAACACACGGTTTACAGGAAACGGACTCATACGGACCGATATGTGAACGGGTTTTCCCATCATCACCCGGCACACACACAAACGGTCATCAATACTCTTGTACATCGAGCGTTTTCTATCTCAGAACCTAGGGCACTACCCTCCGAACTTAAGCATGTTTCTAACACCCTACTCCAGAATAATTATAACGCCCACGACATACACCGTACTATAGTGAGACATCGTAACCCAAAACCTCGAAGTGAACCCGATCCTAACATCAGCACCGCCTTCTTACCGTATATTCAAGGTATCACCGATCATATAGGAAAGGTTCTACATAGAAATAAAATCAAAACTGTCTTCAGACCTCATTCTAAAGTTTCGGACTTCTTACCCTCGGTCAAAGACAAAAAATCTCCACTCCAAGCACAAGGAGTGTATCGCATTCCGTGTTCGTGTGGCAGTGTGTACATTGGCGAAACTAAGCGGTCAGTCAGCGTGCGTGTGTCCGAACATGAACGTTGTACTAGACTGTTACATATAGCCGGTTCAGCGCTGGCAGAACACAAACTAAACTCCGGTCATAAAATTCTATTCAAAGATGTCAAGCTTCTGTCCCGTGAATCGCATTATTTACCTAGGAAAATCCGTGAATTTATTGAAATTTACAAACATCCCCGCAATGTCAATAGAGACGATGGCTATACGTTACATCCGACGTGGCAAACTACTGCACTCAACTAAGATTCACCACGCCCATACGACGCATGCCATTGGCTCACTGTCCCCAGCCAATAGCAGGCCACCATCTGACCCGGTCCCCCCTATATAAGTTGTACCGGTCTCTGTCATAGCATTCTGCAAGCTACTGCGAAACGTTGGCAATTACGCTTAACTCGACGCGGTTCCAACCCGGAAACCGAGATCTACATTATTTGACTAGTTTATATTAATTAATATGGCATATTAAAGTATTATATTTCGACATAAACTGACATTTGCGTGTATGATAACCTATAAAATTGTATTAAGTAAATCTATCAATATATATCAGACATGACTTCATATTTTCAAGGACTACTTTGACTTCGAATGTTTCTGAACACCCGTTACAATGTTTATTGATGACGCAGGGATCATCTTTCCTGACGACGAGTGTATGTTCGTAGATTTACTATAACCATAAAATTTGAAATACTAGTTATAGCAAATTTAGCACCAAATTTTAAGTCAACATAAAATATATTATATATATAATCCAATAATCTCTTCTACCATAACAATGGTGTAGGGCGTTTATCTTCTTCTAGCCTTTTATAAACGTTTTCCATTCATTTCTATTCCTTGTCAGTAGCTTGAAGAATGCTATGACAGGCATTCTTCAAGCTACTGCGAAACGACGAACATCTACGTACAGCTCTGAAGATGTCCCTTGAAACAGTGGACGAAACGTTGGCAATTACGCCTAACTCGACGCGGTTCCAACCCGGAAACCAAGATCTACATGTAGAGAACGACCGCGGAAACCTACACCTACATTTAGTCAAATAGTGATTTGAATAGAAGGTAACCGTAATTAATTTGCAAATTTCAAATTAAGTATTTTGATATTTTAGAGAATTCTTGCTGAACAATAGCACCTCTTCATGCGATAACGAAAAAATTACATAATCCAATTAATATGCTATTCATTCTTGTGTAATAAAACTCATCTAATCTGTAGTAACATGTAAAAAGACAATTCAGAATTAAGAGGAAATAACTTTACAAGTAAAGGTTTTATTCGTCTTATAGTGACAATAGTATCTAGTTATCGTACTAGTTTAATATATTAACATTCAATAAATTATTGTAAGAAATGGCTTAAAATAAATTTGAAACAAATAAATTGTTTGTAGAGTCCTTAGATTACAACCTTATAATAAATATCATAAATTGTAGTTGTATAAATTACCAACAATAATGACCAGAATTATAAAAGATGTTGAACATATCCACCACCTTCTTCCAAGCATTTTGCGCACCTCCTCCGAATGCTACTAAATACATTTTGCAGTATGGGACTATTTCCAATTTCACTAATTTTATTTATAGTTCTGTCTTGGAGATCTATATAATCTAGCACTGGTACTTGATAAATTGAATTTTTTAAAAAAGGCCATAAATAGTAATCACATGGTGTAAGATCACAAGATCTTGGAGGAAATTCATGATCGCTGTTCAAACTAATTAAACGATTTCCAAACACTTCTTGTAACATATTCATTGTTTCCCCCGCTGTGTGATCTCTAGCACCATCTTGTTGAAAGTATCCCAAAGCTAGTTCATCATCGCGAAGTTGATTAAAGAAAGGCAATAGTATTTCCTGTCGATATCTTTCTGCAGTCAAGGTACCATTAAAAAAAATTGGACCAATAATCCTTCTTCTACTTATAGCGCACCAAACACCAACTTTCTGAGGATGTAAAGGAGCTTCAACATAAAAATTATTGGGCTTTGTATCACTCCACATTCTCATGTTTTGCGAGTTAACACATCCACTAACATGAAACCATACTTCGTCTGAAAAGAAAGTTTTGTCGAGGACATCATCATTAAAATTATTTGTAAACCATTCACAAAATACTACTCGTCGCGGATAATCAATATCGAGGATTTCTTGCAAACAAGTTATACGATATGGGAATAACTGCAAATCTTCTTTTAAAACTTTATGGCAAGAACCAACTGACAACCCGGTTTGTTGAGCAAGAGTTCTTACTGAAGTTTTAGGAGCATCAGTCATTATTTCTCTAACATTCCCAATCACTTCTTCTGTCCGGACTCTTGGCGTCCCACACTACCAGTTTGTCGAAAAACTGGAACAATTCTGATTAGTGTACACTGAAAAGTATTATAATCAAAAGCAAGGTTGGGAAATTCATCTCGAAATTCTTCCAAACAAGCTTGAATTGAATACTTCCACTGGCCATCGATCTTTTGACCATTTCGAAAATATGCTTCAACCATGAATGCTTTGTGTACGTTAGTACACAATAGTATCATTTTCAAAATTAAAAAATATAAATTAGTATCTTCGATATTAGATTCTGACAATTTTTGACAGACAACTTGACATTTAATAATTATTACAAATCAGATACTTAAGTAAAGATTTTTTGTTCAGAGCCCACTTGACTTCAAATGTTTCTGAACACCCGTTATGATTCAAATCGGCGTCATATTAAATACTGTAAATTGCAAAATGAATATGGAACTATAACTTCGTTTCCGGGCCAAAGATATTTGACAGTAGGTCGAATTTGTAGGTTATATGCAAGGATTGTATAAGAACATAGGATTGCTCGATCCCGCAATATTTTCGCCGCGTAGTGGGGAGCCATGACGTCACAAACGGACCAGGTTGAACGCGTTCACTACTGTAAAGCACCTTATAAAATATGTTTAGCTACTACAACAATTAATTATCGAGTTATATTAGTGCTATTATTATGGTATATAATATTTCATTTGATAATAACATATCCGTCAGTGTACTGTTATAAATATAATACACGTTTTTATTGCCATAAGGTTATACTTTGGTTTATAATTTAAAAAAAAAACTTTTCCAACTTCAAATAAACACATTTATTAGGTATATAAACATAAATAAAGAAAGCCGATGAGCATGTATTCTCTATACAAAGCAAAAAATATATATTTTTCAATTAAAAGAGTCAGTATATAGCAATGTTTTATTACGCAGTAATTAAATAAAAACGAATCAAGTAGTGGTTTTTCGCATTTTTTTAGCTAGTGTTCGTTGAGTAGTACTTCGTTGTACTAGTAGAAAGCTTACGTTTACTCGATTTTTTAGCATTGTCAAGGGTTCTTTTTGTATTTAAATAATTCATACGGATAACAGTTCTTAATTTACAAAATAATTTTATAATAACAAAGCACAAATTTTCTCGCTTTTTAATTTTTAAAGCTAGTCTTTTAACAACCAGTGTTTCTTTCCGCAGTTTATTATCGCCATGATATATCTCAAAATATTTGTTCCACTGTTTAATGGTACTTAAGAAATCTGTTGAGGGCTTAATAAGACCACCAAAAGAGAGCCGTTGTACCCATGAGGGTAAATTGTAGGCGTGATCGGCTTTAATTTTATAAGTATAATCGCCGAGTTGGGGATGACTGTTTTTAAATTTCTTCGCTATAAAACCAGCAATGTACTCAAATGTATCGTCCGTTGTTTCTGGTGATGTTGCATCAGATATTTCTGAAATCCCTGATGATGAAAACGAGCTTCCATTGCTACTTTGAGTTGCATTGCTGTCAAACTTCTCTTCCGGTAATTCAAGTGAAACTTTTGCTTGTTCCAAAACTGTGGCCACTATATATTCTTCAGGAACAGCTTCTTGTGTGTTCACCTTTAAAAAAAAGTATAGCTATGTAGATAGGTACCTATATAATACTAGGAATATGTAAAGAATTAATAAACACATTTTATGTACCTGTGCTTCTAAAATACCAGGATTCTTCCCAAGAATAATCATTCTTATTCTTTTGCTGGCTTCCAATGGAGATGGATGTTCATTCGGCCCTCGACATCTAACCTGGAAGAAAAAATTCTCCAAACAATCCTGATTAAGTTTATGAGTATATATATAATGTACATCTTCAAATTCGGTCTTCATATCTCGTAAAAGTAGTTTCAACGATTCTATAGAAATTATTATTCCTTTCTGAAAAATTTGCAAAGTGTTTTTTCCTTCAGCTCTCATGTCAAATATTAAATCTCTAACTTTATTTAAGTGTTGTTCTTGGTCCTGTAAATAAATTCCAAAAGGGGCTTTCGTAGGGTCAGGGCCAGGAGATCTATTCACATGGCTATTAAAAATATCAAACCAAGAATTAATATTGTCTATGAACATTCCGACATCTTCAGCAAGTTTTTTATCAGGGCCTGGTTTGTATCGTAATAATGCCTGGGCGGTCTTATGTGATAACAATTCAGCCGCTAGTCTTATATTTTGTCTTTTACTCTTTTCAACTGTAATATGCTTTTCAGAAATTTTATAACAGGAATTTACTTCTACATTGGTTAATTCTATCAAAGTATCTAAAGGTTCTTTTCTTATCTCTTTCTTTCCAGCACTTCTCAATATAAATCCTGTGTCCAAAAACCAATTACGGAGAAGTTTCAGTAAATGGGGAGCATCTGGGAAAACATAAACATTTTTCTTGGTTTGCGGATGCTCGAAATAGGTCTTACTCATGTCAATTGGCAATAAGCAATTGGGTATCCATTAACACATCCTTTGTCATCTTTTTGTCAAAGTCTAGATAGATAGGCTGTTTCCAAGTAGAAAATAAGCTTCTAACCATACAGACTTGCATTAAATTGTAAGGACCTAGCACCTGATCTTCACCAACACAATACTCTAAAGTGGTTTTAACTTTGACTTCATCAAAAGAAATGACTACAGTTTTCCTCTTGCAGACATATTTTCTCCTGCTACCTTTAGAAAAGTTAGTACATCTTCTAAAACTCCCGGCATTATTCTGATTTTTGATGCCCACTTTCTCAAAGATGACAACGCCGGCAACGGAAAATTAAGATTAGTTCGCAAAAATATATAGCATTTCTTGCTGAGGTAATGAATAGTAAAAGCAACTGCAATCTCTTCAGTAGTCCAATTAACGCGTTTCTTTTTGTTTACAAGAATAAAAATTTGATTTTCTGTTAAGAGTTTTCTCAGTATTTTTACCGTTTCCTGTTTTTGTGCAGGTTTATCTTGCTTGTTCTTTCTTCTATAGTATAAAACTTGTTTTCTCTGCAAATTCAATTTGCGTTTCATAATTTCCATCTCTGTAGATAATTTAGTGTGACTTTCACGAAGCTCCGCATATTGTTTAGATAATATATTTTCTGCTGGGACAGTTAAAGTCTTATCGGTTTTAAATTCTGCTGTTGAAGACGCTGTTGACAGCTCACTTGCCGCTAAACATGAAGCTATCGATTGTTCGGCAATCAATCTATTTACTTCTTCTTTCCTTTCATTTTCCTTTTTTCTTTTTAAATATGCTTCCCCTCTTGTCGCAACTTTCTTTATATCTTTGGACATTTGTGGAAGATTTACACTAGGCACAGCAGTGTATTTAAGCTGTTTTCGTACAGGTAACCCTAGGAATAATTACTATGTATTAGAATAATTTATCTCATAACGTATAAAGACATTTACATATTACCTAATAATTCGTTCCGCATATCACGTTCATAATCGTTTGTATTAAAGTGGATTGAGCAAATTTGGCTAGTATTTGGATTCCACTTATCTGCTCGTTTGCAGCGCCTTATCCATTCTTTACGGACAGTATCGGATACGAAGTTTGTCGCCTTTGGAAAGTTGTGATAAACGACTTCTCAATTGGTAATTTTCGTAGAAATACGACTGTTATTACAGCCAACTACCGCACAACGACGTCCCGGCATTTCAGTCGCTAATTTACAAAAGGTAACGGCGAAAACTTAATTAAAACACTTTACTTTAACTCAAGCAACCCAAGACCTCAACTATTTATCGGTGCGACTGGTCCGTTTGTGACGTCATAGGAGGCGGAGTCACGGCTCGATGCGAACAACACTGCCGGTATCTGGCTATCCTATGTTCTTATACAATCCTGGGGTTATATGAATATATATAATCGAATTACATCTTAAGTTATATTACTTTAAAATTACTATAAATTGAACAAAGCTGTGTAAACAGCAAATCATATTAAACTATAACACCACATGAAAAATAAAATGAACTATCAAGAATTTACATTTATGTCAACATCTAAGATTATGTAATTCTTTAATCATTTTAATGATATAATAAAAGCATTATTACTGGAATTGAAATCATACAATAGACCAGAGAGTCTACTTTGTATAACTGTAATTACTAGAGAACGGACACGCTTACCACCCAGTGCAAATATAATATATATATATATATATATATATATATATATATATATATATATATATATAATAAAATATTTAATTTTATTTATATAATTGGAAAACGAACGGGTGGTGATCTATAAAATTACGAAATACATATTTATCTGTTGAAAAGTTGTATTTATAAAGTTTTTAATTTTATTTATATAATTGGAAAACAAACGGGTGGTGATCTATAAAATTACGAAATACATATTGCTGTGAACTGTGCCTTTGCTTATAAACGCAGCTCACAACAAATGTCCGGATAAACTCAGTCGTCTAGCTGGGATCTTCGTACCTCAGGTCTTGCTCTCAGGGTTTCCAATGGAAAACGTGGTACTTCTCTTCTAAAATTATAATGTGGGCGCCAGAATGAATTATTCACTCAAAATGTTAATTATAATAAAAGTCACAATATCTAACAGATCTTTTATTTAAAAAAAAAAAGAAAAATTGATTCTTTAAAAAGTTTAAAGAACTGTGTTGTACATAAACACATAGAGGTAAACTGAATTTGCTGGGGGTGACAGCTAAGCAAATTTAAACATCCTCTTATGACTCGCGAAACAAAATTAAAACTAAATAAATTCCAAAGATATCTTTTTCAATCACCCCAGAATAAACTCAAAATTGTAAACAAACTGACGTAAGTCAAACCCGAAAATATTACACCTGCGTAGTACCAACAGGATAAAAAAAAACAACCTTGAAAAATACAAATCGTACTAGAAATATAAATCGTATCAAAAAAAAACAATTTACTTGACACGAAAAATTATCCTTGTCATCTATTATATATTCATATAAAAATATAGCAGAATTCATACAATCGATATACAATAAATGCATTCAAATCAATAAATAATATTATATATGAAATATAAAACTTACGTAGTTTTTATATCATGTAAAAATGAGAACACGTACAAATAAGAGTTAAAATATCAAAAATTACAAGTATACAAACTCGTAATTATACGGTAATTAAATTAATAAACACATCCACTCAAAATCAACACAAAAACCGTAATTACATGAACTTAGAGATAAAAAAGTTCTATCTCCAAAATATACAACACTCTTATTTGCCTACTAAAACGTGTCTAAATAATCGTGGCAAGGCGGAAATCGGAACCGCAATCCCTCCACATAAATCAAAAACAAGTCAACAAAATATTCATATTCATACGATAAATCATACACTGATATAAATAAAAGTACACTACAAAAATAATATATATTTTTAAAAATGTTCACTGAATGTTGCAGGGAAAAAACCACAGCAATATGTATTTGTTGAAAAGTTGTATTTTTAAAGTTTTTAATTTTATTTCTATAATTGGAACATTTTTATTTGTTCATTTTGTCGTTCAAGTTGAGTAAAGGAGTATTAACCCTTAAGTACTGACGTGTCGTCCCGCAGACTACTTGTAATAATTAAATGAAAATATTTTTGTTATTTATTTCCACATAAACTTGCTTCTCGGTCTACTCTCAATTGAAGAGGTATGAAGTGCACTGCCGAAGCAAAATCGGTTTGTGCCGAATAGTATCGATGTTATTATAATTACAAAATCGTCTGTAGTCTAGCAGACTACGCGTCAGTACGAATGTAACTGTCTTTGCGTAGACTAGTATTTTTTGTTGACGGTTGAAATGAATTCTAACGCTGGTCCTTCTAAAGTCAGTGCGTGTTGGGGACGATAATTTTGAAGAAACAGTATTAAAATGGTTTGGCGAGTGCAATAGTGAGGAAAGTGATGTAGACAATGATGTGGACGATGAATTTACTATCGAAAGCGGACATGAGACAGAATCTGAAATCTCGGAGAGTAGTGATGATGAAAACGATAATGCAATACCAAACCAACGGGAAAATAACCGAATTTACTACGGGAAAAATCGTTTCAAGTAGTCTGCAGATGAAGTTGTGCCTTTGCGTGGGAGAACACTACGACATAATATCGTTATCCAACTGCCTGGTCTAAAACAAGTATCCCGGCCTCTTGGTAACACTGTACGTCCAAAAGATGTATGGAATTTACTGTTTACAGAAAATATGATGGGACAGCTGGTTCAGTGGACTAATGTCAAATTACGATCCTATCGGCAAAAATTCAAGAACGAAGGTAGAAGTGAAATTGTTGACACTGATTCTACCGAAATGACAGCATTTTTGGGAATGCTGATATACAGTGCTGTTTTCAACAGTAACCACGAGAATATTCGTACTATTTTTGCAACAGATGGTACAGGGCGAGACATTTTCAGATGTATCATGAGCAAAGATAGATTTGCTGTACTTTTAGCTTGCCTACGATTCGATAATCCTGAAACCAGATTAGAACGTAGAAGAAATGATCCAACGGCACCAATATCACATATCTTTGAACAATTCATAGAAAACTGCAAAAATGCTTACTCTGTTGGTCAGACAGTATGCGTTGATGAAATGTTAGTAAGTTTTAGAGGGAAGTGTAGGTTTAAAATGTACCTGCCTAATAAGCCTGATAAATACGGTTTAAAGTTGATGTGTCTCACAGATGCAAGAAATGGCTACTTATTCAATAGCTACATATATTGCGGAAATGATTCCGATGGACAAGGACTATCAGAAGACGAAAAAAAACTTTCAAAACCATCCCAATCTGTCACAAGGCTTGCAAGACCATTATTTCAAACAAACCGAAACGTTACCGCGGATAATTGGTTTTCTTCAGTTGAGTTAGCTCGTACTTTGAGGGATAATGGTTTAACGTATGTAGGTACTATAAGGAAAAATAAACGTGAGATTCCTTCCAATTTTCTGCCAAGTAGAAGAAGACCTGTCGGGGAGATACTCTTTATGGTTTTACTGAAGATATGACCCTATTATCTTATTCTGCAAAGAAAGGAAAGGCTACAATTCTGATCTCGTCGATGCATCACAATAGAGAAAATGTTACAAAGGTATTTTTAATAATATAAAATATTATTAAAAATCTGGTGTGAAGAACACAAATGCAGGTTCACTATTAATATTTTCTGTGAACGTGTCCGAATATATCCTATCCCCAGAGACGTAGATACGTATTTCGCTTTTCTACAAGCTCATCGGTACGCCCCTGCTGGAGAAAGGATATTTCCAGACACATTCACAGAAAAGAACCACCTCGCCCTATCACCGTAATTATCCAGACCGAGCGCAGAAGTAAATTCGGCGCTACCTGTTGTCAGACAGCCGAAGTACCTCGCATACCGTCCACATAATTAATGTGAAGTAACGACGCCCTTCCAAAGGTTAGCACAGCCAATCTCTCTAGAAAACTGCATTTTGTTTTTGCCTTCACTCATACTACGGCTTAACCGCATGTGTAATGTATCAGAATAATTGAAACATACATGAGTAGGTAAACCCCACCAGTTTTGTATAATACAAAGGTATTTTTAATAATATTTTATATTATTAAAAATACCTTTGTATTGTAATGTTTGTCTTTTCGGGTTCTTAAATAAAACTAACAATAACTTTAGACACACTATATTAATATTAAAACGTATAACAATATAAAACTAACTATTAACAACAATAAGTACATTTATGTATTTTATATTTATGTAACTATATTTAAGTTTACTTCGCAAGACTCGGGTATCGAATGAATGTCCATCCCTTCTTCGACGCGGCTTTTATATTGTGATGAATATATTCTAGACGCAGGCAGAACGATTGAGAAAATGCTAGACGGAATGACGCGCTACGCGTTGTTGGATGAGTCATCACATTGCCCCCTTCTTAAGAATAAAGTTTCGTCCCGAAACATGTCATGCTTTGGTTCCCTCAACCGATGGCGAAATCGACAGGTAGGGCCTTTGTTACATTGTGACGTCATAGCGAAATAACAGTCCACGGTCTTATCTTGCCTGGATGGACAGGAATATTCAAGCCGGTAGCTGCATACCAGAATTTCCATACCAATATGTCGGAAGATTACTTCCAACATTCTCCTTACAATTCTCCAGTCCAGGCGGTCCAATCCACAACCCAATTTTGGAACTGCTAATTTCAGAATGTCTTGCTGTAATATTTGTTCGCGTAAGTGGGTCAGGGCCTCCCATAAGGCTCGATAGGTTGGCTTTAGGCTCGACAGTTCTTTCGTGACCAAATAAAATATGGGCTGTCCTTCATTTATTATTTGGAGACTCTTCCCAATTGCTGGTCCCTGCTGCCTTAGCTTTTCGATTCTGCCAAATCTCTCTTTAAATTCCCAGGCAATTCCTTTGGCCATTCGTAGATCTCGGGCTACGCAATGAGCAAGCGCGTAGTCTGGCGGCACCGTGAACAAATCCTGCTGTTTCTCGATGGTTACCCCAAATCGAGCTTTTCTCGAACCAGAATACTCTTGCATAAAGTGTTCGAAGGTTAGTTCATGGTATTGGCTATCCAGTCGGCGCAAGTCAACGGTTTCGTCATTGTCTCCAGAGTATGGGGCTAATCGATTAAAATGTACGACTCTTGGCTTAGTGTGAGGTGTTCGCCTGATGCGGTTTATTACATCGTTGATCCGCTTCAACACCTCGTATGGCCCCTCCCAATTCTTTTGAAGTTTTGGGGATAGGCCCCGTCGGCGTTGTGGATTATATAGCCAAACCCGATCGCCTTCATGGTAACCACTCTTCTCGGCGTTGATGTCATAGCTCTCCTTCATTCTGTCACTAGCATCTTGGATATTGTGTCTGACTTGTTCATGTATATTATCTAGTCGTCGTCTGAGCGTGCTGACATAATCTTCTCCGGCAAGATCTTCACCAGGCTTGCTCCCAAACTTTAAATCACAGGGCAATCGGAGTTCCCTCCGGAATAGCACGTTTGCTGGTGATTGGCCAGTTCTCTCTTGAACGGAGGCCCGATACGCCATTAGAAATAATGGTAAATGTTCGTCCCAATCTCTCTGGTGTTCGGAGACCACTTTGGATAAGTGTCTGATCATGGTCTTGTTCATTCGCTCTACCATCCCATCCGATTGTGGATGCAAGGGAGTTGTTCTCGTCTTCCGTATGCCCAAAACCCCACACCTAACACCACTGTAATGTTTGTCTTTTCGGGTTCTTAAATAAAACTAACAATAACTTTAGACACACACACTATATTAATATTAAAACGTATAACAATATAAAACTAACTATTAACAACAATAAGTACATTTATGTATTTTATATTTATGTAACTATATTTAAGTTTACTTCGCAAGACTCGGGTATCGAATGAATGTCCATCCCTTCTTCGACGCGGCTTTTATATTGTGGTGAATATATTCTAGACGCAGGCAGAACGATTGAGAAAATGCTAGACGGTATGACGCGCTACGCGTTGTTGGATGAGTCATCACAGTATTATACAAAACTGGTGGGGTTTACCTACTCATGTATGTTTCAATTATTCTGATAGAGAAAATGATCTGAAACCCGAAAAACCTATTATTATAAGTTTTTATAACCAGACAAAGGGTGGTGTAGACTCACTTGACGAGAAATGTTCGAAAAGTAGTTCCAGACGTCGCACACAATGTCGCCACAATGTTAGCCAATGTCGGTTTTTTTTCGAATTTTGGATTTAAGTTGTTGCAATTCTTACATTCTCCATCAATCATATAGAGATAACCCTACCATTACAGACAAGTCGATTTTTTTGAAACAGCTAGCCCGTGAATTGGTTGAGCCACATATGAGAAGGAGAGAAGAGAATCCACGTATCCCAAGAGAAATTAAAATCTGTATACGTCGTGTTCTTGGGATTGAAGAACGACCATTATTGGATCCTGCTCCTGAACAAATTTTGGAAAAGCGAAAGATATGCCATATTTGTCCCAGCAAAAAGCGGAGAATGTCTAAATATCTTTGCCACACATGTAGCTGGCCAATATGTCTCCAGTGTGTGAAAAAAGTATGTGTTCGATGCGTTGAAAATTTGTGACATGGTAAAAACTTTCATTTCTTTCAGCTATTGTAATAACTGCTTTATCAAGGGTTTTATTTAGTGTTTTGTATTTGAATTTCTTTATAATAGTTTAGACAACACTCCAGAATTGAAAGGACAGCCATATCTTTTTTAGTTTTGTAAATTTGACTCGATTTGAAAATATGATTTTTTTTTGTTATTTACTACCATCGTATAATATATGATGTTATCAAAATGGTGTTCTGTTATTTTGTATTTTTTTAAATAATTTGGATTATTGCAAGATATGTAACGTTATTAACGGTATTAAGTGTCTTTGGAAAAAAATTAAAAAATCAACAGGTAGTCCCACAGACGACACATCCGTGACTATGTGCTAAGATGGTACGTCAGTCCTTAAGGGTTAATATTGACTAGCAATAGTTTTTCGAGGTTTTCTTCTGTCAATTTTATTCTCCTTGAATTAAGTACATCCTTATAAATAGAAAACGTCCTTTCTACATCGCAACTGGTTATAGGTGCATACTGGAAATATTCTTTTATTTCTTCATATTTAGCCGTTAGATTTTGTGGAATTGTCTCCATACATAATTGCTGCAATGTAATTAAATCTGGATTTCTATTAAGAATTACTTCAAACTTTTGCCGAAGGCCACATCCGAAGTCACTTGAAATACTTTTCAAATTATTAACAGCCACATCTAATGTGGTTAATCCGTCATTTAATTTGAGATTTCGATTTTCAAAATAAGTGATTAGTTTTGGCTATTTTCCAAAGTGTTCGTGAAGAAAGTACAACTGATTTTTTTAATTTGGGATTTGTGTGAGCTCCTTGCACTCACCAATACTTCTAGCATCCTCCTTTAGCAGTGTTTAGACTATCGAAATTCTCAGCATAATAACTAGTAGCTTCCAGCCATGTTCCCCATCTAGTTATTACTGGAGTGGGAGGCAGTAACAGAGATGAAAATTTTTCCCTGAAAAGAGCTACACTCAATGGTGCTTTTCTGAAAACTTTTTTAAAAGCTGATACAAGTCTATCAACTTCCGGAAAAGTGTCTCTGATATATTCACAGATTCTGTGGAGAGCATGTGCTACACAAGTAATATGCAGCATATTAGGATATGTTTTCTTCAATAGTCTGCCTGTTTTTAACATATACGCAGCACTATCACTGACAAATAAAAGTATTTTTTCTTTGTACGTGGCGTCCGAATGAAGCATTTTTTGCATATTCTCCTTAATGGTTTCAGCAACTGTTTCCGCATCAACTCTATTTATAACACTTGTTGCTATTACATATGAGTTATAGGGAATAGTTGGATGTAGTACACCAGCTACAACATTTACCACACAGCGTCCTAACATATCCACCGTTTCGTCGGCGCTTATCCATATGTATTGATTTCAAAGATGGCTTCTAATGCGTTCTACTGTTCTCGTATAGCACCTATGTAATAACTCAGTACATGGTCATGTGCATGTAACACTTTAGCAAGGCGATAGCCTCGACTTTAATACGAAACATTAGTGTATTATATAAACACGGCCTTACTCCATATTTACTACATACACAAGGCTATGCACCAGGGTTATACACTTGCATCTAGAACAACTTGTAAGTAACACAAGGATCCTCTTATGTATATAAGGTAATAGATTAAGTTAGAGAGGATAGTCGCAACTAGTCAGTGGTACGAACTGTGGATACGTCATAGTACCCCTTTCTACCCCTGTCTTAGTTGATATAATTATTATGTATATATCTTTGTAAATACGACTGTTAACCATTTTTTAAGTGTTAATTAATTATAGAATGTTAACCAAACTTCGTACTTGTATTGTTTGATTATTCACCCTGCCACGAACCTGCACAACAATGTGTTGCACAAACGGCGCACATTACATGGCGATACTGCCTATCTACGACATAGGACCATTCTGCCAGCCATTTGAGGCTGAAGGAAACCAGTAGGAACCCGGAACGAGCCAGCAAAGAAAACCGGAAAAATTTTAGCAGGTCAGTGAAACAAATGGGTAATTACGCGACAAAGGAGGAGGTGATCATAGCAGGCAACGACGCCAACGTAAAAAACAGCGTGGACACTATCGACATCCTCGGCGTAGTGGCATTTGTGGGAGTGATCATCATATTAACTTCCTGCTGCTGCTACGGTGTGTACCGGCACATAAACAGGAAGATGACGAAGGCCCTCTCCGCTCAGGTCCAAATGGAGTTCCACCGGAGCCAGGAGAAGGTCTAGGCCAGCCCCCATGTCCGCCCCGGATCAATTCCTCCAGATACATGACCATGTACTGAGTTATTACACCTAGAAACATAATATTTGCGTAAAGTTGATTCATCAGGAACATTACGACCAGTATATTTTTTCAGAAATGTCTTCAAAATTGGATTGTTCAATTTAAATAATGGAATATTAGCTGCCATAAAAGTTTCACAGAGTTCTTCGCTAAAATTGTCAGATTCCAACGGGTTCAATTTTTTTTCATGCTTTAACGATCCTACGTGACGTTTTACGGTTGATTTATTGCAATTTTTCAATAACGTTTCACACACAAAGTAAGAATATTCTAGATCCAAATAAACGAAATTAAATAACGAAATTTTATGCACACTTACGTGAATATAATTGGAAGATGTTGCTTAAATGAAAAGAAAAGAAAGGAATGTACGTGCTATTTCTCTTACGAAATACGATAAACTTATTTATTTTATCTACGTACACGACACCACTGACAAACACTATATTCTCCGAATACAATAGCTGGGTTGTCCATTGTTATCGCTGCGAGACCAGGTGGCCGAGTAAGTCAAACAAGTACTTCATTGAATTACGCCGGAATGTACTGAGCGACGTTATACACAATTCCAATTGCCGATTGCGTTTTATGGAAATTGCATCCGTTCTCTAGTTATAATATAGAATAAGTTAAAACATGGGATAGCTAACAGTTTTTTTTTATCTGCGGTCATATAGGAAGTATTGTTAATCACTATCTTCACTGCTGCTTGAATCATCAATGTTAATTTAAAGACATTGATTTCACAATGTAAATGTATTTTCTCTATCATACCATTTTTTTATAATACTTTCAGTGTGTATAACACAATTTTTCCAAATTTCTTCCGTATACTGCTCTAGTGATTCCTTCCACGTAGCTACAACTTTATCATCTCCATGTCCATCCCTGAAAATATGTTTATTATAATATTGACAACATAATTTGAAACATACTTGAGTGGGTAAAACCTCACTACATTCGTATAATACCAAAGTATTTTTAATAATATAAAAAAATATTATTAAAAATGGGGTGTGAAGAACACAATACAAGTTCATTTATGTATTTTTGAATGTATCATCTCCAAAGACGTAGATACGTATTTCACATTTCTACATGATTCTCAATACGCCCCTGTTGGAGAAGATACATTCAAACAAACATAACTACGTTACTATCTAGCCGAAATTATTCAGACAGAGCGTGAAGGAATATTCAGCGCTGTCTACATAATAAAAGCCGAAGCAGACGTGTTTTCTATAGTCGGTAACCACCGTATCTATACAAAACTGTATTCTCGTGTCTTCACTATTTATCGGCGTGAGCCGAATATGTATATGACAACATAATTTGAAACATACTTGAGTGGGTAAAACCTCACTACATTTGTATAATACCAAACTATTTTTAATAATATAAAAAAATATTATTAAAAATGGGGTGTGAAGAACACAATACAAGTTTATTTATGTATTTTTGAATGTATCTTCTCCAAAGACGTAGATACGTATTTCACATTTCTACATGATTCTCAATTTTGGAGAAGATACATTCAAAAATACATAAATGAACTTGTATTGTGTTCTTCACACCCCATTTTTAATAATATTATTTTATATTATTAAAAATACTTTGGTATTATACAAATGTAGTGAGGTTTTACCCACTCAAGTATGTTTCAAATTACGTTGTCATATACATATTCGGCTCACGCCGATAAATAGTGAAGACACGAGAATACAGTTTTGTATAGATACGGTGGTTACCGACTATAGAAAACACGTCTGCTTCGGCTTTTATTATGTAGACAGCGCTGAATATTCCTTCACGCTCTGTCTGAATAATTTCGGCTAGATAGTAACGTAGTTATGTTTGTTTGAATGTGTCTTCTCCAACAGGGGCGTATTGAGAATCATGTAGAAATGTGAAATACGTATCTACGTCTTTGGAGAAGATACATTCAAAAATAGATAAATGAACTTGTATTGTGTTCTTCACACCCCATTTTTAATAATATTTTTTTATATTATTAAAAATACTTTGGTATTATTATAATATTGTTTTGCATGGTCCCAAATAATTTCGATAGCATTAAATTCGCAATGATAAGGAGACAATCTTCAATATTTCATGTCCATGACTTTGTAGCAATTCATCTACTTGCTACCGTTATCTTTATGCAAATTTTTAGACAAGGGTAGTAGGTCAGTTTTAAATAGAGTTCGCAAGGTATATTATGTTTCGACAAGTATGTAATAATATCATTTGTACATCAAGCCGATGATGGATGTTTCTTTACTGCTAGTGAATGGTAGGGTGCATTGTCCATCACAGTGGCGGCTCTTGATGACGTTCGATGTGAGCTGCTGCACGGATGAGACTGCTTCGTTTAAGCTTTCATATATACAGAGAAGCAAGTAACCGTACCGAAATCTTCCGAAATAGTTCGAAGTTGTCTCATCCGTGCAGCAGCGCACATCGTACGTCATCAAGAGCCGCCACTGGTCCATCACTATTTGAGCCGGTTCTTCCAAATTTGGTATTAAATATTCTTCGATCTATTTCTTAAACATATCACCATTCATTTCACCATGATAATCTTCTATTTGTGATTTGCTTGAAAACAATAAAGAAGCATTTGAACACAAAACCTAATTTTGAACCACAATGTAATACAACATATCGCTTGCCCTCGCAATCCTCGTAATTGCTTGAGCCGTATGTCTGTGCTAGGCGAAGCATCAAAACACATACTTTCGTTCAAGCTATCCATGTCATACAAGTAGGTACTGTTTGTTATTTGGATGTGGAGATTATTCTTTGAATGTCGTTAATAGAATTATAGATCAATGACGCAGGGATCATCTTTGGTGATTTGGAGTGTAGAAAGAATGCAACTATAGATTTCTATTTGTTACGCTAGCAGAATCGCAAGACGGCGCTGTTGTCTATCTCACGTCTCTCTTCAAGGAATTTTTCTATGGCCAGTACCTATGGTCATAGAAAAGGGATAAAATAGAAGGTTATCTTATTAACAAGCTTTTAAAACAAGATTTAGCGCCTCTGACGAAAAGTTCGCAAACTAAACTATATTGGCGGATATTTTAAATCGTAGCTTATTTGAATATATTCTTTTTTAGTATTTAGTATAAACTAGCCATATTAAAATTGGTAAATATAATTTCCATGATTTTCTGCAATAATTTGTGAAAATAAGTATAATTACATTTACCAATTACAATGTGCCTGGTATACATTAAATCAAATAATAAAATTGATTCTTGTACAAAGTTATAACAAAAGTCAAAAAACATAATTAGTAGTACATATATACATTTAATAAAAAAATCAAATTTAAATATAATAAATTTGCTTTATCTAGTAGGGATTTCGGCTTAATATTATATACAGATACAGATCTATTTATAAAGATTTGTATCATTTGTATACATTGCTTCACTAGCTTAACTGACGACGCCTATTGATGGCAGAAACATATGTCTTAAGCAGAAGTTAATGCCGAAAATACGAGGTGTATTGTCCATGATACAGTTACAGATGTGTAAATTATTTACATGTCTGTTTCATAATGAAATAATAAATATGTACTTAATAATAATCTACTGGTAATCTCAATTATGAGAAATATAAAATGAATGTAAACACAACTATTCAAACAAAAGGAAATAATAACAATATTAACACAGGATACATTATGCAATATGATAGAAAATTAACAACACACTAAAACACAAGTAAAGCACAATAAAGAAAAAAATAATAAGTGCAAACAAGTAAAATGAAATGTATTTTCAGAAAAATACAAATTAAAAGATTAATTACAGTACTTTATGAAACAGTATGCATATCACAAGCATTGGAGATTTGATAAAAGTAAGAACACAATAGCGAAATGCAAGATCTTAACATATATACATTATGTAATATAATAATTAGAGAACGGACGCAATTTCCATAAAACGCAATCGGCAATTGGAATTGTGTATAACGTCGCTCAGTACATCCCGGCGGAATTCAATGAAGTATTTGTTTGACTTACCCGGACACCTGGTCTCGCCGCGATAACAATGGACAAGCCAGCTATTGTATTCGAAGAATATAGTGATTTTTAAAGTATTTTCATGAGCGTAGATAGAAGCGGGGTTTTTATAATGTATTTTATTTATTAGTTTATATTTCGTAAGATAACGTGCTGTGAGTAAGTTTCTTGTTTTCATAGTTTTAACTGTTAATTACATCGTAATTTTTGTGATAGATCCTGTTTAATATCGTTTGATTGAATCTATTTCTACCAATTATTTCGACGTAAGAGTGTGCATTGAATTTCGTTCAGTTTAAATAACTTACGCACACATTTTTAGTTTTCATTTATTTAGATCTAGAGAATTGTTTAAGTTACTTTTTCAGACATGATATGGAAGAATGTCGAGAACGGCATTGTAAAACAATGGCGAGCTGGATTGACGGTCATACTGATTGTATGTCCATTGTCAGTGATTCCGAAATTTATTACAAAATCCGTAAAATATCGTCAAAAATTCGTCACTTAGGATCGCAAACACATCTGAACTCTGTAAAACTTTTATGGCGGCTAATATTCCATTAAATAAACTTAGCAATCCCACTTTAAAAATATTTCTGAAAAAATATACTGGTCGAAATGTTCCTGATGAATCAACTTGACGCAAATATTATGTTTCTAGGTGCTATACGAGAACAGTAGAACGCATTAGAAGCCATCTTTTAAATCAATACATATGGATAAGCGCCGACGAAACGGTGGATATGTTAGGACGCTGTGTGGTAAATGTTGTAGCTGGTGTACTACATCCAATTATTCCCTATAACTCATATGTAATAGCAACAAGTGTTATAAATAGAGTTGATGCGGAAAAAGTTGCTGAAACCATTAAGGAGAATATGCAAAAAATGCTTCATTCGGACGCCACGTACAAAGAAAAAATACTTTTATTTGTTAGTGATAGTGCTGCGTATATGTTAAAAACAGGCAGACTATTGAAGAAAACATAGCCTAATATGCTGCATATTACTTGTGTAGCACATGCTCTCCACAGAATGTGTGAATATATCAGAGACACTTTTCCGGAAGTTGATAGACTTGTATCAGCTTTTAAAAAAGTTTTCAGAAATGCACCATTGAGAGTAGCTCTTTTCAGGGAAAAATTTCCATCTCTGTCACTGCCTCCCACTCCAGTAATAACTAGATGGGGAACATGGCTGGAAGCTACTAGTTATTATGCTCTAAAACATTTCGTAACACTGCTAAAGGAGGATGCTAGAAGTATTGGTGAGTGCAAGGAGCTCATACAAATCCCAAATTTAAAAAATCAGTTGTACTTTCTTCACGAACACTTTGGAAAATTGCCAAAACTAATCACTTATTTTGAAAATCGAAATCTCAAATTAAATGACGGATTAACCAAATTAGATGTGGCTGTTAATAATTTGAAAAGTATTCCAAGTGACTTCGGATGTGGCCTTCGGCAAAAGTTTGAAGCAATTCTTAATAGAAATCCAGATTTAATTACATTGCAGCAATTATGTATGGAGAATAAAAGAATATTTCCAGTATGCACCTATAACAAGTTGCGATGTAGAAAGGACGTTTTCTATTTATAAGGATGTACTTAATTCAAAGAGAACAAAATTGATAGAAGAAAACCTTGAGAAACTATTGCTAGTCAATTTTAATACTCCTTTACTCAACTTGAACGACAAAATGAACAAATAAAAATGTTCCAATTATAGAAATAAAATTAAAAACTTTAAAAATTGTACTACTTTTCAACAAATACATATTGCAGTGGAATGTGCTTTTAATTATGAATTTGAATTGGGTTCACACTACAACTTAAACTTCCAGCTGACTTCAGTCTCGTAGTTTTCCTTGAGCTCAATATCTCCAGGGTCGATCCTCACGGATGTGGGCCAAGTTTAAAATTTAAAGTAAAACAATAAGCATTAATAAAAGTCGCATCTAGTTTGTTTACAAATTTAATAAAAAAAAGAAAAAAAAGAAAAAAATCCCTTTACTGAGTGTACAGGGAGCTAAAGCAGATTAACAGTAGCTTAGGAGGAAAGACTCTTTATGATAATGACACGCACAGAGAAAAACCCCCTGTGACTCTCGAACAAACATATAATTAATAAATAATTAAGAAATTTGTCAAGTTTGACCTCTAACTGTAACCCCTATAAATCAAATGTCAACAACCACCAAGTTATCGAATACGCGTGACAACCTTACAGTCATGCGCAATAAAACATGACAAAATCAAACCCAGCAACAAAAACCAACCTGAATTTAAAACGATCTAGAATATCTTATCTTGAAGAAAAAACTCCATTACAAAAAAAATGACAATTTTCTTTAATATTCATATACTAATTTAAATGTCAAAAATTAACGCAAATTATACACTAAAATTACAAGCATAAGCAAATTATCATAGTAGCAATTATATAAATTAAGTGTTTTTATTACTTACATCGATCTAAGCACTTTTAACACAAAAACTACATGAGAGATACCATAATTTAAATAAAATATCAATAACGAGATCACAAACACTCGTAAAAATCGTAATTACTTGAAATGCACAAAATAATAATTGCACCAAACAAAAAAAAAACCGACTTTACTCAAAAACAGGAGAATAAAAATTAATTTTTTATTCTCTGTGACCACCTGGTTTGCAAGTTCTGGTATCTCTAAAATAAAATATCATGAAAATCTCTTACATCGAACTCAATAGTACAAAATCTGGCCGCACCCACCAATCTAATATAATATACATACAGGGCCAGTCAAAATATAAATCCAAACACAATAAATATAAATATATAAAATTCAATAATGCATTTTAAATCCAAATTATTCAAATATTGTTCAATACTTAATTCTTCTTTTTTTTCTCTCTCTGAATGGAAAAATCCACGACACAATCCCCAAATTTATCCGAGGACAAAGTCAGAACATTCCTAATCTTTGTTCATGGATAAATTTCCGCACTATCACTTGAGACAGTGTCGCACTCTGTCTTACTTCCCCGCACTAACATGTTGCATTGCTGTGCAGCAGGGTCATCGTCCTCATGGTGCAGTAATGATGCAGCGAACCATTTCAGCATCTCTATATACATTCTGTATAAAATTTTCAAATCGCAATGTCTTTATATAACTTTAGACATTTTATTTTTCTATGTCATTTTGCTTGACATTATCGAATAGGCTTTGTTACATACATCATAGGCGAAGGAACATGCCGAAGTAACAGTCATCATCGTAGAATAGTCGAGCTCTCTCTCGTTCTCCTGGACATGGCCATCTCCAACGAATTTTCATAGATAAAAGAAAACATATTATTACCATCTCATATACCAAATCATTATAACAATTAAATTCAGAACACCATTAATTCCCAATCAATAACAATAATAATAACAACAATAATATCATAAGCCTAATTTCTTCTTTTATAGTATAATTTTAATTTTTTTCTTACAACGCAATTCCCATACTTAATAAAATTTTTATATTCGTAGATAATTCTAATTAATAAATTTTAACTTCTTTCTAATTTCCTCAACAATAATTTTATTATAACTCATCCTGTATATATCCATTTGCTTAATCCTGATCATTACCATGTCAATTAAATCAGCAATTCGTATACCATCATAATCAAATATATTAATTCATTTTCCTTTAAACATGCCAACAATTCTTTTTTTTTTATAAATTCATAATTACCATAATTTTATTTTCAATAATATATATCTATATCTATTATCATAATATTTTTTTTCATATACCGACGACCTTTTATTTAAATATACCGACAAAATTTTTTTTTATAAATACACTTTCATTTTCATTCCAATATTTCATTTCATATATCCTCGACGAAATTTTATAAACTTTTTCATATTCAAAACATCATATAACTTTTTATCTCGACGAAATTCTGTAAACACCTTTTTATTTCTTACATCTAATTCCTCTTCTTATAAGAATCTAATTTTAATTATCTATCTACGTTTAAACTTATCTCAATATCAAAAATCAAATCCTATAACTTTTCCGAATTTATATATATATATCCTTTATTACATTACATTCCAATTAATTATTTCAAAAGCAAAAATCCTCAATTCTCGCATATTCATTTTAATAGTATACAACAAATCTACGTTTTTGTTGGGCCTATATAAAATATCAGACTGAAAATAATTTCAAATTTCATTTTCACTTTTATACCAATATAAAATGTGGGTCTATTTAGCTTAAATTTAGTACCCTTATATTTCATAATTTTCAGAGTATTGTATTTTATAAAATTATTGTTGACATGACTTTGATTTAGATAATTTGAAAATCTATTGTTTTTCAAAATATCATTACAGGAATCCTTGTGTTTATTTCTATATGTTTATTTAACTTATAATTAGAGCTGAGGATGTTTGCGGTATAACCATGGTTATATCATGTAACCATAGTAATTTACTATGGTTACATGATATAACCATGGTTATACCGCAAACATCCTCAGCTCTACTTATAATTATAAATTTCATTTGTAGAAACCAATTTCATTTTAATCTTAGTTTGCTTATCATTAATATCATTAATAACAAATGCCTGTTTATTTATTTCATTAACCATTTTCTCGTGATTACTTTTATCCATCCTTCATTCTAACTTTGCATTTGTTTTAATTATATCAAATTCTCTTATCTCCTTATTTTTAAAATTAATTTTATTTAATGTAATTTCTTCTCTTACCCTTATCTGATTGTTTCTTCTTCCAACTTCTCTATCCAAATCATTCTCATTTTCCTGTGGCTTAGATTCTTCCCCAGGCACGTCCTCTAAACTTCCCTTTGAAATCGTTGCTTCCTCTTCTTTTGTTATATTATTTACTCCCTCCTTTTCCTCTTGTTCCATTATTATCAATTCCTTTTCTTCTTGTTCCATTATTATCGGTTCCTTTTCTTCTATTATTTGTTTTTCCTCGACGTGTACTATTTTACTTTTACTTATTATGTTTTCTTTATTTATTTGATTGTTACTGTTTATTTTACTGTTATCTATTTGTTTCTGCATGTAAACCATTTTTTTCTCTCGCCATTCTCTCTTCTCTTTTTCTTCTAACAGTTGATCATTCAATATGCTTCAATATGCAATATGTTGCTTCATCCAGTCCACTGTCGCTTGTAATTCTGCTACCATGTCCATCATCATTTGACTCCTGTCTCCATTGTGTCCTCCTTCATGCATGTAACTAGCATTACCCAATCTTTGTTTCAAATTGATTATATTTTCCATATTTATTGTAGTTGCTTTCTATTTCTTCAATATAACTCTTTTAACTTTGTTATATTCGCGTCACACGTTGGGCTCGCCAAAATTATGCAGTGGAATGTGCTTTTAATTATGAATTTTAATTGGGTTCACACTACAACTTAAACTTCCAGCTGACTTCAGTCTCGTAGTTTTCCTTGAGCTCAATATCTCCAGGGTCGATCCTCACGGATGTGGGCCAAGTCTAAAATTTAAAGTAAAACAATAAGCATTAATAAAAGTCGCATCTAGTTTGTTTACAAATTTAATAAAAAAAATAAAAAAAAGAAAAAAATCCCTTTACTGAGTGTACAGGGAGCTAAAGCAGATTAACAGTAGCTTAGGAGGAAAGACTCTTTATGATAATGACACGCACAAAGAGAAAAACCCCCTGTGACTCTCGAACAAACATATAATTAATAAATAATTAAGAAATTTGTCAAGTTTGACCTCTAACTGTAACCCCTATAAATCAAATGTCAACAACCACCAAGTTATCGAGTACGCGTGACAACCTTACAGTCATGCGCAATAAAACATGACAAAATCAAACCCAGCAACAAAAACCAACCTGAATTTAAAACGATCTAGAATATCTTATCTTGAAGAAAAAACTCCATTACAAAAAACATGACAATTTTCTTTAATATTCATATACTATGTTACGCATACAAATACACTTTCCTGCATACGGCCTATGTAAGTGCAAGTTTTCTCTATTATTTCTCTTAAAACCCTCGTAGCTCTAACATTTAAATAAATTTCTACTAATGATTTTTAATTTGCTTCAAACTCCATTTATCGAACAGTTTAGACCCTTCAACTACAATATTCTCAACCCATTTCATTCGTTCTATTCATCTTGAAAGCCTTTGTATTTTAGCAAGCGATCATCTTCTTAAATTCCCTATCCGAAATGCTCGCAAGATTTTCACAGCTAACTCGCTAGAAGTCACACCGAATTTCAAACCGATTATGTAGGAATTTTTGCTTTGAAATATAGATCTTCTAGACGCATCTGTTTTTGTTAAATATTGCCTTTCTATAATTAATTCTAGTTTAATTTTTAATTACAACGCTTATTGCGCCATCTCCTTTTCGTTGTTCGCCCTCTGCGACAGGAAACTCACTTGCCGACTCCTATTAGAAACTTTCGTCTCTGGTCATTAAATTATTTAACGTTTTAAGTTTGGTTTGACACTTTTTGCGATATGAGATCATCCTCGAGATTTTGAAAACTATATCCTCTTCTTTCTTTACTTCCGGCATTTTACATCTATATCGATACGGCAGCCATTGAGACTTAAGCTTCATAAGCGCTGTGTCGTGTTGTGCCACGTGTTATTTAAAACTAGAATTCTGCGGTGAGTTTTTGAAATCCCCTTAATAATTTTTACCATATCGCATTTTGAACTTTCAGGATTCTTATAAACGTTTTATAAAACGAGGTTTTCTCCGAATTTCTGAGAAATATTTGGATATCTATTGTGAAGCGTAAGACGTCTCACCGGTAAATTTAACCTGTGTTTTGGGGCATAATTTTGCTGATCGAAATACTTCGACGCAGTTCTGAAACTCCCTTAAGCCGTCCGCAACCTGTGAATTTTGGGGCACATTTATTCTGCAAGACCTTTTTGGATTAGGAGAAAGGGACGCGGTTCATCCATATTGGATTCCCGTAATGGCGTCGCTGTGAAACCTGCTCGTGAATAAAAGAATTGACTTGCCCTAGTAAGCGATATATTGTACTTGGAAGGAACGTATTCTGTTATCGTATCCTAGAAAAAGTAGGTGTTGCCTTTTAATTCTTGCAGTCCTAAACTTATAGAAGATCATTTAAATATCGAATAGTGTTTAGTATTTTCTAAATTAATATTATAATCAAGCTGTTACTCTCCTTAAGAGACGCACACCTTGTGTGTTAGTTCAAACTGTTAATTCAGTTTATTTAGAAGGGTTCTTTTCCCTATTTCAAGTTTGTTTTACTGTGTCATTCGAGTCTGATTTTGTAATAAACCCGTTGATAGTCATAAATATCCCCGGGTTCTGGTACAGAAACTTAATATTAGCTCCAGAAGACCGACAGCTTCACTGTTTGTCACCTGTTTAGATTTAGTGTCATTTTCGAGGTCAGATCTTTCAGATCGGTCCCTTAATTGTTTGTTTCGATACCTGAAAATCGAAGAACTTTCTGTAGTTTAATGTACTTATTTTGTAATAAACTGTACAGAATCTAGATTACGTATACGGAATTGGTATTCTAATAATTACTTTTGTTAATTAATTTCCTACAGGTTTTCTGATTTAAATTATATTAAATATTTGCACACCTGATATACAGGGGGTACTCCAAAAGTTCTGCCAGGAATATTAGATCTCATAATTTTGTAACTTTTCTTACCTTTAATATTTTGCTGTAATTAAGGCATAACTTTGATTACTTTCATGAGGTAACCTTCCGTTTCGCTTGTGATTTTGCCATTCTTGTAATTGTTCGCGTTGACGTCTATTGAGACTTCTTTTGATAACTCGTTCGTGGTTTCAAGATTTTATTAACCTGACGAGACAATTTTGGAATAACCCCTCTCGCCTCCCGGTTCAAATATACAGGGGGAGAGAGTTGCTAACTTTTTCCGTACTCAGTATTATTAACTCAAATTTCAAGTTGCTATCACTTTTTTTTTTTTTGGTTGATCAGGGCTTCACCTTTTAATTGCTTCGAAACATTTTAAGTGTCTGTTACTATATTAGTTTAGCGTTTTGACTTTGAATTTTGTTGTACGACTGTGTCTAGTTTTATATTTTGTGAGAATTGACAACACCGAATTGTGGATTGATGTTGGCCCATTTGTAGCCTTTAATAAATTGTAGAATTGTTGATTGTGTCTTGATCCCTACCCTTCCACTAGTTTTATGAGTATAACAAAGTTTCTTGCTCTGCAACGAGTGATAAGAGGCTGACCCTCTGGTGTTAGTTGGAGCTACCAGGTCCCGCCTGCTCCCGTTACAGCTGAATCTCTGCAGGTGGATTTAACGGTGGCGTCCATTTTCCAACTCGCGGCCTTGAATCCGCGACGTTCTCCGAAACAAGAGAGTTAGCCGGCAGAGACCTTCCTGGGGACATAACATCAACAGGTAGGTTCAGACCAGAGAGGATCAGCGAGCGTTCACTCCTTATCACTCGTCACACTTTTAATTTTACGCCGCGTTGGTGGCAAGTTTTTGGCGCCCTGTGTGGAGGCCATTTTTTTTTTTTTAATCTTTAGAAACTTTGCTTGCTCATACTTGTGGGAGGGGCTTTTGTTTACTTTGAGACTTTCAATCAGCTTAGGGTTGTGTAAGGACCATTTGAGGTTTCGGTCTGGCAAGTTTCCGTACTTTACACGTTTCGTTCGACTTGGACCATCTTCGGTTTACCTTTCGTTTTATTTCAGTTAAATTCTTTTCCTTTTGGGACTTTTGGACACGCTGTGGTGAAGAGTTTGTTCTAGATTTACTGTATACGTTTAGAATTTTGAGGTTTCGATATTTTGGGAATATATTTTCACTTTGAGTGTGTCTGACGTTTTGTTGTATTATGGAGGGTAAAATTGAAATCAACAGGTTAGAGCGTGATGAGTTAGTTTACGAACTTAGGGTTCGAGGAGCAAATGAAAATGTTTCTGTCAAAACGATGCGTGCGACTCTTAGGAGTTTGTTACAGTTAGAGAGTGGGGGCATACCGATGGCTAAACCAGCTAATCCTTACACTATCGAAGAGGACACTCGCGAAGTAAGGAGAAAGATCGCCGAGATCAATGATCTTTTGGAGCAATTTTTAGAGATAGAAACTAGTTTAAGGTATCGGAAAATTAACACAAAAATCATCCATGCTTTTTCGCGAATTAGGCGAGCAAAGCCAGTGACACCCGGAGCTGAGGAGGAAGTAGCAGGTATTCTTGTTGAGTTGGTAACCCTTCAGGCATCTCTTAAGTCTAAGGCACGAAAGGCCAGGAAGTCTGCTTTGGCAGGTACCGTTCCTGCAGACATGTCGTTTGTGTTCGCGTCCACTAGTGTAGCACAAGGTCCTACTGTTTCTGATAGCGAAATTTCTGATTCCGAAGAATCTGTGGGAGAACCGATTCTGTCACCTGTTCGTGCGACTGCGTCACATGCGGTGAGTTCGGCAGCTGTCTCTGCGACATCTCCGTCGTGTAAGGTTGTTCCGGTGTCAAGGTGGAGCTTCTCCAAGTTCGATGGAGAGAATTCACGACAATCTTTGAGTGCATTTCTCGAGACCATTGAGGATAAATGCATAGCAAACAATCTCGCCAAAGAACAGTTAATAAGATCCGCTACAGAGTTATTTTCAGGAAAGGCTTTGGTTTGGTGGCGTTCCACTCGCCATAAGGTAACGACTTGGGTCGATTTCGTACGAGAGCTTCGACTACAATTTCAACCACCCAACTATAACGACAAATTGTTTCAGGAAATAAAGAGGCGAACTCAGGGGCCGAATGAGACGATAGGCATGTACGTGGCGGTAATGAATGGTATGTTTGGGCGTTTGACTGTGCCAGTTGCCGAGGGACTTAAATTGGACGTTCTGTTGCAAAACATTGCTCCGTTTTATCAGAGTCAACTAGGGCTTACAGAAATTAAATCCGTGGACCAGCTTTTAGAATTGTGCAGAAAACTAGAAGCATGTAAGATCTCTATAGAAGCTTTCGCACCTCCACCTCGCAATAAGTCTTCTTTATGCGAACCGGACTTAGCTTATGCTTATTCACCATCAACATCTGGTGTAGCAGCAGTTTCGGCGCCTTCGTCCAGCAATGGACCGAAGTGTTGGAATTGCAACGTAGTGGGACATCTAGTGAGAGAATGTCCTAATCCTCGCAATTCACGATTTTGTTTTAAATGTGGAGCGCGTGGTCAGACCATCAACACTTGTCCACGCTGTCAGACTTTCAATCGCTCGGGAAACGGCAGAGGGAGTCGTCAATAAGACCGCGAACGATCCCTAAACCAGCGACTTCTCGCGTTAGCGGTCTGTGTTCTCGTGTTGAATCTTCTCGATTGAACTTTCTGTTGGATCAAGCATGCAATGACGAGCGGCCACATCTCAGGGTGTTAATTTTTGGTCAACCTTTTCTTGGTTTGTTGGACTCTGGCGCTTCACGCACTTTTATCGGAGGTTCTTGTTGGAAACTCTTACAATCTATTAGAGTTCGAATACGTCCTACGTCTCCGTCTTGTATATTAGTCAACGGGCACACATGTAAACCTTTGGGAGAGATTTCGGTTCCTGTTCAACTTGGAGATCGTATTAAAATTTTAGATATTTTGGTTATTCCCGAATTGCCCTATAGTTTAATTTTGGGAACTGATTTTTGGAAGGTTATGGGCATTGTACCTGATCTTCGACGTGGTGAGTGGGTATTTTCAGCAGAGTCCTCTATAATTGGTACTATTGGTATTCAGCATGTCTTGGACGCCGACCAACAAAGGCGTATAGATTCTTTAGTCTGTGACTTTTTCGCGAAATCAGCTTCTGAGGAATTAGGTTGCACAACTTTTGTAGAACATCGTACCGTGTCGAATAGTTTACCTATTAAACAACGATATTATCCTATATCTCCGGCGTTGCAAAAAATAGTTGATGTAGAACTCGAACGCATGTTGTCTTTAGGCGTCGTTGAAAGATCCAACAGCCCTTGGTCTTCACCTATACTGATGGTACCTAAAAAGGACAAGACCTATCGTTTCTGTGTAGATTATCGTAAACTCAATCAGGTTACCGAGCGCGATGCTTACCCGCTGCCCTACATTACTCAAACCTTGGACAAACTTCGGGATGCTAAATTTCTCACATCTCTTGACATCAAGTCTGCATATTGGCAGATTCCTATCGAAGAGTCATCTCGTCCTTATACCGCCTTCACAGTGCCGAATAGGGGTTTATTTCAATTTCGACGATTAGCTTTTGGACTTCATAATTCTCCTGCTACCTGGCAACGATTTATCGATCAAGTTTTAGGACCAGAACTAGAGCCCCACGTATTTGTTTATCTTGATGATATCATCATCGTTACTTCAACTTTCGGAAAACATCTTGAGATACTGCGTGAAGTGTTATCTCGAATAGAGAATGCCGGCCTGACTCTGAATAGAGAAAAGTGCCTCTTTTGTAGAGAAGAACTAAAATACTTGGGATATGTTATTAACGGTCATGGACTGTCTGTCGATCCTGACAAGGTTCGAGCAATCATTGAGATTCCTATACCTACTAACGTAGCTGGTGTCAGACGCATGGTGGGCATGGCTTCTTGGTATCGTCGTTTTGTACCGAATTTTTCGTCAATTATTTCTCCTCTGACTAACCTTTTGCGCAAAAATATTCGTTTTAATTGGGACACCTCTTGCGATGAGGCTTGGGTTAAACTAAGAGATTGTTTGGTTTCTGCTCCTATCTTAGCATGTCCTGACTTCAAACATGAATTTGTCATTCAGACTGATGCTTCTGATTTCGGCCTTGGTGCTGTGTTAACTCAGCATATTAATGAGGAGGAAAAAGTGATCTGCTATCTCAGTCGATCTCTCTCTCCGCAGGAGCGTAAATTCGCGACGACTGAAAAAGAATGTCTTGCGGTCTTGTGGGCGATCGAGAAACTCCGTCCTTACGTTGAAGGCGCACACTTTTCTGTGGTTACCGATCACTATTCACTTTGTTGGTTGAATTCTTTAAATTCTCCTAGTGGACGATTAGCGAGATGGGCAGTTAGGTTACAACAATATGATTTCTCTATCATACATCGTAAGGGAAAGGAACACGTAGTTCCTGATACACTATCCCGCTCTGTGCCAATCTTGTCAACTATCGATGAAACTGCTCCTGTTACCGATAAATGGTACAATAGACTTGTTCGTGCTGTTAAAGCGACTCCTGACAAATATCCTGCCTTTCAGTTTGTCAATGGTAAACTTTGCAAGTATCTTCGTCCTTCTCGCAACTACTTTGGTGATGATGTTGACTCTTGGAAAATTGTGGTTCCTAAGGAACGCCGATCGGAATTAATTAAAGCTTGTCATGATCCTCCTACTTGCGGCCACTTGGGAATTACGAAAACCTTGAGTAGAATTACCCAGAGACATTATTGGCCTAAAATGACAGCTGATGTCATTCGTTACGTAAATCGATGTCGCACATGTTTACGTACGAAACCCGAACAACGTAAACCTATCGGACGTATGGGAGGTCACTCTCAAATTGACAAACCTTGGGAAGTTCTCAGCGTAGATATTGTAGGACCCTTGCCGAGATCTAAGCGCGGGTTTAATTATATACTCGTTGTTTCAGACTGTTTTAGCAAGTTTGTATTAACTTACGCCCTTCGTAAGGCCACTGCCGCCAATATCATTAAACATCTTGAGAATGACGTGTTCTTGCTATTTGGCGTACCTCGCACGATTATTTCTGATAATGGGGTCCAATTTAAATCTAAAGAGTATCGTCAGTTGTTGAATCACTATCAAATTAAGTCTGCGTTTACCTCTTTCTACCATCCGCAGGCGAACCCTGTCGAACGAGTGAATCGTGTAATAAAAACTATGTTGATCTCCTATGTGTCGGAGAATCATCGAGAATGGGATCTAGTTCTTCCCAAGATTTCTTGTGCTCTGCGCACCGCCAAGCATGACGTAACCGGTCTCACTCCCTATTTCATCAATTTCGGCAGAGAAATGTCCACTAACGGGGAACGTCCGCTACAGAAACCTGAAGGTGGGAATGCTCCAAACGTTGTTTGTGTCAGAGACCCTGAAGAACTTATTTCTAGATCTTATCAATTTTCACGAATATTCCAAGATGTAAAATCTCGACACAGACGGCTTACGAGAAAGCTAAGACTCGTTATGATATGCGACATCGTGCAGTAGAGTTCTTGCCGAATCAGATGGTCTGGCGTAGGAATTTCGTTTTGTCTGATGCATCTAAATACTATACGGCGAAGCTGGCAGATAAATTTTTGGGACCTTTCTTGATACATCGTCGTTTGTCTACCGACACCTACGAATTAAAAACTTGCGAAGGCGAACTTCTGCCTGGAACTTGGAATAGCGCACACCTAAAAGCGCAACCTGGAGTTGTCTAGTATTTCTTGTGGCCTGACTGGGGGCTAGACGAATACTCAGTCGGGTGTAATCCGCCCTGGCGTAAAAGGCGTCCAAAAAGGAGTCTTCGTCTGTTTGTTCATTCTATCTCGAATACATCTGTGGCCTGTTTGGGGGCTGGACGAATACCCAGACTGGTGTAATCCGCCATGTCGTAAAAGGCGACAGAAAGGAGACATGCTCAGCTCTGATCGTTCCATCTTGTATAGGTAATGTGGCCTGACTGGGGGCTAGACGAATACTCAGTCGGGTGTAATCCGCCCTGGCGTAAAAGGCGACCAAAAGGGAGTCCTGTTGTTCTGTGTTACCTTCCTTCTGTAACAAGTCGTATATTTCAGGTTGAAGTTAGTTCTCAATAATTTATCGTACCGTATATCGACGTTGACTTAACTTATTTATTGTGACATTCTTTTGTCTGTTCTGAATCGATATATCGTGTTGTCAAGTTTACGTTTCGCAGATCCTTTTATTTTGGTATGTGTTGATTCTAGCTGTTTGTGCTAGGTTTTGTTGTACTTATTTTGAGAATAGTTTGATATTCCAAACTTGGATCGGACTGCGTTTGGTTGTTGATACATTTATCGATTCCTGATTCTGACAAATTTTCGTTCAAGTTTATGACTTTTAATTCTAGGATAGCTTGCTATCGAGTTGACTCTGTTAACAATCTTGTAGATTGATTTACTATTATGAGTATAGACGTTATAAGGTTTAGAACTGTTGATAGTGTTGTTCTGTTTGCTGTTATTGCATCTCTATTTAGAGGATTTGGAGATCACACTTATACACAGATCTTACCAGTTTGTTTTGTTCTTGTCGTATAGAGTTTTATCGTACCGTGTAGGTTTTCCTCGTGTGAGGGTTTTGTGAACTCTTATACGTACTGGACGTTTGATATTGACTTTTGGATTTTATATATATTCCAATTTTATATACCGATTTTGACTATTGTTTAATATTTTTATAGAGATCTTCACTTTAGGTTAATATTTGACATATGGGTTGTTATTTTACCTGCATATTTGCTGTTTACCGTTCTCTCCTTGACCTTTGTGATTGATTCTTTATGATAATAGAATTTGGACTTTTGGATACATCTCTGATGTGATCTTTTTTAAAACCCGATTTTGACTCTTTCGCTTTAAGAAGCGGGGTGGACGTCAATAAATTCCGTCGTCCATTCCCGTAAGCTTCTTATAGGGCTGAGACCGACACCCCTCGTTTGTAATCGCGATTTTTCTTTTTCGGTCATGGACGTGTCTTTGTTTGTTTACTTTTTTCTGTTTATTGGTCCTCAACCGTATCAGTGTGGTGGTAGGCCGCCGCTGCACTTTAAACTTTTGTTGAAACGTATCCACTTATTTTGTTTGGCCAGATTAAGTTCCTTTTGTTGTTGTCTCTATCGCATGGCGTAACGTTTGTAAGATTGTTGGAACTCGTAAGTACACAGTGTCACAGTTACTCATTTCCTACCTTTTAGATTCTTACCTATTTTTCCTTATCCATTTGCATCCTATAACGTTAGTAATATACCTTTTTAGTTAATCCTGTTTTTTTGAGCTGCTACTGCTTCACGGTAGATAGTCTCTTTTGAGCTGTCGGAAGTTGTTCCCTAGTTTTGGTTGTGACGCGACGATTTTCGTGACTTGTGTTCATAGCGCAGCTTTCTATCTTCTTTCGCCGCTAGGAGTAATGATCCCCTCCTAGTCTGTGCTTTTTTCGGTGCTTTATGCAGCTTTTCCTTCCCCTTTCTTGTTTTCTTCGAGGCGCTTGAACACTCGGCATGATATCGGCTGTTGCACATTCTGATGCTGGGGTGACGACCGTTCAGTACTGGTTGTTTTGTTGTTTTATGTTCACGTTATTTGTAATCCCCGTACCGACCGAATGTCGAAGGGCCTTTGTGGTGGTTTAGGCCGAGCTAACTGTTGACATGGTGTGTTGGTTTGGTTATTTTTGTGCTAATGAGTTTCTGCCGTCGAACAATCTGAGCGTCGACAGTTTTGCTTGACCTTGTGTCAAAATCGCCTTCTGCGTTTAATTTTGCTTCTATCTTGTGTAAGTTAGTTTCGCTTGACGTTCTGTCAATTTCGCTTTCTGCGTATTACTTTGCTTCTATCTAGTTTGATAGTTTTACTTGACTTTGTGTCAATTTCGCCTTTTGCGTTTAGTTTCGCTCCTATCTAGTGAAAGATAGTTTATGCTTGACTATGTGTCGATTTCGCCTTCTGCGTCTCGTTTTGTTTCTATCCAGTTTAAGATAGTTTTGATTATAATATATTACAGGTTTACGTTCTTGGTTCACTCTTTAGTGCTACCTTTTGTTTTGACTTGTGTTGTTGGTCAGATTGTATATCTCTGCTTATGTTGTTCTATATGGTTTTCCGCAATTTTCTGTATTGTTTCGTCAGATTCTTGCGTTTCGCGTTTGTGGCTTTAGGTCACTATAGTTTCAGTATTTAGTTTTATTTGCGTTTCGTCGATTCGTTTCTAATGATCAGCTAGATACCGTCGTTTATGGTCACCGCACCACCGAACTATTGTTCAGCTGTTTATTTCAATAGGGCTCACGTTTTCTTTTTTCTGGTTTTCCTTTGAAGACTTACCTTCTACTTTTGGAGAAATTTACAAGTAAATTTCTGTTGTGAAAGGGGGGAATTTGTTACGCATACAAATACACTTTCCTGCATACGGCCTATGTAAGTGCAAGTTTTCTCTATTATTTCTCTTAAAACCCTCATAGCTCTAACATTTAAATAAATTTCTACTAATGATTTTTAATTTGCTTCAAACTCCATTTATCGAACAGTTTAGACCCTTCAACTACAATATTCTCAACCCATTTCATTCGTTCTATTCATCTTGAAAGCCTTTGTATATTAGCAAGCGACCATCTTCTTAAATTTCCTATCCGAAATGCTCGCAAGATTTTCACTGCTAACTCGCTAAAAGTCACACCGAATTTCAAACCAATTATGTAGGAATTTTTGCTTTGAAATATAGATCTTCTAGACGCATCTGTTTTTGTTAAATATTGCCTTTCTATAATTAATTCTAGTTTAATTTTTAATTACAACGCTTATTGCGCCATCTCCTTTTCGTTGTTCGCCCTCTGCGACAGGAAACTCACTTGCCGACTCCTATTAGAAACTTTCGTCTCTGGTCATTAAATTATTTAACGTTTTAAGTTTGGTTTGACACTTTTTGCGATATGAGATCATCCTCGAGATTTTGAAAACTATATCCTCTTCTTTCTTTACTTCCGGCATTTTACATCTATATCGATACGGCAGCCATTGAGACTTAAGCTTCATAAGCGCTGTGTCGTGTTGTGCCACGTGTTATTTAAAACTAGAATTCTGCGGTGAGTTTTTGAAATCCCCTTAATAATTTTTACCATATCGCATTTTGAACTTTCAGGATTCTTATAAACGTTTTATAAAACGAGGTTTTCTCCGAATTTCTGAGAAATATTTGGATATCTATTGTGAAGCGTAAGACGTCTCACCGATAAATTTAACCTGTGTTTTGGGGCATAATTTTGCTGATCGAAATACTTCGACGCAGTTCTGAAACTCCCTTAAGCCGTCCGCAACCTGTGAATTTTGGGGCACATTTATTCTGCAAGACCTTTTTGGATTAGGAGAAAGGGACGCGGTTCATCCATATTGGATTCCCGTAATGGCGTCGCTGTGAAACCTGCTCGTGAATAAAAGAATTGACTTGCCCTAGTAAGCGATATATTGTACTTGGAAGGAACGTATTCTGTTATCGTATCCTAGAAAAAGTAGGTGTTGCCTTTTAATTCTTGCAGTCCTAAACTTATAGAAGATCATTTAAATATCGAATAGTGTTTAGTATTTTCTAAATTAATATTATAATCAAGCTGTTACTCTCCTTAAGAGACGCACACCTTGTGTGTTAGTTCAAACTGTTAATTCAGTTTATTTAGAAGGGTTCTTTTCCCTATTTCAAGTTTGTTTTACTGTGTCATTCGAGTCTGATTTTGTAATAAACCCGTTGATAGTCATAAATATCCCCGGGTTCTGGTACAGAAACTTAATATTAGCTCCAGAAGACCGACAGCTTCACTGTTTGTCACCTGTTTAGATTTAGTGTCATTTTCGAGGTCAGATCTTTCAGATCGGTCCCTTAATTGTTTGTTTCGATACCTGAAAATCGAAGAACTTTCTGTAGTTTAATGTACTTATTTTGTAATAAACTGTACAGAATCTAGATTACGTATACGGAATTGGTATTCTAATAATTACTTTTGTTAATTAATTTCCTACAGGTTTTCTGATTTAAATTATATTAAATATTTGTACACCTGATATACAGGGGGTACTCCAAAAGTTCTGCCAGGAATATTAGATCTCATAATTTTGTAACTTTTCTTACCTTTAATATTTTGCTGTAATTAAGGCATAACTTTGATTACTTTCATGAGGTAACCTTCCGTTTCGCTTGTGATTTTGCCATTCTTGTAATTGTTCGCGTTGACGTCTATTGAGACTTCTTTTGATAACTCGTTCGTGGTTTCAAGATTTTATTAACCTGACGAGACAATTTTGGAATAACCCCTCTCGCCTCCCGGTTCAAATATACAGGGGGAGAGAGTTGCTAACTTTTTCCGTACTCAGTATTATTAACTCAAATTTCAAGTTGCTATCACTTTTTTTTTTTTTGGTTGATCAGGGCTTCACCTTTTAATTGCTTCGAAACATTTTAAGTGTCTGTTACTATATTAGTTTAGCGTTTTGACTTTGAATTTTGTTGTACGACTGTGTCTAGTTTTATATTTTGTGAGAATTGACAACGCCGAATTGTGGATTGATGTTGGCCCATTTGTAGCCTTTAATAAATTGTAGAATTGTTGATTGTGTCTTGATCCCTACCCTTCCACTAGTTTTATGAGTATAACAAAGTTTCTTGCTCTGCAACGAGTGATAAGAGGCTGACCCTCTGGTGTTAGTTGGAGCTACCAGGTCCCGCCTGCTCCCGTTATAGCTGAATCTCTGCAGGTGGATTTAACGGTGGCGTCCATTTTCCAACTCGCGGCCTTGAATCCGCGACGTTCTCCGAAACAAGAGAGTTAGCCGGCAGAGACCTTCCTGGGGACATAACATCAACAGGTAGGTTCAGACCAGAGAGGATCAGCGAGCGTTCACTCCTTATCACTCGTCACACTTTTAATTTTACGCCGCGTTGGTGGCAACTAATTTAAATGTCAAAAATTAACGCAATTTATACACTAAAATTACAAACATAAGCAAATTATCATAGTAGCAATTATATAAATTAAGTGTTTTTATTACTTACATCGATCTAAGCACTTTTAACACAAAAACTACATGAGAGATACCATAATTTAAATAAAATATCAATAACGAGATCACAAACACTCGTAAAAATCGTAATTACTTGAAATGCACAAAATAATAATTGCACCAAACAAAAAAAAAACCGACTTTACTCAAAAACAGGAGAATAAAAATGATTTTTTTATTCTCTGTGACCACCTGGTTTGCAAGTTCTGGTATCTCTAAAATAAAATATGAAAATCTCTTACATCGAACTCAATAGTACAAAATCTGGCCGCACCCACCAATCTAATATAATATACATACAGGGCCAGTCAAAAATATAAATCCAAACACAATAAATATAAATATATAAAATTCAATAATGCATTTTAAATCCAAATTATTCAAATATTGTTCAATACTTAATTCTTCTTTTTTTTCTCTCTCTGAATGGAAAAATCCACGACAATATGTATTTCGTAATTTTATAGATCACCACCCATTTGTTTTCCAATTATATAAATAAAATTAAAAACTTATTAAATACAATTTTTCAACAAATAAATATGTATTTCGTAATTTTATAGATCACCACCCGTTCGTTTTCCAATTATATAAATAAAATTAAATATTTTAGAAATACAGCCTTTCGCCAGTACTGCACTGGGTGGTAAGCGTGTCCGTTCTCTAATAATGATATAAAATGAACAATTCTGCAGCAGCAGATTTCAAGTTTAAAGCACATTGTATAATTTATTAGCTTTGGAGCGCAAAGTTCTGTAATAGGTGTCACTCCCACACTTTTCAATTAAAAGTCCTGAAAAAAATTCGAGTCTTGTAAATAATCTAATTGAATAAGTTGTACATACCAGAAGTTTACTTTTTACTGCTCGTAGATGGGTTATTCATAGATTCCTGAATGGATATGATTGCTACAAATTTGTATGTATTAATATTTTCTATATACTTTGTATCTTTCATTTATACTTCCAAGTTGATGTAAGAGCTCCATAATTAGATGTATTAATAAAAGATAAATTTAAAGAAACAACGGATAATGATTCAAATGGCTCTCGATTACTCCTCCATTGAAGCATATTTTTATTTTTTGAACTATTAGAAGTTTGTGTCTTGCATGAGCTATAATCACAATGATGTATTATTTCTATAGAATATGGAATTTAAGGAAGTTCCAAAAATATAAAATATTTTTATAAAATGACGAATTTAATTATAGTTTTCTTTCTACGGCAAACTTACTGTTACAAAAGAAGTAAAACATTAGAACTAATCAACACCAAAAATAAAAACAAAGTTCATAAAAATGCGAATAAAAACAAAACCATATAGCAACGGTTTAATAACCACAACAAAAAGATAATGGCGTCAAAAAATGTCAACGTTGGCCCTAATTGGTTAAAATTATGGACTGTCGTTAAAGCAAATATTCTAATTGCCAGTAATTCAAAGTTTAGTATCCATTCTGCCACCTATTGAAAAGTTCGCAAACTTGACATCTTTTATCCTTGTCTAACAATTATGTTTTAAACACGGCAATTTAAGTGAAATACCCCTGGCTATGGTCAGTACTAATCAGTATTTCTGTCAATATTAGTCAATTGCGTATTTTGGTAGTTGTTTATTGTGCTGTTTATTATCAATATTCGTTAAAAATAGTTCTTTATAGAGATTATAAAATGAAAAACTCATTTTCTAAAGATATTTTATCACTTTCATTAATTTCTTTAATTTATATAATCGCAAACGTTTTAGAGCATGGGTGACGCAGCTTTATCAGGTCCATCAAAAAATCCTTATGTAAAATGTGAACAGAGGCAGTTGGTTTATAATGTGTATTTTAAGAACAAAGCTAATATATCCAAAACAGCTGCTGTTCGTCAAACTTCAAGAGAAGTAGGGATTAGTAGGAATACTATGTTTGACATTGTTAAGGAAATTGAAATGACTGGAGTTACACATTCTCCTTTAAGAAAACGAAGTTGCCGAGATGCTTACAATAAATTGGATGAAGTATCAAAAAGTACGATTAGAAGGCATGTGCATTAATTTTTCTGTAAAAATGAGTTACCGACTTGCACAAAAATATGTGAAGCTATTAAAGAGGATGCCAGTTTACCTACTTTAAAACAAACATCACTTTCGAGAATCCTAAAAAAACTAGGATTCAAGTGGGAAAAACGCACACAAAACAACATATTAATTGAACAAAATGATATTATCTTATGGAGACATTATTTAACAAGTATAAGAAAGTTTAGTGAAGAAGGGAGAAAATCCATGATTTAGATGAAACATGGTTGAATGCAGATTACATAAAAGCAAAAAAGATACAATGGTACTTAATCCAAGGTAAGCATTTGTTGAAGGTCTTTCTACTGGTTTAAAAGATCCATCTGGCAAAGGAAAGCGACTAATTGTGCTTCACATTGACAAAAAAACTGATTTTATGAATAGGGGTTTATTATTATTTGAATCCAAGAAAACTTGAGATTATCCTGAAGTTATGAATAGTGATGAGTTCATCGCATTGAGGCAAAATATATTACCATCTCTTGAGCCCAATTGTGTTACAGAAATGGACAAAGGGCCCTATCGTTCTACTAAAACAGAAAAGTCATCTACTTCATCATGGAAAAAGGAGGCACTTATTAAATGGCTTTTAACAATTGGAATTTTAGCTGATAATGCTATGTTAAAGACTAAATTGTGTGAGCTTATAAAAAATTACGATCCTGTCATTCAGTTTCATACGTGCTCGATAAAATATCTAGAAAAAGTGGTCATACAGTTTTACGTTTACCTCCATATCACTGTAATCTCAACCCTATTGAACATGAATGGGCTCAAATTTATCATTATGTTGCGGCCAATAATTAGACATTTAAATTGGGCAAAGTAAGAAATTTATTAGTAGACATGGTTGTGGTGATGCATGGAAAAATAGCATTATCATGTTATAACAGAAGAAAACAAGATGTATGATTTAGATATTGATGAAAATTGTTGTATAAAGAAAGTATGTTTTTAATATATTGTAAACATTTATTACTTGTTCAAATTTTTCAGAAAAACATCTTACCTTAAAAACTCCAAGGAAATGCTACGTAAACGCGACCAAAATAAGTTAAGACAAGTAATAAGGAGGTAGCGCGATGTTCTGCTTGCTCTCCCCCTCTGGTCTGAACCTACCTGAAGATGGTCGTCCCCAGGATAGTACTCTGCCGGCTAACTCAGTCAAGTAATATAGAGTGTCGCGAGTTCCAATAGGTCGCTGGATGTAGGAAGAGGCGCCACCGTTTTCAACCTGCAGAAAAAAATACTAGAAAACGGAAGCAGGCGGGACCCTGGTAGCTTCAAACACAACCAGAGGGTCAGCCCCCCATTACTTGTTTCAGATTGTTACGAGTCTTTGCATCTCTCAACACTTGTAGGAAGGGGTTTAAACAAACTCAAGTTGTCAACAATAACAAAATTTATTAACAAGAAGGTTCCAAAATATCAAACGGTTCAGTAAAAAGATGTCGTAGGACACAAATAAACAAAAGTATAAAGATAGAACAAAGAGATTGCCAAAATTTCTATTACTAAGCAGATATCATCCAAGCAATAAGATATTATTATAAATTAATATAATGATTCAAATTTTATAAAGTGCAATATAATAATATATGTAGTTATATGAAATTATGTAAATAACAGAATTAATAGGATGATTCAAAAATTATATTAACAGTGATTATAAGTTATTAAAGAAAAATTATCAAGTCTAGGTAGTATTATTCGAAGTGAAAATCAAAAGCAACATATATAGCTTCAAGCTACAAAGAGTTAGTTAGCTGTGCAACTAAATTAATGAGTAACATGAAATTCAAAACTAAGTTCGCCAAGGCATAATAAAGGCTTAGTCCAAAAATAAAAGGTTATAAATCCAAATTCTCCCAGTAAGATTCCCTTAATCACCCTAGTATCGCTCAAGGCGCAATATAGAGTTTTCATAAATACAGGTTCACCTGTCAAGATATCAACACCCTGTATACACAGGTGATAAAATTGTGAAAGATAAAGTTATATTCGATTTAAGAACAAGACATAAATTAAACAGAACTCAAATTATGTATACGTAACAGTGGTTCTTTACAAATAGTTTACAGAGTAAATTAAAAGAAATCTAGATCTTCGTCGTAACCCCAAGGATATATATAAATTTGTACGAAGGCCCGACTGAAGGTTCTAAGCCTCGTTCAAAAATCTAAACTAACTACTGGCTGCTGGTGAAGCTAGACAACCTGTTAAATAATAACATTAAAAGGATATGTTTGAATTCAGGCGTTTAAAGCCTATCGGTTAAAGTTAAAAGTTAAAGCCTTGTATGCTATTTAAAATTTTGAGCAAAATACAAGGGTTGCACAGAGAAGCGAATAGCTTCTCTGGTGCCTACTAAGGTTAAAATAAACAATCAATTAATTACAATTTGATAAAGATAGTATCGGGTTAAATAATGATCAACAACAAAAATATATATATATATATCAGCATCTACTTAGCTTGACAACCACAATGTTCAAATTTCAAAATCCCTTCTCGTGAATGCCCTCACAGAGGTAGATCAGGAATGTCGATCCCTAATATTATTCAATGGAGTTCACCTTCATCACGCTAGCAGTCGCCAATTTGGAGACGCCGTGTAACATTACAGCGAAATTTCCAGCACGAAAAACTCTGAAGTTTCCAAAACACCGCTAAGGATGGATTGAGGTTTTCTGCACGAAACTTCCTCCAATATATCCCAATATCACGTAGATTCGCTACGAGAAAAATAGCGAATGCCAAAAATGAGAATCTGCCCTCCACGTGGTATTCCTCGAAAATATTTACGGAGTAAATAAGCGGTTCAATTACTTAGAAATTGGAAGGTAGCTCCAAAAATTAAATCCTAAGAAAGATAAAAGAAACGACTAAGCAAAAATACAAAAGATAATGATATTCCTTACCGCAAAAACTAAGCTCACCCACTAAACAAAACAGAACTAGTACTAACGAAGTTCAAATACGAAGTGCGCCACATCAAGACGAAAGGATATGGGTTGGTAACCGGGTTACGTCACACTCATGTGCGTAGTCCGGAAGATAAGATAGAAACGGAATTAATTTACCATCAATCCCAACAAGGTGTAAGAATGAAGAACGAAGCTAACAAGCGAAAGAACGCTAATTAAAACACCGCAAAAAAGGTGAATTAACCAAATAAAGATCTTACCAAACGTAAAGCGATCTATAAACAGAAGATCACAAAACGTCATGAAGATGGCGCTTCAAGTGAAAGAAATGAAGTGTACGCAAGTTTACGTTAATTGAAAGTTAAATCAGATAGATAAATACCTTAATAGGTTCACAAAATTCTGGGAAAAATTATCACGATAAAAGAATAGATCTCAGAGTAACCAAAATTGAAATAAAAGTAAATATTAAATGTATCGTGACTAAGCATATAAATTCGAAGATGTCGGCCAGCGTCCTGATATATAAAAAAAGACCGGGAAAATATATATCGAGTATATAGAGACATCCAAAATATTTGGACATAAGTAAATTTTGAGAAAATAACGGAATTTAAGATGCCTAAAGAGATTGATAATTAATAACAAAACTAAACAAAATAGTAATAAACGAAAATGTTGAGTTATGGAAGGCCTATGTTGACTTAACGTAAGTACATAATGAAATTAATACATTTAAAATTCCCGAATGGTCTCTAAGTGATTTTTCGAGCGTAATACAATGTTTTGGCTATGAAAGAATTTGTTCATACAAGTACAACAACTTTAGTAATATTGCTTAAAGATATTGGTTTTAAATATAAGAAAGAGTGTAACAGGAGAGCGCTCACAGAGAAATTAAATATAGTCTGCATGAGAAATGTGTTTTTAAGGGAATATATGAATAATTTAAATTCAACTTTACGTCAGGTTGTGTTCCGTGATGAAACTTGGATCTTTTCGAATGGGAATAGAATGAAATCCTGGCAAAATGATAATATAAAAAGTGTTAGGAAACCCAAAGGCTATGATGGTAAACGGTTTATTATTATACATGCTGGTACAGAAAATGGCTTCATTAAAGGAGCTAGTCTGATTTCAAGTCTGACTCCAATGTGTAAATGATCAGCTTACTTGATATAATTGTGATAGGCATACGGAAAATTTAATTAAAAAATAGCGTGGGCGAGAGCAATTTCTTGATAGGGCAGAGATTGCTCCAATAATAATTAATGTAAACAACTCATGTTCTGAGTCAGAATCAGAAACTGATTAGTAAACTAGGTAACTATCTTATTTTGACAAAATATTTTTGTATTTATATTTTGTAGAAGTTTAATATGGTAGCATTACTATTGCCATCATTTGCATGCACATAATATGAAGCAGCGAGGAAATTACTGCAACTGTTTCAACAAAACATTACATGATAAAGATCTCGTGGCAATATTTTATTTGAATGAAGTTTGTTTTTTTGTTATTGGTGGTGTACTAACTTGCAAAACTATCAAATGTAGTTATCAGAAAATCCTCATGTGTTTGTTAAATATTATCTTCATCTAATAAAGGATAATATGGATTTGGATTGTATTATCTGCAAGGCGAATTATTATACCATTATTTTCTTAAGAAGCAATAAAATATTAAATGTAGACTATATAAATGTATTCTTTTATGTATAATTTTATAGGTAAATGTAATTTGACGACATATTGACAACTCTTAAAAGGTTTTAATTCTTTTTCAAAGAGTTACGAACATAACTTTTATATTCTTTTCCAAAATATTTAAATTTATGTAAAATATAAACAATATATAAATTAATTAGAAATCTGAATTATACATCGAAAATATTTGGTAAGAATTCCGAATGGTCACCGCAGATTTAATTAACAAACTATACAAAAATGGAAAGCTTACGTTTCGCTTGTTTCGAAAATGTGTGTCTTCTTACGCGAAAATGAAAGGAAAGTATTGAAATTAATACTTTAAAATCGCATTTTGAGGTTATATTTCTCCAGTTTCCACTACTTTTGTGTTGCACAAAATGAAACGTTACCAACAATTTCTGTATTAACTGATCGGAAACCGCCAAATATAAATCTTTACAAATTTGAAAGGTATTTTAATATATATTTTTGAAATAAAGATGTACTAATTATTTACATTTTGTAATAGTCTAATAATGAATTAACATTTTGAAATGGTAGTAAGTACTGTCGTTAGCAAAAAAATCGGGACAGTGTCAAAATCGTTATGTCAATTTCCTTTATTTGTTAGCGTTGCAATATTGACGATATTTGATTAACTTTCAAACTCTACGTCAAATTATACATAGTCGCTAACCTTAGTATATATATATATATCTTATCTATGGTTGCTAATTCAAAATTGAAAATGCCGCATCTTTCGAAAACTAATAAAGCCATACTTGTTACTAATTTAAAAAATGGGAAATCATTAAGAAGTGTGTCGGGTCAATTTAATATTGGTAAAAGTTTAGCCGCAAGAACATATAAAAAAAATGGAGGGAGGAGGATAATTTAAATCGGAAAATAAGTTCCGGATGTAACAAAATTTTGAATACGCAGGAAGACGAAACATTAGTTACTGAGATTAGGCACAACTCTTTCAAAACATTAAAGGAAGCTGTAAAAACAACACAATTTCCTCTCTCATCTTGTAACACAATGGTTACAAGAGAATGCAATTTAAACTTGAGATATCCAGCCCTACAGTCCTTATCTAAATCCCTTTGAAAATGTATGGGAATTAATATGATAGAGCTTCTACCCAGGAAGAATTTTGGGATATTGTTCAAAATGCTTGGAATCAAATTTCTATAAATGTTGTACAAAATATTGTCGCTTCAATGTCTACAAGATTAGATGCAGTTAATAATAACGATGGAATGAAGAAATACTAATTATTTTAATGTAATAATTATTTTAATTTAATAAATAATCTTTCTCTATGGTTTTTAGTAATTTTTATGTACATTTATTTTAAAAATGTTTAATAAATGTCAATAAGTAAAGTAAACATAGCCACTTAAGTAGTCACAATTTAAACCCACGCAAAAACAGTGTCCCGTTTTTTTTTGGTCACGAAGTATAACTATATTAATCATTAGAATATAACTACTTAAATGTTATTTAATCATCAATTGTTGTATTAAAAATCTCGTTTCGGATATTTGTCATTTATATATTCAAAGAAAACATAAATTTTAAATGCAATTAAATACTACAGAAAACAAATGTACAATGGGCAGTCCTAAGTAATATGTTGTTTAATTGCATTTAAGTAATCCCACTAGCCATTATGATCACTTTAACTTATTTCCTTATATTGTATTTTAAACGAAATCAATATCAAAAAGTTATTATTATTAGAAAGCTCTTGAAAGTAAGATGATCATGTTTGTCAAAGCATACTAACTCTTGAGTGGGTCATGCACAAAAAACAGCAACAAAAGAATATTCTTGATATATAAATCAACATAAATAATGCATACATGTCGTTATAGCAATTATTAATTAAATTATTACATTGTCTCAATTAAAAAACACTTAAATCAAACCACTAGTTTTAGAGACATTTGCTGGATAAAAAAAAATGCAAAAAAATTAGCAATGCACATAAATTTAAAAAAATACCTATATCTGCATACCACCACCATCCCCACACACCAAAATAATGAAATAAAAAAACCTGAATATTCAGCAAAATTGCTGAATGTTAAAATAAAACGATATCCCATTTGGCAGCTGCAATAAATGCTATATGAAAATGAAGCTTAGAAATTGAATCTGTTCCAAAAACATTTACAAAAACAAAAATATTGGAACTATTGAATACAATAATGTAGGTACAATAAATATCTCGAAACTTCATTATATCAAAACAAATTCAAAAAAACTGTCCAACTATTCTTTTGTTGCTGTTTGTTCTGCATGACCCACTCATGAGTTAGTGCCTTGACGAACATGATCATCTTACTTTCAAGAGCTTTCTAATAATAATCACTTTTTGATATTTATTTTATTTTAAATACAATATAAGGAAATAAGTTAAAGTGATCATAATGGCGAGTGGACTTACTTAAATGTAATTAAAGATACCATCGTATCAACATATTACTTCCTGCCCATTGCACATTTGTTTTCTGTAGTATTTAATTGCATTTAAAACCAAACTAACTCATACTATATATTTGAATTTTCAAATTACTTATGTTAATTATGTATTTTCATAAAAAGAAAACAATAAATTAGAGTGACTGTTTATTTATGTTTTATTTATATTTATAACAATGTTTTCTTTAAATATATAAATGACAAATATCCTAATCGAGATTTTTAATACACAAATTGATGATTAAATAACATTTAAGTTTATTCTAGTGATTAATATATACTTACTGCCATTTCCAAATGTTAATTCATTAGTAGACAATTAAAAAATGTAAATAATTAGTACATCTTTATTTCAAAAATATATATTAAGATATCTTTCAAATTTGTAAAGATTTATATTTGGCGGTTTCCGATCAGTTAATACAGAAATTGTTGGTGACGTTTCATTTTGTGCAACACAAAAGTAGTGGAAACTGGAGAAATATAACCTCAAAATGCGATTTTAAAGTATTAATTTCAATACTTTTCTTTCATTTTCGCATAAAAAGACACACATTTTTGAAACCAGGGAAACGTAAGCTTTCCATTTTTGTATAGTTTGTTAATTAAATCTGCGGTGACCATTCGGAACTATAGCCAAATATTTAAATACTCTCATTGACGCTTTTAATTATGCTACAAGTACTTTTTCCTTTCAGCATATAAATTATTTGAAAATGGCTTCAAGATTTTGTATATCGTGAGCGGCAAAGGAGATAATAGATGTGGAAAAATTACATTATTTTCCACGAAATAATTAAAAGTCAGTAATAATGAATATATAACAAAACAACTAATATTTAGGCGTTCATGTTTTTGATCCAAGACTTGATTTGGAGGTAATGGTTTTAAAATTTGTCATTTTTTTTGTCATTTTTTGTCATTTAGCACGAACAATCATGTCAATATCAAAATGTTCTGAATCTCAACTGTAAAAAGAAACATTCCACAAAGATTACCATTGCAAGCAATAGAAAATACATAGGTAATTGATTGCAATTTACCTACAGTACCTGTAGAACACCTATTTGCGATTCAGTTTGTGTCTTATTACCCATCAGCAAGCAAATATGTATATCAAGCATATCAACAGTAAACAGAAAGAAAAAAGAAAAAGCATCTGTGAACGTAATAAAGAAAGAACATGCAGTGCATTTGAACACTAAAATTAATATGCACAAAAAAGGCACTGTACCATAAAAAATATATCAAAATTAAACTCAAATGAGTCTTCAATATTTAAAGGTAAATTATTCTTCGTCTTTTAATAATTTAATCCTCTGTCTAATTATTTTATTTATTCAACAGAAATATCATCAAGTGCACAATCATTACTGTTTCCTCAACTTCGTTGTACGAAGCATCTTCCAAAGGTAAGGGGATGGACAGTAAAAGACAAGGTATTGGCTTAATGATTGAATTAGATTTTTCATGGATGTCTTCCACACAGCATTATCATTTTATTTGATGCTCAATAATAGATGGTTTGTGTCAAACAGACTTCCTTGGTACTGCACAAGGTTAATAAGGAATTTACGGAACGAAAATACTACAAGAAAATTAAAAACATTTAGTCATCAATTATTTATTAAGAAAATATGATTTTTTTATTGTACTTTTAAAATATGTCTATTTTATACCATTATTGATATTCAAGATATTAATTTTCATAGGTCTATATTATTGTATATTATTTTAGTTATTTAGAATTGTATAGTAGTTATAATAAAGTAAATTTGATGTGAAGTATTCCAATTATTTCATTGAACATAGTAAAGTGTACCTACCACTAAAGAAGAATACAAATGTTTGTACGATATGTTTATACATTTTCAGTTCTTTTTAATTATGTATTATAAACATGAAGAAATTGCTGAAAATGTAAAGATAAACATTTCGTATGAACATAAAAAATAAATACGACAATAAATTAGAGAAGGAAATTTAAATTTTGGCGGGTAAATGCGTCCTCGTTCTTTAATTGACTGCCCAATTACTAGAGGACATAATGATCTTCCATTTCACTAGGACAAATTTTTGTTATTAGTTGCCGGTCTCGTTGGTCTCTGGTAATAAACAACAATATTGAACTAATTTGGCAAGTCGAATATCATACGACTATCTCTTAGACAGCCTATCCTTTTTATTTAATATAATATTTCAAAGACGTACGTCTTAACTTAAAATAAAAAATGTGTGTAGTAATGTGTAGTTGATGAGCGTATAATTAGTCGAAATACTGAAATTGCCTGGCCTACACGTTCATGCGATTTAACACCTTGCGACTTCTTTTTGTGGCCTAAATTTCGAACACCTATATTGAATTTGAATGATTTGCTACAGAGAATCGAACAGAAATGCATGGAAATTAATAACAATCCAGTAATGTTGCAGAATATCATCAGAAATTTTGAACGGAGGATTTTAAAGTGCATTGATCTTGAAGGACAACATTTTCAACATTTGTTATAGTTTTCAATAAATACCTATTATTTGTTATTTATTTGTATGTATGAAACTGTCAAAATATACGACTTCGTAGGTTAAGTAGTAAATTTTAATTTACGACATACTTCAAAATGTTCTCAGTAATCACACTAATCACTACTAATCACATGCTACTAGATTGACTTTTCAAATGAGCACTTGTTATTATAGTCCTTTTACGATAACAGACGAGGCACGTCATAACCGGAAACTTCAGAATTACCTACCTATACAATACTAAACCCAAAAAGAACTGTCTTTCACTATCGTATATCTAGAGATTTCTTCTTTGCAAACGTTCCTATCCTGCGTAACGTTGCCAACTTCTATTTTCGCTACTGTCATTCGTATCTGTCACTTGTGCGCCATTTGTTCTGTATTTTTCGTGTCCCTTTTATTCAGTTTTGTGGTATTATTTGCATTTCATTAGTTCGCAGTTTGTTCTTTAGTTTTCGTGTTCCTTTTATCCAGTTTCGTCGTATTATTCGTATTGTATTAAAACAACGGTTCCTTTAATAACCAATAAAACATGCCTAAGCCACTAAGCAGGCAATCAAAAGCGCTCATTGCGTCTTTAATCTCGTATTTCGAGAAAGAACGCGATAACAATGCCACGCTATTGCCGTTGAAAGCAGTAAGAGAGGTAATTCTAATAATTAATATATTTTTAGAGTATTAAACCTTGCGTATTTTATAGAGAGTAGCGGATGCTTTAAATATTCACATTTCTACGGTTAATAAGATTTCTTCAATGACTAAACAAGGGATTATTCCATCTAGTCCAAAGAAGAAAAGGGTAAAAAAGAAACCAGTAGTGAACATTGATGATTTTAATCAGTGTGCCATTAGAAACAAAGTTTATAACATGTATAGAGACAGTAAGTATTTATTATCTTATTTCGAACTGTAACATTAAGTTTCCCTTAAACACATTTTAGAAGAACATATCACCTTATGTACTTTAAACAACGTACTTAAAAGAAGCGATATTTTTAATGGTTGTACAACTTCCCTATGGAAAGTGCTACGAAACATTGGTTTTCACTTCACGAAAGATGATCCTAAACGAGCGTTGATGGAACTGCCTCATATTGCTTTAAAGCGGATCTCTTTTCTACAGCAGTATATACGCATAAAACAAGAACATATATATCAGTTTATATTTCTTGATGAAACCTGGATCTTTCAAGATGGAAGCACTTCAAGTACCTGGCAAGATAAACATGTCAAAACTGTGAAAGCGAAACAAATAGGTGGCAAAAGGTAATCGTTTTTCTTTTTCTTTGTTGCATAAATTTTATTATGTTCTGTTCTAATAGGTATATAATATTACATGCTGGAAACGAAGATGGCTTTATTCCTGGTGCTGAATTAATATTTACATCCAATAACAAAAACTCTGATTATCATGGTGATATGAACCGTGACAATTTTCTGTTTTGGTTAGAAAATCAACTACTACGTAATTTAGAAAATCCTTCTGTGATTGTAATGGATAATGCAAGTTATCACAGTACAATTAAGAATAAGCCTCCAACATCTTCCACAACAAAATTAGAAATTACGAACTGGTTAAATGCAAACTCTATTGATTATGATGCATCAGCGTTAAAGCTACAGTTGCTAGATTTAGTTGAGCGGTTAGTATAATTATTCTTTTTTTTAATAATTACTGGCTATTATTATTTATAGTTTTAAACCACCACCCATTTATGAGGCTGATGAGTTGGCTAATAAATATGGTCACGTTGTGCTCCGTCTACCTCCATATCATTGCATTTTTAATCCTATTGAACTGATATGGGGTATTAGCAAACGCTATTATAATAACCATATTGGCAAATACGGCAGAACAGAAGAAGGCTGCATAAAATTATGGAAGGAAGCGCTCAGTGAAGTAACCCCAACATGTTGGGCAAACAGCATCAAATACACCGAAACAGAAATTAAAAAATGGTGGGATAGAGAAATTGGCTTTGAACGAGAAGATGTAAGGCCTTTAGTTATTAATATAGGCGCAGAAGAAAGCTCAACCGATGACAGCGATTTTGAATAAAAATTATGTTTGTCATTTATATCATGTTATATTAAATTTGCTTTTCTTTATTATAATGTCAATTTATTGTGTATACTGATAATAATATTTATTGAAATAAACGTATTTCTATTTTATTTCGATAGCTTAATTGCTGTTAATAACATGTCTCAATTATGCTAATTGTCAGTTATAATTTACCACGTACATAAAACTATAGTTAGAATGAGAGGCGTTAGGTTTATCTAATTGTTTTAAAAGTATGTAAATTATCGTTATTTCCTAAGTATGAACAAGACCTACGTAACTGTCAACGCGGATTACATGTCAACTTATTTTTAATACATAACCTCTGTGATAGATGTAAACAAAAGATTTGGCAAGAGTGCGTGACGCAAACATGACGTATGTTGATGACGTGCCTCGTCTGTTATCGTAAAAGGACTTTACAGCGCATATTCATGTGTGTTAGAAAGAGATAAAGTACAATTTGCGGTTCACACTTGAGGTTTGTTTTGGTTCGCAATTCAGAACAGTTCCAGAACTACTGCGCAATCGTACTAGCTATTTGGTGTTTTGGTTACATATGAACTATAGTCTATTTTTAAACTAAGAGGAGCGTTTTAAATTAATCGCGCCAAAATTACTATGCGTGATTGGTTGCTTCAGAGGTAGGATTACGTTATGCAAAAATTGCGTGTCACCCATCCACGTACCGACCCCGGCCGATGCTGTTTAACTTCGGTGATCGGATGAGAACCGGTCCTTTTCGGCATGCTATGGCCGCTGCCAATTAATTTTATTTCTACTGGTAATATTAACTAAACTTTCAAACAATTTTATATTTTATTTGGTAACTTTTACAGTGTAAATGTGGCTTTTCCATTTACTCCTCTTAGTTTAAAAATAGACCATAGTTCCGAATTTTAAATTATATGTTTTGGTTATTGCAAGAACTAATTCGGAACGATTCTAGAACCGTTCTAGCAGTTCTTGCTCTTTATCGAGTACCAGTTCAGAATTAATAGTTCGAGGCGTGCGCACTGTTTTTCTTTTCTGACATTTTTGAATGTTGGTAAGAAGTTGGACTAGAAGTTGCTCTATCTGATAAACATAATCGCAATAAGAAATAATTTGATATTTTATTTTATAATAATTTGAGGTCCGTGGCAATTAACTAAAACATTCTTTTCATATTCTTCACTTGGCTTGTCCCAACCTTTGGTTTTGTATGTGGTAGAGTTAGGACCAGAGCTGGTCAAATACTCACCAAAAAGTATTTAAATATTAAATACTAAATACTTTCAAAGAATTAATAGTATTTGAGTATTAAATATTTTTCAAGCGATAGAAGTATTTAAATAATAAATACCAAATGTAATCAAATAAGTTTTCCTGAGATTTAAATACTTTCGGAATATTTAAATACTTTTAGCATATTCAAATACCTTTCGTATTCATATTTGAATATTTTCAAAGTATTTAAATACTTTAAAAGTATTTAAATACTTTTAAAGTACCTATTTAAATATTTTTAAAATATTGAAATACTTTTAAAGTATTTAAATACTGTTAAAGTATTTAAATATTTTTAAAGTATTTAAATACTTTTAAAGTATTTCAATACTTTTAATGTAGTAAAATACTTTAAAAGTATTTAACTACTTAAGGTAAATAATAAAAAATTCACGTGTTTATTTCAAAGTTTCATGAATTATTTAAAAATCTTAAGTTTAATGATTTTTGCCATACTATTTTAAAACCTTTGTAGTTAATTAGTTTTAGCAGGCCAGACATACGGCAAAACCACACTGGGAACATAAGAGCGAGAAGAAAACGTAATTTTATGCGTTATAGCAGTATAGATTTAGACCAGGAACCAAACAACAGTATGCTTTTTTTGTATTTAATTATTAACAAAAATATATAAAATAATAGTAACTCTCGATAAAAAATATATAAAATATTACATTCTCTTTGGCTTAAAATTATTAAAAGAAAATAGCTTTTGTCCGATTCGAAGAACTTAAAAGTGCAGAACTATATTAGGAATTTAAATTAGCCTTTGTCAAAACTAGATTTTCGAAATTTTTGTGCGATAAAGCGTGGCGCCGGGGAGTGTTGATAAATGTTGCATACGAGAACATTCTCTGTACTGGTGCAGACGAGGGCAATGTAGTGTTATATTTAATAAATAGTCTTTCAATAATCGGGTATTTTTGCAGCATTTTCAAATTTGTCTCTGTATCCTGCAAATATTGCAGCGCTTGAAGTTCACTGACAGAACTTCCTGTAGTTACTGCAGACCTAATATTACTTTCCTGGAATTCAAAGAACTCCATCAATTAATTTTTTTCTGTGTTAACTTCATCTGCATTTTCAAATGTACCAGTAACAACCTCTTTGTTTGCAGCGTCAATAAAAATATTTTTTACTATTTGAGTGATTTGTTCTATAGAGCCTAATTTAAGATTTTGTAACATAGTAGCCATTTTAGCTTGAACGCAGGGTGCGAAACTGAAGCAATAATGCCACTTTCATCATTGAGGCAGAGATACTGACCAAATCTGTTGGAGAGTGCTGTAAGCAAGTGGTCTATAGATGATGCAAGATACTTAAAATTCTCTCCTTTTAATTTTTCAAACTTAATTCTCAAGCTTGCTATAGTAGGTATAACAAATCCAAAATAAATATTTGTTTCTCCTTGTAGAACATCTAATGCCAGGGCTAGAGGTTTAAGAATTTTTAGATATTCTTCGAAATATTCCACTTCGCTTTCTTTTAAACAAAAGGTCTTAATTAAAAGTTCTTCATAAAGCGTATTTAATTTAGCTTTTTCTTCTAATATTTGTTTTATTGCATCATAGTATGAATTCCAGCGAGTAATGCCAGGGTAACTCAAATGATGACCCAATATGTTTTGAATAATTTCTGCTGACTTAGGCCGACCAGCCTTATTCCATAATTGAGTGCATTTATTCATTATATTGGTGTGACGGTTTCTATTTGCGTGTGAACTATTGATAAATTTCATGAAATCGGTGGTTGCTATCAGATTTATTGTATGAGATACACAACGATGATGTTTTGGGAGATGTATTTTAATGTCTTCATCATATGTTTCTTCACAGTTATTATTAACTGGAGTAAATATGGTATCATCCAAAAGCTCAAAGTCGTCTACATCAGATTTTTCTTCAGTAACTAGGGTGTCTATTATATCAATATCCTCAGTTAGCGTTACCACTTTGTCACCAGAGACAATATGGTTAATAAATAACAAATTATCAAGTTGAATTCCAAACTCCTTGAAAGCCTTAACGAAATTAGATCCGTTGTCTGTCACAGTAGCAGTAATTTTTTCCTGTTTTAAGCCAAAGTTTGTATGAATTTCATCAAGTAGCTCTGCAATCTTTTCATAAGTATGGGCTCCTGAAAATCTTCGACACGCTAAAGCAGCAGATTTTCTAGTGTAGGTTTGTGGATCGATCCAGTGACATGTTATTCCTAGAAAACTTCTCTTCTTTGTTGACCATATGTCAGCGGTAGTACATACAAAATCTATTTGTGTTAATAAATGATTTATTTGGCTAAGTGTGTTCTTCGTCAGGTTATCTATTCTTCTTACAATGGTTGCTCTTGTCATTACTTTAACATCAAACCCAGAAAAAATTTCAATAAACCTTTTGTTTTCAATAATAGACAAAGCTGACATAGAATTTAATACAAATTTAGTAACTCTATTATCAAATTCTTCTTGCTAAAGGAAAAGCTTGTTGGAATATCTAATTGCCGTTTCGAATCAAGATAAGTATTCAACTGGGTGTTGGATACTGTCTCCTTATTTTTTGAAATTAAAGGCTTCCTTTTGTTACTTCTTTGCTTTAAGTATTTTTTGTATTGTTCTGGGTGCAGTGTTCTCAAATGCTTCAAAAAATTTGTAGTGCAATTTGATCTACCCTTAATACATTTCGTTTTGTGGACGCTACACTGACATTGGGCGGTAAGGAAAAAATTTGGACCTTCCTCCTTTATTTTATAATATGTTCCATCAAATAATGTACAAGTTTTTGGTTCTTCAGAATCACTTCTAAGTTGAGAAGCCGTATTTGTTGAAACTGCCGATGACGTAGATGCCTGCGATTCTAATGAATCTAATAACCTAATGACCTAATAACCTTGAGTTTGATCCTTTGTGTATTCCAAAATAATCTTTAATTTTATTTTTTTGCTTTTTATTTGGCAAATAGTGTGGATCAGTATCACTATCGTCACTAACATGAAATGGATCTTTCCCAGTGTCACATGTTTCCATGTCGCCACTAAAGTTAAACTCATCTGCAATGGACGTGATTTCTTGTAAGTGTGCCATATTGGAAGCCTATAAATAAAAAAAAAATTTTAACATGTTAGATAAGTTATCTTGGCACTTGGTCAAACATAAAATTTTAAAGAGGGTTACAAAATGTTAAAATAATGTTAATTTGCTAAACTCTAAATTTAAAAACCGTACACAGTCTCCAAAAGCTGAAAATCTCCAACTACATGGCAACATTGCTTCAACATCGAAGCGTGTCATAGATTGATGAGACCACTTAACTAAGCCCCCTTAAATATTCTACGGTGCAACTATCAAATACTAAACTGTACTTATCTGTATTAGTAGGCACCCTTAGTTACACTACGCTTTAGAATAAAACGGTATATATATTAAATATATGTATATATATATATATATATATATGTATATATATATATATATATATATATATATATATATATATATAATAACTTCGTGACCTTGGTATGATATGGTAAACCTAATCAGTAGGCGATTAAAGGTCTGTATATTACTTCAAAATATATGTATTTAAAAAACTCTACATGTTTCGGCTGTATACGCCTTTTTCAAGAGAATACAAAATATGAATTCATATTTTGTATTCTATATATATATATATATATATATATATATATATTAAATGAAACGTCGTACTATCTAATTTATTGTACCTTATTTCAACTTTCGACAATGAAGATAGACAATATTTTATAATTTACTTACCTTTAACATAATATCCGTTCCTGTATCATCAACTGTTCACTAATAAAGAAGCAACGCGAATGATAGGATAGGATGTTTATGTAGGTGTACTATTTCATTTCTATGCATGTTTGGACAAGTTAAAAATATGTTCGACGCATTTGGTTCTTTGCAGTGAGTAATTATTTAAATAAGCTAAATAATATTCAAATGCATCTAAAAGTATTTAAGTACTTGAGAATATTTAAATACTTTGAGAATATTTAAATACTTTGAGAGTATTTAAATACTTTGAGAATATTTATAAATACTTCTGGTAGTATTTAAATACTTTGAGAATATTTATAAATACTTCTGGTAGTATTTAAATACTTTGAGAATATTTAAATATTTTTCAAGTATTTAAATACCTTTACGATTATTTACACAAATAGTAAGTAGTAAATATTTAAAAAAGAGTATCTCTAAGTATAAATACAAATACTTGTTTCCAAAAGTATTTAAATACTCGGTATTTAAATACTTTTTAGTATTTAAATACTTACGAGTATTTGTAAGTACAAATATTGCCCAGCTCTGGTTAGGACATTGTTGGAAAACATCGATGTTTAAAAGATATCGAAAAAGAAACATCGCTGTATCGATGTTATCGAGTCGTACTATACCAGCACCTACTGCTATTTCCATATAAGATATAAATATGTTCAGTATTAAGAAACAATAATGATTATCGATTAATGAATAAAAAATTGGGTTATGTTAAGTAGAATAAGTAATGTTTTTTTCCCATATTTTTAATTTCAAGTTTAGCAATAAGCAGTAATTTTAGTTTATTCCATTTATTATTCAATGTTAGGTCCCACCATGAATCTCGCCTTGGGGTTGTGGAGGTCGAACATATAATTGGTTATTTATACGACTTACAATCTATTATTTATATTTGTAACTTTTATTGCAACAAAGACATTTATTTTTTGTGTATCTTATTTGGTCCCTAAGCATTTATATATGTTATTTGAAACTTGGCGTATAAAGAAGTATGAATAATATCAAATAATAAAAAACAATTTGTTTAAATTGCTACTAGATGGCACACTAGTAAAGCTTAAATGTGTTTTTGTGTTGGTTTTTTTGAGTTCACACAAATACAGAACAGTTATAGAATTAACAAAGTTCTGCGCAGTTCCATTACTGTTCCGAATTGCGAACCAAAATAAACCTTTGGGCAGTACGAACTGAAAACTTATACTTTATGGCCTATAGGTAGGAAGTTTAAAATAATTCATGATTGTAAAATGGGTTTCCGATATGAGAATAATATCTAAATTGTTGTTTTAATGAATTTACTAAGCTCAAGGCTATGTTGTGCTAAACCATTAGCAAGTGCCTGCCATTAATATTATTTTCAAGTAGCTTCACGAATTTTCTCATATAGGTCTTTCACGATAACAGACGAGACACGTGACAAACAGTTACTTCGGAACAAATAACATTTAAATTACAATAATACCTAATAATCGCAGTAATTATCTCTATTAAGTAAATATATTTTCAGCCTTATGCATAGTCGTTTTAGTGGCTACTAAGACCATTTTAACATCCTACTAAGAATTTCCGTATTCATAGTCGCGTTTCATGCGTACTAACAACGTTTTAACGTTAGTAGGCTACTAAAACCTTAATAGCGTTTGAGACCGTGTTTAAAGTGTCTATTAAAGCTAACCTACAAAAAGAAAAAGCGCAAACTGTCAAAACATAACGAAATGATACAAAATTGAGAGTAAAAATCATAACAATGAATTCATTAACTGTAAGTATACGGATAATCGGCATACAGCAATTTTAATAATAATGGAAGTGCATGGTGTCTCATTATAATTTCATTATCAACAAAATTTTAATCAATTTTAATTATTATTTTTTGAATGCTGTTTCCAAGTACCCATGAGATGCAATGAAGCAAACTGTTGAGAAAAAGTCTGTTTAATATGTATTTATGGTATGATGTGGGCTTTATTTGCAAATATTAGTTCTGTAGCAGGTGGATGGTGTGATATAAATGTATTTATGTAATATATTTAATATATATATATATGTCACTTTGTTGGCTATAAATGAATCATTTATCTTAAGGGAAGTAATGATATATTTATTACAGGATTTGTTAAAGATTCAAAGCGTCTTCGAGAACATTGGCAACAGATGAAGATGCAAGCACCGAAAAATATCAGTCAGTATTGGAAAAAGTTTACTTGAAACTGGAGCTGAAGTTATTGAGTGAAAATGATAATTGAATATGTTTATTATATGATATTAGATAAGTATGACAATAGGATGATGTAATTTAAAATATAGAATAAAGTAGGAATAATTATATCTAAGTTACGTGTAAATACTGCATCATGTATAAAGTAGGTATGAATATTTGTTACATGTGGATACTTATAAATGTATATATTATATTTAATACTAATAAAAATTATATCAAAATATCCCTAAAGTATTTCAATAAATAATAAATTATGTATTAACATTGTTAAAGTCTACTAATTAAAATATCTTCATATATAATTGTTGTCGGAATAAATTGCTGTGGATATTGTCATGTGAATCCATGTTGTTCCGCTAAAATAAATTCAGTAATAAGTATGTTACAAAGCCAGTTAAATATGTATATACCTATATCATCACCATAAGCTTTGGGATTTCGTATGATATCTACCTGTGCTTCCTCAACTTCTTGCAACTCAGCTTGTATATCAACTAGATCTTCCATACTTTCAAAATTATATAATTTCAGTAATACAAATTTTAAGTAAGATTATATATTACACTTACATTTTTCTTATATCAAATTTAAAAGCAAAAAATCATAAAATTTATTAAAACAAATAAGATTATTTAAAACGTATTTAAAATAACCTACAATTCCAATAGATAAACTATTTTAAATGTCTCCTTCATGCAAAATGCGCATGCCTGCGAACTCCGTTTTCACGGTTGCCACATATTTTTTTCTACTAAGATCCTATTAGTTAGTAGCCACTAAGTATGATGAAATACGCGGCTATGAATACGAAAAGATAAAAGCATCTTAGTACGCTCTTAGTAGCTACTAACTAATAGCGTACTAACACCTTATTAACTTCGCGACTATGCATAAGGCGGATTATGTTACCAGAACTGGGCATGGTTGCCAGCTTGGATTCTGTCAAATATTCGAATAAGTTGTTTACGAGTTCGTATTTATAAGTTCCTTTATGATTTTATTTATAATTCGATATTATATATAAGATCAGTTGTTTTCACAACTAAATCATTCTTAGACCGTTAGGTAAACAAGCGAAAGAAATAATTCGTTCGCTGATAGGTTATTTCGAAATAGAACGCGTTAATAATGGGCCATTACTCCCGCTTTCTGCTGTTCGACAGGTAATATTTTCTATTACTTATCATAAACATTTTAACACTAATCTTTTTTTTTTTGTTACAGAGAGTAGCAAGTGCTTTAAATATTCATATTGCCACAATAAATAAAATATCATCTGCGTCAAGAATGGGGATTGAAGCATCTAGTCCAAAGCGAAAACGGACTAAAAATAAGCCTATCGTAAATGTTGGTGATTTTCATCAATGTTCAATTAGAAACACAGTTTATGACATGTATAAAAACAGTAAGTTTAAAGTAATTTAGTACTTATATTTATAAAATAAATATTTAAATTCATTACAGAACAGCATATTACGATTTCATCTTTGAACAATACCCTCAAAGAAAAGGAACTTTTTTCTGGTGGTAATACATCTTTATGGAAAATATTACATAGAATAGGTTTTCATTACAAGAAGAATGATCCAAAACGGGCATTAATGGAACTCCTACATATTGTATTAAAACGTGTTACGTTCTTACAACAATATGTTCGTATGAAACGTGAACAGTTACGTAAGTTTGTTTTCCTCGATGAAACCTGGGTGTTCCAAGATGGAACCATTTGCAAATCTTGACAGAATGAATCGATAAAAACAGTCAAAGCTACAAAAGTGGGTGGTAAAAGGTACAATCTATTACTAACAGAATAATATTGGTACGTAATGTGTATTGATCTTGTTATAGATACATTGTATTACATGTAGGTAATTCTAATGGATTTATTCCTGAGGCTGAATTAATATTTACAACAAATAGTCAGTATTTGGATTTTCATGATGACATGAACCGGGACAATTTCTTATATTGGTTTGAACATCAACTCCTTATGAATTTAGAAGAACCCTCCACAATTGTTTTAGATAATGCAAGTTATCATAATACTATTAAAAATAAAGCGCCAACATCATCTAATAAAAATGATATTCAGACATGGCTGACCAATAATAATATTGGTTATGACAGAACTGCTTTAAAAATACAATTATTGGATTTAGTTGAGCGGTTAGTACACATATATTTAGCTATTTTATTCAATAATTTCATTTATATATTTACTTAAAGGTAAACACCACCAACTATATTTGAAGTTGACGAATTAGCAGAGAAATATGGACATGTAGTTCTTCGACTTCCCCCCTATCATTGTATATTTAACCCCATAGAACTTGTGTGGGGTATAATAAAAACATATTACAAAAATAATATAGGAAAATATGGTAGGAAAGAAGAAGAATGTGTAAGATTATGGAAAGAGGCATTAAACCGAGTAACCCCTGACATTTGGGCTAACAGCATTAACCATTGCGAAAAGGAAATTAAAAAATGGTGGGATAGGGAAGTGGGTTTCGATAGGCAAGAGATATTACCTGTTATAATCAATGAAAGTAATTCTGATTCTGAAGACAGCGTAAATTCTGAATAAAACTAGTGTTTCATATCAATATTTTTTTTGTCATTTATATCATACTTTTATCACATTGTTACAAGCCCTTTAATCTCTAATATGTATATAGATTTTCTGTGTATTATCTTTGTATATGTACCTAGTCTGAAATAAATAAATTAAGTAATTCTGATTCAGAAGACATGATAAATGTTAAATAAAACTAGTATTTCATATTAACATTGTTTTCTTTTTATTTATATCATATGTTTATCACAATGTTACAAGCCCTTTAATCTAATATGTATACCGATAGGACCAGCTCTGAACGGGCCATAACCAGCAATAAGTGGCAACAGCGAATCCCCTCTACGCGCAGTAGCTTAAATTGCCGCACTTTGCAGTTATGAATTTAGTAAGACTTAAACCGCGCAAGGATATAGTCGTTTGCATATTCGTTCTGTATACGTAATTTGCCCATTTGCTTCAGACATAACAAGGTCCAATATATTATTATTATTGTATTCTTAGCTGCTACGGAAAAGTAATTTTAAGTAATAAAAAAACAACGTTTTCTAAAAGATAAAAGTAAAAAAATCAATAATTCTGCAAAATAAATTTGAATTTTAAGAAAGTCACTAAATATAGGATTCGAAAATACCGGCCTCTCTTCCCAAACAATAGCCGAGCCTATTGTAAAACTCCCGCCTCACTCCCTCGAGATTTCTAAGGGTTATTGTCTCGAAAATTCTAAACAGTTTAACTTGCAACTGTTGCAAGTTCGGTATTGTTAGAAGACCGAAAAGATTTTCTTTGACATAACCTCACAGAAAAAAATCGCAGGGATTGAGGTCGGGGGATCGAGGTGGCCATATTATCGTACCCCTCCCGAAAATAACACGATTAGGAAAAGTGTTTTCTAAAAACCCTCTTACTAATCTGCTGTTATGCGCGGGACAACCGTCTTGCATAAACCAAATTGCATCAAAATCGACGTTCAGTTGACGGACAGCAGGAATAATTCGTGTTCGCAGCAAATCTAAATATTTTACTGCATTCAAATTGCCGTCGATAACAAATGGCCCTATAATGTTATCACCCAAGAGACCCGCCCAAACGTTAAGTTTTTCGGGGTATTGAGTTTTAACATTACGCGCTAGATGTTTATTTTCTCGAGACCAATATCGCACGACTGAGGGATTATGCTTGCCAGGACGTGGAAAAGAAGACTCGTCGGTAAACAGAATATTTTTTATAAAATATTCGTCCCCGTTAGCCTTTTCCATCACGGACTCACAAAACTCCATTCTTGCAAAATTGTCCTCGGGAAAAATCTCCTAACACCGATTTCGTCTGCAATTTGCCGTGTACACTTAAGGTCGCCCATTTCAACTAACGAACAAACCCTCACGTCTCTCTCCTCCCGATCGGCAGGTATTAGAGGGATATGAGGCTGTTCGTCAATTTGTTTGCATTTGCGGCAATTTTCGACACACATCCATATTTCCTAAACGCATTTACGATCCTTTCAATCGTCGAATGCGAAGGAATAGGCCGATTTACGTACTCTACAGCAAATAAATCAGCGGTTGTTCGACAGGAATTGCCGGCAAGATACCACGAAACAATTTGTACCTTCTCTGCGGTTGTATACACTGACGTGATAACTACCTTTACCTTTGCACAGCTAAATACGAATGACGGGCAATCTGTTGCTCTCGATCATCGGACTTATGTATGCGCACGCGGAGTGGCATCGTACACACGTTGCCACATCGCATTACGTTCCATACGTATATTGTTGCGTATGGCCCGTGGCGGGCTGAACCTATCGGTATAGATATTCAGTGTATTATTTTTGTATATGTACTATCGTGAGCAATTGAAAGTTAACATTTTATTATGTTGGCACGTCGAAATTTCAAAATTTATCTAATGTATACAGTACTCTTGAAGTGTCAGTGTCAGCATTTAATCATAACATAAATGACATTAGCTTGACAATTTGGTAAAATTTACGCAGCTATAATAGTGCGTTTACTTTCAATTGCTCACGATAGTACCTGGTCTAAAATAAATAAAGTAATTCTGATTCAGAAGCCGGCGTAAATGTTGAATAAATCCAATATTTCATATTAACATTGTTTTCTTTTTATTTATATTATACGTTTAGCACAATGTTACAAGCCCTTTAATATCTAATATGTATATAGATTTTTTTTGTATATGTAGTCTAAAATAAATAAATTCACATATATATAGATTATGATTTTATTTGTATTTTTTTAGTATATTTAATCAAATAAAGAACATTAATAGGGGTTGTAAATATTTCAAAATGACATAAACCTAACCTTATAGATTATTTACTAACAGCTGACTCAAATCAATGTATATTTGTCAACCCTGTTTTGTAACTATTTATCACGTGGCTCGTCTGTTATCGTGAAAGACCTATATCTTGCATTTCTTCAATTAAATCCAGTATGTTTTTTTCTAGTCTAGCTATTGTACTACTTGGCTGTTGTGACTGATTTCTAGTCTCTAGATCATTGACAGCTCCCACTGCTTATGCATAGGATTTTTCTGTAATTACTTGGTCTTGAGTAATGTTCTTTTTATTTAATTGTGCATTAGGAGTTGCCTTTGGACGTAGTGGTGGGAATTTCTTGGCTTGCCGTTCTTAAAATGTATAGGTTTATTTATAACATTCCTGATTTCATTACTTGTGGTTTTCAGAGTTATTGCCAAAAAATATAAATCCACATTTATCGAAAATATATTAGACAAAATATTAAGACAGTATTCGGTACATTTCGAATATCTAGATTTTAATAAATGTATTTCATTACATATGACAGATTGCCATACGTATAAATAATTTTTTGTTTGGATATTTCCGGACGGCCTACAATTTTTGTCCATCATTTTAAAAATCCGATTAGAAAGTGTTTTAGATTTGTTATGAACGCGATTTTAATGTCGTCCGATTTTCTGCTGACTAGTGCAAGGACTTTTATATAGCAATTTCAACACTGCTTTTTGTCATGGGCTTTTCGAAATGGTAAATAATTAATTTAAGTTTGTTCGTTTGTGTCGACTTTCCATAATTTTCTAATCACAAATGACTACACATTTTTTGAATGGATTCTAAGATGGAATGAATAGAAGTATCAAAAATCGTTTTATTAAGTTGTTAGTGGTAGAATATACCTATAGATATTTTTCTATTCCAAATAAATAAGATAATGCAGTGCCTTGAGAAGTTCAATATAGTTCCTTAATGGTATAATATATTTTTTAAGTAATGTCATAGTTTAGTGAATTGTATTTTAGGTTAGGGCATTTTGTTTTTCAGGGTTGCTGGATAAAAATAAATTTTTTTATTTCAATTCTCATTCATTTAGCAAAAAGTAGTATGGAAACTAATTAATCGTAAACATGCGAATGTATCGTTGCTATTACATTCATTTTTATTGTGTCAAAGTAAATTAATTTGAAGGCTTCCCATTCTATCAAAATCAAAAAGTGACAGTTTAAGAAATAGTCTCACCAAGAAAAAATATAAGCTCAAAGTAATGCTTATGCTTTAATAATATGAATATAGATGAAGATATATTTGAAGATTCAGGTAATGAAACTAGTGGAGATGATGTGGATTTTGGAATTGAACCAGATAATTGTTCAACAAGTAACATTCAAAATTTTGAGGATGAATATCCATATGAAGTGTTGTCCACAGATGATATTGTTCAACATATGATAGATTGTATTAAAGATGTTAACACTGTAGTTCAAATACCTGCAACCACAACTCGGATACTTTTAAATTATTTTAATTGGGATAAAGAAAAACTTATGGAGCGTTTTTATGATGGAAATCAAGATGAACTGTTTAAAGAAGCTCATGTTGTTAATCCTTTTAAAAGGCCTTCCTCTGCAAGTAAACCTAAATGTACTCGAAAAGTGTTAGGAACAGAAGAATGTGAAATTTGTTATATGATTTTACCACCTTCTCAAATGACTGGTTTGGAATGTGGTCATCGTTTTTGTTATCAATGTTGGAGTGAGTATTTAACAACAAAAATTATGGAAGAGGGAGTTGGTCAAACAATTGCATGTGCTGCACATAATTGTCCTATTTTGGTAGATGACCAAACAGCAATGAGATTAGTGAAAGATGCTAAAGTTCGTATAAAATATCAACACCTCATAACAAATAGTTTTGTGGAATGTAACCGTCTTCTTCGGTGGTGTCCAAGCCCAGACTGCAATTATGCAATTAAGGTAATTTTTCTATTTCACTTTTAATGAAATTTATTTCTGAAAGAATTATAAAATTTCAATGTTTACTGCTTTTATTTCTTATCAAGTGAAATTCAAATAACTTTTTTTGAATGAAAATAAATTATGAAAACATTTTAAGACTTAGTAGAAAAATCTGTGTGCAATTTAGTATACCAGGGAATGTAAATGCATTTATTGACATAGGAAAGCTATGTGTGGAAGTAGTCGATATACTCTTTACTCTCTTTATACACATACTCTTAGTTCCATTGATAAGAGGGATTAAGAGAGATATTAAATACATAAATAGAATAAATAGATGTGCAGTTGCACTACATGTATCCCGACTTGCGTCTAAATGTAAGGAGGAGAGCCTTCTATGCTATTTCACACTTTCTTAGGCAAATAGGCAAATCTATTTCATTCTGATACATTGGATAACTTAATGTCAAGACATGCATTTACTTACCCTAGTATAATAACCAGAGGTAACTATTTTGTTTTAATTTAAAATGTTCAGTAAATATATAATGCTACACTACATGGTAGCATATATAGTTCAATATCATAATAGATTTTTTGAAACTAATATAGTTTCATAAAAATAAAAAGTATTGCACAAATTTCATACACTTTTTTCTAAATAGGGATTATTTTGTTTTTTCATTCTTTGCAATAGAATTCACAGACTTTGACTTTATTGTGCTTATTTTTTCATCTGTTTTGAGCAGTCTGTCTAGTAATCAAATAATTTAAAAATGACTGCAAGTAAAAGTATATAAAATACATTTTTACTTGCTTATGCATAGATATATTTCGAAAATAGTTAACTTATTTTTCAAATAATAATATTTGTTTTAAATTCCTCCAAAAAAAAAACTTTAATTGATAAAGTTTAATAAAGCATTTTTTCATAGTCAGTAAATAACCAATTTCGAAGAACAATTGATGAACACAAATTTATCATAAGCATTGCTAAAGATGGTCTATTCTTCTTTGCATTTACTATAGAAGCGCCATGTAATAAAAAAGCTTTATGCCAATTTTTCCTCCATCAGCTTCTTTCAGGTGTGTAATGTATTACATATTTGTGTGTTTATTAAGTAATTAAAGTAGTAAGAAAATACGTTTCCCGTTAAACAGATAGGAAGTTTCATCTTCAATTAGTTTTAATAGATACGTAGCAGTAAGATATAGGTAGCAATAATTTGGTTGTAGCCACTAATTTAATAAATAATAAAAAAATAAACGTACGTTAAATTTAAAAATGGAATATTATGATTAGATTGCTTGTATGTTGTTTCGCTTAAATATTTGATATTATTCCAGTCTCTTTTATTTGCTATTGTTATTGTTACGTTTCAGAAATTTACTTCGTTTATTTTATTTGTTTTCAGAATATTTATGAAGTTATGTAATGTAATTTGTATATAGTGTATCCAGAAATATACCGTTGACTTTTACCTAAAATTTAAATCCTATTCAGTGCATCGTAATTAACGCAGCATGGAGGTCTAACCCTAAGAAATAAAGAAAGGCATTAGTGTACCAGGGTCGGTTTTAGTTTAAATTTGTTGTATTAAATGTCATTAACTAATAGCCTCAATTAATAAAATTCTAATGCAGAGTATACCTGCACATCATAAAATTCCACGAATATTTTTGAAATAATTAGTGAATATCAAATTATATATTAAATATCCCTATTTTTGTAGCTTTAAATTTTATAAAATAGTGGTAATAGTATGTTTGAATACGGTTCTGTGTGTTGTTATCTGTATATTGACTACTTACCTGGGTTGCCTTAAACTACTCGCCTTAAACTACAATGCCAGTTGTGTATAGTGACCAAGAAAAGAAGGGTGTGTGTGTGTCTCTGTGTGTGTTTGTGTGTGTCTGTGTGGGTGGGTAGGCGCGTGGGCGTTGGGGAGTGTGCGTGTGTGTTTATGCTTTGGTCAGATGTCGATCATTACTTGATTATGTTGTAGTATATATGGCTTAAGTTGCTGATATCGCTTTTGTTATTGATGCAATTGATGTCTTTTGTAATGTGTATTGTGATGACTCATCCAACAATACGTCACGTATAATAAGTCTGCCGCGTTCTCGACAGATCTAGAAACGAAAAGACCGAGCCTAAGAAAAATCGAGAGGCTCATCGGCCGATATATATAAGCCGTCGAAGAAGGGATTGGGCATTCGAACCAAGTTATCCCCGAGCGAACTTACATAAATATAAATACATAAATGTGCTTATTGGTAGTAATTAGTTTTTATATTGTCGTTCCTTTTTATTATTAATATAGTGTGTGTCTAAAGTTACCGTTAGTTTTATTTAAGAACCCGAAAAGACAAACTTTACAGTGGTGCAGGTGTGTGGTTTAGTAAATAACAGACTAAGTGGACAATTAAACGTTAATTAAATATCTGTTTAAATAAATATACAGTGCAAAAAGACGTTATTTTATATATCGTGATGGCCAATAGAATGAAACTCGCGGAATGAAAAGTGACTGATTTAAAACGAGAATTAGATGAGAGGGTTGAGGATACAACTGGCAAAAAGGCAATCCTCCAGCAACGGCTTCGTAATGTGTTGATCCAAGAAGGCGAGGATCCAGAGAATTATGTCTTTCAAGTTCCAGGCGGAGATGCTGACGTGAATTCGCTGTTGATGAAAATGGAACAACCAATAATAGATTCACAAACTAAAATGAAGCAGAAGAGCCTGGAAACTTAGCAAAAACTCTAGAACAAATGGAGCAGAAGAATCTGGATAGTGCGAAAAATATGGAACAACGATTAATAGAGAATGCGCAAATTCAAATGCAACAAATGGAGCAGAAGAATTTGGACAGTGTGAAAAGTCTGGAACAACGACTAATAGCCAATTCGCAAACCTTGGAACAGCGTCTAATAGATTCACAAACTCAAATGTAACAAATGAAACAAAGAAACCTAGAAACCGTAAGAATCCTCGAGAAAAATCTGGAAAAGAAATTACAAGAAAATTCTAGAAACTTCGAAGAAAGTCTGGAACAAGTGGAGAAAGTTCTAGAACAGCGATTAGCGAAAAAATCAGAAGCGTTAAGAGAAGAGGTTTTCATAGCTGTAGAAGAGAAAATTGCAGAACATTCTAGACTTTTAGAGGCAATAATGACTCAGATGAAATTACCCGTTACCACGAGTCATTCTGATCCCAAGCAGGTCAATGAAGAAGTCATACCGCGGCCCATCGAAATAAAAGAAGAATCTTTGACTATCTCGAAGACCAGAATCAAGCCACCAACCTTTGATGGAGAGACGTCATGGGCGACTTACCTGACGCAATTTGAAACGGCCGCAGAAGCAAACGCATGGTCTTCTGTAGAGAAGGCGACTGCTTTAATCATAGTGTAAAGTTTGCCTTTTCGGGATCTTAAATAAAACTAACGATAACTTTAGACACACACTATATTAATAATAAAATGTATAACAATATAAAAACTAACTACTAACAATAAGCACATTTATGTATTTATATTTATGTAGCTTTAATTCGCGATGCTTCGGCATGGAATGGTCCAATCCCTTCTTCGACGGCTTTTATATCGTGGCTTATATTTTCTCGATGCATGCAGAATGCTCCAGAAAATGCCAGAGGTATGACGCGCTACACGCCGTTGGACGAGTCATCACATTGCCCCCTCTTAAGAATGAAGTTTCGTCCCGAAACATGTCATGCTTTGGTTCCCTCAACCGATGACGAAATCGACAGGTAGGGCCTTTGTTACATTGTGACGTCATATCGAAATAACAGTCCACGGTCTTATCTTGCCTGGATTGACAGGAATATTCAAGCCGGTAACTGCATACCAGAATTTCCATACCAGTATATCGGAAGATTACTTCCAACATGCTCCTTACAATTTTCCAGTCCAGGCGGTCCAATCCACAACCCAATTTTGGAACTGCTAATTTCAGAATGTCTTGTTGTAACATTTGTAGGTGGGCCAGGGCCTCCCATAAGGCACGGTAGGTTGGCTTCAGGCTTGACAGTTCTTTCGTGACCAAATAAAATATGGGCTGTTCTTCATTTGTTATTTGGAGATTCTTCCCAATTGCTGGTCCCTGCTGCCTTAATTTTTCGATTTTGCCAAATATCTCTTTAAATTCCCTGGCAATTCTTTTGGCCATTCGCAGGTCTCGGGCTACGCAATGAGCAAGCGCGTAGTCTGGCGGCACCGTAAACAAATCTTGCTGTTTCTCGATGGTCACCCCAAATCGAGCTTTTCTCGAACCAGAATACTCTCCCATAAAGTCTTCGAAGGTTAATTCCTGGTATTGGCTATCCAATCGGCGCAAGTCAGCGGCTTCGTCATTATTGTCTCCAGAGTGTGGGGCTAACCGAGTAAAATGTACTACTCTTGGCTTAGTATGAGGTGTTCGCCTGATGTTGTATATTACATCGTTAATCCGCTTCAACACCTTGTATGGCCCCTCCCAATTCTTTTGAAGTTTTGGAGACAGGCCCTGTCGACTTTGTGGATTATATAACCAACCCGGTCGCCTTCACGGTAACCACTCTTCTCAGCGTTGATGTAACTCACCTTCATTCTGTCACTAGCATCTTGATTTGGTAGAGTATATCCAGGGGTACACCAAAACGGCTAACGAACTCCTTCACAATCACGTCTGCTACAGTTCCAGCCTCTTGATTTGGTAGAGCATATGCTTCAACCCATTTGGTAAAATAATCAATGACCACTATTATGTATTTATTTCCCTTGTCGCTTTCTGGAAAAGGGCCGGCGGCATCTATGGCGATCCTATCAAATGGGCTTCCTATATTTGTATTGGCGCATGGGTGCACGTCGACGCCTCTGGGGACCATTGCTTCCGGCGCAATTAGCACACTTTCACCACCATTCTTTCACATCTCGTGAACAATTCACCGAGTAAAATCTCTGGCGCACCTTCTCCAGTGTTTTATGGACTCCAAAATGTTCCCCAGAAGCACCACTATGGAGTTCTCGCAATACCTCTGATATTCTTTTCTTGGGAACCACCATTTGCATCTTCCGCTCGCTTCCATCGTGATTTTCGACCTAACGTCTCAGGAGATCGTCTTCCATGGTTAAGGAATCCCATTGTGCCCAGTATGACTTTAATTCCCGTGAATGGGGAGCAATTTCTTGCCAGGTTGGTCTTTGCCCATTTCTCTTCCAAGCCCTGAGGACGGCAAGATCCGGATCAGCTTCTTGATCTGCGCGCAGGTTGCCATTGGTCATCAACCACGGTGGTTCGAAGAGCGTTGGTCGATTTGTCTTCGATTCGGTTGCAATATCGACAGTCTTCTGGAAAGGGCATCTGCATTTTGGTGTTTGAGGCCTGCTCTGTCTTCAATGTCGAAGTCATAGTCCTGTAGCCTCTCAATTCATCTAGCTACTTGACCCTCGGGATTCTTAAATTGTAAGAGCCATTTTAAGGCGGCATGATCAGTGCGGACCAGGAACTTCTGCCTATACAGGTACTTGTAAAAATGCTCAATGGTCTTAACTATTGCCAATAATTCTCTAGTGGTTACACAGTAGTTCCTCTCTGGTTTGGACAGGGTCTTGCTGAAGTATCCAATGACCTTTTCTTGTCCATCTTTAATTTGAGAGAGCACGCCACCAATCCCGACGTTACTGGCATCCGTATCCAGAACAAACCTCCCAGATGGCAGTGGATAGTTTAAAACAGGTGCACTGATCAACGTACCTTTTAACAACTCAAAGGCCGCTTGGCATTCGTTGTTCCAAATGAATGCTCGATTTTCTGTTGGGCGAGTAAGTGGTTTTGCAATGTTAGAGAATCCAGGAACGTAGCGTCGATAATACGTGCATAATCCCAAAAAGCTTCTTAGCTGATGTTTGTCTCTGGGTACAGGCAATTTTTCCACAGCTTTTACTTTTTCTGGATCCACAGCAATTCCTTTTCCGGAAACCACATGTCCAAGGTAATTTACCTCCTTGCGGAAAAGGTGACACTTCTTTGGGCTTAATCTCAGGTTGGCATCTCGCAACCTCTGGAATACTACTTCCAAATTGTTCATGTGATCTTCAAAGGTCTACCCTACCACAACCATATCATCGAGATATACCAGGCAGGTATTCCAAAACAGTCTCCTCAGTACAGTGTCCATGAGTCGCTCAAAAGTAGCTGGGGCGTTACACAGTCCAAATGGCATGACCGAAAATTGTCAGGGTCCTGTATCTTAACTGAAGGCAGTCTTCTCTTTGTCATTGGGATCCATTCCCACTTGCCAATAACCGCTCTTTAAGTCGAGAGTGGAGAACCATTTTGCTCCTGCCAAGGTGTCTAGCGTATCGTCTATTCTTGGGAGAGGATAGCTGTCCTTTTTGGTCACACTATTCAAACGACGATAGTCCATACAGAATCTGGTAGATCCATTCTTATTCCTGATAAGGACCACTGGTGAAGCCCATGGACTATTCGATGGTTCAATTACTTCTTGGTCTTCCAAATCTTGCATAATTTGCTCGGTTTCCTCACGTTTTGCCAGTGGTAACCTTCTTGGTCCTTGTCGAATTGGACTTGCATCGCCGGTATTTATTTTGTGCATTACAATATTGGTTCTTCCTTTCGTACCAGTTTCAGATTCAAAGACGTCTTCATAACGTTTGATTAGGTCCTTAACTTGGCTTTGTTCCTTCTTGCTCAATCCTTGACAGGCGGAGTCGATTATCTTGGACAATTTCTCAGGAACCTGCACGAATTCATTCTTCTTCGCCTCTTCACGATGAACGACGGCCGACACTGGGGAACACCACCCCAGAATAGTATCCTTCAATGAAACAGGGTAATAGTTCACATTCATCACCCTTACCGGTACAGTCTTCTGAGTCTTAACCCGTCATCATCGGTCTTTGCTTCCAACATTGTAACCGTTTCCGTCCTAATAATCACCTTCCATACACGCCGTCAAAAATGTCTCACTTCTTACATCCAGAACAACATTCTCTGCAGTAAGTACTTGTACATTCCCACAATCCTTCCAATGAAGAAACAATTCCTCATTATTTATTTTTAAAGTGCCTTCTTTCATGTTTATCTGGAAGCCGTAGGTATTCATGATGTCTAATCCCAAGATTATTTCTTCTATGTCGGCTACGAGAACACGATGTCGGATTGATGTTGGTCCTATGATAAAATTGACATCTACTTCACCTGCTACAGAAGCTGCTTCTCCAGTAGCTGTCCTAAGTCTCCATTTGCTAGAAAGTAATTCTTTATTCCTGGAAATCAAGTCGGGCCGCACGATGGTTTTCGTCGATCCAGTATCTAGCAAGCAAGCATAGGTTCTTTCCATAACAGCGTCCACATACAGGCCATTGGTTTGATGTTGGAAGGATGTGATTTGTGTAGTCCTTGGGGCTTGCGGATTCTCAGCCGATTCTTTCTTGGTCCTTTTACCATATTTATTCTGAATGTGATCGTTTCTTCTACAATTCCCGCATGGCCGCGCACTTTTATTTGGTTTGATCTGGTTTAGGACTTGACAAACCACCTGCTCCATGAACTCCTCATTTTCTGTTGGTCGACAGAACAGCCATGAGCATGGTTCCGAGAGGCTTGTTTTGCAGTCTCAAACTCAAGTGCGTAAGCCAAAGTATCGATCGAGGTTTTCGGTCGTGCCAAACTTAATGCTTGCTGCGTATCAATATCCCGGAGACCATCTATGAACGTCTGGACAGCTAGGTGTTCTATGAAATTATCTGGCGCCATCGGATATGCAAGACGAACTAGAGCAATATCTGCCTCAAATTCCTGAAGATTCTCGCTTTTCTTCTGTGATCGATTCATCAGTTGGGTATGGTATGCTTGACCCAAATGCGCATGGCCATATCTCATCTCCAAGCGTTTAATGAGTTGAGAATAATCTTTACGTTCCTCAGGAGGCAATATCTGCAAAATATCACTGGCATCACCCCTCAATGCTATGATTAAGGCAGTCGCCTTCTCGACAGAAGACCATGCATTTGCTTCTGCGGCCGCTTCGAATTGCGTCAGGTAAGTTGCCCATGACGTCTTTCCATCAAAGGTTGGTGGCTTGATTCTGGTCTTTGAAATAACTACTTCTAGTTCTTCTTTTATTTCGATGGGCCGTGGTATAACTTCTTCGTTGACCTGCTTAGGATCAGAATGAGTCATTATTGCCTCTAAAAGTGTAGAATGTTCTCCAATTTTCTCCTCTACAGCTATGAAAACCTCTTCCTTTAACGCTTCTGATTTTTCCGCTAATCGCTGTTCGAGAACTTTCTCCACTTGTTTCAGACTTTTTTCGAAGTTTCTAGAATTTTCTAGCAATTTCTTTTCCAGATTTTTCTCGAGGATTCTAGCGGTTTCTAGGTTTCTTTATTCCATTTGTTGCATTTGAATTTGCGCATTATCTATTAATCGTTGTTCCATATTTTTCGCTCTATCCAGATTCTTCTGTTCCATTTGTTCTAGAGTTTTTGCTAAGTTTCCAGGTTCTTCTGCTCCATTTGTTGCATTTGAATTTGTGAATCTATTAGACGCTGTTCCATATTTTTCGCACTATCCAGATTATTCTGTTCCATTTGCTTCATTTGAATTAACAGCAAATTCACGTCAGCATCTCCGCCTTGAAAGACATAATTCTCTGGGTCCTCGCCTTCTTGGATCAACATATTGCGAAGCCGTTGCTGGAGGATCGCCTTTTTTCCAGTTGTATCCCCATCCCTCTCTTCTAATTCTCGTTTTAAATCAGTCACTTTTAATTTCGTCAGTTTCATTCTATTAGCCATCATGATATTTAAAATAACGTCTTTTCGCACTGTATATTTATTTAAATAGATATTTAATTAACACTTAATTGTCTACTTAGTTCGTTATTTATTAATTAGCTCCCACCGGACACCATTGTAAAGTTTGTCTTTTCGGGTTCTTAAATAAAACTAACGATAACTTTAGACACACACTATATTAATAATAAAACGTATAACAATATAAAAACTAACTACTAACAATAAGCACATTTATGTATTTATATTCATGTAGCTTTAATTCGCGATGCTTCGGTATGGAATGGTCCAATCTCTTCTTCGACGGCTTTTATATCGTGGCTTATATTTTCTCGATGCATGCAGAACGCTGGAGAAAATGCCAGAGGTATGACGCGCTACGCGTCGTTGGATGAGTCATCACAATAGCATTGAGGGGTGATGCTAGTGATATTTTGCAGACATTGCCTCCTGAGGAACGTAAAGATTATTCTCAACTCATTAAACGCTTGGAGATGAGATATGGCCATGCGCATTTGGAGCAAGTACACCATACCCAACTGAAGAATCGATCACAGAAGAAAGGCGAGAATCTTCAGGAATTTTAGGAAGATATTGCTCATCTAGTTCGACTTGCATATCCGATGGCCCCAGATAATTTCATGGAACACCTAGCTGTCCAGACGTTCATAGATGGTCTCCGGGATATTGATACGTAGCAAGCGTTAAGGTTGGCACGACCGAAAACCTTGATCGTTGCTTTGGCGCACGCGCTTGAGTTTGTGACTGCAAAGGAAGCCTCTCGGAACCATGCTCGTGTCTGCACTGTTGACAAAGAGGAAAATGAGGAGTTCATGGAGCAGGTGGTTAGTAGAGTTCTAAACCAGATCAAATCAAATAAAAGAGTACTGCGATGCTGGAATTGTGGAGAGATTTGTCACGTTCGGAGTAAATGTGGTAAGGTGGCCAATAAAGCATCGTCTGAGCTGCAGAAAACTAAAGCGGGTTGATGAGCGGGGGCAATCATCGATCCAGCATCAGGATGCCCCAAGGACGCCTGGCCAAGTCGCATCCTTGCAACATCAAACCAACGGCCTGCATGTGGACGCTGTTATGGAAAGAAGGACCTATGTTTGCTTGCTAGAAAACCATCGTGCGGCCCGACTTGATTTCCAGGAATAAAGAATTACTTTCTAGCCAATGGAGACTTAGGACAGCTACTGGAGAAGCAGCTTTTGTAGCAGGTGAAGTAGATGTCAATTTTATCATAGGACCAACATCAATCCGACATCGTGTTCTCGTAGCCGACATAGAAGAAGAAATAATCTTGGGATTAGACATCATAATACCTACGGCTTCCAGATAAACATGAAAGAAGGCACTTTAAAAATAAATAATGAGGAATTGTTTCTTAATCGGAAGGATTTAATTCCCAGAAATAAAAAGTTATTTCTTAGTAGATGTCAACTTTATCATAGGACCAACATCAATCCGTCATCGTGTTCTCGTAGCCGACATAGAAGAAGAACAAATCTTGGGATTAGACATCATGAACACCTACGGTTTCCAGTTAAATATGAAAGAGGGCACTTTAAAAATAAATAATGAGGAATTGTTTCTTCATGGGAAATATTGTGGGAATGTACAAGGAATTACAGCAGAGAATGTTGTTCTGGATGCAAGAAGTGAGACATTTTTGACGGCGTGTATGGAAGGTGATTATTTGGACGGAAATGTTACAATGTTGGAAACAAAGACCGAATAGGCCGAGGAATAGTAGTTTCCAAAATGCTGGTTAAGACTCAGAAGACTGTACCGGTAAGGGTGATGAATGTGAACTATTACCCTGTTTCATGGAAGAAGGGTACTATTTTGGGGTGGTGTTCGCCAGTGTCGGCCGTCGTTGATCGTGTAGAGGCGAAGAAGAATGAATTCGTGCAGGTTCCTGAGAAATTGTCCAAGATAATTGACTCCGTCTGTCAAGGATTGAGCAAGGAGGAACAAAGCTAAGTTAAGGACCTAATCAAACGTTATGAAGACGTCTTTGAAACTGAAACTGGTACGAAAGGAAGAACCAATATTGTAATGCACAAAATAAATACCGGCGATGCAAGTCCAATTCGACAAGGACCAAGAAGGTTACCACTGGCAAAACGTGAGGAAGCCGAGCAAATTATACAAGATATGGAAAGCCAAGGAGTAATTTAACAGTCGAATAGTCCATGGGCTTCACCAGTGGTTCTTGTCAGGAAGAAGGATGGATCTACCAGGTTTTGCGTGGACTATCGTCGTTTGAATAGTGTGACCAAAAAGGACAGCTATTCTCTCCCAAGAATAGACGATATGCTAAACACCTTGGCAGGAGCAAAATGGTTCTCCACGCTCTACTTGAAGAGCGGTTATTGGCAAGTGGGAATGGATCCCAATGATAAAGAGAAGACTGCCTTCAGCTTAGGTACAGGACTCTGGCAGTTTACAGTCATGCCATTTGGACTATCTAACGCCCCAGCTACTTTTGAGCGACTCGTGAACACTGTACTGAGGGGACTGTCTTGGAATACCTGCCTGGTATATCTCGATGATGTGATTGTGGTAGGGAAGACTTTTGAAGATCACATGAAAAATTTGGAAGTAGTATTTCAGAGGTTGCAAGATGCCAACCTGAGATTAAGCCCAAAGAAGTGTCACCTTTTCCACGAGGAGGTAAATTACCTTGGACATGTGATTTCCGGAAAAGGAGTTGCTGTGGATCCAGAAAAAGTAAAAGCTTGCCTGTACCCAAAGACAGACATCAGCTAAGAAGCTTTTTGGGATTATGCGCGTATTATCGACGCCACGTTCCTGGATTCTCTAACATTGCAAAACCACTTACTCGCCTAAGAGAAAATCGAGCATTTATTTGGAACAACGAATGCCAAGCGTCCTTTGAGTTGTTAAAAGGAACTTTGATCAGTGCACCTGTTTTAAACTGTCCACTGCCATCTGGGAGGTTTGTTCTTGATACGGATGCCAGTAACGTCGGCATTGGTAGTGTGCTCTCTCAAATCTAGCATGGACAAGAAAAGGTCATTGATACTTCAGCAAGACCCTGTCCAAACCGGAGAGGAACTACTGCGTAACCAGGAGAGAGCTATTGGCAGTAGAACCATTGAGCATATTACCTCTACGGGCAGAAGTTTCTAATTCGCACTGATCATGCCGCCTTAGAGTGGCTCTTACAATTTAAGAATCCCGAGGGTCAAGTAGCTAGATGGATTGAAAGACTACAGGAGTATGACTTCGAGATTGAACACAGAGCAGGCCTCAAACATAGAAATTCAGATGCTTTTTCCAGAAGGCCCTGTCCAGAAGACTGTCGACATTGCAACCGAATCGAAGACAAATCGGCCAACGCTCTTCGAACCACCGTGGTTGATGACCGATGGCAACCTGACAAATTGCGCGGAGATCAAGAAGCTGATCCGGATCTTGCATTCTTTAGGACTTGGAAGAGAAACGGGCAAAGACCGACCTGGCAAGAAATTGCTTCCCGTTCACGAGAATTGAAGTCATACTGGGCACAATGGGATTCCTTAACCATGGAAGACGATCTCTTGAGACGTGATGTCGAAAATCACGATGGAAGCGAGCGGGAGATGCAAATGGTGGTTCCCAAGAAAAGAATATGAGAATATTGCGAAAACTTCACAATGGGGCTTCTGGGGGACATTTTGGCGTCCATAAAACACTGGAGAAGGTGCGCTAGAGATTTTACTGGGTGAATTATTCACGAGATGTGAAAGAATGGTGCCGAAAGTGTTCTATTTGCGCCGGAAGCAATGGTCCTCAGAGGCGTCGACGTGTATCCATGCGCCAATACAATGTAGGAAGCCCATTTGAAAAGATCGCCATAGATATCGCCGGCCCTTTTCCAGAAAGCGACAAAGGAAATAAATACATAATAGTGGTCATTGATTATTTTACCAAATGGGTTGAAACATATGCTCTACCAAATCAAGAGGCTGGAATTGTAGTAGACGTGATTGTGAAGTTGTTCTTCAGCCGTTTTGGTGTACCCCTGGAACTTCATTCCGATCAAGGGCGAAATTTTATTCGAAAAGATGTGTGGACTTTTGGGCATATGGAAGACGAGAACAACTTCCTTGCATCCACAATCAAATGGGATGTGCTACGACCTGCACGTCTAGCTTGAAAGAAAAAAAAAGAAAAATGAAAGTGAAAAAAAGAAAATATAAGCAAATAAAAGGTAGTAAACCCTGGAACAGACCCGGTCTCGGGCGATTGGAACCGCCCAACTGCCCGTTCTTGCCAACGTCCAACGTCCAATCCATCTTCTCAGGCTGCCTCAGCCCAGGGGTGGGGAGACCCAGAGGTACTCGCACGAAAAAAAAACCCTAAAGTGATGGTTAAGGGCGCCACCGAAGTTATGCCGCTGGACGTCGCAAACTCGGAAAAAATGGCAATCAAAACAGGCAAGTCGCGCTGGGTAGTGGGTCGGTTCCCCGACCGAAACCCGCTCCACTCCAGAGGATCGAGAGAAGAAAAAAGAAACTATGTAGCTACCAAAAAATATCGGGTATAATAATGATGTAAAACAAAGGCATATAAATTTCAATGTTACAATTTGCCGTACTGGCAGATGACCATATTAGCGACAATTCAAACTTTTGAGACAGTGGTGTATAGTTCCAAATACTTTTAATTTAATGAAGAGGCCGATGGCCTCGTTAGTGACAAAACAAAAACTCTGAGTCTGTGAGCTTAGAGTAATTATGTTACAATTTGTCTGAACAATGGTGTATAATTTCAAATATTTTAATTTAATGAAGTGGCCGATGGCCTTGTTAGTGATCAAACAAAAACTCTGAGTCTGTGAGCTTAAAATAATTATGTTACAATTTATCAGAACAATGGTGTATAATTTCAAATATTTATAATTTAATGAAGTGGTAAAAGGCCTTATTTCGCCCTAAAAAAAACAAATACGTATTCTTTTCTTTTTGTCGGTTCACAAATTATTCGGAATTCAACAATCCGTTGAACTAAATCTACCTTAATATACAAAATTTGGTTTAATGAGTTAATAATAAATATATATGTATAATAATTATAATGAAGTTTGAAATCTATGCGACGTATAAAACTAAAATAGTCACAAAAAATACACAAAATAAAAGTATGTTCACATTAAAATTTTTACCTTGGTTCGTGAAGCGCTTAGAAAAAATTGAGAAAATCTGAAGAAAGAAAAGACCAATAAAAAAAAACTGGTCAAGCGACAAAGGATATTTCGTAGGGAAACACCTGGGTGTTTATTTAAGCTGACTAAAAGTTAATTAATAATTGTAGTAAAGACAATGAAACAGATAATAAATTGAAAGAATTGGTGACGGTTAGATAAGTAATAGATATTGAGGCTTATCTGTGGAGTTCGAAGACGTCGGCTTCGTTTTCCTGGATAAAGCGTCTCTAACGGTGCGGAATGAGATGGTGTTAGTCGCCAGTCAATTGAAACCATCGAATAAAACGTTCGATGGCTTTGCAAATTATTTACGAGGTAATGATTAACGTTTATTTTCCCTCAGTCAATCACTCAATTCCTCCCAGGGAGATATCGCATAGGCGATCAATTTCGGTATCGTTATCAATTAAAATCCCGCAAGGGGCCGTAATTCTCATAAATTACACTAAGGCTGCATTGATACGATACCCGTGATTGAGGAAAAACGTGACCTCGCTCAAGATCGGCTAACTTACGTCTCGTGTATAGTGAGAGTTTCGTACGTTTTGAAAAAGCAGGTACTGAGGTACGAGAAAAAAAGAAAATACTTAAAAGAAATCAAATATTAATAAATAAACGACTATCGATACCTATACAGGTAGGTTCGTTGGAAATGGAGCAAAATATAATAAAGAGAAAATTAATTTATTACAAAATAATCGTTACGATGCATTGAGCATTACGGACACGTAACAGATGGTAGAGCGAATGAACAAGACCATGATCAGACATTTGTCCAAAGTGGTCTCCGAACACCAGAGAGATTGGGACGAACATTTACCATTATTCCTAATGGCTATCGGGCCTCTGTTCAAGAGACAACTGGCCAATCACCAGCAAACATGCTATTCGGGAGAGAGCTCCGATTGCCCTGTGACTTAAAATTTAGGAGCAAGCCTGGTGAAGATCTTGCCGGAGAAGATTATGTCACCACGCTCAGACGACGACTAGATAATATCCATGAACAAGTAAGACATAATATCCCAGATGCTAGTGACAGAATGAAGCAGAGCTACGAAAAGGGTGGTTACCATGAAGGTGATCTGGTTTGGTTATATAATCCATAACGCCGACGGTGCATGTCTCCAAAACTTCAAAAGAATTGGGACGGGCCATACGAGGTGTTTAAGCGGATCAACGATGTAATATACCGCATCAAGCGAACACCTCATACTAAGCCAAGAGTCGTACATTTTAATCGATTAGCCCCATACTTTGGAGACAATAATGACGAAACCGCTGACTTGCGCCGATTGGATAGCCAATGCCAGGAACTAACCTTCGAAGACTTTATGGAAGAATATTCTGGTTTGAGAAAAGCTCGATTTGGGGTAACCATCGAGAAACAGCAAGATTTGTTTACGGTGCCGCCAGACTACGCGCTAGCCCGAGATCTGCGAATGGCCAAAGGAATTGCCAGAGAATTTAAAGAGAGATTTGGCAGAATCGAAAAATTAAGGCAGCAGGGACCAGCAATTGGGAAGAGTTTCTAAATATCAAATGAAGAACAGCCCACATTTTTATTTGGTCACGAAAGAACTGTCAAGCCTGAAGCCAACCTATCATAGCTTATGGGAGGCCCCCTTACGCAAACAAATGTTACAAGACATTTCGAAATTAGCAGTTCCAAAATTGGGTTGTGGTTTGGAGCGCCTGGACTGGAGAATTGTAAGGAGCATGTTAGAAGTAATACTCCAACTTACTGGTATGCAAATTCTGGTATGCAGTTACCGGTTTGAATATTCCTGTACACCCAGGCAAGATAAGACCGTGGACTGTCACAATGTCGTCACAATGTAATAAAGGCCCTACTTGTCGATTTCGCCATCGTTTGAGGGAACCAAAGCATGACATGTTTCGGGACGAAACTTCATTTTTGAGAAGGGGGCAATGTGATGACTCATCCAACAATACGTCAGGTATAATACGTCTGCTGCGTTCTCTACAGATCTAGAAACGGAAAGACTGAGACTAAGAAAAATCGAGAGGCTTATCGGCCGATATATATATATATAAGCCGTCGAAGAAGGGATTTTGCATTCGAACCAAGTTATCCCCGAGCGAACTTACATAAATATAAATACATAAATGTGCTTATTGTTAGTAATTAGTTTTTATATTGTCATTCGTTTTTATTATTAATATAGTGTGTGTCTAAAGTTACATTTAGTTTTATTTAAGAACCCGAAAAGACAAACTTTACAGTATCATTTCTTTGATTTATCGTTTTTTTTTGCTTTAGTTTCTTTTTCTATTATTTTGGTATTGTAATAGCTGAAATAATGGTTCAGCTCGATTCTATAGGAAGGTAGAGCTGTTTGATCAGTTTTTGAGTATTTATGGGCTTGTAATCGTTTGTTTAGATATTGCTAGGTTTGTCCGATATATGACTGCAATGGATGCTATATCGGACAAGTGTGATTATTATAGAAATAGTAACATAATTATTTCCTATAAATTTCGCCATCTTATAAAACCACTTATTCGTAAGATACCACGACGTGTTTATTTGTTTTTATCGTGTTACTGAAATGCCCCCAATACGTGGGTTGCGTTCGGTAATTTATTAGAAGTAATGCGAGGACGTTCTATAATTTCATTATATGGTAAAATCTATTTGTACTTTTTTGTTATATTTCCTACCTTTTTTGATACACTGATTTTAGTATCTTAGATATATTTCAATCAGAATAATTGAAACATACATGAGTAGGTAAACCCCACCAGTTATGTATAATACAAAGGTATTTTTAATAATATAAAATATTATTAAAGGGGGCGTACCGATGAGCCTGTAGCAAGGTGAAATACGTATCTACGTCTCTGGGGATAGGATATATTCGGACACGTTCACAGAAAATATTAATAGTGAACCTGCATTTGTGTTCTTCACACCAGATTTTTAATAATATTTTATATTATTAAAAATACCTTTGTATTATACAAAACTGGTGGGGTTTACCTACTCATGTATGTTTCAATTATTCTGATACATTACACATGCGGTTAAGCCGTAGTATGAGTGAAGACACAAACAAAAATGCAGTTTTCTAGAGAGTTTGGCTGTGCCAACCTTTGGAAGGACGTCGTTACTTCACATTAATTATGTGGACGGTATGCGAGGTACTTCGGCTGTCTGACAACAGGCAGCGCCGAATTTACTTCTGCGCTCGGTCTGAATAATTACGGTGATAGGGCGATGTGGTTCTTTTCTGTAAATGTGTCTGGGAATATCCTTTCTCCAGCAGGGGCGTACCGATGAGCCTGTAGCAAGGTGAAATACGTATCTACGTCTCTGGGGATAGGATATATTCGGACACGTTCACAGAAAATATTAATAGTGAACCTGCATTTGTGTTCTTCACACCAGATTTTTAATAATATTTTATATTATTAAAAATACCTTTGTATTATATATTTCAATCTTAAAGAAATACTATCCATCTTCTTTGAATTTGTCAAAAATAATTAAAATTGTCTTCGCACAAGTTATACGCCTGTTTGGATAATTAACTGTTTTAAATTATGTATTTTTCAATCAAATGTATTTAATTTAAGATTTAAGTATGAACGAAAAACAGAAATTTTTGACAGTTTGAAAATGTTACTGTTGTATAACTGGTTGCCTACTTTATGCCACTCTCTGTGTAATGACAAAAGAAAAACCCGGTATATATATATATTTATATACATATTTAGTGTTAATAAGAATTAAATTTCTTATTTATTTTATTGGCCGTGTCTTGATATAAAAATAATAGACTTTTTTATTGGTTTAGCGACCTTTAATGAATTTTAATGTTTTCCTCTACGACGTTTCGACTCTTTTTATTATTGAATCTTTTTCAAGTGACTAGAAACAAAAAATTGATATAACGAAAGGTAAGAAAATATGTTTACATTTGTATGAATGAATTAAAAATTACAGTTTAGTTAATAATAAAGTAAGGAAAATTAAATGATTACAATTTGTATGAATGAATTAAAATTAGAATTAAAATAATAATAAAGTAAGGAAAATTAAAATGATATAAAACTTACCAATTTTATTCCGTTTCAAAACACATGTGTACATTGGTCGGGCTCGCCCGAGACCTTTTTAGGGGCGACCGCGTTCTTCAGAATATTTTGTGTGACTAAATATCTTTGTTTGAGATCTGAAATTTCCTATTTCGTTTTAAAGTTAGCATGGTTAGGCCATGTGTTAGGTGAACATAGTATATGTATTTACAATGGGAAACAATAAAAATTTTTTTGTTGTGTGTGGGTGGGTTGTCTTCTATTGTTTAATGAGTGGATAATAGAGTTTAGAAAGTCCATCAATCTCGTTACGGTCGTTGATTGTTCTGCTGTTTTTGAAAATATGGATCATTTCTAAGACCTCCATAGCTTTTGTATTTTTTTGCTTTGTTATTATTTTGGTATTTTCAAAATCAAAATTATGTTTTAGTGTCAACCGGTGTTTTTTTAAAGCCGTCTGATTTTTTGCGTATTTGTGACCTTTTAGTCTTTCTTGTAGTAACTGTTTTGTTTGGCCTATGTATACTTTGTCACAGTCTTTGCAGGGTATGTTATATATTGTATGTGATCGACATATCTTTTGAAAAAAGTTGGTTTTATTTTCAGGGATTTTATAACATTTTCTTCGATGTGTTCTAATACTAATTGGGCTACTACGCTGGATACAGGTGCTCCCATTGCTAGTCCTTCAATTTGTTTGAAATATTTATTGTCGAATTGAAAATATGTGTAAATTAAAGTTAATTCTATTGCTTCAAGGAAATCTATTAATGGTAAGTCTGTGAAGTTTTTGATGGAGTCCCATTTTTCTGTAATTACTTTTTTTGCTAGTGTTAAAGGTATATTGGTGTACATTGATTCTACGTCCAAGGAAACAAGTTTTTCGTTGTTATTTGTTTTGATTTTAACAAATAACAACGAAAATCTTGTTTCCTTGGACGTAGAATCAATGTACATCAATATACCTTTAACACTAGCAACAAAAGTAATTACAGAAAAATGGGACTCCATCAAAAACTTCACAGACTTACCATTAATAGATTTCCTTGAAGCAATAGAATTAACTTTAATTTCCACATATTTTCAATTCGACAATAAATACGAGGCATGTTTTTTAAGTAAGTACCGTTTTGAAATTAAAAAAAGACGTGCAAAGATATCTCAATAATTTTATTTTTACATGAAAGCCTGTACCTTAATCTACTTTTCTACATAATTTCCTTCAATATTTAGGCACTTGTCATAACGTTGTACCAGTTTATGAATACCCTCCTCATAGAAGTCTGCCGCCTGACTTGTTAACCACTGCATCACAACTGTTTTGACTTTGTCATCGTCTTGAAGACGCTGGCCGCCCAGGTGATTCTTCAAGTGCAGGAACAGATGGTAGTCACTGGGCGCCAGATCAGGGCTGTACGGAGGATGATCTAGAGTTTCCCATTTAAAAGATGTGATGAGATCTTTGCTCTGATTAGCCACATGCGGACGGGCATTGTCATGCAGCAAAACGATGCTCTTGCTCAACTTGCCTCGTCTTTTGTTCTGGATTGAACGGCGCAGATTTTTCAAGGTCTCACAATAAGCTGCTGCATTGATTGTCTCATTACGAGGCAGAAATTCCACAAGCAATACTCCTTTTCTGTCCGAAAAAACTGCACATGATTTTCCGGGCAGAAATTGTTTGCTTAAACTTCACTTTTCCGGGTGAATCTGAATGCCGCCATTCCATGGACTGTTGCTTTGATTCAGGTGTGACGTAGCCCACCCATGTTTCATCGCCCGTAACAATTTGGCTTAAGAAATCATCACCGTCGTTGCGGTACCGCTCAAGGAAAGTCAATGCACTGCCTAAACGTTTGGTTTTGTGCACATCCGTCAACATTTTCGGTACCCAACGTGAGCACAATTTTCGGTAATTCAAGCGCTCGCTCACAATGCCATACAAAACACTACGCGAAACATTAGGAAAGCCATCACACAAGGAGAACATCGTAAAGCGTCTGTTTTCTCTCACCTTATTGTCCACTTCCTGTACCAAACTTTCATTAACGACCGAAGGACGCCCACTCCGTTGTTCATCATGCACATTTGTGCGGCCATCTTTAAATGCTCTCACCCACTTTCTTACCATTCCATCACTCATAATGTTTTGTCCGTAAACTGCACAAATCTCACGATGGATATCGATCGGTTTTAGGTCTTTAGCAATAAGAAATCTTATAACAGCCCGTACTTCACAGTCGGCGGGACTCACGATTATCGGAGGCATCTTAAACACTCAGTAAACAACGTAAACAAGGTAGAATCAGACTGTAATGGCGTCAGTGCGTAGGCAAGAGATGTAGGTCCCCGGTGCGCATACGCAGAACGCCGACCGCAGCGCTGCGGTTGCGGTGTGGAAAAACGGTACTTACTTAAAAAACAAGCCTCGTATTTCAAACAAATTGAAGGACTAGCAATGGGAGCACCTGTATCCAGCGTAGTAGCCCAATTAGTATTAGAACACATCGAAGAAAATGTTATAAAATCCCTGAAAATAAAACCAACTTTTTTCAAAAGATATGTCGATGACTGCATAATGATGTTACCAGAAAAGGAAATAAGCAATGTACAAAATAGCTTCAACAACTTCCATCCAAATTTAAACTTTACCATTGAAATAGAAAAAAACAACTCCATAAGCTACTTAGACTTAACACTAATAAAAACAAACAACAACATACAAACAAAATGGTACACTAAACCAATCACATCCGGCAGATACGTAAACTTTTATTCAAACCAACCCCTATCCCACAAAAAAAATGTAGTAACAGCGTTAGTAGACAGGGCTTTAAATCTCACCAATCCAATTTTCAGACCAACAGTACTGAATAAAGTAAAAACAATTTTAACAAAAAACAATTATCAACCACAGTTTATACAAAAAATTATAAAACAGACTTAATAAAATATATAACAAAACTAAATGCCAAAACAAAAATAAAACAACCAATGAATTAACATATATCCCTATACCCTATATAACTGGATTATCCGAAAAACTAAACAATATATTTAAACCATTTAATTTTAAAATAGCACATCAAAGCGGAAAAAACCTAAAATTCCTACACACCAAACTAAAAGACTCAACACCTACACTAAAACAATCACATACAATATATAACATACCCTGCAAAGACTGTGACAAAGTATACATAGGCCAAACAAAACAGTTACTACAAGAAAGACTAAAAGGTCACAAATACGCAAAAAATCAGACGGCTTTAAAAAAACACTGGTTGACACTAAAACATAATTTTGATTTTGAAAAGACCAAAATAATAACAAAGCAAAAAAATACAAAAGCTATGGAGGTCTTAGAAATGATCCATATTTTCAAAAACAGCAGAACAATCAACGACCGTAACGAGATTGATGGACTTTCTAAACTCTATTATCTACTCATTAAACAATAGAAGACAACCCACCCACACACAACAAAATTTTTTTTATTGTTTCCCATTGTAAATACATATACTATGTTCACCTAACACATGGCCTAACCATGCTAACTTTAAAACGAAATAGGAAATTTCAGATCACAAACAAAGATATTTAGTCACACAAAATATTCTGAAGAACGCGGTCGCCCCTAAAAAGGTCTCGGGCGAGCCCGACCAATGTACACATGTGTTTTGAAACGGAATAAATTGGTGAGTTTTATATCATTTTAATTTTCCTTACTTTATTATTATTTTAATTCTAATTTTAATTCATTCATACAAATTGTAATCATTTAGTTTTCCTTACTTTATTATTAATTTAACTGTAATTTTTAATTCATTCATACAAATGTAAACATATTTTCTTACCTTTCGTTATATTAATTTTTTGTTTCTAGTCACTTGAAAAAGACTCAATAATAAAAAGAGTCGAAACGTCGTAGAGGAAAACATTAAAATTCATTAAAGGTCGCTAAACCAATAAAAAAGTCTATTATTTTATATACATATATATACCGGGCGGTCCATTTATCGCCCCCCCCCCAAAAATTTGGAAGCGTCAGTTTTATGAAAAGAAGTTTCAAGTAAAAGTTTTACTACAAGAAGTGTCCTATCTGATGGTTAAGCAGTCGTACACAAAGGAGAACGTATGAAGGTCATACGAAGGTCAAGTTTTTTTTTTAAATAGAACATGGCATTATTTTTTACAAATTCTGAAAAAAGATGTAATTGCGAGTAGAAAAGTACTAAAACTCATGTAACCTAAAATTAAGATTCAGCGAAATATTCAAGAAAAACAAAAAAAATGATAAAAATTTATTAAAAGAATAACATAAATAGACACAAAATATCCGATCACCCCCGGGCTACACTAATTTAATTTAATCGGGACAATTGTTCAAAGTGTTGACCTTCAACCTCGATACACTTTAGAATTCTCCGACTAAACGAATCATGGACGTTTATTAGCACGTCTTCCGTAATTTCTGAGCATGCTTTTATTATCAATATAATTTGAAACATACTTGAGTAGGTAAAACGTACCAATTTTGTATAATACAAAAGTATTTTTAATAATATATAATATTATTAAAAATGGGGTATTGATAATCATGTAGAAATGTGAAATACGTATCTACGTCTTTGGAGAAGATACATTCAAAAATACATATGAACTTGTATTGTGTTCTTCACACCCCATTTTAATAATATTATATATTATTAAAAATACTTTTGTATTACACAAAATTGGTAGGTTTTACTTACTCAAGTATGTTTCAAATTATGTTGTTATATACGTATTCGGTTTACGCCGACAAGTAGTGAAGACACGATAATACAGTTTTTTATATATACTGTGATAACCTAGTTAAGTGATGTTTGTAGTTCTCGATCAGTCAAGGCGTGGCCCTGGTCTTATTTATATTGTATACACAAACGCGGCCTCGGCCCATCTGATTGACTAACACAAGCGTTCTCAATTAGAAGTATACACACTTGCACATCTGTTTACAGATAAGTGAGGACGTAGTCAAACGAGGGCATTCTAATGGTATATAAGATGTTCTATGAAAGAACAAGGATCAATCGTAGTTAGAGAGCCAGTTAGATCTCTCCTTTGACTACCATACTAATCGTTGTTATATGTGTAAATAATTGTTATGTTTGATATGTATTAACTTATTATACTTCGTTAAACAAACATCATCTGAGTATTATTTCGATGCCTATGTGCATCAGCATATCGACGTAACAATGTAGCCACCACAGGACCCGGCTACATTACAATACGGTGGTTACCGACTATAAGGAACACCCGGCTAGTTCTGCGATTATTATATAGACAGCGTTGAATATTCCTTCACGCTCTGTCTTAATAATATCTGCGAGATAGCAAGGTAGTTATGTTTTGTTGAATGTGTCTCTTCTCCAACAGGGGCGTATTGATAATCATGTAGAAATGTGAAATACGTATCTACGTCTTTGGAGAAGATACATTCAAAAATACATATGAACTTGTATTGTGTTCTTCACGTCCCATTTTTAATAATATTATATATTATTAAAAATACTTTTATTATCCTTTGCTGCATATCTTCCGGTGTTGTTGGGACAGTACGGTACACTTTCTCTTTCATTGAACCCCACAGAAAATAATCGAGAGGGGTCAGATCTGGAGAACGAGCAGGCCAAGATGTAGGTCCGCCGCGTCCTATCCAATGATCGCTGTAATCCCTGTTTAATATTTCTCGAGCCGCGTGTGAATAATGAGCTGGACACTCATCATGTTGGTACCACATTGTGGCTCGCCGCTCTAAGGGTACATCTTCAAGTAGTGTCGGTAACACATTGTGTAGAAAGTCGCTATACTTATTACCATCTAAATTGCCAGTAATAAAGAAAGGTCCAATTATTTTCATACCAATTATCCCACACCAGACGTTGACATTCCATGGATGTTGCCGGTCTACTTGTCGTAACCATTTTGGATTTTCCATTGCCTAATAATGCATATTATGCCTATTTATCTGCCCATGATTCGTAAAAGTGGATTCGTCGGAAAATAGCACATTGAGAAAAAAGTTATTCTTATCGCGAATATTTTGCTGAGCCCATTCACAAAATTGTACACGATGTTCAAAATCAGTTCCGTGAAGGTCTTGATGCATCGATATGTGGTATGGGTGAAATTTTTTGTGTTTCAGTATTCGACCAATACTAGTTCGTGAGATTCCAGACTGGCCGGCAATTTCTCTAGTACTGACGTGTGGATAATAAGCCACTGCCGCTAGAACAGCAATTTGCGCGTTTTCATCGGTAACACTCTTTTTTCGAATTTTTTTCTTCACAATACTTCCTGTGGTAGTGAACTGTTGTACAACACGACGAAAGGTCGTACGACTCGGCTGGTGTCTATCAGGGTATCTTACAGCTGCGCGAATATTTCTTCCCGTTTCACCATAAATGAAAATCATATCAATTTTTGCACGTGTTGCTGGATCCATTCTTGATATTCAAACACTGGTAGTTTTATCACAACGATACAAGTAACATTAAGTCAGTTACCTAGCTTCTGAGGCATTTATGCAGCTTCAAGGGATTACGAATAGAAAGTTAATTGGCTTTTGCAATTGTATTCCCGGATTAAGGGGCAACAAATAACCCATCATTACAACAAGCAACTAATTCATACGACCTATTAATATCCAATTATAAAGAACAAACTTATACCCATATTTATGCAGCTGCAAGGGATTACAAATAGAAAGTTGATTGGCTGTTTCGATGGTATTCCCGGATTAAGGGGAACAAATAACCCATTATTACAACAAGCAACTAATTCATACGACCTATTAATATCCAATTATAAAGAACAAACTTATACGTAGGTAATTACTTTCTAATTACCTACAACCGCTATTTCAAATATGACTTATCTGTTATGTAAATCTGTTATTAATTATTTTGTAATACGACCTCATTATTGCTTTGAAAATATTATGTTTTTCATGTATTGTTTCCAATTTATATTTTGTTTTTCTTGAATATTTCGCTGAATCTTAATTTTAGGCCACATGAGTTCTAGTACTTTTCTACTCGCAATTACATCCTTTTTCAGAATTTGTAAAAAATAATGCCATGTTCTATTAAAAAAAAAACTTGACCTTCGTATGACCTTCATACGTTCTCCTTGGTGTACGACTGCTTAATCATCAGATAGGACACTTCTTGTAGTAAAACTTTTACTTGAAACTTTTTTTCATAAAACTGACTGCTTCCAAATTTTTTGGGGGGCCACGATAAATGGACCACCCGGTATATATATATATATATATATATATATATATATAATAACTTCGTGACCTTGGTATGATATGGTAAACCTAATCAGTAGGCGATTAAAGGTCTGTATATTACTTCAAAATATATGTATTTAAAAAACTCTACATGTTTCGGCTGTGTACGCCTTTATCAAGAGAATACAAAATATGAATGATTATGCTTTAGTATAGAAAGATATTTGTCTAGAGAAGAAGTTTGTTGTGAAAGTGTGATAGTAACAATTTTAAAAATGGAAGTTTTAGATGTTTTAAGAAGGGTTCGAATAGATAATTCTATTGTGGAGTTGGAATATCATAATCATGTTCCGTTTGGTTCACCAAGTCCATATTTTGTATTCTCTTGATAAAGGCGTACACAGCCGAAACATGTAGAGTTTTTTAAATACATATATTTTGAAGTAATATACAGACCTTTAATCGCCTACTGATTAGGTTTACTATATATATATATATATATATATATATATATATATATATATATATATATATATATATATTCGATATTAATAAGAATCTAAGGTTTCTTATTTATATATATATATATATATATATAAAGATAATTATTTTGTGACCTTTGTATGTTATGGTAAATTCAATTTGTTGACGATAATTTGCCGAAACATGTAAGATTGTTTTAAATATACACATATCAAAGTAAAACAGACCTTAAATCGCCGACTAATTTAATATACTATATGTATATATGAGGGTGGTTTGACAATTAACTTGGTTCACACACTAATAAAGAGCGCAAATGTAATCTGTATATATAGTCATAAAGTGTCATTCCTATGAGTTAATATTCTCTGGTCTTAAGTCATTCTGACAGTAACTCGTTGTTTGACAGTTACTTAAACAGAAGTGTTTCGAGCAATAGCGAAAAATGGATAAAGTTGGAATTCGTGGTGTGATTCAATTCTTTTATCTGGAAGGGAAAACAGCGAAGGAGATTCATGAGAGAATTTCACCTACATTGGATGACTCGTGTCCTTCTTATGAGTGTGTTCGACTTTGGGTAAATGAGTTTAAGCGTGGCAGAACAAGCGTTAAAGATGCACCACGTCCTGGAGCCTCGAAATCAGCTGTGACACCCGAAATCATCGATAAAGTCCATGATTTGATTTTAGCCGATAGACGAGTGAAAGTGCGCGAGTTAGCGGAAGCCACAGGCATCTCAACTGAGCGAGTTCACTTCGTTTTGCATAAAGAATTGCACATGCAAAAACTGTGCGCAAGATGGGTGCCGCGTTTACTCACTCAAGAGCAAAAGCGAATTTGCATGCGAATATCTGCCGACAATTTGCAAGTATTTCAGAAGAATGTAGTTGCGTTTTTTCGCCGTTTTGTGACAATGGACGAAAACACCGCTATATCCCGGAAACTAAACAGCAGTTGAAACAATGGATTGCCCGTGGCGACTCGGCTCCGAAAAAATCGAAATGCGTTCCATCCGCTGGAAAGGTCATGGCGTCAGTTTTTTGGGACGCAAAGGGAATTCTCCTAATTGACTACCTTCAAAAGGCAAGAACCATTACCGGAGAATACTATGCATCACTTTTGGACCGATTAAAGGCGGCAATAACAGAGAAACGCCCGGGAATGGCCAAGAAAAAGGTGTTGTTTCACCATGACAATGCCCCCGTGCATTCAAGTCTTGACGCTCAGCAAAAATTGTCCGAGCTACGATTTCAACTGCTTCCGCATCCTGCGTATTCGCCAGATCCAGCTCCTTCGGACTACCATCTATTCCCGAAACTAAAAACTTTTCTGGCAGGACGAAAGTTTGAGTCTAATGAGATGTCATACAGAAAATAAACCAGTATTTTGAAAGTATCGAAGCAATTCATTTCCGTGAAGGAATCGCGAAGCTGGAGAAACGTTGGGGCAAGTGCGTTGAACTTCGAGGGGACTATGTCGAAAAATAAAGTACGTTGCAAAACTCAAATTGTTTTCTTTCATAGCAAACCAAGTTAATTGTCAAACCACCCTCGTATATATATATATATATATATATATACATACATACATACATATTGCTATGAATTGTGATTTTGTATTAATTTTACCACCATTCACGACAAATCTATCCAGCTAGGATATTCAGTCGGCTTATTTCCATAAAATGGGACTGCTTTCCTCTCAGGGTTCCAATCGGAAATGTGGACAAAAGATTAATTTAGTTGAGCGCTACTCAAAATTTATTTGAGAAAAATTATAATATCTTTAAGTTACTTGTTTTCTTGAAATAAGGTTAAATAATAATAAACACAATAAAATTTAAATGAAACTTTAATACAAAAAGAAAAAAAAAAGAAAAAAATCTTTATAAAGTATAAAGAGAAATATTGCCTCATTCAACAATATTTTAAAGGTAAAAATAACGCATGGAAATGACAGCTGCATGCGATCAAAAATCTTTGTGACAGCCGATCAAAATTAAAATATAATAAATTACAAAGAAACTTTTTAATTTCTCCCAAGAGAAACAAAATCAAAATAAACAAGCTATTTGACAGACCGAAACAAACTCTAAAGCATGTGCAACCACATGTGACAAAAAATGCCCTTGATATACCAACGTACTAAATTTTACAGTTAACAGAATTTTTTTACTAGAAATTTTAAAAATCCTTTGTTATTTATATCAAATATCTAAGACTAAATCTCAATACGATACTAATAATACAATTAGAAAACACAGTATTAAACTCTTTTAAATATAATAAGATATCTTTTAATAATATATTACTTACGTAAAAAATATATTCAAGACACGTGAGTAAGAAAGTGAAAAATATAACAATTACGAGATCAACAAACTCGTTAAATAGCGGTAATGAAATTAAAACAGCACCAACCACTAATAAATCAAAAAATAAACCCGAAGTTACTTTTAAGAAGATAAAGATTTATCTTTTTATAAACACGACTTTCTTATCTCACATTACACTTGTCTCTGAGGATACAGCAAGCACGCAGGCTCCGTATAAAAAAATACAGTATTAAAAATCGTCCACAGCGGAACAAACGGCTTGCTCCAACTGCGCAAGTCAAATATTTTTTAAATATTTATGGGGAAAAGTCCACAGCAATATGTATATATATATATATATATATATATATATATATATATATATATATATATATAATTGAAAATAAATTATCGACCGTGATATACTATCAAAAATTAATTAAAATTCGGGTAAGCGGTCAATTAAAAAACTCCTTTATTAAATTACCCTATATTTCGCGACAGACTTTGTCGCTTCTTCTGTGGTAAAAAATGTAGAGTTAAAAAATAATAAAATTGACGTACAAAATATAAAAATGATTGATTCATTTTTATATTTTGTACGTCAATTTTATTATTTTGAAATATTGATATTTTGAAATATTTACAAATATCAAATTAGTATGTAGTTGGGAACTAAGTGTGATTGTAACATTGCTGTCTACAAATTACAAAGCAAATTATAAGAAATTCTTTTTTAATTGAAAAATTTTGTCTATGTTGAACCCAACTTGAACCCAAGTCTACGGTTTGCCGGACCATTGCTTTACCACTTAATCAACGATAGACCTTGGTTCAAGCTATTTAGAAATGCATTATAAAGTAACAGTGTTAATGATTCAGATGTCAGTTATTGAAAGTAGATATCAGGTTTGAAAGCAGAAGTCAGTTTTGAAAGCAGATGTCAGTTTTGAAAGCAGATGTAAGTTATTGAAAGCAAATGTTAGTTATTGAAAGCAGATATCTGTTTTGAAGCCAGATGTCAGTTTTCAAAGCAAATGTCGTTTTTGAAAGCAGATGTCAGTTTTGAATGCAGATGTCAGTTATTGAAAGCAGTATAAAGTATTTGAAAGCAGATGTCAGTTTTGAAAGCAGATGTCAGTTTTGAAGGTTTGAAATTGCTATTATTACTCCATAGCTATGTGTTTAGATAATTTCTTAGCCGTTTATTAAATATATCAATTAATAAATTCTTGGAGTTTTTCGGCTTTTATATGAAATATTTACAAATATTATCAAATTAGTATGTAGTTGCGAAGTAAGTGTGAATGTAAACATTGCTGTCTACAAATTACAAAGCAAATCATACGAATTTTTTTTTATTGAAAAATTTTGTCTACATTAGGACTTTAACCCAAGCCTACGATTTGCCGGACCGTTGCTTTACTACTTAAGTTGCTTAAATGTTTAGAGTTTAAGCTCGAATATTTCTCTGGTTTATCTAAGCCCCCAACGTTCCGGGTTCAACGAAAGCTTAAGTGAGTTACATAACCTATTTAGGTATTTTGAAGAAAAAAATTCATTGACATATTAAAAAAAGAATTATTTATATAGTCATATAAATAGCGACCAAGTCACCGGGTAACTATATACCGTTCACGATTTGAAGACGTGCACGTCATCAACAGTATTTTCGGAATCACAATCACAAAAACAATAAACAAAGTATAATATTTATATATCAACATCAATACGAATGCATATTTATGTTGGTGCGAATGTCCAGTGTTGACACATATCGTTCTTTCATATTTTACGTGTTTGTTTACTCATGGTTTGAAACGCGGAAAGCGTTTTGCAGCCAATGTAAGCGACTTGTTGCATCCGCGATTGCAAACTGTGAAGCAGAACGCGATAATGATGGACCATTGCTGCCTTTATCAGTGAGAAAAGTAAAATCATATTTCTATTTTGCTATAATTTCATATTACATATTGCAGTTATTTTTTTGTAGCGTGCAGCAAACGTTTAGGAGTAAGCGTGACATCTGTCAGCAGAATTTCCTTGAAAATACAAAAAGGACACGCAATTTGCAGGCCCAAACGGAAATATGTCAAAAAGAAAGAAAGATATACAGAAATAGTAAGATATTTGAAAAAATTGACATCTTTAAATACTATACTTGTTGAAAGAGATATTTTTATGAGTGGTAAAACATCTTTCTGGAAAGTATTGCGGAACTTTGGGTTCCATTATAAAAAGGATGATCCAAGAAGAGCGCTTGAGAAATTACCGCATATTGCTCTAAAACGAGTAACTTATTTTTAAATTGTTGTTTTATAATACCTGTTATCTTTAATTTTTTTTCAACATATATACTGATGTAACAGAAATGTCTTCTTAGTATTCTATTTATTATTAAATACGTATAAAGTTTTCACCTGTTTTTATTGTTTGATTGCTTTGTAAGAGAATTAATAAATTCGGATATTTATAAATTATAATCGAAATATGGTAAATTTGACATAACGTTTAATACCCTAACCTAAAATGTAAACAAATTGATTTTGCAACATTGTTTTGACATCATTGATGACGGGCAAGTCTTCGAATCGTGAACGGCGTCTAGCAATATATTTTGGAAATGTTTATATTGGCCCTATAAGATAAGGGAGTACTTATTTAATAATAACAATGCTATTTGATATACCTTAATTAATGATTGGAATCATTAATAGAATTGATAAAAAGATTATAAGATTTATATTTTTATATTATTATTTAAATTATGTTTGTTTTGCTATATGTACTTATACCTTTATATTATTAATAGTGTATGAAAATAAATATTGACCAATTTGATTTTACTTTTATTTAAAATAAAATCTACTATGTTGTTAAAAAAGACAAATATACTACACTATTTTGTAAAGGTGGTATGATCATGAATTAGGATACCATCGTTTAAGTATGTAATAATTTCGCTTGCATTTTTTTTGCATCTAAATTACATTTATAAAGCTTAGTTTCTTGATATTGTGATGACTTATCTAACGATACGTCACGTATCATACCTCTGGCGCTTCCTCGTTAGATCAAGAACGCTCCAGAAGAGGTTCAACAGCCGATATATAAGCCGTCGAGGAAGCGATTGAGGATTAAGTCGATACCAAATCATCGCCGAGTGAACTTACATAAATATAAATACATAAATGTGCTTATTGTTAGTAATTAGTTTTTAAATTATCTGTTTTTATTATTAATATAGTGTGTGTCTACGTTACTGTTAGTTTTATTTAAGAACCCAAAAAGAAAAACTTTACAGTGGTTTCCAGTGTGAGTTAATAAATAACGGTCTAAGTGGACAATTAAGTGTTAATTAAGTATTCGTTTAAATAAATATACAGTGCGACAAGACGTTTATTTTAAATATCGTGATGGCAAATAGAGTGAAACTCACGGAATTAAAAGTGACTGATTTAAAACGAGAATTAGACGAGAGGAATGAGGATGATGATACAACCGGCAAAAAGGCAATTCTCCAGCAACGGCTTCGAAATGTGTTGATCCAAGAAGGCGAGGATCCAGAGAATTATGTCTTTCATGTTCCAGGTGGAGATGCTGACGTGAATTCGCTGTTGATGAAAATGGAATAACGGCTGATAGACAATTTGCAAACCTTGGAACAGCGTCTAATAGATTCACAAACTCAAATGGAGTAGAAGAATCTGGTTAGTGCGAAAAATATGGAACAACGATTAACAGAAAATGCGCAAATTCAAATGCAACAAATGGAGCAGAAGAATCTGGACAGTGTGAAAAGTTTGGAACAACGACTAATAGACAATTCACAAACCTTGGAGCAGCGTCCAATAGATTCACAAACTCACATGGAACAAAGAAACCTAGAAACCGCTAGAATCCTCGAGAAAAATCTGGAAAAGGAATTACTAGAAAATTCTAGAAGCTTCGGAAAAAGTTTGAAGCAAGTGGAGAAAGTTCTAGAACAGCGATTAGCGGAAAAATCAGAAGCGTTAAAGGAAGAGGTTTTCATAGCTGCAGAGGAGAAAATTGGAAAACATTCTAGACTTTTAGAGGCAATAATGACTCAGATGAAATTACCCGTTACTACGAGTCATTCTGATCTCAAGCAGGCCAACGAAGAAGCTATACCGCGACTCATCGAAATAAAAGAGGAACCTGTAGCTATCTCGAAGACCAGAATCAAGCCACCAACCTTTTATGAAAAGACGTCATGCGCGACTTACCTGACGCAATTTGAAGCAGCCGCAGAAGCAAACGCATGGTCTTCTGTCGAGAAGGCTACTGCTTTAATCATAGCATTGAGGGGTGATGCTAGTGATATTTTGCAGACATTACCTCCTGAAGAACGTAAAGATTATTCTCAACTCATTAAACGATTGGAGATGAGATATGGCCACGCGCATTTGGAGCAGGTATACCACACCCAGCTCAAGAATTGGTCCCAGAAAAAAGGTAAGAATCTTCAGGAATTCGAAGAAGATATTGCTCGTCTGGTTCGGCTTGCGTATCTGATGGCGCCAGATCATTTCAGCAAACATTAAGGTTAGCACGACCAAAGACTTTGATCGATGCTTTGGCGTACGCATTTTAGTTTGAGACTGCAAAACAAGCCTCTCGGAACCATGTTCGTGGCTGTTCTGTCGACAAACAGGAAAATGAGGAATTCATGGAGCAGGTGGTTAATCGAGTCCTAAATCAGATTAAACCAAATAAAGCGGCCATGCGGAAATTGTAGAAGAAACGGTCACATTCAGAATAAATGTGGTAACGAGGACCAAGAAAGAATCAGCTGAGAATCCGCAAGCCCCAAGGACTGCCCAAATCGCATCATTGCTACATTAAACCAATGGCCTGTATCGGACGCTATTATGGAAATAAGGACCTAATGCTTGATTGCTAGATACTGGATCGACGAAAACCATTGTGCGGCCCGATTTGATTTCCAGGAATAAAGAATTACTCTCTAGCAAATGGAGACTTAGGACAGCTACTGGAGAAGCAGCTTCTGTGGCAGGTGAAGTAGATGTCAATTTTATCATAGGACCAACAACAATCCGACATCGTGTTCTCGTAGCAGACATAGAAGAAGAAATAATCTTGGGATTAGACAGCATGAACACCTACGGTTTCCAGTTAAACATGAAAGAAGGCACTCTGAAAATAAGTAATGAAGAATTGTTTCTTCATGGGAAAAATTGTGGGAATATACAAGTAATTACAGCAGAGAATGTTGTTCTGGATGCAAGGAGTGAGACATTTTTGACGGCATGCATGGAAGGTGATTATCTGGAAGAAAGTGTTACAATGTTGGAACCAAAAGCTGATGATGACGAGGTAGGTCGAGGAATAGTAGTTGCCAAAATGCTGGTTAAGACTCAGAAGACTGTACCGATAATGGTAATGAATGTGAACTATTATTCTGTTTCATTGAAGAAGGTAATACTATTCTGGGGTGGCGTTCGCCAGTGTCGGCCGTCGTTCATCGTGTAGAGGCGAAGAAAAATGGATTCGTGCAGGTTCCTGAGAAATTGTCCAAGATAATCGATGCCGCCTGTCAAGGATTGAGCAAGAAAGAACAAAGCCAAGCTAAGGATCTAATCAATATTATGAAGACATCTTTGAAACTGAAAGTGGTACGAAATGAAGAATAAATATTGTGATGCACAAAATAAATACCGGCGATGCTAGTCCAATACGACAAGGACCAAGAAGGTTACCACTGGAAAAAAATGGTTCTCCACTCTCGACTTGAAGAGCGGTTATTGGCCTTCAGTTTAGGTACAGGACTATGACAGTTTACAGTCATGCCATTTGGACTGTGTAACGCTCCAGGTACTTTTGAGCGATTCATGGACACTGTACTGAGGGGACTGTCTTGGAATACCTGCCTGGTATATCTGGATAATGTGATTGTGGCAGGGAAGACCTTTGAAGATCACATGAAAAATTTGGAAGTAGTATTCCAGAGGTTGCGAGATGCCAACCTGAGATTAAGCCCAAAGAAGTGTCGCCTTTTCCACGAGGAGGTAAATTACCTGTGATAACTCGATACACGGTCATGTGTATGTGTAACACTTTGGCAAGGCGATAGCCTCGGCTTTAATACAAAACATTAATGTATTATACAAACACGGCCTCACTCCGTATTTGTTACATACACAAGGCTATGCATCAGGGTTATACACTTGTTCTAGAAGCAACTTGTAAGTGACACAAGGATCTTCTCTGGGATATAAAGGTGATAGATTAAGTTAGAGATATAGTCACAACCAGTCAGTGGTATGAACTGTGGTTACATCATAGTACCCCCTTTCTACCCTGTCTTAGTTGATATAATTATAATGTATATATCTTTGTAAATAGACTGTTATCCATTTTATAAGTGTTAATTAATTATAGTATGTAAACCAAACTCCGTACGTGTATCATTTGATTCTTCGCCCAGCCTCGAACCTGCACTACAATGTGGCTGCACTAACGGCCCACATTACATGGCGATCCTTGCCAGCCCCTAAGGGCATAGGACATTACATGGCGATCCAGACTTAAGGCGATTCTGCCTTAGGGCTTAAGGCCCCACATTACATGCCGATCCTGCCTACCTACGGCATAGGACCATTCTGCCAGCCATTTGAGGCTGCAGGGAACCAGTAGGAAACCGGAACGAACCAGCAAAGAAAACGGACTACAGAATGGAAGAAATCATCTCCATCTCCTGCCAAGAGCAAGCTGAAGCCACTCATCAGGTCAGCATACAGAAACTCTATACCACTTCAAGAGAAGAAACATGCAGGTATTTTTTTTTTAGAAATAAATTCACCTACAGACAGTGTAAAAGTGAATGAACAATGCAAGACTTTCGCATATATAAACTGTGTACATTTCGCTAGTTAAAATGTTTATTATTAGTTTAATGCATATACACAATATGTGTATTATTTATTTCTGCCTACGCAAACATAATGCAGCGTAGCAGAGTATTCTATATTTAAAGGTCAGACATGTTTATACAAATGTAATTTAGAAATACTACATCATGGCCATACATTTCAAATTTAAAAAACCTGTCGCAATTTTGTTATTAACGCATAAGTTCATACACATTTAATTTTTTTTTCTTTTTAAAGCCGCCTACATAAAACAGAGGAAAATAAGTTATACTTTTCACAAGTTCATTACGTTAAATGCATATATAAAATGCAAACGTTTTCATTTTTTTTAATAGGCGCCACACATGAGTGTTGTATTTCATATTGTTGATTGAACAAACAGATAAACAATAACATGTGTATTTAAACTAGTCGCGAATAAATAAACATCGAATTAAAATATGTATGTACTTAGAAATCAGTTTAGAAATCCTCAATGCCAAGTTCATAAAAACTGCAAGACATCATTTATTTCTAAATGAGTATAGTTCGCGACATTGAACAGAAATTATTGTTGACACATTCAATAAGTTTTCGCAAACAAAAGAGAATTAATATTAAATAAGAGATCAGTATACGAGGAGTAGTATATTAATTTTATTTACAAGAATTCCGAAAATTTTGTCACAAACGCCTTAGAAGTTGATTCCAATGATGTAATGGTTAATAACGGGATAACCGATAGTATCCTAATCACGTCAGGAGCTCAATAGACGACAGAGACCTATCGATTGTACCAGTACGACACCAACAACAGTGCAGTTTCCACCAATACCAGGACGGATCATCTTAGAGTTGTGGAACTGTCGAAAACGATGACCAACCGAAACAGACGAACTTCAAGAGTAGAAGAAAGGCAAAGAAGACTCCAATTCGCCCCTAAGTCGTAAGGAAGCAAGCATGCGCTTCGAGGAAATAGTCCGATACGACGAAAACGCTCTCAGAATTTTTTTTTAAAGAGAATACAGTTATAACAAAAGTGTGTTTTGTTAACTGGTCTCTAGTTTTTCTGTATTGAAGAAAAGGCTTACAGTATAAGGGATTAGCAGTACGTGCCACCTTACTGTAGTCAGAATAAGCTTCACAGGATAGTTCTGCGCAGAACATGACATACACGGAATATGTGTTGTCCAGGGAAATGCACGAAAGAGTGATTTCCAAAGTAATTTTTCCATGGAGGGAAATAGAAAAAATAGAGAGTCGAATTATGTTAAAATAAGTATGATTAAAAAGGGAGCACAAAGAATTGGAAACAAACAATCAAGCACAAGAAGTGAAACCACAAGATCAAGCATGAGGAATCGAAAACAAGAACCAAACGCGAAAAAAAAAAGACAAGAATGGCGAACTGCGAAACAAGGCTATTATTCTATGTAAGTTACACATGATATAGAAATAAAATTTAAGAAAGCGAACAGACTAACAAAATTGAGACAGTGTACAACGGCCCAATTATGTTTTTTAATCATCTACCATTTAAGATTTACTATTTTACCATTACCTTTGAAAATTATCATTTACCATTTAAAGTTTTTTTTACGATTTATTACTATATATATTAAACTATTTATCATTTTACGATTTACAATTTAAGATTTACTATGTACCATTTATCATGTGATATTTGATAACGATTTCACTTTATAATTGTAATAGGTTTCAAATCGTTTTAATCTTAGTAACTTTAATAGTACAAGGGTGTTATTGTAATTTTGTAATTTCATTAATTTAATTAATGTATATTATATTTTCAAATGGAAAATAAGGAAAGTAAATAGATAGAGAGATTCCGTGGTAAAAGAAAAACCAAACATACTCTGTTGGTTTTCCTTTTTCCCCAAGGGGGCAGGTGTGATAACTCGATACACGGTCATGTGTATGTGTAACACTTTGGCAAGGCGATAGCCTCGGCTTTAATACAAAACATTAATGTATTATACAAACACGGCCTCACTCCGTATTTGTTACATACACAAGGCTATGCATCAGGGTTATACACTTGTTCTAGAAGCAACTTGTAAGTGACACATGGATCTTATCTGGTATATAAAGGTGATAGATTAAGTTAGAGATATAGTCACAACCAGTCAGTGGTATGAACTGTGGGTACATCATAGTACCCCCTTTCTACCCTGTCTTAGTTGATATAATTATAATGTATATATCTTTGTAAATAGTACTGTTATCCATTTTATAAGTGTTAATTAATTATAGTATGTAAACCAAACTCCGTACGTGTATCATTTGATTCTTCGCCCAGCCTCGAACCTGCACTACAATGTGGCTGCACTAACGGCCCACATTACATACCATGGACATGTGATTTCCGGAAAAGGAGTTGCTGCGGATCCAGAAAAAGTAAAAGCTGTGGAAAACTTGCCTGTGCCCAAAGACAGATATCAGCTAAGAAGCTTTTTGGGATTATGCACGTATTATCGACGCTACGTTCCTGGATTCTCTAACATTGCAAAACCACTTACTCGCCTAACAGAAAATCGAGCATTCATTTGGAACAACGAATGCCAAGCGTCCTTTGAGTTGTTAAAAGGAACTTTGATCAGTGCACCTGTTTTAAACTATCCACTGCCATCTGGGAGGTTTGTTCTGGATACGGATGCCAGTAACGTCGGGATTGGTGGTGTGCTCTCTCAAATCCAAGATGACAAGAAAAGGTCATTGGATACTTCAGCAAGACCCTGTCCAAACCGGAGAGGAACTACTACGTAACCAGGAGATAACTATTGGCAGTAGTTAAGACCATTGAGCATTTTTACAAGTACCTGTTTGGGCAGAAGTTCCTGATCCGCACTGATCATGCCTCCTTAAAGTGGCTCTTGCAATTTAAAAATCCAGAGGGTCAAGTAGTTAGATGGATTGAGAGGCTACAGGAGTATGACTTCGACATTGAACACAGAGCAGGCCTCAAACATCTAAATGCAGATGCTCTTTCCAGAAGGCCCTGTCCAGAAGACTGTCGACGTTGCAACCCAATCGAAGACAAATCGGCCAATGCTCTTCGAACCACCGTGGTTGATGGCCAATGGCAACCTGACAATTTGCGCGCAGATCAAGAAGCTGATCCGGATCTTGCAGTCTTCAGGGCTTGAAAGAGAAATGGGCAAAGACACCTGGCAGGAAATTTCTCTTCATTCACGAGAATTGAAGTCATACTGGGCACAATGGGATTCCTTAGCCATGGAAGACGATCTCCTGAGACGTGAGGACGAAAATCACGATGGAAGCGAACGGAAGATGCAAATGGTGGTTGGTTTCCAAGAAAATAATATCAGAGATATTGCGAGAACTCCGTAATGGTGCTTCTGGGGGACATTTTGGCGTCCATAAAACACTGGAGAAGGTGCGCCGGAGATTTTACTGGGTGATTTGCTCACGAGATATGAAAGAGTGGTGCCGAAAGTGTGCTAATTGCGCCGGAAGTAATGGTCCCCAGAGGCGCCGACGTGCGCCCATGCGCAAATACAATGTAGGAAGCCCATTTGAAAGAATCTCCATAGATGCCGCCGGCCCTTTTCCAGAAAGCGACAAAGGAAATAAATACATAATAGTGGTCATGGACTATTTTACCAAACGGGTTGAAGCATATGCTCTACCAAATCAAGAAGCCGGAACTGTTGCAGACGTGATTGTGAAGGAGTTCGTCAGCCGTTTTGGTGTACCCCTGGAACTTCGAGTCTAGTCTATTCGAAAAGATATGTGCACTTTTGGGCATACGAAAGACGAGAACAACTCCCTTGCATCCACAATCAGATGGGATGGTAGAGCGAATGAACAAGGCCATGATCAGACACTTATCCAAAGTGGTCTGCGAACACCAACGAGATTTGGACGAACATTTACCATTATTCCTAATGGCGTATCGGGCCTCTGTTCAAGAGACAACTGGCCAATCACCAGCAAACGTGCTATTCGGGAAGGAACTCCGATTGCCCTGTGATTTAAAGTTTGGCAGCAAGCCTGGTGAAGATCTTGCCGGAGAAGAGTATGTCAGCACGCTCAGACGACGACTAGATTATATCCATGAACAAGTAAGACATAATATCCAAGATGCTAGTGACAGAATGAAGGAGAACTACGACATCAACGCCGAGATGGGTGGTTACCATGAAGGCGATCGGGTTTGGTTATATAATCCCCAACGGCGACGGGGCTTATCTCCAAAACTAAACATATTTGTCAAACTTTCTTGAACAAATCTGCTTATTGTAACATTATTTATTTTATCTAATTCTTTTACGGCAAGTAAGAACGTTCGCAACATCTTCGGACAAAATGCCAATTAATAAATTAGCTATGTATCGGCTGCATACATCCGTGGTTTCATCAACAACAATACATAAATAATTACCTTCTAAGGAAGTTGTAACGTTTAACATGGTCTCATTGTAGCATTGATCTAAGTTATTTTTTCTGAAAGTACTTTCATCAGGACTTTGTTTTTTGCACCATTTTTCAATGAATCCCTTAAAACTAGGAACAACTTAACTTATTAAAAGGAATATTTGATTCAACTATGAACTGACATAACTCGAATTTGAAAGTTTCCTCTTTGGTTTTTTGCGATTTAATCGCATGTGACGAACTCCTGTATACTTAACTGGGCGACGCTACTTGAACTTTTTCTTTTACGGTTTCTTTGATGAAGCGGAGTTTTACAGTGTTGGTCTAAGTAGTAGTTTTTGCTGCTAGAAACCTGTGAATAAACCAAAATTAATTAAAGTTCATGTTTAAGTTTGAGATAATATATCAATAAATACCAAAAATATTAGTATTAACATATCTTACCGGTCTGTCACAATATTTACAAAAAACACCATCACCATCAAGAGAAAGCTCAGGATGAGAACGTATCCACGCACAAAGTTTTGAAGACATCTCGAATAAAATAAGTAGCAATTTGTAATTTATAAAACGTGGTTAAACACACGTCTTGCTTGTAGTTACAAAATGGATAGGATCGGGTAAATATTAAGAAACATTAGGTGTTTCCACAATTGTAAGGGCCTATTGTTTCCTATGATACGCTTCTAACACCCGGCACAAAATATGCAGTTTTAGCGTTTACAACCTCAAAATTCAAGATGAATTAATTTCACAGTATTTACACAGCGGCAATGGGGTTGTTCAAAGGCGTACTATTGTATTATTTTAGTAGGCCCAAAAGAAAACAAATACCTAGAAATATTAGAACGTATACATAAAAATTTATATTCATTATTTGACAATAAGGGGATTAAGGGAATTCCCCACCATTAATAAATTTTTGAAAGTACAGATGTACGAATAGTAAACCAATCTACTTGTTCATTTATTACCGAAAGTCTTGTGACATTGTAATCTATATCTCCAAGTTTACTTACGGCTTATACTGTAATGTATTTGTCTGTTTTCGGGGTTCTTAAATAAAACTAACGGTAATTTAAACACACACTATATTAACAATGAAAACAGTATATGTACACTAAATAACGACTTAAACCTACACTATAGCAATATTTATTTACACAGAATTTATATTAATGTTTATTTATTACAATATCAACGCGACGCGTTGACTACCCGTTCAATATAATAAATCCCTCTCGCCTGTTATTTATATTCACGGGAAAACTTTTAGCGTATTTGGGAACCTCTGTCTAGATGTCTCTGCTGTAATTACTTGTACATGCCCACAATCCTTCCCATGAAGAAACAATTCTTCATTATTTATTTTTAAAGTGCCTTTTTTCATGTTTAACTGGAAGCCGTAGGTGTTCATGATGTCTAATCCGAAGACTATTTCTTCTATGTCGGCTACGAGAACACGATGTCGGATAGATGTTGGTCCTATGATAAAATGATATCTACTTCACCTGCCACAGAAGCTACCTCTCCAGTAGCAGTCTTAAATCTCCATGTGCTAGAAAATAATTTTTGATTTTTGGGAATTGTCGCACGATGGTTTTCGTCGATCCAGTATCTAGCAAGCAGGCATAGGTCCTTCTTTCCATAATAGCGTCCACATACAGGCCGTTTTTTTGATGTTGCAAGGATGCGATTTGTCCTCTTACCACATTTGCTTTGAATGTGACCGTTTCTTCTACAATTCCAGCATGGGCGTGTACTTTTATTTTGTTTAATCTTATTTAGGACCCGACTAACCATCTGCTCCATGAACTCCTCAATTTCCCTTTTGTCGACAGTACAGACACGGGCATGGTTCCGAGAGGCTTGTTTGGCAGTCTCAATCTCAAGCGCGTGCGCCAAAGCATCGATCAAGGTTTTCGGTCGTTCCAACCTTAATGCTTGCTGCGTATCAATATCCTGGAGAACATCTATGAACCTCTGAACAGTTAGGTGTTCCATTAAATTATCTGGCGCCATCGGATATGCAAGTCGTACCAGACGAGCAATATCTGCCTTAAATTTTTAAAGATTCTCGCTTTTCTTCTGTGATCTATTCTTTAGTTGTTTATGGCATACTTGCTCCAAATGCGCATGGCCATATCTCATTTTCAACCGTTTATTAAGTTGGGAATAATCTTTACGTTCCTCAGGAGGCAATGGCTGCAAAATAGCACTAGCATCACCCCTCAGCGCTATGATTAAAGCAGTAGCCTTTTCGACAGACGACCATGCGTTTTCTTCTGCGCGTGCTTCGAATTGCGTCAGGTAAGTCGCTCATGACGTCTTTCCATCAAAGGTTGGTGGCTTGATTCTGATCTTCGAGATAGCCACAAGTTCTTCTTTTATTTCGATGGGCCATGGTATAACTTCTTTGTTGACCTGCTTGGGATCAGAATGACTCATGGCAACAGGTAATTTCATCTGAGTCATTATTGCCTCTAAAAGTCTAGAATGTTCTGCAATTTCTCCTCTACAGCTACGAAAACCTCTTCCTTTAACGTTTCTGATTTTTCCGCTAGTCGCTGTTCTAGAACTTTCTCCAAAGCTCTCGAATTTTCAGAATTCTTTTTCATTATTTCCAGAGTTTGTTTCAGGCTTTTCTCGAAAGTTCTAGAATTTTCCAGTAATTTCTTTTATAGATTTTTCTCGAGGGTTCTAGAAGTTTCCAGGCTCCTTTGTTCCATCTGTTCCATTAGACGTTGTTTCAAAGCTTTTACACTGTCCAGATTCTTCTGTTCCATTTGAGTTTGTTAATCTATTCCATATTTTTTACACTGTCTAGATTCTTTTGTTGCATTTGTTCTATTTTAATTAACAACGAATCCACGCCAGCATCCCCACTTGGGACTTGGAAGAAATAATTCTCAGAATCTTCGCCTTCTTGGATCAACACATCTAGAAGTCGTTGCTGGAAGATTGCCTTTTTGCCGGTTGTATCCTCATCCCTCTCCCCTAATTCTCGTTTTGAATCAGTGAGTTTCACTCTATTCGCCATCACAATATTTAAAATAAACGTCTTTTCGCACTGTATATTTATTTAAACGAATATTTAATTAACACTTAATTGTTCACTTAGTCTGTTATTTATTAATTAACCCCACATCTGGACACCATTGTAATGTATTTGTCAGTTTTCGGGGTTCTTAAATAAAACTACCGGTAATTTAAACACATACTATATTTACAATAAAAACAGTATACACTAAATAACTACTTAAAACTACACTAACTATAACAATATTTATTTACAAAGAATTTATTTCAATGTTTATTTATTACAAAGCAATTCGACGCGGCGACTACCCGTTCAATATAATAAATCCCTCTCGAGTGTTATTTCTATTCACAGGAAAACTTCTAGCATATTCGGGAACCTCCTTTCGAGATGATGCCAGGCCTGATGAATCGTGGTATGATTCATCACAATACTTCACATTGCGATTATATGGGTTGTGTTTCTTAAAAAAAATCTTTTAATAGAAAGGAGAAATAAACAATTGTTGTTATAAAATTTATAAAATAAGGCGTGGAATTTAATAAAAAGGCAACAATAGGCATGAGATGTAAAAAAAGGCAAAATAGACAAAAAAGGCATTTTGCTTAAAATCCGAGCTCTACTTATGACGTTATAGTATATTATGCAATGAGCATTCAATAATGGCTATTAAGACGCAAGTATGAGGGTTACGACACGAGTTGAAAGCGAGTGTCCCAAAGAATACGATTGTCTTAATAGCCATTAAATGCGAATTGCACACACTATTTTTTCTACGACCAGCTGTAATCTCGAAAAAAAATTGCATTTTATATTCAAAATTTATTTATTTCAAAAAGCAACTATTTTCAATATGGCTATAGAGTAGGTGACTGAATTGTCAAAATTTAGATTTGTCAAATGTTCATGACATTATTGGTCGAATATTGGAATGTCGCATTCCTATTGGCTGTAAACTTGTATCTTACTGACAAATTTGTATCCTAATGGACATCATTAAAGTACAGGTCCCGGGTATCTAATAATACAATTAAAATATGGGAGTAGAAAAAATATTATTAGACATTAAATATTATTTAAGAAATGTCATTAGTCGAAGCAGAATTACACAACTAAAACATGACATGTACTACTTTTTTTGTCCCGCATTTTACTTTGCCGCTCGCTAAGCCTTCTATGTTTACTGCACGGACAACATTAACACAAGTAAATTAAAATTTTGTTTAATATAATAGGCATTTACGTTGTATACCATACTCACCATTTGCGTTCGAAAATTATTACCTGTTAAAAAGTGAACTGTTTGAAAATTACATCGGTGTAAGTGGTGCATGCACCCGGTTTCTATTTTTTTGGATCGAAGTTGATTGTCGGTTTAAATATTCGATAGATAAACATAACCTCTCACACCTCTATTCGATCATCGTAATACAGACAGATGAAACAAGAAAGTGGTTTATGTTCCATAATAATTTTTTATTGGAACTCTTCTTTTTGTGTGTGAAAACTGATATGTTGAAGAAAATCAGTTATCTCATCATCTTCACTATCTAGTAGCTCTGTCACTTTAGCAAGTACAGTTTCTTGGTAAGGTTGCGGGCCTTGAGAACTCAAACACTCGATTTTGACGTGAATGTCAAAAATTTAAAATTTTATAATGTGTGAATCAAGTTTTCATCAGTCATTTTGATGACAATGTCACATTTGACAAATTCATAGTCAGTTTATTTTTTAAAATGCCACAGTTATCAGAATTACAAAAATTTATTATCAAAACTAAATTGGAAAAGTTTTGTACTCCGACATTCAAAATTATATTTTTGAAATTTGAGTAGAGCAGATTTTATCAATCTTTTTTTTATTACTATTTTTGCAATACATTTAACATTCTACGCCAATGATTGGCTTGAGTAAAGTTTAAAAATGTGTGCACCGCTTAAAATGTTTTTGAATTTAAGTGCCTGAGTTTTCAAGGACCGCAACTCTACATTTTAATCGTGTTAGGGACTCAAAATCCAAATTAGCTTGCAGCTGTAATAAAAGCGTTTTTATTTATAGGTTAATAAATTTCATTTAACTTTACCTCGGCGTTCGGAAATTGGTTAACTCCATCCATTTATCGTAAATCAGCTGATTATGAGGTACATACCTATCGGTGCAATTTTCGTAAATGCTTTATATTTAACGTATTGTGTGATGAGACCGATAATCTCATACGTCAAGAACCGTCCAGAAAATGTGAATGCGTAATACATGAAAGGTCTAGGCGATTGTCGAATATACCAGTGGTTTTCACCGTTAATATAAATAGCAGGAGGAAGGGATTTGAATTCATTCCATACCAAATTATCGCCAAGTAAACTTAATAAATATAAATACATAAATGTGCTTATTGTTAGTAATTAGTTTTTAAATTGTTATTCGTTTTTATTATTAATATAGCGTGTGTCTAAGTTACCGTTAGTTTTATTTAAGGATCCAGACAGACAAACATTACAGTAATATCAGATGTGGAAGGTGAAGTTAATTACTAAATAACGGACTAAGTAGACAATTAAGTGTTAATTAAGTATTCGTTTAAATAAATATACAGTGCGAAAAGACGTTTATTTTAAATATCGTGATGGCGAATAGAGTAAAACTCGCAGAATTAGAAGTGACTGATTTAAAACGAGAATTAGAGGAGAGGAATGAGAATACACCCGGCAAAAAGGCAATTCCTGAGCAACGACTTCTAAATGTGTTGATCCAAGAAGGCGAGGATCCAGAGAATTATGTCTTTCAAGTTCCAGTTAATAGATTCACATACTCAAATGGAGCAAAAGAATCTGGACTGTGTGAAAACTTTGGAACAGCGTCTAATAGCTTCACAAACTCAAATGGAACAGAAGAATCTGGACGATGTGAAAGTTTGGAATAACGACTGATAGACAATTCGCAAATTCTGGAATAAACTCGAAAGCCCAGATGAAACAAAGAAGCCGCTAGAATCCTCGAGAAAAATCTGGAAAAGAAATTACTGACTATATCGAAGACCAGAATCAAGCCACCAACCTTTTATGGAAAGACGTCATGGGCGACTTACTTGACGCAATTCGAAGCAAACGCATGGTCTTCTGTCGAGAAGGCGACTGCTTTAATCATAGCATTGAGGGGTGACGCTAGTGATATTTTGCAGACTTTGCCTCCTGAGGAACGTAAAGATAATTCTCAACTCATTAAGCGGTTGGTGATGAGATATGGCCATGCACATTTGGAGCAAGTATACCATACGCAACTGAAGAATCGATCACAGAAGAATGTCGAGAATCGTGAAGAATTTGAGGCAAATGTTGCGCGTCTGGTACGACTGGCATATCCGACAGCGCCAGATAATTTCATGGAACCAGATGTTCATAGATGGTCTACGGGATATTGATACGCAGCAAGCATTAAGGTTAGCACGACCGAAAACCTTGATCGATGCTTTGGCGTACGCGCTTGACTTTGAGACTGCAAAACCTCTCGACTGCAAGCCTCTCGAAACCATGCTCGTGTCAGCACTGTTGACAAACAAGAAAATGAGGAGTATATGGAGCAACTGGTTAGTCGAGTCGTAAATCAAATCAAACCAAACAAAAGAGTATTGCGATGCTGAAATTGTGGAGAGAATCCTGAAGCCCCAAGGACTGCCAAACCGCATCATTGCTACATCAAACCAATGGCCTGTATGTGGACGCTATTATGGAAAGAAGGACCTAATGCTTGCTTGCTAGATACTGGATCGACGAAAACCATCGTGCGACCCGATTTGATTTCCAGGAATAAAAAATTACTTTCTAGCAAATGCAGACTTAGGACAGCTACTGGAGAAGCAGCTTCTGTGGCAGGTGAAGTAGATGTCAGCTTTATCATAGGACCAACATCATTCCGACATCGTGTTTTCGGAGCCGACATAGAAGAAGAAATAATATTGGGATTAGACATCATGAACACCTACGGCTTCCAGTTAAACATGAAAGAAGGCACTTTAAAAATATAATGAAGAACTGTTTCTTCATGGGAAAGATTGTGGACGTGTACAAGTAATTACAGCAGAAAATGTTGTTCTGGATGCAAGGAGTGAGACATTTTTGACGGCGTGCATGGAAAGTGATTATCTGGAAGGAAATGTTACAATGTTGGAACCGAAGGCTGATGATGACGAGGTAGACCGAGGAATAGTAGTTGCCAAAATGCTGGTTAAGACTCAGAAGACTGTACCGGTAAGGGTGATGAATCTGAACTATTACCTTGTTTCATTGAAGAAGTCGTGTCTCGACTTCTTCAATGAAGCAGGGTAATAGTTCACATTCACTGGCGAACACGACTCCTCGTATTCGCCAGTGTCGGCCGTCGTTCATCGTGTAGAGGCAAAGAAGAATGGATTCGTAGAGGTTCCTGAGAAATTGTCCAAGATAATCGACTCCGCCTGTCAAGGATTGAGCAAAAATGAACAAAGGCAAGTTAAGGATCTAATCAAACATTATGAAGACGTCTTTGAAACTGAAAGTGTTACGAAAGGAAGAACCAATATTGTGATGCACGAAATAAATACCGGCGATGCAAGTCCAATACGATAAGGACCAAGAAGGTTACCACTGGCAAAACGTGAGGAAGCCAAGCAGATTATACAAGATGTGGAAAGCCAAGGAGTAATTGAACCTTCGAATGGTCCATGGGCTTTACCAGTGGTCCTTGTAAGGAAGAAGGATAGATCTACCAGATTTTGCGTGGACTATCGTCGTCTAAATAGTGTAACCAAGAAGGACAGTTATCCTCTCCCAAGAATAGACGATACACTAGACACCCTGGCAGGAGCGACATGGTTCTCCACTCTCGACTTGAAGAGTGGCTATTGGCAAGTAGGAATGGACCCCAATGACTAAGAGAATACTGCCTTCAGTTTAGGCACAGGACTCTGGCAGTTTACAATCATGGACTATTTAACGCGCTAGCTACTTTTGCGACTTATGGACACTGTACTGAGGGGACTGTCTTGGAATACCTGCCTGGTATATCTTGATGATGTGATAGTGGTAGGAAAGACCTTTGAAGATCACATGGAAAATTTGGGGGTGGTATTCCAGAGGTTGAGAGATGCCAACTTGAGATTAAGCCCAAAGAAGTGTCACCTTTTCCGCAAAGAGGTAAATTACATTGGACATGTGGTTTCCGGAAAAGGAGTTGCTGTGGATCCAGAAATAGTAAGAGCTGTGTGTTTGCGCCTGTGCACAGTGCGAAATTTAGGAAGTTTAGCGGAACTTTATTCAATTTTTGAAATACGTAAAATGCATAAGATTATTTATTATTTTGTTAGGTAAATACCCCGCCTCTATAACCTCATACTCAGTTTGGGGATTTACCCTGCGAAAGAACCGCAAAATGAACCTGAAATTCGCATTACTTATTCAATAATACTTTTTGCCTATAGAAAGCTATTCGATTTGTTAAAGTTAATAGAGTGGTACATAGAAATGGCAAATCAGTAGGCCATGATTTTTTCTTCATGTATTTTATTAGAAAATTGTCAATTATTGGCATTTAATTAATTGCAAAATCTTTCCTTGCTCGTGTGTGATTTGTTCGTGGAAAAAGTGATTTTTAAGAAGTAAGTTAAATTTACATTTTTAACTTTAGTGGAGATTTTAAAAAGTGATACCACCTAATACCAGCTTGAAACGCACAACATTTTAAAGTATTTTCTCCCTCTGTTGAAAACTCAAAAGATCTTCTGCGATATTTTGCGATCTTCTTTTAAATGAAACATTTTCCAGAATGACTTTGCAAGCTTCATATAACTGTATATTCCAAAAGTGGAAGGAAGAACCGACATCAGATGCCATCATTGGTTTTGTTTTGGAAAAAATAGGCTCACCAATGTTAAGATCTGATGCTCTTTGCAGTTTAAAGGCAACTCTTCGCGCACTGGTTTGTAAAATACGAAAAAGGTGGAGGGAATTCAGTCGAAATTTAGCATCATTTCTGAATAAAAATGCTGTCTGGCTTGAAAATAATGTAAAGTTTGCAAATGCTGTAAGGGATGCATTGCCCAGTGGATCGAGGATCAATGCAGGCAGACCTAAAAAAGAATTTAGGTATTGTCATCCTAAAGTGCAAAACAGAAAAGTGCATCATCTTTTGAAGTCCGGTAGTCAAGACGAGTTAGCCAAAGCAACCGTAACAAAGCTATACCAATCTGGAAAACGAAACTCTGCAGCGATTGTCAAGGAACTCGCATCTGATTCTCCAGAAAGGGGAAACAAAATCAAAATGGCTCGCATGTCTTCTTCAAACAGCCCACGAAAATTAACTCCGGACCAGGCTCTGGCGCTACTTATTGATGCAACCTTATCGTCAAATCAATACAACATTGTTCGGGATTAAGCAAAACATCACGGTTGCACTTTGTATCCACCTTATTATGTTGTAAAGGAGGCAAAGAGGTTATGCTATCCAAAGGACATAATAATAACTGAAGTTTCAGCTGAAGTATCAGTTCAGTCGCTTATAAATCATACCATAGTAAGACTTTGTACAGGGCTAGAAGAGACTCTTAGAACTTTGTCAAACGTTAAACACTAAATATTATCGTAAAGTGGGGTTGTGATGGGGCGGAACAAGTTAACTATCGACAAAAGTATATGGACAAACGTAGCTGTGATGATAGTATGTTTAGTGTATCAATGGTACCAATCCAAATGTGCTCCGTAAATGATAATGGTGATAATCAGTCACTAATTTGGAAAAACCCTGCTGCTTTTTCCACACGGTACTGTCGCCCCATTAAGTTCGTTTTTACCAAAGAAACAGTCAGTGTAATTACCTCAGAAGTAAACAAAGTGAAAGAACAAATATCTCAACTTACTCCAACCACTATACTTGTAGATGGCAAGCAATTTCAGGTTACAGCAAATATGATCTTTTGTATGATTGACGGTAAAGTATGAAATGCTGTATCATCCTGTGCCATCATCACAAACATGCTACTTATGTGGGGCTAAACCTAGTGAAATGAACAACATCTGCGATATACCTCAAAAAATATAAACGAATCCTTTTTATCCCTTGGACTATCGCCCCTCCATGCATGGATAAGGTTTTTGGAATGTATTTTACATTTATCGTACAAACTTGATATTAAAGCATGGCAAGCTCGTGGAGCAGAAAATAAAAAAAAAGTTGCAGAGAAGAAAAAATACATTCAACAAAAATTCAAAGAGGAGCTTGGCTTGCTTATAGATATGCCAAAACAGCAGACCGGAAACACAAACGATGGTAATACCGCGAGGAAATTCTTTAGAAATGCCGAAAAGTCTGCCGAAATAACTGGCGTTAACGTTTTCATTGCTGTTAGAGTGCCTAAATTGTGGTCTTAAAATTGATTCAGAAAAGTTCGGCGAATATGCAAGAGAAACTTTGGAATTGTATTTGAAAGAATATTTCTGGTACTCAATGCCCGTAAGTGTGCATAAAGTCCTTTGTCGTGGAACGGGTATTATAGCCTCTTGCATTCCTCCAATCGGACAATTTTCAGAAGAAGCTCAGGAGGCAAGAAACAAAGACTGCAGAAACTATCGCGAACTTTTTACTAGAAAAACGTCAAGAATTGACAAATACGGATTTATTTTATCGACTGCTTATTTCGTCGGATCCGTACATCGCTAGTCTTCGTAAAGCACCCAAAACCAAGCATAGTGAAGTTACGCCAGAAGTTTTAGTGTTGTTAGAAAGATTTGCAGGCCCGTGCAATGAGTCTAGTTCTGAATAGGTGTTCAAAATGTTGTTATAAAATGTATGCTTTTTTAATTGTTCTATAATAAAAAACATAAATAAACTCAAAAACTTTAAATAAAACATATTAATTTTTATTAAAAATTTTAAAAACAAACAAATAGAACTGTTTTACTGTTTTGAATAATTAAGTTCCGGTAAACTCAAGAAATTTCGCACTGTGCTGTGCCCAAAAACAAATATCAGCTAAGAAGGTTCTTGGGATTATGCACCTATTATCGACGCTACGTTCCTGGATTCTCTAACATTGCGAAATCACTTACCCGCCTAACAGAAAATCGAGCATTCATTTGGAATAATTAATGCCAAGCGTCTTTTGAATTGTTAAAAGGAACTCTGATAAATGCACCCTGTTTTAAACTATCCACTGCCATCTGTGGGGTTTGTTCTGGATACAGATGCCAGTAACGTCGGAATTGGTGGTGCGCTCTCTCAAATCCAATTTGGACAAGAAAAGGTCATTGGATACTTCAGCAAGGCCCTATCCAAACCAGAGAGGAACTACTGCGTAACCAGACGAGAACTGCTGGCAGTAGTTAAAACCGTTGAGCACTTTTACAAGTATCTGAATGGGCAGAAGTTCCTGGCTCTTGCAATTTAAGAATCCCGAGGGTCAAGTAACTAGATATATTGAGAGGCTACAGGAGTTTGACTTCGACATTGAACACAGAGCAGGCCTCAAACATCGAAATGCAGATGCTCTTTCCAGAAGCCCAGTCCAGAAGACTGTCGACATTGCAACCGAATCGAAGACAAATCGGCCAACGCTCTTCGAACCACCGTGGTTGATGACCAATGGCAACCTGACAATTTGTGCGAAGATCAAGAAGCTGATCAAGATCTTGCAGTCTTCAGGGATTGGAAGAGAAATGGGCAAAGACCAACCTGGCAAGAAATTTCTCCCCATTCACGAGAATTGAAGTCATACTGGGCACAATGGGATTCCTTAACCATGGAAGGCGATCTCCTGAGACGTGAGGTCGAAAGTCACGATGGAAGCGAGCGGAAGATGCAAATGGTGGTTCCCAAGTAAAGAATATCGGAGGTATTGCGAGAACTCCATAATGGTGCTTCTGGGGGACATTTTGGCGTCCGTAAAACGTTGGAGAAGGTGCGCCAGAGATTTTACTGGGTGAATTACGCACGAGATGTGAAATAATGGTGCCAAAAGTGTGCTAATTGCGCCGGAAGTAATTGTCCTCAGAGGCGTCGACGTGCACCCATGCGCCAATACAATGTGGGAAGCCCATTTGAAAGAATCGTCATGTCGCTGGCTCTTTTCCAGAAAGCGACAAAGGAAATAAATACATAATAGTGGTCATGGACTATTTTACCAAATGGGTTGAAGCATATGCTCTACCAAATTAAGAGGCAGGAACTGTTGCAGACGTGATTGTGAAGGAGGTCGTCAGCCGTTTTCGTGTACCCCTGGAACTTCATTCCGATCAAGGGCGAAATTTCGAGTCCAGTCTATTCGAAAAGATGTGTGGACTTTTGGGCATACGAAAGACGAGAACAACTCCCTTGCATCCACAATCAGATGGGATGGTAGAGCGAATGAACAAGACCATGATGAGACGCTTATCCAAAGTAATCTCCGAACACCAGAGAGATCGGGACAAACATTTACCATTATTCCTAATGGCGTATCGGGCCTCTGTTCAAGAGACAACTGGCCAATTACCAGCAAACGTGCTATTCGGGATGGAACTCCGATTGCCCTGTGATTTAAAGTTTGGGAGCAAGCCTGGTGAAGATCTTGCCAGATAAGATTATATCAGCACCCTCAGACGACGACTAGATAATATCCATGAACAAGTAAGACATAATATCCAAGGTCCGACTGTTTTACATTTAAGGTGACTGCCAAAATAAAAAGCTATTTACAACCGTAGAAGTGCGAAATTAAATTGTTCATATTTATTTATTCCATATTTTGCCAATAACTTTTTTCACTTTTTATTATTTCATCTAAAGACTAAATTTCGGCCTGTCAAGTACTTCGTACATGAAACAATTTTGTAAACTCAAAAGGAAAAAAAGAGACGAGCCTATGTGTTTCGATAGAACTGACGCAAACTAATGTATTTTGATGAGCGTCTTAAAATCAATTGCAACTAGTCACTAGATATATAAAGTACCACAATATACTGACAATATTATTTCATTAGGCTAAATTTCGGTCTGTCAAGTACTTCCGGCTATTTTCATGCTGACAGACCAGGTCACTTGTATAGGACGTCATAAACTTTAATTTGATACCTAATATGTACTGCTTTTTATAAAAGTAATGATTTATTATCAAAAATACCCCTTGCCGCCAGTCTGACGGGCGCGTCCGGTCGCGCGAGTGGTGACAGATTTTAACGGACTTGTAGCGAAGAGCGTCAACTACAACGATAGACCAAGCGTTTTGTAAACGGTCACTACAAAGACTTATTCGCGGTATACATTTTATACTGCTTTTTTGATGGTAATGGTTAGCGTCGCGGGCTCTTAGACTATAATAATAAAGTGTTTTTGGTTGACAGTATTATATGCCGACGACATTTCGAACATCAGTTCGTGTCTATTTAACTAAATGTCAAATTTAATTTGCTAGTATACCGTTTTTAAATTTGATATAATTATTTTTTAAATACTTATATTCCTATAAAGCAGGCGCGGCTCGTGATGACGTATTTTGGTTTGCAGTACAATGATACGAGTACCTCGTGTGTTTTCGGTGTTTACTAAGCAAACGTTACAGTTAGTACACGAGAATACACGAAGCACTCGAATCATTGTACTGCAAACCAAAATACGTCATCACGAGCCGCGCCTGCTATAAAGGATTGTGTTAGTATTAATGTATTTAGGAAACTGAGGTTATGCTAACACTAAATACATTTATAAATGTAGATTAGCTAAAATATTTGCTACTTTTGATATCCGTAAGTACGGTAGTTCCACTTTCGAAATTATCTAATTTTAACTGCTTGAAAGAATTTACCACGCATTGTTTTTCGCAAATACTTAAATGTCCAAAACGACCACGTTTAAGATTAATATGGCCGCAGCATAAGTTTAATGCATGTTATTCGGGCCTGCCAAATTCGAATTTGATTGGTTCTCCAAATCAAATTTTAGTGATGTCACTACTCCGAATTAAAAAAACAGAGTATAGGTATTTATTATTTGGAAAAGTATTGCTTTAAAAGTTTGATTTTCATTTTCATCTTATTAAGATGCTCAGTCATCGCAAAAATAGTATGCATATTTCGAGTTAAACGCGCACTTGCCGCTTTTTCATGATTTTCATGCTCAAGCGGCAAGAATGCACTTTCAGCGCTCAACATACAATATATTATTCTACATTTTAAAAATTTAACATTTTACAATGTCTTTTTTTGCGTTGTTTACATTTTATTATAAACATATGTGTCACAGTGTTTCCTTCTTTATAATTTTTAATATGTATTATAGCAAACGCTAATTAAGTTGGCGGGAGGAGGGCGTGCGCAGAAGCAGTTTTTAAAAACGTCCACCCCACTATTCAAGTAATTGTGAGAATACATTTTTCATTGATGTTTGACAGAACATAATGTTTTTGCTAGGAGATCATAAAGTGATACACGCTCAAACGCGAGAAGTAGTTTTTAATATTTACAATTATATTTATAAACATAAAAGTTCAAAAAGGAGTACGATTTACGAACTCTACAGCGGCTGCATTTACACCATTTTATTTATTTACACCCTTTGGTTAAAAATTTTACCCTAAAACACTCAGTGGGCAGCAACTGCGAAAATGAAAACACTTATTTTTTTAACTCTGGAAAAATTTGTTCAAGTAGGTTAATATTTTATAACAATAATAATAGTACTTTTTGATGATATTTTAAGTACATGTAAATTATAATAATTTTATTGTTTAAAGGCAGTTAGCAAAGATGTGAAGGAAACAAAAAAGATCCAAATATCACCATCACCTATAAATCTCTCTACCACAAAATTAGAATAAAATATTGCTGTTTACGTGGCTGGTTTTATCAAAAAAGAATAAATAAAATGATCAAGCAGGGTCATGTCTGCATAGATAACATATACACGAGAAATACAGATGACAGTCGTTTAAAATTTTCGACAATGAAAGAGTACAGTGCAACAAAATGATTGAACTATATTAATGCTAATTTATTCATCTCGTTAATACAAATATATAGTCAGACAAAATCTTTATTGCCAGAAATAATATATAAACAAGGATTTTACGTTGTTTGATTGAACATGCATATGTAATATTTTTCAAGAAATATATTTCAAGGAAGTTGAAAAAACATTGCAAATATTTGTAATTAGGTTGACTTGTAATTCTTTCACTATAGCTTTAAATACAACTTAAATTATAGTGATTGTGCAGTTTAAGTTGTATTTCAAGTTAAGGTGGTAAAAGTCTAATACATCATTTAAAAATTTAAATAAATCCTCTATATATGCTTTTTAAATATAGATATCCCCCAACTGCTCAGATGGCTCTAATCTATTCTCGAAATTTAACATTATATGTCCTTTCTATTAAGGTTATCTATGGCACTAGCAATAGAACAAAACCTTTGACCGCTGCTTTACCGCGGCTTTAGCCGAAGAATTGCTAAATCTGAGCAAGAAAGCTGAGGTAAATTATGAGACTATACAAACTATACTCAAAGAAGTAGGAGATAGGTATTTGAAAGCAATCACCAAAACAAATCGAATCAAATTATTAAAATTTGAAATAGCTTAAGTATTCGTTCCAAAATCCTACTTTTGAATTCCAAGAAAAACCATAATGTTGAAATTGTTAATATTTACATTGTACTATAATACAGAGATAAAATAAAATTACCACGTATTTAAGATTAGTGAGTATATATTTGTCTGTACATTTAAATGAGTGCCTATACATAATCAAAGTAAATTATTTTCAATATATGCATTTCGTGCAGCTTGTCCTACTAGTAACACATTACTAATAGCAGCAGCATCTGCAAAGAAGTAAAGCATTAGTTACATTCATTGTTACTGCATACAGTAATGTTTTTTCTTTCTTTATCTACAATGGACTTACCATTATTAACATAATTTTCTCTGTATTTAATTTCTTGACCTTGTATTGGTATTCCAGCATTTATTGCAATATTATGAAGTACACATGTATGAATAATTTTTGCTGTTTGCTGCTTTAGTTGGATGGTATAACAAAACCCTATGTCTAGAAAGACACCTAAATCTGCCCTATAGCACACCATTTGTTCTCTCTAAAACGTTTCTGGTTTTGTTTAAGTGTTTATTGAAATTTACTTCGATTGTGCCTTCTTGTATATTAGCAAATGGTGTGAAAAGCCACGGCTCAAGAGGATAACCACTATCCCCTGTTTGGAATTGAAAATAAATACACAGTTCAGTATATGTGCATATATGTAATTATTTACCTATTAAATGTGTTAAGGTATCCCCATGTTCGTATTGCTCTCTTAAGTAATTTCTAATATTACTTGTTTGCCATACAGCAGCATCATGCACTGATCCTGGATTTCATGCACTACATCCAATTATCTTGCAATTGGAATCTGTAATCTAAATGTGAAATATATTTAGAATTAGCCCTTAATGTGATATTTTACCCTTTACTATATCAATATATGTTTATACATATAATGTTTACTTACAAACATTACATTTATAGAATATCTTCTTTTTATGTTGATATATACATACAGTTTGTGATACACATCTGGGGGAGCAAGTATCTCAACATGAGTTCCGTCAATTACACCCACAATTCCTCGAGCACCCCATTTTTCATAGAAACTACAATGGAGATATATTTCATAAAACATTATATATGGTCAACAAATTTTTTAACCTCTTTTTATTTTATTTTTCATATCGGCTGTTGTTGGAAACTGCACATAATTAGGAAACAAATGTTCAGCTATCACAGAACAAATTTCATTTAATATTCGACATACTGATGTTTGGCTTAGTGCCATCCAAGAATTACAACCTACTGGATTTTGAAAGGATCCTGTGGCTATAAAATATACTGTTAAAACCTACAATTCAAGACAGATATATACAACAAAATTTCTAAAATTATAAATATGTACAATATGTACATTAATAATTACCTTCAGACGCAGTGGAATATGGCCACGCAAGTCTATAACTGTTCCCAATGTGTTAATTAAATTGGTACCAGATCTTTTGTCTAAACGAAATAACTGCTGCTGGAAGTGTATTTCAGATAATTCAAAAAGATTTATTGTACGATTCATTACGATACATCCTTAGAGTTTATAGGAAATCGTAAGCTAGGCTCTACTTCAGAATTGCATTTTCTACTTTCCCGACTTAGAGGTTTACAGATTTTGTTACGATGGTTATAAAAATATTCTTAAAAACCTGTTTATACATTAGAATCTCATTATTTATGTGTTTTATGTTTTTTTAATCTGTTTAATTATGGTTTTCTTCGAAGAGGTTAGAATTATCTGATATTGCCGCCTATGGTATTGTAAAATACTTGTCTTTCTGAGTGTACTTTCTGACTGTACTTTCTGACTGTACTTTCTGACTGAAGTATCCAATGACCTTTTCTTGTCCATCTTGAATTTGAGATAGCACACCACCAATCCTGACGTTACTTGCATCTGTATATAGAACAAACCCCCCCAGATAGCAGTGGATAGTTTAAAACAGGGTGCACTTATCAGAGTTCCTTTTAACAACTCAAAAGACGCTTGGCATTCATTATTCCGAATGATTTTTCGATTTTCTGTTAGGCGGGTAAGTGGTTTCACAATGCTAGAGAATCCAGGAACGTAGCGTCGATAATGCGTGCGCAATCCCAAAAAGCTTCTTAGCTGATGTCTGTCTTTGGCTAATGGTCATTTTTCAACAGCTCTTATTTTTTTTTTATCCACAGCAACTCTTTTTCCGGAAACGACATGTTCAAGGTAATTTACCTCTTGGCGAAAAAGGTGACACTTCTTTGGACTTAATCTCTGGTTGGCATCTCTCAACCTCTGGAATACCACCCCCAAATTTTCCATGTGATCTTCAAAGGTCTTTCCTACCACCAGCACATCATCAGGATATACCAGGCAGGTATTCCAAGACAGTCCCCTCAGTACAGTGTCCATGAGTCGCTCAAAAGTAGCTCGGGCGTTACATAGTCCAAATGGCATGACTGTAAACTGCCAGAGTCCTGTGCCTAAACTGAAGGCAGTCTTCTCTTTGTCATTGGGGTCTATTCCCACTTGTCAATGGCCGCTCTTCAAGTCGAGAGTGGAGAACCATTTCGCTCCTGCCAGGGTGTGTAGGGTATCGTCTATTCTTGGGAGAGGATAACTGTCCTTCTTGGTTACACTATTCAGACGACGATAGTCCACGCAAAATCTGGTAGATCTATCCTTCTTCCTTACAAGGACCACTAGTGAAGCCCATGGACTATTCGAAGGTTCAATTACTCCTTGGCCTTGTATATCTTGTATAATCTGCATGGCTTCCTCACGTTTTGCCAGTGGTAACCTTCTTGGTCCTTGTCGTATTGGACTTGCATCGCCGGTATTTATTTTGTGCATCACAATAATGGTTCTTCCTTTCGTACCACTTTCAGTTTCAAAGACGTCTTCATAATGTTTGATTAAATCCTTAACTTGGCTTTGTTCTTTCTTGCTGAATACTTGACAGGCGGAGTCGATTATCTTGCACAATTTCTCAGGAACCTCCATGAATTCATTCTTCTTCGCCTCTACACGATGAACGACGGCCGACACAGGCGAACACCACCCCAGAATAGTAGCTTCAATGAAACAGGGTAATAGTTCACATTCATCACCCTTACCGGTACAGTCTCCTGAGTCTTAACCAGCATTTTGGCAGCTACTATTCCTCGGCCTACCTCGTCATCGGCCTTTGATTCCAACATTGTAACATTTCCTTCCAGATAATCACCTTCCATGCACGCCGTCAAAAATGTCTCACTCCTTGCATCCAGAACAACATCTGCTGTAATTACTTGTACATGTCTACAATCTTTCCCATGAAGAAACAATTCATTATTTATTTTTAGAGTGCCTTCTTTCATGTTTAACTGGAAACCGTAGGTGTTCATGATGTCTAATCCCAAGATTATTTCTTCTATACCGGCTATGAGGACACGATGTCGGATTGATGTTGGTCCTATGATAAGATTGACATCTACTTCACCTGCCACAGAAGCTGCTTCTCCAGTAGCTGTCCTAAGTCTCCATTTGCTAGAAAGTAATTTTTTATTCCTGGAAATCAAATCGGGTCGCACGATGGTTTTCGTCGATCCAGTATCTAGCAAGCATGTATAGGTCCTTCTTTCAATAATAGCGTCCACATAGGCTATTGGTTTGATGTTGCAAGCATGCGGTTTGGGCAGTCCTTGGGGCTTCCGGATTCTCAGTCGATGCTTTCTTGGCCACCTTACCACATTTTCTTCGAATGTGACCAATCTCTCCACAATTCCATCATCGGAATACTCTTTTATTTGGTTTGATTTGGGACTCGACTAACCACCTGCTCCATGAACTCTTCATTTTCTTGTTTGTCAACGGTACAGACACGAGCATGGTTTCGAGAAGCTTGCTTTGCGGTCTCAAACTCAAGCGCGTGCGCTAAAGCATCGATCAATGTTTTCGGCCGTGCCAACCATAATGCTTGCTGCGTATCAATATCCTGGAGAACATCTATGAACCTCTGAACAGCTAGGTGTTCCAATTATCTGGCGCCATCGGATATGCAAGTCGTACCAGACGGGCAATATCTGCCTTAAATTTTTAAAGATTCTCGCTTTTCTTCTGTGATCTATTCTTTAGTTGTATATGGTATACTTGCTCCAAATGCGCATGGCCATATCTCATTTTCAACCGTTTATTAAGTTGGGAATAATCTTTACGTTCGTCGGGAGGCAATGTCTGCAAGATAGCACTAGCATCACCCTTCAATGCTATGATTAAAGTAGTCGCCTTCTCGACAGAAGGCCATGCGTTTGCTTCTGCGGCCGTTTCGAATTACGTCAGGTAAGTTGCCCATGACGTCTTTCCATCAAAGGTTGGTTTCTTGATTCTGGTCTTCGAGATAACCACAGGCTCTTCTTTTATTTTGATGGGCCGCGGCAAAACTCCTTCGTTGACCTGCTTGGATTCAGAATGACTCATGGTAACAGGTAATTTCATCTGAGTCATTATTGCCTCTAAATGTCTAGAATGTTCTCCAATTTTCTCCTCTACAGCTGTGAAAACCTCTTCCTTTAACGCTTCTGAGTTTTCTCCAAAGCTCTCGAATTTTAAGAATTCTTCTTTTCCATTATTTCCATTGTTCCAGACTCTTCTCGAAAGTTCTAGAATTTTCCAGTAATTTCTTTTCTAGATTTTTATCGAGAATTCTAGAAGTTTCCAGGCTTCTTTGATCCATCTGAGTTTGTGAGTCTATTATTCGTTGTTCCATATTTTTTACACTGTCTAGATTGTTTTGTTGCATTTGTTCTATTTTAATTAGCAACGAATCCACGCCAGCATCCGCACTTGGGACTTGGAAGAAATAATCCTCAGGATCTTCGTCTTCTTGGATCAACACATCTCGAAGTCGTTGCTGGAGGATTGTCTTTTTACCGGTTGTATCCCCATCCCTCTCCTCTAATTCTCGTTTTAAGTCAGTCACTTTTAATTCAGTGGGTTTTAGTCTATTCGTCATCACGTCTTTTCGCACTGTATATTTATTTAAACGAATATTTAATTAACTTTTAATTGTTCACTTAGTCCGTTATTTACTAATTAACTTCACACCGGGCACCATTGTAAAATACTTGTCTTTCTGACTGTAAAATGTTTGTCTGTCTGCGAGGTTCTTAAATAAAACTAACGGTAACTTAGATACACACTATATTAATAATAAAAACGTATAACAATTTAAAAACTTATTACTAACAATAAGCACATTTATGTATTTATATTTATGTAAGTTCACTCGGCGATGATTCGGTATAATATGAATAAATCCCTTCCTCGACGGCTTATATATCGGCCGTTGAACATCTCTCGAGTTTTCTATATCTATCACAAAGGTGCTACAGGTGTGATACGTGACGTATCGTTGGATGAGTTATCACAGTATGTTGCAATTTGATGTAAAACCAAAAACAAATCTCCCCACTACTTCGAATCCTGCTCGAACTTACCCCTCCTCGCGCCAATTTAATTGACACATTAAAAATATAATTTAATGAATTCTAATTATTTCTGTTGATAATTTCCTATTTGCTGTTCTTCTCCATTATGCGAAACTCATATGCTGCCTGTTAGATACTGCCTGTAGGCCCAGTCAGTGCGAAAACACTCTTCACATTGGCCATTTATCGCTAGAATATTTAATATTTCCATTGTTAGTTACATAGAATGAATTGTCTTAAATGTGCTACTGCAATTGATAATATTAAGGATAAGTACAAGGTCCGACAGAGAAACTTGACTGATTTCAAATTGAAATAATGACAAGAATAGTTTGTATACAATATTTTATTTCAAAATTATGGTATCAAGTAATTTTACTTACATCAAATACTTTTTGAAAATTGTGTTTTTTATTAGGTCTGCGCTGTAACGCACGACGCCAAGCATTGCTAACATTAAGCACATATGTCCACCAACTCAAAGGATTTCAGTCGCCATGAAGCGTTGGTCGGCACAACATCGTGCATTCGTTGCTGGAGGCCCTTTTTAAGAACAAATGTGCAGTGATTGTTACTTAGCGCGTGTTTCGCCGGCATTTTAACATTTATCGGTAGGATGGCGTAATACCGCAATGCTATGGACAAACTTTCGGGAAACAGTTAGTTCGATAAAGAGAAAAACACCAAGGAGACAGGCTTAGTGTTGAACTCCGGAAAATGTTGAATGAGTGTTTCAAGTTGTTATTATTATTCAAAGTTCGCGGCGATTAACAGCACAATACGTTATTACCTGACCGCTTTGTACATAAAATTTTGCACATAGACCCCAACTTTTATCCCTACAAAATAGTTATTATGTAAGTACTAGTGAGCAAGACAACTCGCAGAGTCTGCTGTAATGAACTGTTGAATATTGTGAATGACCAGGTTCTAAATCTTATAACAGTGAAAGGCAAATTTCTATATTTATTTATTCTATGCGTGAACGATCGCTATACAGTGAGAAGGGTGTATGGTGTGGCGTAACTTTTTTTTGGAAGTATTTGACTTTTATTTGAAAACGAAGAAGAGAAAGCAGTGACTGAATATTCGCAACGTTACGTTAACATGCTCGAAACATCTTTCGCGGCAAAGGGGCTTTGCAGATGCCATGTGGTTCCAGCAGGTTTGGAGCCATTTCTAACATCTTAAGGTATACAATGAATAAACTAAAAGAAATGTTGACATATTGGGATTGAAGAAGTGAAAATATCCGGAAATTTTACAGCGAGTAATGCGAACTCTCACATTACAGCTTCATGAATGTGGTGTGATGAATATACAAGTGTCCCGTATCGTTAACATTTATGGTGTAAAATTTTTTCTGCTTCAATTTTTATCATGAATTTCATTTTCACTAGATATATTACTGCCATTTTGACATAAATATATATATATATATATATATATATATATATATATATATTATACAAGCTGTCCCGTATCGTTATGTTCAAATTTTAGGAGTGTAAAGTAGACTTCATTTCAAGTAACAAAACCGCAAAACTTGTATATCCATTTTTATTTGTTGCAAAGTTACAGATCTGTGAATGTGATTGTCAGATCATGAAAGAAAATGTAATCCTAAAGTCAATACAAACTGATTTTATTTAAAAAAAGTTATACGATTCAATAACAGGCCTGTGATTGTTAACGTCGCATAATAAAATGTTATCATAAAATAAATAACACGTGTCGCAGTACATACAGTAATTTCTTGGAGATCTACAAAAAAGAGTACTGGAAATTGATTTATGATAAAGAAAGTTACTTATTTCGTAAGTGCAGAACCATGAATATCATACAATAAACAAATGTTCAGATGACTGTTAACGTTGCATTTTTTAATAAAGGATTACATTACGTTTCAGTTCATACAACGGCTTATTAGTGAGTGGACACGTTTTCTTTATTCCAAATACCTTACCAATTTTCTTCTCAAGAGTAGGCGGACAAGCATTTTGTGTATGGCTACTGTAACGGCAGTGCACGTCAAGTAGTTATTGAATACCGACATCGGTTTCCCGATAGGCGCATTCCTCATTAGAGAACGTTTCTGGAAGTACACAGACAATTTCGGGAATGCGAACTGCGTAATTATCTTTTCGACCGAGGAGTAAATTTGCCAGCAGACTTAGAGGAAGAAGCAGTAGGTATTGTTACAAGGGATCCAACTCTCAGTGTACGTCGAATCGCTAGACAACTAGGAGTGCCACGAACGACAGTTTGGCGAATTTGAAAACGTGAGGGCTCATATCCATATCCCTATCGCAGGGGACACGGTTTGCTTGAGGCAGACCACTATGCTCGTCTAGTTTATTCTACCTGGATATTAAGACAGTCACGGCTTCCTTTTTAATTTCTGCAGAACAGTCCTCTGGACAGATGAATCTACGTTCACGAGAAGTGGTGTTATAAATCTGAGAAACCTGCACAGGTGGTTATCAGAAAATCCTAAAGCTATACGCCCATCTAAATTTCAACATGAATGTTCTATTAACGTTTGGGCGGCCCTAATCGATGACTTGTTGATTGGTCCTGTCGTTCTTCCTGGGAGGTTAAATGCGGACAATTTCCTTCAATTTCTTATTGGCGAACTGCCAGGTCTTTTAGAGGATGTCCCACTGACTGTTAGACGAGACATGTGGTTTCATATGGGTGGGGCACAACACATTTCGGAATTGCTGTCCGCAATTGGGTTAACGTCGATTATCCAAGATGGATTGGTCGAGGTGGTCCTGTTGCATGGCCACCCATATCACCCGATCTTAATCCTCTTGACTTTTATTTATGGAGGTACATGAAAAATTTAGTCTACGCGCAAGTTTCGAACACAAGAGAAGAGTTGTTGGATCGTATTCACCTGGCTGCCGAGCAAATCCGACAAAACAAGTATGAAATTCGGATAAGTACTTCTTCTGGTGACTTACGGGTACAGGCCTGCATTCAACAAGGAAGTGGACACTTCGAAAATATTATTAATTGAACTTTTTTAAATAAAATCAGTTTTTATTGACTTTAGGAATACATTTTTTTCATGATCTGACAATCACATTCATAGATCTGTAACTTTGAAACAAATAAAATAAAAAATGGATATACAAGTTTTGCGTTTCTGTTACTTGAAATGAAGTCTACTTTACACTCCTAAAATTTGAACATAACGATACGGGACACTTGTATATTAAATATTATTATTATATTAACTATTCAGTCTGGTCATTATTTCAATTTAAAATCAGTCGGGTTTCCTCTGTCGGACCCTGTATATTAAAGATGAGAGACCGGTCCATGTTTCTTGCTCTGAATTCACTTTTGCTGAAAGAAAATGTTATGATCTAATGCTAACATTGCATGAAATACATCTGTTCAGAACACAAGTAAGACATTTGTCAAATACCACTAACTAAGGAATAAGAATTCTTTTAGTTTTATCATTTGTGAATCTCCTAAAAATGGTCTATTAAACAGGAACAAGCAGTTTATAATATTATAACTGCTAGTAACATACGCTCAAAATTTAATATTTTAGAGGAATATAAAGAAGAGAAGAAAACTTTAATGCTTCCTCGCAAAATCGATCTAGACTGATTAAAGTTAACTTTTCTTCACCTGAAGTTGTCCAAACCGTTTTGCGCAAGTTCAGACAGAAATATCAAATCTAATGGAAAGTTTTCGAATTTATTTCTGTCCTCTGATGGAATATCTCGGCAGGAAGGATATTGCAATCCTGTGAAAGCGAATTTACAAAAAGAAAAACTAGATGAAAGAGGAAACAATTTTCGTGTTTAGTACATTCCATTTATAGTAGGTATGGAAAAATAACATGGTTCAACGGGTCACCATCGCTAATCACGTTCATACCGTATTCTGGTATGTTACTGCAAGTCTGTTACTATATTAACCAAAATGTAAGAACTTTAAATACTAAATTGTATCATGTCTGTGATCTAAAACATAGTATTACATCTTCTATAAACGACATTGAATTATTTCCGCCTAGTTTTAATGTTATAACTCTTGTGATAGATATTTTGGTAATGTTAGAAGAACTTGAGGTGGTAGTGTAATTTTGGCATTATCCAACTATATTAAATATATTATTGTTTAATTGGCCAATTTTGATTAGGCGATATTATTTGTAAATGCGTCACTCCATTTAACTGTACTTTATGTATACCACCTAATGTTTCTGCAGATTATGTAGAATTATTCTGCAATGCATTGGATTTATTTTTAATGGATGATAATGGGGTAGTTATTGGCGATCTTAATATGCCTAATTTAATTTTTAATCATCTTTTCTGTTGTCAAGAAGAAACTGTTTATTAATGATTTTTTCTTAGAGACGATTTTTCGATTTTACACTGTCGAAAGTTTTTCCACATCGTGAGAGTTTATTTTATTCTTTACGAACCAGGAAGTCATCAAGTACTCGAAGTACACAGTTCTGCAAAATTTATATTTTTTTCATGTGACAGTTTCCAGCAATCATTTTAAAACCTAGTTTTGTGAAAGATTTTCAAATACTTAAATTGAGAGTGCCAGGGAACTGCATGCCTTTGGATGATCACTTCCTTCGGCGGCTCCCTTTTTCCCTCCTTTCCACTTGAAAAATTAGCAGTAAATTTTGTTCAGGCTGGTTATCGCTATTTTCACTTTTGGTGTGGTTGGGAATATTGCTGGCAAATATAGTGAAGCGAAATGATAAAGCTCTGATTTTTACGGCAATTCTGCTATCAGTCCTGATTGTGAAATGGTCGCCCTATCGAAACGTTCGCTGCTGAAAGAATGGCCGAATAAATTTTAAAATTTCAATCGAAATGTCGGTTTGTCCCATCTATACAGTAGGTCTTTTTGCAATACCTTACTTAAACAACGCCTGAAAATAGAGCTCTGGTATATGAGGGGAGTTTTTTATGTTATCTACCTAGCTATGAAAGAAACGAGTTAGAAAACAAACAAAAAATTCAACGTAAGAACCATTAACACTAACACACTTAAATGTGTAGAAGTAACAAATGTTCGAACCAAACTTGAAGATGGCTTTATAAAATGTCACAGAAACTTGACGAAAGAAAATTGTCGCGGTAGCATATTGTTTTCATAGTAGATAACATAAAAACTCCCCTCGTATTTCCGTAAGTTAGATATTGGGTTTTTTTCAAATAAGTCTCTGAAATCAGTAGTTAAAATCGTACTTGTAATCTTGTTTATTTCGGCAGTAATTATTTTAATTCTTCTAAACTTGTTTAGTTTATATACTTTATTTTTAAGTGTCCCTTTAAAATAGTCTAATAACGAAATAAACTGTGTGATTATAGCCAGGTACAGACTTACGTTCATTGCATTCGTGAAGAAAATAAGTTCGATAATTTGATGGCTGAAAACGACCTACTACACGGTTTTTTGTCCCAATAGAAGCTAGTTTCACGGTACGTGCGCGATTGGGTTAATAACTTATTTTTATAAAGATTTTGTTAAGTTGATTCTGTAAATGACGCTCAAGTTCTTTATATTAGCTAATTTCTGAACGAATAATTCATATTTCGAATGATATAATGTAATAGTAAATATCCAGTATACAAAAAAGTGAATTAATTAAATAATTATTTTTATATCTAATCTATGTGTAAATGAGATCAAGTCAATTAATTATTACTTGAAACTATGTTAATTTTACAACAGGCATCGTTAATAAAAAAAAGTTTCGTCCTGGTTTCACAGTGTACCCGTTGTGCCTTGAATAATTTCACTATTAATTTTTTAGTATGCGAAGCTGGGAGATATAAATTCGTTCTTTTATTTGAAATTTAGGGTGACTTGTTTTCTCTTTATTATAATTTACATCAATTCTTACATTGACAATAAAATGTTTCTATCTCTAAAACGTAGAAAACTACACCAACCACACGGCGAAACCTAGAAGCAAACCCTGCTGTTAATGTATGAACTTTTGCGAATTGTAAATAAAAGGAATTACTATCTTGAAATTCAGTTAAACGTTTCGTTCTCCATGTTTCCAGTTTTTTCAGGCTCTGAAAATCATTAAGAAACATAGGCAAAGACACCTCGAATACTACGACAGACACGAATCTGAATGGAAATTCTCACGTACGTCAATGTAAGAATTATTGTAAATTATAATAAAATGAAATAAAACATTAAATTTCTAATTGGTTACTGAAAACTCAACGAGATTAGTAAAGTTTAACTTTGAGGAGGACATCATCTAATATACAAATTTATACTCAATATGTTTATGCCTTTATTTTAATCTATTTTGGTTTCGTATGTGTTAAAATATTTGCTTATGTTTCTTTGGCGGACTTAACTACAGAGTTGGGCAATGTTATTAAAAATATATATTTAGTAATGTACAGAGTAAATCCTGTAATTCTATGTCGACTATACTTCGTATACTATTAAGTGTAGAGGATTAATGTAACTAGGTTATATACTACAAAAGAATTTATGACAAATCTAGGTCACAAACACTTAAGTTTTTCAATCAATTAAAAGTTGATATTTAATTTATGAAATGCCCTACCTAAGAGAAAGACAGTAATCTAAGCAACGTTGGTAGTTTTAAATCTGGGATCGGAATCAATAGAAAGGCATTAATAAAACCGAAGTCGGCATTGCTATATTAATTCTTGAAATATACACGTTTTGAATTTGAGATATTGGAGTAAATATCTATGGAACACCAAATTTGATGGAAATGGTAACTATATCGATCTCCACTGTACGCATATTAAACAATAAATCAGTAGTTACGTATTATTCTTCAGAGTTTAGACACTATATATACTAAAAGAACATTGGGTTCTTCAGGCCATGTATCTTTCAAACTTCCATCATAAGACCTTTTATAATATTTCTTCGTCGATCAATTTCGCTCTTTGTGTGTATCAGAACTTCATTCATAAGGTCACATGTAAAAGACAAATTCAAACATTTGTATAATTAGTAGGAACTGGACACGAGAAGCCGAGATTACGGTAGACCACATAAATAGTCTATAACATCGCTAAGTAAAACACGCAGTTATTGAATAGTACTATTCATTCGGTTCAATATTACACATAAATTACTTTCTTCATGGGCATAAATAGAAGCGGGAGTAGTTTTTATAATTTGTTTTATTTATTAGTTTATATTTCGTAAGATAAATAAAGTACGATGAGTTTCTTTTTTTTCATTGTTTTAACTGTTAATTACATAATTACATACTTTGTAATTTTCGTAATAGATCCTATTTAATATCGTTTCATCGAATCTACTTCTCCCAATTATTTTGACATTAAAGTCCAGTGAATTTCGTTAAGTTTCAATAACTTACGCATACATTTTTAGTTTTCATTTATTTAGATCTAGAACATTGTTTAAGTTACTTTTTCAAATATGACATGGCACAACGTCGAGAGTGGCAACGTGAAACAATGGTGCGTTGGATTTATGATCAAACTGATTACATGTTCATTGCCACTGATTCCGAAATTTATTGCAAAGTCTGTAAAATATCGTTAAAAATTCCAAGAAATCGCACATAAAACGTCGCATCGCAAACACATACACAGTAGCTAAAACCATTTACGAGAATATCCACCACATGCTTCATTCGGACGACAGGTACAAAGAAAAAATACTTTTATTTGTCAGTGACAGTGGCAGACTATTAAAGGAAACATATCCTAATATGCTGCATATTACTTGTGTAGCACATGCTTTCCACAGAATCTATGAATATATCATAGATTTCCGTTCCGGAAGTTGATAGACTTGTATCCGGTTTTAAAAAAGTTTTCAGAAAAGCACCAGAGTAGCTCTTTACAGGGAAAAGCTTCCATCTTTTTCACTGCCTCCCTCTCCAGTAATAACTAGATGGGGAACATGGTTGGAAGTTACTAGTTTTATGCAGAGAATTTCGATAGTTTACAAAATTTCGTTACATGTTTAAATGACGAAGTATTTCTTAGTGCAAAGAACACTTTGAAAATTTGCCAAAACTAGTCACTTATTTTGAAAATCAAAATCTCAAATTAAATGATGGATTAATCACATTAGATGTAGCTATTAATAATTTGAAAAATATTCCAAGTGACTTCACATGTGACTTTCGACAAAAGTTCGACGCAGTTTTTAATAGAAATCCAGATTTAATAACATTCCGGGAATTGTGTATGGGGCAATGCCTCAAAATCTAACTGCTAAATACGCTGAAATAGAAGAATATTTCCATTATGCACCTATAACCAGTGGCGATGTAGGAAGGACGTTTTATATCTAAGAGGATGTAGTTCATTCAAAGAGAACACATTTTACAGGAGAGAAGCTTGGGGAAAGTATTGCTAGTTAATATTAATACTCCGTTACTCAACTTGAAACTACAAAATAAACAAATAAAAATGTATTTCGTATTTTATAGATCACCACCCGTTTGTTTTCCAATTATATAACTAAAATTAAAAACTTTAAAAATCCAAATTTTCAATAGTACGCCCATGGGCGAGGAGTCATCCGCCTCTCGTGTCCGGTCCCTAATAATTAATATTAATTCTTTTGGAAATTTTATTATTCAAAACAGTATTAGACGTTTTCTAAATATCACCCCTCCACCATGTAGCTGAGGCGTTTAAATTTTAACAATCAATTTCTTGTCGGCTGATGGAATTCGTTTGCCTTTTTATTTTTTGTATGATTTTTTCCTCTATTGGCTCATTAGTAGATTATGTAATCGAATTGCGTAAATAGAAGCAATTCGACGTACATTGTTTGGTTGTGTGTATTGTGAATGGCTTACATATAGTGAAATAACCGACAAAGGTGATGTAATAAATTCATCTTTATCAGTTATCTCACTGCGGAAAAATCAGAATCTTCAAGGCTATCATCAGAGCCAGAAACTTTTTTCCATTCAATATTTTCCTGTTCTACAACTTCTTGATAATTACGATTATCACTTAGTTCATCAAAGATATCCAATAGCACGTCGCGAGCTATGTCATCCGTAAATTAGATATTTTGCATTTTATAACACCATAAAGCGTTCTAATGCGCTTTTTTCGACTACATTTTTACCTTTCTTCATTTTGTATTTGGTATACAGTTCCTTGCCTTAACAGATTTTGTACAGTTGCGGCCTCTACAAACTCAGATACCGACTTTTGACACATTCTGTCAAATTAAAAAAATCGTAATTTGTAAATTTTTATCCGGTATGGTTAGTGCAGTTTACTGTAAGTCAAAAGCGTACACAATTTTTAAAATGCCTCAATTAAACGAACTGCGAAAGTCGATAATTAGAACTAGGCTAGAGGACGGCATAAGCATTAGGCACATCGCAAATGAAATAAACCTTGAGAAAAACACGCTAAAAGTCAATGATATATTGCCCATGCCAATACTTTTTAAATAATTAATACCTTTTGCCACCTACTTGTTTTGCTTTTACAGATTTAATATTCTCATGTATTTTTAAAACGCATATATTGTTTCAAAAACGCTATTTGTATTTTTCCATTTTTCAAATTTTTTATTTTATACGTCACTGGCTTTCTTTCAGTTAGGTGACATTTTATAAACTTCAATATTAAGACCATATTACAAAGCCAACATTTATTATTTGTCACACTGTCTGAGTTTGTAAGGGGCGCAACTGTCAAAATCTTACATGTGATGAGCAATATTCAGCCTGTCCTTGAAATAAAAAGACAACGTATGAAAAATGGAAAGATGTAATTATGTATATAGAGTATGAATCCAAAATATCGTGAGTCAATTACGACGCGAACCCCAAAATTAAAAACCCCCTGAAAATTATATCATGTTCTGCCTATAAATTCAGAATGTGTATAAAATAAATATGTACCTCTATTGAAATTACACATACACCGTATGTTTACATACGTAACAACTGTCGATGTTCCATATGCTAAGTGAATTATTAAAAATTAAGATGTGTTACATTAATTTTCAAATCCATTTTAAAATCATACTAAAAATAATTCGTGGACTTTTAGAATTGACATTATTTCTTGTGTATTACGTGAATGTTTTTTTTTTTGTTAGAAGAAGGCGGCAATGTTATGTTTATAAAAACGCTAAAAAATTTCATTTTGTCTAAGTTTTGTTATGATAAGGGTTCGATAACCTGGTACGAAAGTCATCTGTTATATCTATAAAATTTATACTTGTTAATTTTTAAAGATTATATATAAAAGAACATGTAATATATGTGCTCTACGGACATTTAACGTCCAGAACGAAAAAGTCTTTTTCCAATTCTATTACATAATATGCACAAGTCACAAGAAAAATCTCAGTCACGGGTTGCTTATCAACCCATGGCAACGAAAAAACTCAAACGAAAATAATCTTGATAATAATTCAACACCATCTATGGAGTTTAAAAATTGTAATGCCAAAATAAATTTCTATAAATTTTTATAAATATTTGTAACCTTATTTGAAAATTAATTAATTAGAACACTCACTTCATATATAGAAGTGGAAAAAGTAAAGTCTTCTTTCTACTCTCGTCTAAATGGACGTTAGTCACTCGGATAACTTAAGAGCCTGTCGGCTCGTGTCTTAAACGTCATCCTCGTGACTAATGTGCATCTTTAGACGCTCGTTGAATAATATACTATTTTTCTCCAATTGTAAAAAAAAGTGACGCTTTTTTTCATTAATCTCATTATGCAAAGTGTCATTTTTTAACCGTTATTAGAGACTGGATCGAAAAGTTATTTTTGATATCTTTACTTAAAATTAATCGGAATCATCACCATCACTAACTATTATTTGTATCAAAATAAATAATAAATTCTGCCATTTCATTTTTATCGATCACAACCTCTCTTTTCTACCAGTCTTCTATAATGTTCGAAAAATATTTTCATACAGAAATTGTCTCCTCAACTTTTAAATAGCTTCGAAAAAATAGAATCTAAAATTTACAATAATCATTTCCTAACAAACAAAAATAAATTAAAAAACAAAGTAGATAAACTAATGAAGAAACAACACTTAGAGATAAATTACAAAATTAACAATTAGATTATCAATTTAACCAATATAAATATTCCTGATAATGTTAAATACATACTTAGCCTAGGACCCAAATTTAATATGCCACCTAATAAAATACCCATTAATGACTATATAGCTAACATTGAAACAGGAATACAAAATTTACCACAAGACAAACAGAATGAAATACGTAACAAAATCTGTAATATAATCACTAACAATAAACATAAGAAAGTAAATAATAAAAAACATATATCAAATCTATATATGAATAAGTTCATTAAAGAAACAAAAAGATTTGTCCAAGACAACCCTCATATTATAATAGCAACAGCAGATAAATCAAATAAAACAGTGATCATTCTTAAAGAGGAATATGAGCAAAAAATAGAAAAACTATTAGACGATAAATTCACCTATAAAAAAGAAAGAAATAATCCAACAGAGAAAACTCAAAAAGAAAATAATAACTTAATAAATAAATGGCATAGACTAAACCTAATAGATTTCAACACTAAAAACAAACTTCGCATTTTTAATTCCCACCCTCCATCAATATATGGTTTACCTAAAATTCACAAAAATAATATCCCTTTAAGACCAATAGTATCTAACATACAAGCCCCTACTTATAATATAGCAAAATTCCTAGGTGATAGCATATCTAAGATGTTAGGAAAGACTGAATATCATACCAAAGACTCATGGCAATTTCAAAATTTCATCAAGGAACAAAAAGTACCAACTAATCACAAAATTATATCACATGATGTAGAATCATTATATACTAACATTCCTACAGATCTAGCTATAAACATAATAGAATCCAAATGGGATGAAATTAGTCCACACACATCACTAAATAAAAACGAATTTATTAGAGGTATACGCTTCTGCCTCGATAACACATATTTTCAATACAAAAATTCTTTTTATAGTCAAACATTTGGTATTGCCATGGGCTCTCCTTTAGCTGCTCCTATTGCAAATCTAGTAATGGAACATTTAGAACAAAACGTTATCAATTCATTAGACTTCCACCCCATTTTTTCAAAAGATATGTTGACGATATCATAACATGTATTCCGACTAACAAAATAAACTATCTTTTAAATAAATTCAACAATTTTCATAACAAATTAAAATTCACTATTGAAGAAGAAATTAATAACAGTATTAATTTTCTTGATATTTCTTTGAGCTATGATAGACAGGGTACTATTTATACAAATTGGTATAATAAACCGACAGCTTCTTTTCGATATATGAATTACCACTCAAATGCTCCTACAGTATTCAATAAAATGATTATAAATAATCTGACTGATAGGGCAGTAAAACTATCACATACTCAATACAGAAAAGATAACATCAAAAAAATTTAAGCAATCTTAACTGATAATAATTATCCACCACAACTTATAGACCAAACTATTAAAAAAAGAGTACACTAAATATACAACACTGCAGACACCAATAAAAATTTGAACAATGACACAACATATATCACGATTCCATATGTTCCACAACTATCAGAAAAAATTAAATACACTTTAAAAAAATATGATATAGCTACAACATATAAACTTAGTAATACTAATAAACATTTATTTTCAAAACTTAAACCTAAAATAGAAAAAAATCGAGATACACATGTCATATATAAAATACCATGTCGCGATTGCGATAGTTACTACATAGGCCAAACGAAACAATATATATACAAAAGAATACAAGCCCACAAATACTCTAAAACAGACAAAACTGCTTTATCTACACACAAACTACAACGCGATCACCATTTCGATTTTGAAAACACAGATAATTGATAAAGAACAACACACAATGAAAAGACAAATTAAAGAAATGATTAGTATTAAACAGGAAAAAAATTAAATTAACAACAGAAATTATATAAAAAATTTAAGCAGTATATACTATAACTTAATTGTGTAACGATCTGCAATTTACCATCATAATATATATATATTTTTTGTTATATAATTATATATCTTAAGTTATTTAAATATCAATTACATTTAAATATCATATACATTTGCTTATCATGCTGACTGTTCCGTGTTTTGATTCCTGTCTAGTTGTCCTAGTAGGTTTTCGTGGTTTTCCTTCTTGTTTAAGACGAATGCCGACAACTTTGCATCTTAAGACGCTCCACGGGCGCATACATAATAATAACTCATGTCTTGCTTTTCCCTGTTTTTGTTGTCTATCTGTTTTTAGAATACTAAGGCATGATTTATTATTATTCAATTGGAATGTATCTTTGAATAATTTTATCCATAGCAACTCAATTATATGACATTTGTATACTGTCATTTATATTTTATATCCTTGATAAAGACATCATTGTGGAAACATGTAGGGTTATTTTAAATATATATATACTTTGAAGTAAAACAGACCTTAAATCGCCTACTGATTATTCTACTATATCATACCAAGGTCACGAATTAATTATATATATATATATATATATATATATATATATATATATATATACCCTATATTATCGTTGTAATATTTTTTCGCAATTCCCCATACATTGTCAATTGCATTGATGTACAATAATATGGGGGTAATCTAAGTACGTTGTGTCCATACCTTTCAGCCAACTTATCTGACACCTCCACTTTTCTTGATCTATGTCTTCAATTAAATAATTAAGTAGTGCTAATTATAGAAGTAAAAAAAAATTAACTACTTAACAAGCTGTAGAAGTTATGGTTCAAAGAGTTGTCGTCATATTGTATTTTATTTTCATTTAACTAACCCTGGATGTCTTTTTCTATATAGAAGTCTAGATCACGATAGTCTAGATCATTTCCTTTTCTTCTCTCTTGCAGGGTGTCGTGCAAGGTGTTAAGTGTAACGTGTTGTTCTGAAAGATATACATATGATGTGATTATTATATATGATATGAGATACAAAAAATGGAACTTACTATTTCAATACATATCATATATTGTATTCCGAATAGCCATTTGACCAGTCATCGGTATTAGTGACGGGTTTTTTACGATCCAGTATTTTTTTTTGGGACTCCTCAAGGATTTACCTTTTTTGATATTTTTCACTATAGCCGAAATAGTACTAGGATGAGGTAGCAAAGTATCAGCAAGTCGCTGTGAATATATTAATTTTTGGTCAAAACAAATGTTCTTTTTAACGCATATATTTTACCTTTCGTATATCCATTGGACCACTATTATCACGTTCTTTCTCGAAACAAGAAATCAAAAAAGCAACAAGTTTCTTTGATTGGATTCAAACATTTCGGCATTCTAGGTTAGATCCTCTTCGACACCGAACTTTTCTCCAGATAAGCGAAAGATTACCTATTACTACCGCAATGTGTTGTTTTGAAAAAAAAAGACAGTTAAGATTGATATAAAAACGCGAAGTTTAAATAAAAGGGGAAATAAGTACACAGTAATAAGCTGAAAACCGGTAGCAATTAATTCAAACTAATTCAAATGTCAATTGCAGTCAATTGTCAACAGCATAAATGTCAACAGCGATTTTTATGTTGCAAATATGCACTTTGGAGAGTGTGATATGCAAATACATTTCTTTTTTTAATAATGGTATTATCGCATAATGTAGATAGGGAGGTGAACTTCGATATTATGATGCCTGAATCCTATTAATTTAGTGAATTTTGGAACTTACAGTGAACGGAGTATACGTTAATATAATTCAACGTTGCCAATACTATCTCTGAAAAAATTACCAGTGCGCAAAGATAATAAAGGTAATTTAATAATCTTTGGCCTAAAATAGTTTGTCATCTACATAGCTAGATAATAAGTTCTACTACAAACCCGGTATAATGAAATTTAATTTGGTAGCGCTTGCAGGCAAATTTAAGATTATCTTATATTATGTGTCAAGTTGTGAAGTATTTGAAAACAAAAAATAATTATGGTACAGACCATGAAATAATATAAGAGTAGCGGTAATCACATTCTCCTAGTGTGATTTTTACACAATCAGTCAATTAACCGTGAATTTGTATATCTATCATATTGAAGTTCTATCCAGTTTTCGGATGAAAAAAAAATGTTGGAGAACACTACGATAAACAAAATGATGGGATATATGCCCATAAGAGTACACAACTTGGAGAAATTGTTCCTTCTACTCAAAGAGTTCTCCATGCTGCGTCCGTAGGTTGTTGGTTAGGAGTTCATTTTTGTAAAAAAAATGTTAAAAAGCAGTTCTTGAGAACGTTGTTATACGATTAACACAAACAATGTTTAATAATGAGTGGTGGGTATTCCAGCAAGATTCAGCACCTGCTCACAAAGCAAAAAGTACTCAGACGTTGTTAGAAAGAAATCTACGATTTTATTAGACAAGATTGACCATCCTGTCTAGATTTAAATCCTCTTGATTACAAAATACGGTCGGTTTTGGAGAAGAAGGCTTACTGTCTTATATAAATTTGAACACCTTAAAGAAATGCGTAATAAAATTGCTATTGTTAAAAGCAAATAGAAAATTGAAGAATGTTTTTCATGTGTAAAATTTACGTATATTTAATTTTTAATAATATCGAAGTAATTTCGTGGTTTTGAAACCGTAGGGCTGTCATTTGACAGTTGTTAATTATTTATGACAGCTAAAGCGTCAAATTTTTAGTTGAATGTTTGCCATTTACGAAAATGCATCAAGTAATAAAAAAAAACGATTAAAATTGTTAAAACCTACTACAAAAATGGGGATTCAAACGTAGCCACGCTTCGCGCAATTAGAAACGACTTTCCGTCATAATCGTCCTACTGTGCAAGCTATTGGCAAGATAGTGAAAAAAATTGAAGAAACGGGGATCGTGTTAGATATTCTGAGATATGTGCAACATCGTAATGTACGCTCTGCTGAAAATATCGCCGCCGTGAGTGAAAGTGTGTCCGAAAACCGAATTTGTCGATTCCACGGCGTTCTCAGCAATTGGGCCAGTCTTACGGCTCATTATGGCGAATTTTGCATCTACATTTATATAAAGTCTAGCTCACGCAACAATTAAAGCCTGCTAACCATCAACAACGCAGAAGACACGTCAAATGGGTCCTTGAGCAACTGGAAATATGATTTTTCGAACTAAATTCTCTTCAGCGATAAGGCACATTTCTCATTTGACGGGTACGTAAATAAGCAAAATTGTCGCATTTGGGGCTCTGAAAATCCTCAAATAATTGAAGAGAGGTTGTTACATCCAGAAAAAGTGACTGCGTGGTGTGCATTATGGCCCGGAGGCGTCATAGGGCCGTATTTTTTCGAAGATGGTGAGGGAAGAAGAACTACTGTCAATTCGAAGCGGTATGGTCGAATGATATCAGATTTTTTTGGACTGCGATTGAAGATATGGACTTGGACGATCTGTAATTCCAGCAAGACGACACAGCACGACTGATTTTGGCTCTATTGCGCGGGCCTTCTAATTTAACGTTTTGGCGACGTCAATTAGCCACTGAGATTTGACGCCATTTGACTTCTTTTGTGGAGCTACCCAAAAGACCGTGTTTATGCGAACAATCTTCTAACTTTAGAGCATTTGAAAGACAACATTCGTCAACTGATGGCCGAAATATTAAAAGTGGTCCAAAATTACCCCAAAAGGATCGAGTGTTGCTACAAATTCCACAACTTTACTTCATTAGTCAAACTGACGAAGTCTATTGAGACAAAAACACGTATCTTTGGCTGAAGTAAACGTTGGAAAATACGAGGTGTACAGATGCAAATGTGTGTAACACATATGTTTCATTTGTAACAAATGCGTAATGCGCGCTTAACGTATTGATGTACTCAAATTTCTTTAGCCAAAATGTAGTTAGTCTTTCCGTATCTTTGTTTATCCTGTATTTTAGAAAAAAAACAGCTAATAATTCAACTTCATTGATCTGCAAAAAAAATAGATAAAATTCTTATTGTTAGCCGCAGAGATGTTGACTTTTTTTGTGGATATCAATAAATGCTTCAGCATCTACGTCGAATATGTCGAAAACCTTATGGTTCATTGAATAGAAGTATAAGTGGTGGTGGATTCCCATATTGCCTCGTGTATATTAACTGCAAGGCCTAACTCGAATAAAGAAAAAATATTTTCTCGTTACTACGCGAACATTGGACCGCGATTTTTTGTATGAAGACAATTACTCATATGTATGTTTCACCTTCTCTTCTTCTTTGTCGCTATACAAAACTAAGATTGTATAGTACACTTCTAACAAGTCTTAACATGCCGACGGACAACGGACTATCATTGTGTAATACGATACCTTATGTTCAGTATACATCTGATAGTGCATACGAACAGTATTGTTCTATGAAAATACGTTATATTAGTGTGTTAAAAAGAATACAGACTTGTCAGACGTGCATATAGTAATGTACATGTAGTACATTAGGAGTATCTGGGTCAATATGAGAAAATCGGAACCTTTGTCTAAATCAAATTTACAAACTTATTTTTTTTTGCCTTCTACAGAGCATAGCTGTGGGTGAACATCATTCACAATTTCAATAGATTCCACTAACGACATCGAAACATTTTGTAATTTTTCTATTCCCTCGGAATAGTTTCTAAATCTGTTTTTACCTGACCATCTTGAAAAGTTTGCCTGACTTTTCTTGAAAGCTGCAGCTTCTTTCGGATCGGACCTTCTCTACATCATCAAAATATTGCTTGTAGTAAAACGCAATCTGTAATCATGTTCCTCAACGTGTAACAATTGATGAAAATGATCTCCAGATAATTCATAACATCTTATATCACATTATTTAATGTTTATGCCTTTAATATTATACAAGTCAAATAAGTCTGGATCTTTCGCCGATTTGTCAGTCAGTAGGGTGACTCACCTAATGGCTTAGATTATTAGTCTGTATTGTTGTAAGCAAGCGCGAACTGTCTATCCTTGTTATTCTAGAATTAGGCAGTGTTGATGTTTAACTGTTTAACATTGAAATCATCACATTCATCACCTCTACCACCTCATAATGTTTTGTCTGAGAAAGCACTCGATTCAATTCTGAGCTTAGATGGACAGTAAACAGATATTTTGAAAGCATTAGTTTTTCTACTATTTGGATATTAGTTTAATGACTCATGTGGTAAATTCGACGTACCTCTTACTTGTAAGATGTGTCTTTAGAAATATACAGGGTGTTACAAAAATGTAGGGCTGGCTATACATAGACGGTTTCTACAACTAAAAATAAGCAAAAAAGTTTAAATAAATTTATGTCCTAAAATGGTTCGTTACTGAGTTACGGCCACTTGAGGTTTTTTTCTTTTTATTTTAGAAAAGGTTACAGAAAACGGGAGTTTCTTATGTTTCTTATAGTAAAGGTTCAAAATGACCTCCACGGGAAGCAACACAAGCTTCAGCTCGTCGTATCATGGACTGCCTCACGCGCTGAAAAATTCCTGGTGTATTTCGAATTTGGTGGCATCCATCTTCCACTCTACGTTGAAGATCTTCAATATTTTGAATTGGAGTAGAATATACCATAGACTTTAAATGTCCCCGTACGTAAAAATCTATTGGATTTAAATCTGGAGACCGTGCAGGCCATGCTACAGGTCCACCGCGACCAATCCATCTTCCAGGATATACGGCATTTAAAAATTCGCGTGCTGTGTGACTGAAGTGAGCCGGTGCACCGTCGTGCATGAACCACATGCGTCCTCTAACATTTAGTGGAACATCGTCCAGCAAACCTGGTAAGTCGGTTTCTAAAAAATAACGATAATTCTGCCCAGTAAGTCGTGGTGGAAGTACAAAAGGACCAATCACAAATTCGTTAATAATTCCGGCCCACACACTAAATGACAACTGCGCTTGATGTCTGGACTGAATAATAGCATGAGGGTTTTCTTGTTGCCACTGGTGTAAATTATGAAAATTGACGATACCATCTCTTGTAAAGCCAGCTTCATCACTAAAGAGCACACACGACAGAAAGAGATCATCGGCGGCGCATGTCCGTAACAACCATACCAGTAAGCTTCTCGTGATGGGAAATCATTCTCACTAAGTCCCTGTACTCTTTGCAGGTGGTAAGGAAAAAGCTGATTAGTTCTTAAAATACGCCATACACCATACACATGATCGACATCTTCCGCCAATGCCATTCTTCGAGTACTAGCACCTGCATTTTCTTCAACACGATCCAACAAACGTTCTTCCAATTACAAATTTCTTGTGGTTCGTGGTCTGCCGCGATCTCGGACTACTGGTTTGAATGATCCTGTTTCTCTTAATCTAATATGAAGCCTTTCGAAAGTTTTTTCATTTGGTAAACGTCGGTTTGGGAAATATTCTGCGTAAAGTCTTCTTGCTTCTGCTCTGTTGCAATCTGCCAAACCATACATTAAATGCATGTCGGACATCTCTTCGAAAGAATAATCTGCCATTTTATACTATTAATTAGAAAACAGTACTAATCACAAATGACTTAATCAACTTTCACGACTGACAGCAAAAAACTCGGACTGCCTACTGAATATGATTAACATAAGTTACTCACTTGTCGGCGACTTGTTCAAACATGCAATACGAACGCTTCGCGTCTGCGCGATAATTTGTGACGAGATACACACGTGTCGGACATGCAATACGAAAAATTTCAAGTGGCCGTAACTCAGTAACGAAACATTATAGGACACAAATTTATTTAAAGTTTTTTGCTTATTTTTAGTTGTAGAACCGTGTATAGCCAGCCCTAAATTTTTGTAACATCTGAACGACTTTTTTTTTAATTCCAAATCCCTTTTGGAACAAGACAAATTCTAATAATTGGTATAAAAATGTTCCAATAGGAACAAATATGATATCTAAAAAACTTGTCATTTACGCGAATCCAAGACAAAACAATTATTCAGCATGTGTAGAAAGCAACAAAGAAATTAATATTAAAATTAGTACACCAAACCAAACAATTTATAATAATTGTACATTTAATAACTGTTCTCCTGCTTTCAAATAAAAATAATTATTTATTATTTATTTAAATCGTTAATTTATCTTTCCAAAAAACACTCGAGCTTTTCTTTCACCGATTAATTTTCTTTTTAACTCAAAATTTTTCCTATCAGTAATTTTTCTCGAAAAACTTGTGTTGCTTCCCGTGGAGGTCATTTTGAACATTTACTATAAGAAACATAAGAAACTCCCGTTTTCTGTAAACATTTCTAAAATAAAAATAAAAAAACTTCAATTGGCCGTAACTCAGTAACGAACCATTTTAGGACATAAATTTATATAAACTTTTTTGCTTATTTTTAGTTGTAGAAACCGTCTATGTATAGCCAGCCCTAAATTTTTGTAACACCCTGTATATCGACGATATTATTTTAAAGGCACAATTTGACTTCTTGAGCATGTGATAAACCTTTGGATTCAATTATACATTTTTTAAGAGAATCAATGTACACTTCTGTACACAAGTTATTCTTCGGTAATTATTTCTTCTTCTAGTACACTTATCTTTGCCTAATACATGACAACTACTCGTTGAGTGTATTATCTACTTATTGTTCTAATTCCCTAGATTATTATTTAAGTTAATTTGTTGACTATTATGTAATGCAGTTCTCTTACAGTTACATCATCTATAAGAAATGATTTTAGTAAAATAAACTGAACTGAAGAGACAAACAGTATAAACAGTTAAACGTTTAATATATTAGATCTAAAGCGCTGCAAAACTCGAAAATTCCTTCTTGTTTTTAGGTAAAAATTATTTGAAATTATTATTACTTGAAAATTTGATATCGCATAGAAAAGGCAACGTATTTTTTTAACTACTATTTAATATTGTATTTTATAATGTAATATCTTTATAAAAATATTTAAATTTATTCATAATCAAAAACAAATTGCTTAGATATTGTTCTTATTTTTTTAAGGTTACGTATGTGGAAAGCCATCCAGTAGCATGTCGTTGCGGTCATGTATTTTGTTTCGTATGTGGAGAAAATTGGCACGATCCTGTTAAATGTAATTTATTAAAAAAGTGGATAAAAAAATGTGACGATGATTCCGAAACGTCCAATTGGATAGCTGCAAATACAAAAGAGTGCCCAAAATGTAATGCGACAATTGAGAAAGATGGTGGTTGTAATCATATGGTATGTAAAAATCAAAATTGTAAGGCTGATTTTTGTTGGGTATGTTTGGGGCCTTGGGAACCACACGGTAGCTCTTGGTATAACTGCAATCGCTACGACGAAGAGGAAGCTAGGGCTGCAAGAAATGCTCAAGAAAGATCACGTTCAGCTCTTCAGAGATATTTATTTTATTGTAATAGATACATGAATCATATGCAGTCACTTAAATTTGAGCATAAACTATATGCATCGGTAAAGGATAAAATGGAAGAAATGCAACAACATAATATGAGTTGGATTGAAGTGCAATTTTTACGAAAAGCTGTAGATATTTTATGCGAGTGTAGGCAGACATTAATGTATACCTATGTTTTTGCATATTACCTGAAAAAAACAAATCAATCTGTAATATTTGAAGAAAATCAGAAAGATCTTGAACGTGCCACAGAAATGCTTAGTGAATATTTAGAACGTGATATAACGCAAGAAAATTTAGTTGACATCAAACAAAAAGTTCAAGATAAATATAGATACTGTGATGGAAGACGTAAAGCGCTATTAGATCATGTGCATGAAGGTTATGATAAGGACTGGTGGGAATATAATGAATAAATTCCAAATTAACAAATTAAATTGTTTAAATGCAGTCAGTGAAATAAAAATATATTTATATAAATATTTCTATCTATTATGGTTTTATCTTAATATATATATTCTTTATAATACACATGAAATGGTCTGTCTTAAGCAATTAACAAGTAGATGTATACATGTTTGAAAAATTCTGTAACATGGGTTTATCCGTTTATCCATGGCCATAAATTATACAACTTCTTTAACGTCATAGAGTTTACTTAAAATATTTTTATTTGCTATTAATTACTAAGCCTCTATATTTAATATAGTAAACTCTTGTATAAAATTATTTAAATGTTGATATAAGAGCTACAAAATAGAATGAATTATGTTCCTATTCCAATATAGCATATTTTGTATAATTTCATCATCTTATCATTTGGACGGATGGACATTGCCCCAATCTGAGTAATAAATATATTCTCATTATTATAACTACAAGCTACAGTACTTTTAGTAAATAATTGCTTTATTATTTATCAAAGATTCTAAGTTATAATTTCTTAATTACAATTAATGTATTTTTGAAATGTATTATATTTATTTACGAATTAGAATAAGAATTTATTATCAAAGTCATATTGGCCGTTACAATGATCAAAACACAATTTAGAATACTAAATTTTTTTGCTTTAATTAGAAGTGTGTAATGTTTTCATAATGGTTTATTTGGATAAACGAATAAATTGAAGCTTTTAACCAAAACCTTAAAACTCTTGTATAGATATAATTCAATATTGTTTTGTACACCAGAAGAAAATTACTATTCACTAATAGATAAAGTCATATATTATTTGAATTATTCAATGGAAATATGTGTATGATCATATTTCGGGAAGTGGTCTTAACCAAGGTAATAGTCTTTTATTTACATTCAGCATCTTCATTATTAATAATTGGAACATTTATGCTAATATTATCCTTCATATATTTTAAGTTTTAAGTGAATAATGTGTTGCTTTTGTATTTGTTTTGTTCAAAAATAGTTTGTTAGTTTAAATCTAATTACATCTTAATATGAAACTGTAGATTAAGTTATAAATAAAGGTATTAAAGTTTAGAATTTTTGTTTTAATAGTTTTTGCATGTGCGTGTGTGCGAATGGAGTTATTTAATTTGTTTCAACTTTTACAAGAATTTGCTAAACTTATACATATAATTATCGTCATATTTATGCAATTATTATGGTTTCTGTTTTATGAAGTACTCTGAAAAAATAAGAATTTGTGCATTGATGAAAAAACAAATATTTAAACTCGAAAAATTAGTTAATTTTATCAATAATTAAATTAAATTGGTTTCCTGTTATAGTCAAAATCAGATAATCAGCTAAGTAGATTTTCACCTTAATTTTGATGCTATTGACATTATTGTTCAAATTCATAATATTTATTACACCAAGTGAGCACAGGCGAGTTGTCGATAAGTATTACAATAAGTAAGACAGCGACAGTCATAAGACTTGAGAATATTACCACACTGTTTTTCTGGTCGCTTGTACGCATGCAAGTTAACTAATGAAATAGCTTCTTATATTATTTTAACCAATTAGAACGTAGAAATAATACATGGAAAATCCTATCAACAGCTCGCAGTGTTGTCACGAGAGATTTGCAAACGTCATTTACGTCAAGTATACGTAGATATGTCAGTCAAATTTAGAATGTCGGTTAAAGGTTATCCATTTCCAAAGTAGTAAAGGAAGGTAGTAAATTATTATGTCGTGTTCAGGAATAAAAAAGACGGCTCTAATCTAATACATGTGGTGAATTTTATTTATTTATAAACATAAAGGATTTTATATCACATAATTCTTAAAATTTTGTAGAAGCAGGTAACTATAATAAGGAATTTCAAAAAATAACAAGATAAATTAACAACAAAAGTTTCGTACTAAATATAATAGTTGAATTCTAGAACGAATTATTAACTAAATGTTCAAATAGACCTTCTATAGCAGCACATACTTGAACGTCTAGCGCATTAACATTTTCAACAGAAGCTTCTTTATTTTTAGTATTTATCAAAGTAAATGTTTTCTCAAAACGGTAAACCGTGTTATGAATAGTAGTTGCGCTAGGAATATTCCTCTCGGAAAAATTTACTGCAAATAGATCCCTGGTCACTTCTGCAGAATTACCGTCATAAAACTCCTTAACTTTAAATAGTTTTTCTTGAGGATTCATCCAACGGTACGTCACGCCCCTGGCGCCTTCTCGACAGATCTAGAAACGGAAAGATCGAGACTAAAGAAAATACGAGCGGCTCGGTGGCCGATATATAAGCCGTCGAGGAAGGAATTTAAATGAAGTCGATACCAAATCATCGCCGAGTGAATTTACATAAATATAAATACATAATTGTGTTTATTGTTAGTAATTAGTTTTTAAATTGTTATTCGTTTTTATTATTAATATAGTATGTGTCTACGTTACCGTTAGTTTTATTTAAGAACCCGCAGAAGGACAAGTATTTTACAGTGGTGTCCAGTGTGACTTCATTAATAAATAACGGACTAAGTGGACAATTAAGTATTCGTTTAAATAAATATACAGTGCGAAAAGAAGTTTATTTTAAATATCGTGATGGCAAATAGAGTGAAACTCACGGAATTAAAAGTGACTGATTTAAAACTAGAATTTGAGGAGATGGATGAGGATACAACCGGTAAAAACGCAATTCTCCGCAACGGCTTCGAAATGTGTTGATCCAAGAAGGCGAGGATCCAGAGAATTATGTCTTTCAAGTTCCAGGTGGAGATGCTGACGTGAATTCGCTGTTGATGAAAATGGAATAACTGCTGATAGGCAATTCGCAAACCTTGGAACAGCGTCTAATAGATTCACAAACTCAAATGGAGAAGAAGAATTTGGTTAGTGCGAAAAATATGGAACAACGATTAATACAAAATGCGCAAATTCAAATGCAACAAATGGAGTAGAAGAATCTGGACAGTGTGAAAAGTTTGGAACAACGACTAATAGACAATTCGCAAACCGGAGCAGCGTCTAATAGATTCACAAACTCAAATGGAACAAAGAAACCTAGAAACCGCTAGAATCCTCGAGAAAAATCTGGAAAAGAAATTACTAGAAAATTCTAGAAGCCTCGGAAAAAGTCTGGAACAAGTGGAGAAAGTTCTAGAACAGCGATTAGCGAAAGAATCGGAAGCGTTAAAGGAAGAGGTTTTCATAGCTGTAGAGGAGAAAATTGGAGAACATTCTAGATTTTTAGAGGCAATAATGACTCCGATGAAATTACCCGTTGCCACGAGTCATTCTGATCCCAAGCTGGTCAACGAAGAAGTTATACCACGGCTCATTACATTTCTTCATTGTCTTATTTTCTACAGTCATAAAAACTATTTATTTTATTACAGGCACAACCCTCTGCCATTAATCCATCCATTATGTAAATGTATTTGAATAAGCATAAATATAATAGAATAAGTTTTATTGTACATATTTCCTGTTATATATTATTATAATAAGTTAATAATTTGGTTCGAGGCGATTCTGCGAAGTATATTGTTATCTCTGTGCATTGTATATTTATTACTTTAAGAGATATTTTAGTTTCTATAATTAAGGGTTTCCGGCGTATATTGTTTATTTTAATACATTTATGACGTCGGAAACTACAGCATATACTTTTCTTGGAAAGGCAAAAATGGTTATATGGAAATTTCCGTATACTCTTTTTCATTGTTTTCTCCCTCTCTTTGACTGGCGGGGAGAAAACTTTCTTGCCGAAAAATAAGGGAATGAAGAAATAGTTCCAAACAAGATCTCTTAGAGCTCACTACAGTTACAAGTACGATCTCCTCGAGTTAAAGCTTAGGTCTCAGTGATCTAACAAACAGTTCCTACTAAGATCTCAGTGATCTAAATAGGAGCAAATATTATTTATAAGCCAGTTTTTCTCGGTCTTTAGTATTAAGACCAGATACTGCATTTATTAACGAAACTCCAAGATTAAACTTGTAAATATATTAGTGTTATACAAAAAATATTGTATTATTTCAACACATCCTTCGGTCTATACATACCGACTTCCTTCAAACCAGGAGGATGAAACACATATGCTCTACCAAATCAAGAGGCCGGAACTGTAGCAGACGTGATTTTGAAGGAGTTCGTCAGCCGTTTTGGTGTACCCCTGAAACTTTATTCCGATCAAGGGCGAATCTTTCGATACCAGTCTATTCGAAAAGTTGTGTGGACTATTGGGCATACGAAAGACAACAACTCCCTTGCAACCACAATCAGATGGGATGGTAGAGCGAATGAACAAGATCATGATCAGACACTTATCCAAAGTGGTCTCCGAACACTAGGGAGATTCGGCCGAACATTTACCATTATTCCTAATGGCGTATCGGGCATCTGTTCAAGAGACAACTGGCCAAATCACCAGCAAACGTGCTATTCGGGAGGGAACTCCGATTGCCCTTTTATTAAAGTTTGGGAGCAAGCCTGGTGAAGATCTTGCCGGAGAAGATTATGTCAGCACTCTCAGACGAAAACTATATAACGATAATATCCATGATCAAGTAAGACATAATATCCAAGACGCTAGTGACAGAATGAAGGAGAGCTACGACATTAACGCCGAGAAGGGTGGTTACCATGAAGGCGATCGGGTTTGGTTATATAATCCACAACGCCGACGGAGCCTATCTCCAAAACTTCAAAAGAATTGGGAGGGGCCATACGAGGTGTTGAAGCGGATTAACGATGTAATATACTGCATAAGCCAGACACCTCATATAGTACATTTTAATCGATTAGCTCCATACTCTGGAGACAATAATGATGAAGCCGCTGACTTGCGCCAATTACATAGCTACCACAGGGAACTAACATTTGAAAGTTTTATGGAGGAGTATTCTGGTTCGAGGAAAGCTCGATTTGGGGTGACCATCGAGAAACAGCAAGATTTGTTCACGGTGCCGCCAGACTGCGCGCTTGCTCATTGCGTAGCCCGAGATCTGCGAATGGCTAAAGGAATTGCCAGAGAATTTAAAGAGAGATTTGGCAGAATCGAAAAATTAAGGCAGCAGGGACCAGCAATTGGGAAGAGTCTCCAAATAACAAATGACGAACAGCCCATATTTTATTTATTCACAAAAGAACTCTGAAGCCTGAAGTCAACCTATCGTTCTTTATGGGAGGCCCTGGTCCATTTACGTTAACAAATGTTACAACAAGACATTTTGAAATTAGCAGTTCCAAAATTAAGTTGTGAATTGGACCGCCTGGACTGGTTAATTGTAAGCAGCATGTTAGAAGTAATCTTCCAACATACTGGTATGGAAATTCTGGTATCCAGTTACCGGCTTGAATATTCCTTTATACTCAGGCAAGATAAGACCGTGGACTGTTATTTCGATATGACATCGCAATGTAGCAAAGGCCCTACCTGTCGATTTCGGCATCGTTTGAGGGAACCAAAGCTTAACATGTTTCGGGACGAAACTTCATGTTTAAGAAGGGGAAATGTGATGACTTATCCAACGATACGTCACGCCCCTGGTGCCTTCTCGATAGATCTAGAAAGGGAAAGATCGAGACTAAAAGAAAACACGAGAGGCCGATATATAAGCCGTCGAGGAAGGGATTTAAATGAATTCTATACCAAATCATCGCCGAGTGAACTTACATAAATACATAAATGTGCTTATTGTTAGTAATTAGTTTTTAAATTATTATTCGTTTTTATTATTAATATAGTGTGCGTTAATTTTATTTAAGAACCCGCAGAAAGACGAGTATTTTACAGTATAATACTCCATTTTAAACTATATCTGAAATTATACAAAGGTATTTTTAATAATATAAAATATTAAAAACCTGGTGTGAAGAACACAAATGCAGGTTCACTATTAATATTTTTGTGAACGTGTCCGAAAATATCTCTCCCCAGAGACGTAGATACGTATTTCACCTTTCTACAGGCTCATCGGTACGCCCCTGCTGGAGAAGCGATGAGCCTGTAGAAAGGTGAAATACGTATCTACGTCTCTGGGGAGAGATATTTTCGGACACGTTCACAAAAATATTAATAGTGAACCTGTATTTGTGTTCTTCACACCAGGTTTTTAATAATATTTTATATTATTAAAAATACCTTTGTATTATACAAAACTGGTGGGGTTTACCTACTCATGTATGTTTCAATTATTCTGATATATCTGAAATTGTTTAAATCTACACACGAATTGGAATTAACGCATGTCACGCGCGACGTATTGACAGTTAATGAATGTGCTGACGTTTGCATGAATGGTGGCACCTTTCAATTACAGTCGACCGCCTATTTTGAATATATCCATTCCCAGCACGATCGTGCGGTTACAGTAGAAATAAAAATAGAGGGGAGAAACAAATTTAAGTAATCACAAAAAAAAGACAATCACAAAGAAATTAATCTTGTCAACTCTGTGCTTTATTTTATTAACACATTAATTAACACACTTTAATAATGTTTTGGACTTTTTTAAACGCATGTTTTTTCGTTACTGAATTTTTTGTTGTATTAAAACGCTCATCTAATAGTGGCTTGTAGCTTCGGCAGTTGTTGTTCCTAGAATCTTAATGTTTTCTTCGTTGAAACTTCGTTCATGGTTCTTCTGCTCTTGCCGACATTTCGTCACTATTACCATATAATGTTTTCACTGGTTCTGCTACTGTTACTCATGTCTCTATGTTTATATTGGAGAGCACACAGGAGCACACAGGAATTTTTCAGTTATCTGTATTTCCCTGCCAGTTCTGCGTCACTAATAAATTACGACAATAAACGATCGTTATCCACACGACTGATTTATACCTACATTAATTGTCTTATTACAAACTTGTAAAGTTTGTAAAATCCAACCTTACCATAAAAATCCGTAATAAACGAAGCCACGGAAGAACTTATGCTCGCAAAGAAGGTTAATTAAAAAACAAACGTCGGCAAACAGAATAAGACAATGAGGATTCAACCAAATCCACAAACTATAGAAATAACAAATAATAGATAAATTAAAGATAATTTCCGTTCTATCAAAATATGAAGAAAACTATAGAAAAGTTCTAACGTATAAGTGGGCGACATAAAAAAATAAGTACATGGTTGATGAAAATAAACCAGCTAGTAATTCCTTTACTCCTAATAGAAGAATTCACAGAACGGCAATCTCAATTCGAACGATTCGATAAACGCCTTTAAATCCGACAACGCCAGTGAAGAGCTCATCTAAAACCAACTGTTGACACAACTCTCCGTTACCAGAAGCAGATGATAATCCGGAACCAATCCGATGTCCACACACAGGTGACATATTTAAACAAGCGCCCTTCTGTTCGAAAAGCAAAAGGAAGGACTGAAACAATTGAAACGCCTAAAAGAAAGTCAATAGAACGCCACCTTACGCATCCGCAAGTGCTGAAATTAACCAACAAAATGAAAACTGCAATGAAAAGCATTGATGTTAAAAAAACACTCACTGAAAGTTAAAGTCATAATCAAAAGGAATTATAATCAAACTAAATACCCAAAAACCTAGCTAAATGTTCCATAAAACTGATACATATACGCAAGAACAGATCCAAGTGTTCTATATCAAAACTGTTTCCAAAAAAATCTACTAAGATGTTAACAATTATTCAAAAATCTATTTCAAATGAACTTGAACGAAAATCATCAAAAAAATATCATTCCCAAAATGATCTAAAAAAAAACGGGAAAATTAACCAAGACTCCTTTTAGTCGCCTCTTACGACCTGGCGGATTATACCAGATTGAGTATTCGTCCACTCTTCAAACAGGTCCTAAACAGTATTCTAGATGGAATGAATAAATTGATGATAATTCCTTTTAGTCGCCTCTTACGATATGGCGGATTACACCAGACTGGGTATTCGTCAAGCCCCCAGACAAACCTAAATGATTCTAAATAAAATTACTAACATACAAAGGAACAGCCAAATCACTCAAAATATTGCAAGGCCGAAAAATATTTCTCGACTTAATCTACTCTTAATTTGTTCTTAATTCAAAATCCACTAAATTCCTTATAGGTAGGAATGTCAAACTAAAGTTAAATAAAATTTCCCGCTGATGTCACCAGCGTTCCTGGAAAATGTAATAGTAGAAAATTCCCACTTCCAGTTAAACTCTTACAAAACTAGGTCTATACAAAAGAAAGGAAAAGAAAATAGTATTCTTCTTCCCAGAATACACTTCTGACAGAAGAAGTAAAAAACATTAACTCAAAAGCAAACCTAAAAGTGCAAAACGGGCCTAAAAGTTTAAGCAACCTAAAATCGGGCCACACGTTGGTCTCCAATTTATGCTATGTGCTCCCACGAGCACTAGTCTTGCGCCTGCTAATGTATTACCCTTACTTATGAACTTACCCAATCTACCTCAACACATGATTGCCCCGGAGATCTTTCGGCTAAGACCAGCTCAGTTTAGAGGCGAGTGGAGGGGGCGATCTTATATCTAAAACGGCGCCACCATGTTATCCCTTTAGCCGCAACAGAGAACACAGACTCTGCTGTAGTAAATTGAATAAATTCAGGTATCGTACAAGTATAGATGTTCAATCAAATAAAACAATTCAAATCAAAACAATAACAATGAGGATTTATTGTAATCCAGTAGAACATGAACAGACTAAAGGATAATGTATCCAAAATGTCACAATCAAATATATATCTCGCCAATTCACTCGGATATATAAAAAAAATTAAATTTGAATGAATACAAATCAAACTATAATTAAATATGATCAAAGCGATCCTGACATTACAATAGTGATAGATATCTAAGTAACAAAAAAAAGATCTGGTTATGAGTAAAAGACTCACCCAGTATAATATATTAATAAAATAGTTGAAAATGCAGACAATCAAATTAAAACAAGGTGAAATTAAATGAAATGCACATAAAAGCTTGTGGTTTAGATAAATTAACAAATAATCAGATCACCAGATGGTATATATAAAAATTTGAAGGTCAACGTTTGAACTGATTTGAGCAATATGTAAAACAATTAAATTGATTAAAAATCTTAGTTCTAAGAATTGCATCAATGGTTTATCAAAGATCTTTCATAAACCTCACATCGATATTTACCCACCTTGTATATGCAATAATACCCTATATAACAAGTGTTCATTTGAAAAGTCAATCTAGCTTACTTTGAAATTTTGATAGAATAAGACGCAAATATATTAGTATGTGTTTGTTGTTCCGTAAACGTAAATCCAAATGACATTTGATAATGTCAAACACAAATATCAGTTAGTGCATAAAATAATCGTGCGTCGATTCTGGTTTAAATAAATTGCTTCCCAGTTTTAAAATGGCTTTCACTTTAGAACATAAAATTTTTTTAGTCCAGGCTTATTTTCGAAGTGGTAATAAAATTGATGGTTTATGGGTTTATTCAGTTCAAGATTGCATGGTAGAATTTCAAGTTGAGATTCCGCATTTTGTAATAGATTATATACAATTTAAGAATACCTTGGATAGAACTTTAAACCTTTTTTCTGAAACTGGTAGTCTCTTAAGAAAATCAGGCAGCGGAGTAGTTAAGAAACGTACACCTCAAGTTGTCAATCGTGTTGAAGAAATAATGGAAAATGAACCACAAACATCTGTTCGACATTTGAGTCAACAAATAAACCTTTATAAACCAACTTTATCCATACCGTGTCCCAGCAGTACAAGAATTGTAAGAAATTGATTACCCACGTAGACTACAGTTTTGTAATTTGTTTGTAAATATGAACAATAATGGAGAACTTTCGCAAAGAGTCATCTTTACTGATGAAGCATGGTTTTATAAAACGGGATACCTAAATTCACAAAATACAAGAATTTGGAGTAGTGAAAATCCACATGTAATTAATGAAGAATCGCTACATCCAGAGAAAATTGGGTTTTGGGCAGCGATAAGCCAAAGGCGAATCATTGGACCAATATTTTTTCAGGGAACGTTAACTGCTCAAAGGTACCGTATGGAAATTTTACAACCATTTGTCAATCAGTTGCATGATGATGAACTTCAAAATGCATATTTCCAACAAGACGGAGCACCTTGTCACTGTACTGCAGAATCTTTGGATTATTTAAGAGAATTTTTTGATGAGCGTATAATTAATCGAAATACTGAAATTGCCTGGCCTGCACGTTCATGCGATTTAACACCTTGCGACTTCTTTTTGTGGCCTTATCTAAAAAATAAATAAATAAATATTTCGAACACCTATATTGAATTTGAATGATATATTCAATTTTGAATGATATGCTACAGAGAATCGAACAGAAATGCATGGAAATTAATAACAATACAGTAATGTTGCAGAATATCATCAGAAATTTTGAACGGAGGATTTTAAAGTGCATTGATCTTGAAGGACAACATTTTCAACATTTGTTATAGTTTTCAATAAATACCTATTATTTGTTATTTATTTGTATGTATGAAACTGTCAAAATATACGACTTCGTAGGTTAAGTAGTAAATTTTAATTTACAACATACTTCAAAATGTTCTCAGTAAATCACATGCTACTAGATTGACTTTTCAAATGAACATTTGTTACACACACAAGTATTTAAACTAATGACAAAAATTTATCTATTAAGCTTTGTCCGTACTGTATATGCAGAGATATTTTACTTATATAAAAAATGAAATGTTCAGTAAATTTTACCGATGATAATTACAGAAATTATAATATCAAAATTATTTCTAATAAATTTTATGTTTCCACGCAGAAATAAATCTTACTCAACGATTTTAATAAAACTGACTATTAAATTAGGTATAATTTTTTCCACTATGGAAAAAAACAAAATGGCAAATTTATCTTAGCTAAAGTGAATGACATTAAATATTTTTAATATATATATCAGAAAAAAAAAAACAATAAGAAACACTAATTTTTATGATTCCGTGTGACGCCGACGATGGATTATATCGTTACGGACTACTACCTTTCTTATGGCGTCTGCTGAGAAGAAGGAACAAAATGGACGTCTACCTCATGTCCAGCATGCTTGCTCTATTATATAGGTAGAGAAAAAAAATATAAGAATAATGAAATACTCGAACTAATTAATGGAACCAAATCTCATCGAAATATCAATAAAATCTACCAAATATATTCTCGAAGACACTCACCTCATATAAAACGTATTCGGTGTTACCACATGGCCGATGTTCGCCTGACAAAGAATTTAGGTACATCTTCATTTATCCGTGTGACTACACGAGAAAATAACGATAATACTATTTCTCGTTACTTCCTAAAACCCAAACTAGAAATGCAAACCCGCATTTGCGAACAGTATCACTGTATTATCCAATTCTAACTTATAAGATGTTCTTTATAATCATGGAACAACCACTTAAGCTTTATAACTAGAGCACAATAAATGAGAGCGAAACCCACTCCATGTCCAGTTTTATATGAAGCTGGATCTACGTCATATAGAAAAATACATTCGAAAGAGTATTCCAATTATCCCAAATTTAATTAATTTCCAACAAGAAATCGATTATAAAGGAAGGTTAATGAACAACGTCCACTTCTGAAGACTTTAAACATTAATTAACTCGTACAAAACCATAAATAATTACTAATAACAGGTCACTGTATATCTAACGAACCTTGGTACCGTTCACCAATAAATAAATATAGATGACTCTGTAGGCCTACATATCGTATTTTGACAAAATTAAATGCCTAATAATTTTTAATGAAATTATATCTTCAAAAATTCTGATAAATTACCAAGTTCCTATAAAAGCAATGTCAATGAAAATAAAACTAACGGCCTTACGATATTAAAAGAGAGGCTTAAGTTACAATAGGAACAATTAACTGACAAAAATACGTATATAACCAAGTTAATTATTAGGAATCAAGCAGTACAATAAATATAATTAAATTTTAGGTATTGCACAGTCGAAGAGTAGTTATAATTATAGCAGACCTAGTATAATATACAGGGTTATCCAAAAATAACGAACGAACAAAGTGCAGAATAAGGTAAACTAATTTTTAAGCAACTAAAGTAGTACGATAATTAGTAAATATTATATAGCTGAACTAAATTGTACGAGGGTCGAATTTGAAGTATTACAGTATGCTATAGACTGTCTCAGCCTTATTATGCAGTACATGTTTAATGTTATAACGCCTTCTTTATATCCGGCTGACCGTTGCACGTTCTATCAAGCATGTGAAATCGTTGCTGTCAATCAGATATAAGTTGCTGTCATTTGTCGGTCAGTTAATTTTCGCCGTGGTGTTTACATTTTTATATTGTGAACAAATTATTTATAGTTACTGCTATCTGTTGCAAGCGTTTTAAATATAGGTATGCATACTATCTGTAGTTCTGATAAATCTGATAACCTAATACATATTTTATTCCAGTTTTCGCTATCTTTTTATGGAGCTCATAGCCAGAAAACGATATAAGAGGGGAAATTATAGTTGTAAGGAAAAATAGATGATTATTAATGTATTTAATAACTTTAATAAATCTATGAATGTGAGTCCTGCTGTTCAAGAAGCAAGTAAAGCTTTAGGTTGTTCTGTGCGTACTGTGTACAATATAAAGCAGGAGCAACAGAAAGGTCTCGTATCAAGTTCAAAGAAATATGAGAAAAGAAAGGGTGTACAAGCAAATAATAGGCTTCATACATATGATGAGAATACGCAACCACTTATTCGACGTAAAGTTCATAGTTTCTTTATACAGAATATTCTTCCTACTTTGAATACAATGCTTGCTGCTGTTAACAGTGATGACGATGTCCCTAACTTCATACGAGCAACTCTCCATAGACTTTTACATGATATAGGTAATTTCAGAAAGTAGGACAAAAAAGTATTCTCATTGAACGAGATGATTTCATAAGGTGGAGGCATAAGTATGTTAGGATATCAGAAAATTTAGGAAAGAAGGTATACTTTACTTCTTTTTTTTATAATATAAAAATACTCCATTTGCATGTTATTCTACTGTGAATTATATTATTTTCAGGCAGAACTATAATATATACAGATGAATCCTGGGTCAATGCAGGACATGCAGTAAATAAGAAATGGACAGACACAACTATTCAAAACAGTCGACAAGATTTCGTACAAGGATTAAGTACTGGTCTGAAATCATCAAGTGGTCTCGCGCCTCGTTTTGCATTAGTTCATGCTGGTGGAGGCAATGGTTTTCTTCCTGATACATAATATACATTTCTTTGTAAGAAGAACACTGCCTATGTACATAATGAAATGCATGCAGATACTTATGAAGATTGGTTTACCAACAAATTACTGCCAAATATACCTAAAAATTCAGTGATTGTTCTTGATAATGCTTCATACCATAGCAGAAAAGTAGAGAAGATACCCACATCAGCGTGGAGAAGAGTCAAATAATTGAATGGTTTAATGAGAAGGAGATGCCAGTTGAAAACGATATTATAATGTTTTTGTCTTTCAGCGGGTTCTAAATAAAACTACCGGAAATTTAAACACACCCTATATTAACAATAAAAAATAAACAACTTAAAACTACAACTGACTATAACAATGTTTATTTACACAGAATTTATATCAATGTTTATTTATTACAATATCAACTCGACTCAGCGACTACCCGTTCAATGGATTCAATCACTCTCGAGTGTTATTTATATTCACGGTAAAATTTCTTGCATATTCTGTCTAGATTTTTCCCGATGCATCGACATCTTTTGAGATGATAGTAGGCCTGACGCATCGTCGGATGATTCATCACATTGTCCCCTTCTTGAAAATGAAGTTTCGTCCCGAAACATGTCATGCTTTGGTTCCCTCAAACGATGACGAAATCGACAGGTAGGGCCTTTGCTACATTGCGATGTCATATCGAAATAACAGTCCACGGTCTTATCTTGCCTGGGTATAAAAGAAACCGCATACCAAAATTTCCATACCAGTATTTTGGAATATTGCTTCTAACATGCTTCGTACAATTCTCCAGTCCAGGCGGTCCAATCAACAACCCAACTTTGGAACGGCTAATTTCAAAATGTCTTGTTGTGGACCAGGGCCTCTCATAACGCGCGATAGGTTGGCTTCAGGCTTGACATTCTTTCGTGACCAAATAAAATATGGGCTGTACCTCATTTATAATTTGGAGACTCTTCCCAATTGCTGGTCCCTGCTGGCTTAGTTTTTCGATTCTGCCAAATCTCTCTTTAAATTCTCTGGCAATCCCTTTGGCCATTAGCAGATCTCGGGCTACGCAATAAGCAAGTGCGTAGTCTGTCGGCACCGTGAACAAATCTTGCTGTTTCTCGATAATCACCCCAAATCGAGCTTTTCTCGAACCAGAATACTCCTCCATAAAATCTTCGAAGGTTAGTTCCTGGTAGTAGCTATCCAATCGGCGCAAGTTAGCGGCTTCGTCATTATTGTCTCCAGAGTATGGGGCTAACCGATTAAAATGCACAACTCTTAGCTTAGTATGAGGCGTTCGCCTTATGCGGTATATTACATAGTTAATCCGCTTCAACATCTCGTATGGCCCCTCCCAATTCGTTTGAAGTTTTGGAGACAGTCCCCGCCGACGTTGTGGATTATATAACCAAATCCGGTCGTCTTCATTGTATCCACCCTTCTCGGCGTTGATGTCGTAGCTCTCCTTCATTCTGCCACTGGAATCTTGGATATTATATCTTACTAGATCATGGATATTATCCAGGCTTCGTCTGAGAGTGTTGACATATTCTTCTCCAGCAGTATCTCCACCAGGCTTGCTCCCAAACTTCAAACCACAGGCCAGTCACAGTTCCCTTCCGAATAGCACGTTTGCTGGTGATTGGCCAGTTGTTTGTAGAACGGAGGCCCGGTACGCCATTAGGAATAATGGTAAATGTCCGTCCCAGTCTCTCTAGAGACTCTCGGAGACCACTAGAACATAAGTGCCTGATCATGGTCTTGTTCATTCGCCCTACCATCCCATCTAATTGTGGATGCAAGGGAGTCGTTCTTGTCTTTCGAATGTTCAAAAGCTTCTTCTCGAAAAGACTGGACTCGAAATTTCGCCCTTGATCGGAATGAAGTTCCAGGGGTACACCAAAACAGCTGACGAATTCCCTGACAATCACGTCTGCTACAGTTCCAGCCTCTTGATTTGGTAGAGCATATGCTTCAACCCATTTGGTAAAATAGTCCATGACCACTATTATGTATTTATTTCCTTTGTCGTTTTCTGGAAAAGGGCCGGTGGCATCTATGGCGATTCTTTCAAATGGGCTTCCCACATTGTATTGGCGCATGGGTGCACGTCGACTCTTCTGAGGACCATTAATTCCGGCGCAATTAGCACAGTTTCGGCCCTATTTTTTCACATCTCGTGAACAATTCACCCGGTAAAATCTCTGGCGCACCTTCTACGGTGTTTTATGGACGCCAAAATGTCCCCCAGAAGCACAATTGTGAAGTTCTCGCAATACCTCTGATATTCTTTTTTTGGGAACCACCATTGGCATCTTCCGCTCGCTTCCATCGTGATTTTCAACCTCGTGTCTCAGGAGATCGTCTTCCATGACTAAGGAATCCCATTGTGCTCAGTATGACTTCAATTCTCGTGAATGGGGAGCGATTTCTTGCCAAGACGGTGTTTACCCATTCCTCTTTTCCAAGCCCTGAAGACTACAAGATCAGGGTCAGCTTCTTGATCTGCGTCCAAATTGTCTGGTTGCCACTGGTCATCCACCACGTAGTTCGAAGAGCGTTGGCCGATTTGTCTTCGATTCGGTTGCAATGTCGACAGTCTTCTGGACAGGGCTTTCTGGAAAGAACATCAGCATTTCGATGTCTGAGGCCTGCTCTATGTTCCATGTCGAAATCATACTCCTGTAGCCTCTCAATCCATCTGGATACTTGGCCCTCGGGATTCTTAAATTGTAAGAGCCACTTCAAGGCGGCATGATCAGTGCGGATCAGGAACTTCTGCTCATACAGGTACTTGTAAGAATGCTCAATGGTCTTAACTACTGCCAATAGTTCTCGCCTGGTTACGCAGTAGTTCCTCTCCGGTTTGGACAGGGTCTTGCTGAAGTATCCAATGACCTTTTCTTGTCCATCTTGGATTTCAGAGAGCACACCACCAATCCCGAAGTTACTAGCATCTGTATCCAGAACAAACCTCCCAGATAGCAGTGGATAGTTTAAGACAGGTGCACTTATCAAAGTTCCTTTTAACAACTCAAAGGACGCTTGGCATTCGTTGTTTCAAATGAATGCTCGATTTTCTGTTAGGCGGGTAAGTGGCTTCGCAATGTTAGAGAATCCAGGTACGTAGCGTCGATAATACGTACATAATCCCAAAAAGCTTCTTAGCTGATGTTTGTCTTTGGGCGCAGGCCATTTTTCCACAGCTTTTACTTTTTATGGATCAACCGCAACTTCTTTTCCGGAAACCACATGTCCAAGGTAATTTACCTCATTGCGTAAAAGGTGACACTTCTTTGGGCGTAATCTAAGGTTGGCATCTCGCAACCTCTGGAATACTACTTCCAAATTTTCCATGTGATCTTGAAAGGTCTTCCCTGCCACAATCACACCATCAAGATACACTAAGTAAGTATTCCATGACAGTACCCTCAGTACAGTGTCCATGAGTCGCTCAAAAGTAGCTGGGGCGTTATATAGTCCGAATAGCATGACTGTAAACTGCCAGAGTCCCGTACCTAAACTGAAAGCAATCTTCTCTCTGTCATTGGGGTCAATTCCCACTTGCCAAGCCGCTCTTCAAGACGAGAGTGGAGAACCATTTTGCTCCTGCCAGGGTGTCTAGTGTATCGTCTATTCTTGGGAGAGGATAACTGTCCTTTTTGGTTATACTATTCAGACGACGATAGTCCACGCAAAATCTGGTAGATCCTTCTTCCTTAAGGACCACTGGTGAAGCCCATGGACTACTCGAAGGTTAAATTCCTCCTTGGCTTTCCATATCTTTTATAATCTGCTCGGCTTCCTCCCGTTTAGCCAGTGGTAACCTTCTTGGGCCTTGACGTATAGGAATTGCATCGCCTGTATTTAGTTTACGCATGACAATATTGGTTCTTCCTTCCGTGCCACTTTAAGTTTCAAAGACATCTTCGTATTGCTACTTCAGATCTTTAATTTGGCTTTGTTCTTTCTTGCTTAACCCTTGACATGCTGAGTCAATTATCTTGGACAATGTCTCAGGAACCTGCACGAATCCATTCTTCTTTGCCTCTACACGATGAACGACGGCCGACACTGGTGAACACCACCCCAGAATAGTACCCTTCTTCAATGAAACAGGGTAATAGTTCACATTCATTACCCTTACCGGTAGTCTTAACCAGCATTTTGGCAACTACTATTCCTCGGCCTACCTCATCATCATCCTTTGGTTCCAATAGCACTATTCATTCGGTTAACTCACTATATTTTGTGTGCGGTTAACCGAATGAATAGTACCATTCAATAACTGCGTGATGTACTTACAGATGTTGTAGACTATTTATATCGTCCGTCGTAATGGCGTCATTTCAGCGCAATGTGTCCGGTCTCTAGTAATTACTGTATGTGAAGCTATACCCACGCACGCGAAAGTACTACAGTTTGGTTCAAAATAAATAAAACATAATAAAATCTAATTCGCGACCAAAACGAGGACGTATCAACGAACACGTGACATCGTTCTTGGTCCCCTTACCACATTTGTTCTGAATGTGACCGTTTCTTCTACAATTCCTGCATGGCCACTTTTATTTGGTTTGATCTGATTTAGAACTCTACTAACCTGCTCCATGAACTCCTCATTTTCCTTTTGTCAACAGTGCAGACACGAGCATGGTTCCGAGAGGCTTGCTTTGCAGTCTCAAACTCAAGTGTGTGCGTCAAAACATTGATCGAGGTCTTTGCTCGTGCCAACCTTAATGCTTGCTGCGTATCAAGATCCCGGAGACTATCTATGAACTTCTGGACAGCTAGGAGTTCCATGAAATTATCTGGCGCCATCTGATATGTAAGTATAGCGTATAGAACTAACAACAATTTATTCAAATTTATAAAAAACAATAAAAATTTAACAAATAACAATAAAAAGCCAAGAGTCTATGAGTTAACTTGCGGTAGTTGCCCCATGACGTATATCGGACAGACAGGCGGATCGTTTGAAATACGCATCAAAGAACATTTTTCTTCATTTAGAAATAATAAAAGTGACTCTTCATATGCGTCTCATATTAATTTAACAAACAAAAAAAACTTAATTTATTAGTCACTTGAAATCAATAAATTAAAGAAAACCGACAAGATCCTCAATGATGAATTAGAAACTAATAATTCACCCTTACTCAATTTATTTATTTGATATTCAGACAGTCATATAAGTCATATATTGTATTTTTCCATAGAACTTCTTTACCTGCCTGTAACATAATGTAGACCCTCAGTTTTATCACTTAAGAACAGTATTGTATTAACCGTAGTGAAAGTTTTGTGCATAGACATTTTAGTAATAAAAAGTTTCCTTCAACTTCAACTATTCAAAACAAAACATGTGTTTGTTACGGTACATTTGTGTTAAAATTTGTACATAAGTTAGTTATATGTCTGATGAAGCTCAGGTTGGAGCGAAACGATCGTTACGGTGTAAATTAAAAAGTTAAATATTAAAATTTGTTTTATTTTATCCTGATAATAGTTATAATTGAATTTCATCAAGTAAAGGCTGAAACAATCATATATCTGTCTAGATTTTTCCCGATGCATCGACATCTTTCGAGATGATACCAGGCCTGACGCATCGTCGGATGATTCATCACAATATGTTAAAAAAGGAATTACTGGATCATGTGTTACAAATTAAAGCAGAGCATGACAAAAGCAGGATCGATCAATTCCCGACAGAAGCTGGTAGTGAAGTTCTACGTTTACCCTCTTATCATTGTGAATTAAACCCCATCGAAATGGTATGGGCACAAGTTAAGCACTATATTAAAATGAACAATACAACTTTTAAAGTGAAAGACATTGAAGAGTTAATTGCAAGAGGTTATCGCAATGTCATAGTTCATAACTGGCAAAATTACATTAATCAATTGGAAGATGATATTGAGGAATTTATAATTCAATTAAGACATTCATTGTCATCAGAGGATCTAACTTACTCTTCAAGTAATGGAAAAAGAAAAAATGTGTGTTTGTTATTTCTTTCATTAATATTATTTTTACTTAAGTTAAATTAAGTTGTCTTTTACTGAAGTAGATATTTATTAATATGTAACATATATATTCTTTAATAAACCTTATTTAATATCTACATCTGAATAATTTGTAAATTATGTTAATATTGAATAATAAAGAAAAACATGTTTTATCATTTTTTACTGAATAAATCAATAAGAAATTATATTTATCTATTTTCATATACATATAATTTTACTGAAGAATTTCCGAAATATTTTTCTTATATTTAAAGCAAAAGTATGCTTTTTAAATACAAACTTGAAATCAAATTTATAATTCCTAAATTTGTACATTAAGAGAGTAGTGCAAGTAAATTAAGACAAAATTTATTTTTACTTTACAATTCAATTGTGTCAAATCAAAAATATGTGATTTAAGTGTGTTTGTGTTGCTGTATGTATGAGTGTAATATATTCACTGCTTCTGCACAATTTGATAAGATACTGTCGTGAGCAAAAAAATCGGGACAGTGTCAAAATCGTTATGTCAATTTCCTTTATTTTTTAGTGTTGTAATTTTGATGATATTTGATTAAGTTTCAAACTGTACGTCAAATTATCGATCATAGTTCCTAATTCAAAATTGAAAATGCCGCATCTTTCGAAAACTGATGAAGCCAGACTTGTTACTAGTTTAGCAAATGGGAACAGTATCGGTTCAATTTAATATTGGTAAAAGTTCAGCCGCAAGAATATATCAAAGATGGAGGGAAGAGGATAATTTAAATCGGAAAATATGTTCCGGACGTAACAAAATTTCGAATCCGTAGCATTAGTTACTGAGATTAGGCACAACCCTTTCAAAACATTAAAGAAAGCTGCAAGAACAACACAATTTTCTGTCTCATCGGTTACAAGAGAATGAAATTTAAACTTGAGATTTCCCGGCCTAAATCCCATTGAAAATGTATGGGGATTTATGAAATAGAGCTGCTGCCCAGGAAGAATTTTGGGAAATTGTTTAATGCTTGGCATCAAATTCCTATAAATGTAGCACAAAATATCGTCGCTTCAATGTCTACAAGATTAGATGCAGTTATAAATAATAACGGTGGAATGACGGAATACTAAATATTTTAATTATATTCTTTCTCTATCGTTTTTAGTAAATTTTATTTATATGTGTTTTAAAAATGTTTAATAAATGTCAATGAAACACACATTTTTGACAATTCCTGACTTACTATTATGAGAAAAGATCACTTAAGTAGTCACAATTAAAACCCACGTAGAAACAGTGTCCCGTTTTTTTTTGCTCACGAGAGCGTTTTTATTAACATTCACGGTAAATAAACTATTTTATAATTCTAGCCTCCTTCAATTCCTCAATTATTGCTATTATCTCGTTTTCGTGTCCTGTATGACCGGCATTCTTCGAGGCTACTAGCAACTTCAATCTATCACACAATTCATTCACATCGTCCCAATACTTATATTCAATTTCATTATTAGGAATAACCACCTTTTTTACTGGTAATATTTTTGATAAACCTAAACCAGTCTTCAAGATTCGAGACCACCAAACTTCAGGTTTCTTTCCTTGTAAAATGGGTTTAATAATTGATGTATATTTATATACTAGCAGCATACTTCTTATCCGGATCATAATGAACTCGCCCAGAGTGAGTGTCATTGAGTATGTACTTATAATTCTTCGCATCAGCATATAAAAATTTACCTGGTTTCTTTTTGAAAAGTAATTAGTAACCTTTAGTGGTTTTATATGTAAATCCACCGATTACAATGTTGGACCCATTAAATCTAACATCCGCCTGTCCCATTTTTAAATTATTATCTATTTCATGTACACCATACTTTTCATCAAATTCTTCATTTTCATCTGTCATTAAACCAATAAGATATGGGCGTATCGTGGGATTCTAACCATTCAATGATTCCCTCACTTCATCCGTTTCTAAGAGCGGTTTATTCATAGATTTATTAGCAATTATTGATCTTGATGGTTTTGTACTCAATAGCGATATGGCATGAGCCATTGATTTTTCTAAATTCACACTATCAGTTGTATCAGTTTCTTCTTCACTTGGATCTTCTCCCTCTTCTAGTGAAGATTGTGGTAACAGTTCCCCTATGTATTCATCAATGATACCGACAACCGAGGTTTTAAATCAGACGAAATTGCTTTAGCTCTGGTTGCTTGAGGCGTTGTGCCAAGTTTTTCATATGCCCGTTTCATCGGAGAAGAGTATGTGGCCTAACCCAGGCCACACGTTTTCGTGAAGGTGTTCTCCCTTGTCGTATAACTGATGTTTTAGGCATTGCACATGTGATATATCCGGATAAATGTCAGACCAAGCTTCAGATATATCCTCAGTAACACTTTCACGACGCATCCTATCTGTCTTTGTTTCAGCGGGATATAATTTCATCGCAATTTCTTGTAGAAGTTTTGCTATAGGCGCGTATTGTATATCAATTTTCCTTTGATATTCTACAATGTCAGCTTTAACGTTCTTAATTTTGCAGGGGCGCGAGTGGCGCGGGGGGCGTGGGTGACATTTGATGGAGAAAAGTTTTATGCCTAATACCTTTACACGCCCCTTGTTTAAAAAAGAACACCCCTCTCCCCAGCACATATTTTAGGTCAGGTAGCTAAAACGTCTCCCCACAAAAACAGCCCTCGGGATGTGGGAGAGGGGGCGAGGTTTCATGTGGTGCCTGGTGGGGAGAGTTTCATGTGGTGACTGGTGGGGGAGGGGGAAGTTCCATGTGGCGGGTGGGGGCGGGGAGTTTCATGTCGAGGCTGGGGAGAGTTTCCTGTGGATGCTGGGAGCGGTAGGTTTCATATGGTGACCGGTGGGGGGCTCGCCCGCTGCGACCACCGCCCCCCACATGGAACCCCCTCCTCTTTGGTCAATATCATTCTTAAACATTCACTGTGAATTGAAGAGAAGCAAGTTATAGTTCTACTTATAGAAATAAAACAAGTTATTACATCAATAATTCTTTATTTTAATTATTCAACTACGTAACATCTTTTTATTCAAGCAAAACAAGTCATCATATAAATAAATCTTTATTTTAATTATTCAACTACGTAAACATCTTTTCATATATCTATATGGTACTTATATCTAAATATTTATTATAATTTGGTTACAATCGAGCATTAACTCGACTACGAAAAGGTCTTCGTATTGATATTATATATATAAATCTTTATTTTAATTATACAACTATGTAAACATATTTTCATATATCGGTATGGTACTTATATCTAAATATTTATATATATATCTAAATATTTATTATAATTTCGTTACAATCGAGCATTAACTTCCAGATAATGAAATACTAGTTCTACATCTACACACGCTGCAGTCTCTTCTCCTAATTATCCCATCAGTAGTGTCCCCAAACACATTATAATGACTCACACATGGTCTACATCTAATTAAGTTTATATCTTCATGATAACTTTTCGGTAGCCGATTCCAAATATATTCTAAATCTAAGCTTCTAACATTCCACATCAAATATGTCTTTGGAATATAAACTAGGTCACTATCTTCCATCGCGGCAAATGATCCATCAACTTCATATCGCCTTATCACACTACCTACCCTACTCACCACATAATTTGTCATGAGAGTCCACCCACAATCCATTTCAAAGATTATAATGTTACTTTTATTTTCGTCTTTCTATTCTCCTCGTTAATAAACTTATACAATCGTTCCACATTACATAGAGCGCACACCACATAATTACCAACGTGGAAACTACAATTTACTTCTCCCTTCCTTATTTTTCTCACATCGACTAAATGAATTATCCACTCCTCTACACAATTATTTCATCAAAAACACTCGCTGATGCATAACCGCCTTCCCACTTTAACCCGTGATGATGACTGAATGCATATCTCGCTACAAGCTGATCTTTCTCAGTTAATACACCGAATCTCAATACCGGTTTAAACACAAAATGACTCCTCCTAAATTCACTGTCACAAGTGGCCAATTCTTTTAGCATCAAACTATAATTATTAAACCGATACCATTGAAAATCTATTATGATATATTTTCTGTCTGTCAAGTTCAACATCTTCTACCACCAAAGAGCCTTCTCGTACTAATACCAACTTCAAACTGAATCTACTACTTATACAACACCACTTTAAATATTAGTTCTCTAGTACTGTCGCTGTACCACCTTATTGAACTGAGTATTGATGCAATTTATTGTGCAAAATCAAGCAATATACAACCGTATCCTTAGGCACATTATCTTTCGTAGTAAATTCTATTCTAACCTCGACACCACTTCTATATATTGCATCTTCCTGATGTGAACAATCTATGCTAACTAATGGACACAACTTAAAATTATTTAATTTAAGCATCGGTTCACAATATTCGTGACCATAATAAGATTGTTGAAACCTAGAATACATATTGTATAACACTGCTACTCGATTATCATCAAAATCAACTCTGACATTTTCATATTGGTATCTTTTACCATTTAAATAAACATCATATCAGTTAAATTAATGGCATCAAATCTACTCATATTTTCTTCTATTTTTCCTTTCTTCCCTGTCTGAAAACCAAAATTATATATCTTGGCGTTTCTAAATATGGAGCTGTTTTCATGGCCCAACTATGTTTAGTTTTCTCGGGAATTCCTGGATTTTCACAAATTTCCCAACTTCTAAAGAACATTTCCATTATATGATTCTTCGTAATTAACTTAGTTAAAGCCAATTCCTGAGTCATGCCAACTTTAACATGTGGTATCCTCCTCACAATAGAATCAATTATTAACTTAATATTCTCCGTGGTAACTGAATTCAATATGACATCATTATCATCAGCACATCTTTTTAGAACTAATTCCTGGGATACATTCATAATAACTTGCTTAAAGTCTTCTGCAAATCCCATTAGCATCTTCAATGGGATACAAAGACCAAAATTCCCTTTCTTATCTAACACTGCAGTCTTTCCCACTGCGAATTCCCAACCAAAATTTTCCAATTGATTAGCATAACTTGGACTATATGAGAAATATCTTTTCATAGTTGATGTTATACCAATATTTCTCACTTCATCCACCTCCACTCCGCTAATAACATATCTAATATTACTAAACATAAAAGCTCCTGCATTATGAATTAAAAATGCTGTAGCACTATGCTTACTCTCATCACTTGCCAATGGTAACTTTCCGTCAATTAATAGTTCTGACTCTGATGGTAAAATATATCTATCTATTTCCGGTACCACAATCGTGATCTCGTCATTATTCCCATATTTCGGGGAACCAAATGGTATGTGATTGTGAAATTCCATCTCAACGATAGAATTATCTACACGCACCTTCTTTAAAACATCCGAAACTTACATATCTACTTAACTTTAAACTGTTCCAGAAGCGAATATTGAATATCCTAGTCTGCTACTGCGTATATCAGTTACACGTCCGGCTCTATCTTCGTCTCTACAAATAATGTTGGTCTATTATTATTAATATCTCCACTAAAATATTGAAGACGCTTTTCTGCAAACTCAATTAATCCGCCTCAACCTTAAATATATGGTCAATTCTTCACCTGCTAAATCAATAAGTTGTCCGGTCTGGTCTACAGCTTGAATAATAACTTGAGATAATGTATTAGTATAAATTTTGTCTTGCGGAACCTCTATTATTTTATAACCAGGTGCAACATTGGGATAAAAGTGATATAAAACATGTGATAATTCACCGTTAATATATGATCCTTCAACCACGTTACACATAATATTGATAGCACTTACTCTATTTATATCGACCACCTTATCGCTAATTACTGTTTTATTGGCTAGTATAACTTTCTTATTAAAACCTAATAAAGGATCAATTGAATTATCTATTGAAAAATTAACATCAACTGAAGTCTTCATATGCACCTTCATAGTATTACTATTGACAAGTAAAGTAAAATAATTTTTTTATCACCTTCATCGATTTGTAGTTTCTCTTTAATATATTTCTCCAAATCTTGAATATCATAAGTTTCAACTGGTATCTGTCCAATTAAAACCCAATTTGTCCGGTGATTCAGTATATCGAAATACATTGTTTGTAGATGTAACATTCGGGACAGTATTATATGATTGCAAGCTTATCATGCACATTTCATATTCACCATCTAAATATATTGGGGGATTTAAGACACAATCCACAACTGATCCTTTCCCAGATATCACTAAAGCCATATGACTGACACTTCCATTACTATCTTTCGCCATTTTAACAAGAAATTCACGCCTCTTTCGTATAATACTACACACCAGTACTAGTTCATATTTCACATAGGTACCCAATAACACCCTTCAAAAACAATAAACACAACTGACCACAATTTTCGCTGTTAATACTCTGATATCTTCTATAATTATAACATATAACACCGCCACCACCATTCGATAATAAATACTTTTCCACTTCAACTGCAGGTCTTAAATCACCGTAACTATCAAAATATTCTATCACATCATTATTTTTTTTGTATGTTACACAATAGTACCTCCCTCAATTTCATCATCCAAGTTAATTATCCCTTTCTCATTTTTATATATAAGTCTAGGTAAAACGTCTCTACTAAATATACACCGAAATTTTCCAATTCTCCACCTTTTAACATACTTCCACAAATCTATTTCGTTAAAGGCCTGCGAGGTAAACTACTTAATCGTTTTTGAACCCTTACTATTCGGCCAATAAACTCCACAACCAGTTCTATATGGTTTTACGTATAGACCACCTCCCACAGATACACCACAACCTTGCTTATATGGTTTTATATATAAACCACTCCCAGATTTTGACTCCATAGCCAAATTATGCCGTTTTGCTTCTTCCAACTGATTCCTTTCAGTTTTTGCAGATGTTACAGCTTTTGGAATTGCCGCAGCACCCCCACCCAACGATTCCGAAGCACGTAATGCAGCGAATAATGGAATTAATCGTAAAAACCCACCTTTTCTCGGTATTGGAATTACTCTAGACTTTGGAAATTTTATTTTCTTCCCCGATTTCATTAAACTCTGATATGCAACTCTCGCATTTTCTACAATACCTTTTTTCCTCCCAATTCGTCTTATAGCATTTCGAGCATTCTTCATCGCTTGCAAAAATGATATAGCACCACCTTTTCTACTCCTCATATACTTTCTACCACTACCTTGCCTTATACCTTTACGTCATATCCTCGAACCCATACCCAATTTCGTTTTAGCTTTCATAGCAATGGTAACCACAGTAGCAGCTAATCTTTCTCATACACCTGCGTCTTTACTTTTCACTCGTTCTACGGCCTTTTTATACAATTTCTCATCCGCTTCATGCCTCTTTAATAAATCCTTTGACTGAGCATAAGATAAATCATGCTCTTTACAAGCCTCATCCAAAATATTGACACCCTTATCACCCCTCTTTAATCGTCTTCTAATTTCGTCCCTGGACCACAAAAACTATAACCCGGTGTATGCAACTCTACTGATAATTTATTAATCACGGTATTCAGTAACCCACTACCTTTCCTTCGTACTGTCCGATTTGAACTACCACTTTTCAATACCATCACAACCTTTTAGTGTAATCCTGTTGATCTTTCTCATGAATCAACAACTTGTGGAATGACAAACAATGCAACTCCAATATGGTTTGTAAGTACGTGTTTTATTAATATATACTCAATTTAGCTTACTTATTAAATCTATAGACAGTATTATATAACTAACTTCTATATCTAATAATAAAAAATAACAACAATTTAATCCAAATACAAAAGTATTTTTAATAATATAAAATATTATTAATAGTTATTAATAGTTTTTACCCACTCATGTATGTTTCAAATTATTTTGTTAACAATTTAATCCTTTTTATTATCAAACTATACAACTTTTTCCATTATTCTTTCTTAAATAATTCTTACACTCTTACACATTCTTACACTCGAATCGTTCCCTCAACTGTACAATCTCCCCAATTAACCAACCCCATTCTATTACGTCCAAACACATGTAATGGAGAGAAACCAATGCTTATCCATCCATTTGGAATGACTTTTATTTAAAAAGAAAAACCTCTCTCCTAGTAATGGCACCTCTCAAATTAGTTCCCTTGTATAATTTTCCACGAACTTTTCAGCGGTTGATACCTTTCGTCCAAAATCACCATTCACAATATATGTTTTGGGATCACTCATCCCATTTAATAATTCTTCAAATCTGGGATCCAACTCAATATCTCTCCAAAACACTTCATCAGTATTCTCCCCTTCCTCCAATTCACTTCTTTCCACAATATGTTGGGAACAGGATGGTTTTTCCATCACAGCAACCTTACGTTTAGACATACTTGTTAATACTAACAATTGTTTCGAATAATCTGCCTTTATATACAATACTAATAACCCCCTACTTACTCGGTGTGCTAGTCGTTGTAACCTTATTTATTTTTATAGAACCTTCTTGGCGTTATAACCTCACCCGGCTTTAACTTCTACAACCTATTTTAGAAAATCTTTGTTCTAGAACCTCCTTGGTTCTAGAACCTCCTTGGCCTTGATGCTGCAACCTCATCCTCTTGATTCTAGAACCTCCTCGGCAACCGTGGTGTTTCAACCTCCCTCCTCATACCTCTTGATTCGAGAACCTCCTCAGTGACCTTGATGTTGCAACCTCCCTCCGCCATAGCCGATTCTGGAACCTCCTCGGAGTGACCTTGACCTAGCCTACATCGAGGTCAAGGTCACTCCGAGGAGGTTCCAGAATCGGCTGAGACCCTCTACTTGCGTCTTTCTGACATATTGCCGTGTATTTTATTTGGTTGGGCAAATGGAAGGATTTATTTTGCTTAAAGTCGCACAAATAAATATATCAAGACTCAGAATTTTAGTAGTGTTTAAGAGACTTATCGGTTCTTTATTACAAGGCGTAGCATCAAATAGGATATGTATTGAGATAATACAACAGTTCATATACAAATATAATATTTTATTGAATTATCGAGTGTGTAAATTGTATAAAATAAGCGATAGTCAAATGTAAAATATTAATAGAGTATACAAATATTAAAGCATATAGACTTTTATTTACTATACACTGCTGCAAAAAGTTAACGCACCTAGAGAATCCTTCATAAAAATATAGTATATGACTAGATAGAAAAGTTTATTCAATTCTTTCTTTTGATAATAATTAACAACCTCTAATAAATAAACTTTGTTTAATCTTTTGATAAATTAGCCTTTACAAATTAATACACAGTGAAAAGCCATGAAAAAGGGAAAATTTCGAAAAAACATCAATTAACATTTTTAATGAAATGGCCTCAGTATCTAGTATTTCCACCTCTGCTTCTAATGATGGCTTGACGTCGACGACTCATACTCAAAATAAGCGAACTTATGTCATTCTGCTCCAATCATTCCATATTTCCATAAGGTGGTCCCTTACCTCTTACAGGTTGTTGACAGGGTTCGGATAATCTTGCAGGTATTTTCCATGTATGCCCCAGACATCCTCTATTGGATTGAGGTCTGGACGTCTTGCTGGCCAATCTATGGTATCGATTTCAACCTCCTCAAAATAATTTTGAACTATGCGAGTATTGTAGAGTCGTGCATTATGTTGCATTAAAAAAATGTGCGATATAAAGCGCGAATGGTACAACATAGTCTTGAAGGATATTAGATATGTACCGATCAGCATGAACACTTCCATTTTTTAACACTACTAAGTCCGTACGAGCTGCCAAAGAAATGCCTCCCCAAACCATTACAGAACCTCCACCAGATAATGTGGTATTCAGAATGTTGCATTGAGCATAACGTTCATTTGGTCGTCTGTACACACGAACACGTCTATCACAGTTATAAAGACAAAATCTTGTTTCTTCTGTAAAGAAAACTCGCTGCCAGTCATCCTGTAACTGATTAACATAATTCCTACCAACATTCAAGCGAAGACTCCGATATTCTACGAACTGTTTCTATGCTAATTCGAATAACATGAACTCCCTGTAGTTGAGATTACAAACACCTGCTTGTAACGAATCGTTGTCTTGGAGCAAAAAGTCTCAAAAATCGATCCTGGACACGGGTTGTGAGACGATGTATACCATGCCCAGGTCGTCGGATATGGTTACCAGTGTCCCTATACCTTTGTATAATTCTGGATACCGATGTATGAGACACACCTCTCCTCTCCTCTCCTATTTGGCGATAACTCCAGCCTTCCTTTAATAACACCACGCCTTGGGCACATTTCTCTCTCGTCAAATTTCGAAATTCACGTTGCATAATGGCGAAAAGGCAAAACAAGAAAAAATAAGATAACTTTACCAAGATAAAACACGATATAAACACAAGTTAAAACTGGTAGTACATTAAATGATTATTGGATGTGATTTAATTATATGTAACTATCACCAAATGTCAACACAAGTTTGACAACTGAACGTCAAATACGAAGTTCTTACAAACCAACGCCAACCGCTGCAAATTATCAGCAAATAAGATAAACATTTATTCGTTCACTACATGGTGGGTAAATTCCTTGGAGTAGAGAATATACTATATATATATATACAACGTGTCCACTTAAGTATGAGACAAATGGGAAATATTTTTATTTTTGATTTCACAGAAAACTTTATAGAAAAGAAAAGTTCGTGCATCTTAAGAAACTTGATATTTTGTTTTCAGGGTTGCGTTGTAGTACTGGGTTAGAGGAAAAATTAAAAAACATTGAAGTTGCCGTAAGAGTACGCTACACTTATTTTTAAAGATATCAAAAATATTCATTTAAAAATGTTGTTTCAAATTTCAAAATAGGCTCAAATACGAATTGTTATTTAAAATTTCGAAAAAATAAAAATTAAATTATCGAACAATAATAATAGCAAATACGCAATAGTTTTTAACATCCATCTATGTGACAGTAGTTCTATGGTTGTCATTTGTATTGTCACTTTAATAATAAATTTTATGTAATTGCACGTGAAATCATTTACATTCGATATCAAATTTTTATCGCAGAAATGCAATAGCATGAAACAAAAATCATTTGCATATAACTTTATGAAAATACTTTTTTATATTACAAAATAAATATGAAATTAACAAAAACAACAAATTTAGAAATACATACAAACAAAAAAAAAAAGCTATTCAAAATGATGCCCCTCTCGTTGAATGCATATGTTTGTACGCCTGTTGAAATCCTCGCATGCATGTTGTAACACAATAGGATTATTTCTTAAGAACAGTACCGCATCTCCTATTTTGTTTTTCAATTCTTCTAAATTCTGAAATGGCCTTTCTGAATATACTTTATTCTTTAGCCATCCCCAGATAAAGTAATCCATGGGGTTTAAGTCGGGCGAGCGCGCTGGCCATGGAAAAGGTCCATTTCGTCCCATCCATCTTTCTCCAAATTTTTCATTTAAATAGTCTACAACTATTCGTGCACTATGTGCAGGTGCTCCATCATGCATAAACCAAAGGGTTCTTATAATATTTAGTGGCAATTCGTCTAATTCGTTATCGAGGTATGTTTGTAGAAATTCAAAATATCGTTGTGAATTTAATGAGGATTGAAAAAAATACGGACCAAAAATTTTTCTGTTTAAAATTCCACACCAAACGTTTACCTTTTGCGAATATTGATTCTTGCAGGGAATTCTAAAATGTGGGTTGTCAGACGACCACCAACGACAATTTTGTGCACCCACAACATCATTAGTAGTAAAGGTTGCTTCATCAGTAAACAAAATGCTTTTGAAAAACGTTTTCTGCGTTTCTAATGTACCTTGAATATCCAAAGAAAATTCAAATCTATTGTTGTAGTCCCGTTCCTGCAAAGTTTGAATATATCTTGGCTTATAGGGGTGATATCTATTGTTAACCAAAATGTTGCTTACTGATGATTTTTTAATATCCAAATTGCTTGCAATTTTTCTGACAGAAATTTTGGGATTTTCAATTACACTTTGCATAACACGTAAAGAATTTTCGAAATGTCTCACTTGCTTTTCCCTACTTTTTTTGTAACGCATTTCTAAACTACCAGTTGCTTTAAACTGATTTAAAATTCTTGAGACGCTTTGGAAACTAATAATTTTGTTGGGATGTCTTTCATTAAAAATATCAGCTGCGTCTCTACATGTTTTGTAGTTATCTCCGCAAATAAGAATTAATTCAGCTCGCTCTTGCATAGTTAACCGTTCAGCCATAGTTGGTAGGTAATAACTTAATGAATTGTCTTAAAATTACTTAATTATTAAAGTGACAGCGGATCTGACAATCACATAAAATTTATTATTAAAGTGACAATACAAATGACAACCATAGAACTACTGTCACATAGATGGATGTTAAAAACTATTGCGTATTTGCTATTATTATTGCTCGATAATTTAATTTTTATTTTTTCGAAATTTTAAATAACAATTCGTATTTGAGCATATTTTGAAATTTGAAACAACATTTTTAAATGAATATTTTTAATATCTTTAAAAATAAGTGTAGCGTACTCTTACGGCAACTTCAATGTTTTTTAATTTTTCCTCTAACCAAGTACTACAACGCAACCCTGAATACAAAATATCAAGTTTCTTAAGATGCACGAACTTTTCTTTTCTATAAAGTTTTCTGTGAAATCAAAAATAAAAATATTTCCCATTTGTCTCATACTTAAGTGGACACGTTGTATATATATATATATATATATATTGTAATAAACATAAAACCCGGGATAATAATTATGAGAATGAATATAAATTATAGAAAAATAAATGAAATAGGAGCTGAGACTGCTTAATCTTCGGGTCTATAGGCGGGATCCGGATGTTCGGATATCAGGAATTAAGTACACAAAATAATACGAATATGTATATGTTTGTAATAAATATATTAAAGAATTAAACTGTTGTATTTTCTTAAATAAATAAAACAAGATACAAATTGCATATGATAGGTGAGTATGTTACTCCCTATATTATACTGTAAAATGGGAAGCCTACCCCAAATTAACATAAAACAAAATCTATTAGTGCATTAATTATTAAAGATTTTTATATTGCAAATATAAACATTATTGAAAAGTGATTATTATTTTGGAATTACGTGAGTATTAATTAAATATTTAAGACTTGTGGGAAATGTTATATCTTGAGGAAAATTACAGACAACAAAATATGAAATACCTGTTCTATTGGTATAAACAGTAACAATAAATCTGAAGTACGTGTATCTTCTGGATGATATTAAAAACCACGATGTAGATCGTCAGTTACAGTTGTGGGAGATCACGATAATCTGGTTTGTTACATCTAGTAGAGATGATCCTAATATAAAACGGCTTATAATCCTGGTGAACGTAGGTTTCAGCAAGGTTATGTGTTAATATAATAAACAGGGAAAGGTGTAATTTATCCCTCGGAATCCAATGTAATTACTGGAAACTCCATCAAAAACTCTGCATAACTGCAAATAATAACTGTGACGAGGATATAACGTTGAAAACTGTATATAAGGATTTCTGGAATAATCCACTCGTAGAAAATTCTAACAGCAAGGTATTTCCCAATATTTTATTAATAAAACACTACTTTTTATCGAATTCTTATGGTTTTTACTATAAAATTAATAAACTTGAAGAGATAACTTTAAATATAACAATCTTCACCAATTTCGTGCAAAAAAAACTATATTATTTATCCTTTTTTTTTTATTGTCATGACTCCCATTAGAAAATTTACATTTTTGAATCAGATTTTCTTTGGAATAAATACAGTAAGTTCAAAAGTTAAATTAAAAGTCATTTTGACAATTTAGTAAGGAAAAATTTAAAGTGTTTCTATAAAGAAAATCTAACATGAGCCAGAGATAAAAATAACTCTGACTGATTGTTCAGAAGGTTAATGGGCATATCTCACGTAATTACAATTACAAATTTAGAAATAAAAGTTAATTAGACACGTAATATACAGTAACGATTATAGCAGTTTGATTACAAAAAATATGATCAGAATCAGATTTAGTATCACGAAAACATAAAATATAATCTAAAAATTTAATTTAGAAGCAAGTAACAACAATAAAAAGAATGCAAATTACAATTATATACGATATCAATATTGCTAAATCTAATTATGATTTTACATAAATTATACAGAAATTTGGCTATTAAATTATTTTTTTTTTAAAAACATTAAATTTCAGATATAACATTTCTGTCCAAGAAATCATTTAAATGAAAGAAATTATGAGCATCAGAAGAACTACAACATTAATCCCCATTGTTAACAGGAAAAATTCTAAGAAAAAGAATTTTAACTGCAAATAAGTGTTATTATTAAAAGTAATATAGGTTGGTGCATATTAAAATTGTATCTTGCATTATATTGATTATATATATATAGAAAACTAGTCAAGTATAAACATTATTAAAGTATCTCTAGAAAATAAAACAAAAGTAATAGACATTAAAGAATAAATGAAACTTTAAGGGAAAAAAAAAAAAAAACAAAACATGTCAAACATATAAATAGGTAAATGTATTATATAAATTAGTAATTGAAAAATTAAATTATAATTATTGTATTAGAAACTTCTTTCGAAATGCAAATATTAATCAATATTAAAAGTAGTATATTAAACTAAGACTGATATATAAAAATATCCTTTCGATCTGTAACATACCAATTTGACCGATAATAGACTTACCCCTATTCTTATTAACCCGTTTGAACATAAAAATTCTTCAATTAACATGAAAACAGCTGGCTTGCATTTTGTAACAGATTAGATAATAAATTAGACTTGTAATCTTAGAATATACTGTAAAAATGTAAAATTCAATTCTCCTTTGCTATGTGGTCCTGCAGCATTGAAATGTGATATCTACCCTTAATTAAATTAGTATCCTCTTCGATAAGTTCATAAGTATTGTTTCCAAAAATACGATTAATTTTATAAGGTCCTTGATAAGGTCTCAATAATTTCGCCATAATCTTATTCTTACGATCTGTTACTCGCAATCTCTTGACAATGACATAGTCACCTATTTGATATGTTTTAAACTTACGTTGAACTAGCATCCTATTTTTCAATTCCTTGTTTATACTTTCCTGGTAATAATAGGGTATGGGATAGCTTTTGCTTGCTAAAGGATCTTCTTTATCAATTCTAATAACATGTTCGTAGTTTCTAGCAAACACAATAGCATCATTAATCAACTGCATGTTATTATATAAGATATCAATTAATCTATGGGAAACATGGTCATCTTTAATATTTTGCTTCATAATTAATTCCTCTATCTCCTCTAAACTATTTACTGTTTTACCAACTTTCGCTTCATCTCTCACCTCCAAAACATTTTCTTCTTCATAATTATTCAATCCTAATCCCGTCAACCTATTTTCCACTCCATTATAATCATTATTTATATTCATATATTCAATATTTAAACCATCTTCCAAACTATCACATACATTTTCCTTCTTCTTAACCATATTAATCCTAAACATAACATTATTTATCTCTTCATTTAACTTATCTTCTTTATATTTAAAATACTCAACTTTTTCCTCCTCAGTTAACGTTTCAACTAAATTAATTATATTATCTTTAATAAAAATCTTACCCTCCAAGAAATCCATAACCATACCTAAAACTTTTATATTATCAATACCTATAATAGCGTCATATTGAAGTTTTTCAATCATATAAAAAGGTATTATGTATTTATGATTATTTATAATGATATCTGTAGTAATCCTTTGATTAATTGATCCTATCCGTCTCTTATTAGCGGCGACTATATCCGTGCCTTTAATTTTAATGATTTTGTCCTCATAATTATTTATTAGTTTCACCTTGTCCTCATGAATCAATGATATCTCTGCACCGGTATCTATCAAACAATTGATAATGCCATCATCTAATTTAATTTTAATAATGGGTAAATTATAAGTATCCAATATTTTATTTTCATTATCATAAATAGAAATAAATTCTTCGGGGTTTTGATAAAAAGAAATATTGTTAAATTTATGTGGTATGTTACAGTCGATCCGACTTAAATGTTTGTTGTGCTGGTACTGGGAATCGGATTGTTGTATAAGTCCTGTTTTTTTATCGAAGTTTTTTTTTGGGTAGATTCGGGTTCTGGAACAGTCGGTGACAAAGATCTATGTCTTCGTTGTATATTATTAATATGTCCACGTCCTCTCGAATTAAAATTATCATTATATATAGTTTTTCTAGAAAAATGGTTATTTCTTAAATTATGACCGAAATTATTATTATTATTAAATGAAGAACGATTAAAATTATTGTAATTATTATTATAAGATCTATTATTTGACGGTTGTGGGAAATTGGTATTTTGACGAATATCGTTTCTATTAAAATTCTGGGGACGTGAGTTAGAATTCCTGTTATAAATATTAAATGGAGCTCTATTATTATTATAATTGTGACGAAGATTATCCATAACATGATTATTAGTCTGATTATTATGAAGATCAGGTTGATTAAAAGTTCGGTTCATATTCATAGGATTATTAAAATTATAATTTCGATTATACATACCTCTAAAATTGTTATTATCACCTATTCTCTGATTATTCTCGGAATAATCATCCAACCTCCTAAGAATGTCCATCAACGAATCCATATCATTCACCCTCTGGCAAATAATCGCGTGCGTATCCGTATGAATATAGTGATTCAAAAGCTGTCGCGCTATTGAAGCTTCGTCCAAATCAGGAACATATTTACAACTATTATATATCTTTGAAGCATACGCCTCTCGTGATGTTGATCCCAATCTATACTTCCCTGTAAGTAAGCGAATCTTGGCACGATTCTGCTGAGTTTCGTCCCAGAAATTCTTTTTGAAAAGGTCAACAAATTTATTAAGATCAGTGCAATGTTCTTCTATGCGCATAAACCAATCTAATGCACTATTCTTCAGGGTAGCTCTCAATATATACAACCGCTGTTTTTGATCTGGTATATCTTCTAAATACCTCACCATTGAAGTTAAATAAGTCATCGGATGTACTATGTTAACGTCGCCATTAAAAGTAATTAAATTTTCAACTCTCAGCAGCGGTAGACCATAAGATTGATAGTTTGTTGTTACTAATCTTTGATTAATAGTATCCCTCATACTCCTTATTTCAGTGTCGATAAAATCCTTGTTGCTACACTGATCCCTCAACAAATCCTGTAAATTGTTCTTCACCGCGTTGATCTCTTTATTGTAAATATCTTCGTACTCCAAAGACCTTAGATTGACTGTATTAAAATTCTGCAAACATTTCTCCTGATGTTTAACTATCTGCTCCTCCAGAACGTCTTTATTCGAGTTAATAATTGTGGTAACCTCTTCTTTTTGTAAAGACAATTTTATTTCCACATTTGCCTGAATACGTTCTTCGGAATCCTTCAAAAGTAATCCCCATTGTCTATTTTGTAAATTAATTGTATCTTCTAGTTTAGTATTAATGTTATGTTCCATTTTCTCATTCATTATCTTCATATCTTCTTTAAGAGTATGTTGATTCTGTTCTATTTTCTCGTTTATCATCTTCATTTCTTCTTTAAGATCTTGTTGATTTTCATCCTTCATTATCCTTATTTCCTCCCTCATATCTCGTTGATTCTTTTCTATCTTCTCATTCGTACTTTTAATTTCCATGATTGCTTCAAACAAAACCTTCATCTGGTCTGTTGGCATTTCTTCACGAACAGATTGAGTTACTGGCATAGTCGATCTTTCTCCTTCCCCTTTCTCCTGACCATCATCAGATCTTTCCATACTAGATCCTGAACGAGATCTTGTTTCCATAGTCGAAGAGATATAAATATTAATATATTGCTCGCAAATAAATTTATTGTATGAATAACAAAAAGTGTTATTAAAAATATGATACTATATTGTAAATATTTGTATTATAGATAGTCAATAAATAAATATAACGACGTTTTCTTTATTAATATTTTGTAGAATTAGAACACACCACACACAACTCCCTATTAATGTCGTTATGTCAATAATATAAGATATTTTAAATTAATAAATTACCTTTATTCTATGTACTCAACACCCTCTATCTAAACAACCGTTAAATTGCCCCAAGTTGCTAGCGCCAATTTTGTAATAAACATAAAACCCGGGATAATAATTATGAGAATGAATATAAATTATAGAAAAATAAATGAAATAGGAGCTGAGACTGCTTAATCTTCGGGTCTATAGGCGGGATCCGGATGTTCGGATATCAGGAATTAAGTACACAAAATAATACGAATATGTATATGTTTGTAATAAATATATTAAAGAATTAAACTGTTGTATTTTCTTAAATAAATAAAACAAGATACAAATTGCATATGATAGGTGAGTATGTTACTCCCTATATTATACTGTAAAATGGGAAGCCTACCCCAAATTAACATAAAACAAAATCTATTAGTGCATTAATTATTAAAGATTTTTATATTGCAAATATAAACATTATTGAAAAGTGATTATTATTTTGGAATTACGTGAGTATTAATTAAATATTTAAGACTTGTGGGAAATGTTATATCTTGAGGAAAATTACAGACAACAAAATATGAAATACCTGTTCTATTGGTATAAACAGTAACAATAAATCTGAAGTACGTGTATCTTCTGGATGATATTAAAAACCACGATGTAGATCGTCAGTTACAGTTGTGGGAGATCACGATAATCTGGTTTGTTACATCTAGTAGAGATGATCCTAATATAAAACGGCTTATAATCCTGGTGAACGTAGGTTTCAGCAAGGTTATGTGTTAATATAATAAACAGGGAAAGGTGTAATTTATCCCTCGGAATCCAATGTAATTACTGGAAACTCCATCAAAAACTCTGCATAACTGCAAATAATAACTGTGACGAGGATATAACGTTGAAAACTGTATATAAGGATTTCTGGAATAATCCACTCGTAGAAAATTCTAACAGCAAGGTATTTCCCAATATTTTATTAATAAAACACTACTTTTTATCGAATTCTTATGGTTTTTACTATAAAATTAATAAACTTGAAGAGATAACTTTAAATATAACAATCTTCACCAATTTCGTGCAAAAAAAACTATATTATTTATCCTTTTCTTTTTATTGTCATGACTCCCATTAGAAAATTTACATTTTTGAATCAGATTTTCTTTGGAATAAATACAGTAAGTTCAAAAGTTAAATTAAAAGTCATTTTGACAATTTAGTAAGGAAAAATTTAAAGTGTTTCTATAAAGAAAATCTAACATGAGCCAGAGATAAAAATAACTCTGACTGATTGTTCAGAAGGTTAATGGGCATATCTCACGTAATTACAATTACAAATTTAGAAATAAAAGTTAATTAGACACGTAATATACAGTAACGATTATAGCAGTTTGATTACAAAAAATATGATCAGAATCAGATTTAGTATCACGAAAACATAAAATATAATCTAAAAATTTAATTTAGAAGCAAGTAACAACAATAAAAAGAATGCAAATTACAATTATATACGATATCAATATTGCTAAATCTAATTATGATTTTACATAAATTATACAGAAATTTGGCTATTAAATTATATTTTTTTTAAAAACATTAAATTTCAGATATAACATTTCTGTCCAAGAAATCATTTAAATGAAAGAAATTATGAGCATCAGAAGAACTACAACAATATATATATATATATACAGGGTGGGGCACATAAAGTGTTACAGAGCAATAGCACTCAAACGATTAATCATATCGAAAAATGTTTCAGACAAAAGTTTCAGTCTTCGGGAAGGCGGTCATACTGGGCCACCCAGCTTTTGATCGGTGTAGGCGTAGAAGCTACGTCAATGTCAACTCCAATTTTTTAAATGGAACCATGTATTTTCTTTTCAATAACATTATTACTGATTTTAAGACGAATTCAGCGACCTACAACACAAGGTCATTCTAGTCACGCAAAATATGAAAATAGTCGAAAAATCGAAAAATCGAAAAATATCGGAATAATCAGCATCAACTGTCAACGCATACGGCTGTCAGTTAGTCACGCATTACCTTCTATTGTGAGTACATCGGATCGCGAAAATGAACGATTATCAAGAATATTTTGATATGTTAATGGTGCTGGGGGAATGCCGCAAACATTACAGAAACGCTGAGCAGTTGTACGCGGCTCGTTATCCGGACAGACAACAAAAATCGCACATGGCATTTAAGCGATTAGCTGACCGTTTCTGTCGCTTCGGTACAATGAAACAAAAACGAGCCAAACTTCGACCGATTGTTGATGAAAATGCGGCTGCTATCTTAGCTTTTACTGCACAAAATCCCCATGCGGGCACCAGGCAAATGGAAAGAGAGAGTGGAATTAGTCGGCGATCTGTATTAAGAATATTACATCAACACAAATTACATCCGTATTGTATGTCACTGCATCAGGATTTGTACGGCAATGATTTCCAAAATCGCGTCAATTTCTGTAACTGGATTCGTCGAAAAATGCACACGGATCTTTCATTTTTGAGTCATGTGCTTTTTTCTGACGAAGCTAACTTCACAAATACGGGAAATGTGAATAGACATAACATGCATTACTGGGCAAATGCGAATCCTCGATGGACGAGAACTGTACGATATCAACATCCGTGGTCCGTTAATTGTTGGGCCGGCATTGTCGGCGATCACGTCATTGGTCCACATTTTTTTGAAGGTCACTTAAGTGGGCAAGTTTACGCAAGCTTTCTGCAAAACGTACTGCCCGAATTACTGGAAGACGTGCCCTTGCTAGTTCGCATAAACATGTGGATGTAACACGACGGTGCACCATCCCATTATGCTCTATGTACAAGACAAGTGATGAATGAGATTTTTGGTGAAAAATTGATAGGACGAGGCGCTACTGTTGCTTGGCCACCTCGTTCGCCAGATCTAACACTAATGGATTACTTTTTCTGGAGTTTTGTCAAAGGACACGTAATGGCGGAAGCACCTACCACGCCTGACGACATGAGAGAAAGAATACGCCGAGCATGTACCGAAATTACACCACAACGGAGAATTAACCACTGCTTACAAGCGGAGGGTGGTCACTTCGAGCATCTTCTGTAGGTAGACCCAAACCAAAGTTAGTGGATCCTTTGATGCTGATTATTCCGATATTTTTCGATTTTTCGACTATTTTCATACTTTGCGTGATTAGAATGACCTTGTGTTGTAGGTCGCTGAAATCGTCTTAAAATCAGTAATAATGTTATTGAAAAGAAAATACATGGTTCCATTTAAAAAATTGGAGTTGACATTGACGTAGCTTCTACGCCTACACCGATCAAAAAACTGGGTGGCCCAGTATGACCGCCTTCCCGAACACTGAAACTTTTGTCTGAAACATTTTTCGATATGATTAATCGTTTGAGTGCTATTGCTCTGTAACACTTTATGTGCCCCACCCAGTATGTATATATATATATATATATATATAGTATTTTCGTGACCTTGGTATGATAAGGTAAACTTAATTAGTCGGCGATTAAAGGTCTGGTTATTAAAATTCTTTCAATGGAGACTGTGGTTAAATAATAATTTAAAAAGGTATATAACCCCTTACCACAATTATTAGTCGTATCCTAAATACGTATTTCGACAACTAAGTTGTCATCATCAGTAGGTAAAAACTACTAATTAAAAGTCACACATGGGGCATGTGTGTTGCCCCATGTGTGACATGTAAAACGACCAATGATCTTAAAAAGAGAAAAAGCTGTTGGATCGCTATGGTTACTGATTGAAACAATTGGGGAGAATAAATTTTGGCACGATAAAATTCAGTTGCATTTTTGGTGATATATTTTAGAAAACATATAAAATTAGAAAAATTAAGTCATAGTAAATCAAAATAACTTACTTTTATAAATCATAAAAGAAACTGGTAACAGTAACACTTTGTATGGTTGGATACTGAAGGAAATATTGTTTGAACGGGAAAACCTCAGAAGACATTTCTTTAAAAGGCCGTGATACTCCTGTTTTCCGTTTATTATGTGTTCACATTCTGTTAGTTGTCAAATTGTTGTTACACATTTTTATTTCGAGTGAAACCATTTAGCCGTTCCAAACCTAATGAGATCGGATCACCCTGAATCAACCTTGGAACGAATTGGACTAACTCTAGCGATCATACAATCTATAATCAAGAATATCAATTATTAAAGAAGACAGCTTACTTTGAATATTCTGGAGGACTATACACCTGTAAGATCTACTAGGATCGTAACCATTTTTCCTGTTTGGGTAATATACAAACTGTACGTCAGGAGAACCAAGAATTGATTGCAGAGGTAAGATGTCTATAGACGAAAAATTGTGAAGTTAGACTAGTTACTATCAAAAATTTCAAAAAATAATCATTTAAATATTGTAAGTGGGGAAGTTATATACACATTTTTAAGCGTGGTTTGATTTATCAGAGCCTATTTAGTTTAAGAAGCCAAATATTTGTTTCATATCTGTTCATTCGTTTAATTTCCCGCCTACAAAAGAAATCCCCACATAACCTATAAACTTTATAATTCTGTTTTCGATAAAAATAGTTAATCCATTGTTTGTACTGAATAATTTGTTATCTAGTTAAATATTCAATTCATATAGATAAGATTTTTTTTAATAAACAGAATTTAAGCTACCAAAGCAAGTCGTTTGTGTGTACGATAAGTTTATAAATATCATCATATTAATCTACATTCACCGTAACGGTGCACCAATTCCCTTCACTTGTCTCTTTTCATTCTTAGAACCATAAAAGGGTCGTCGACGTTTTAAATTGAAGTATTAACGTGTTGAGTGCCGTTTCCTTAAGAGAGGTAATTTTTGTCGATCTTTCGTTCGATATATTTCAAATTGGAGTATAAACATATGTGAATGCCGTTTCCTTAAGAGAGGTAAGTTTGTCGATCTTTTCGTTGGATATATTTGCATGTTTAAATTAGTCTATACGTCGACGCCGTGTAAAGTAGTTGTTGCGTAAGCGGTGTTCTAGCTTTACTGTGCTCCATGAGCGACACCTTGATTAGTGGTTTTACCTACTGATGATGACAACTTAGTTGTCGAAATACGTATTTAGGATACGATTGATAATTTTGATAAGGGGTTATATACGTTTTTTAAGTTTATATATATATATATATATATATATATATATATATATATATATATATTGATGTAGGTCAAGCCTACACATAAGAAAGCCTAGTCAATAAAGTACAGATCGTTAACGTTCATATGTAAAAATTTAGAAAATAAGAAATTTTTGAAACTGAATTCTTCATCTAACATATCAATAAAGTTGATTTCGCGTTTCAAATTGTATAAAATATATTCTCATATTTATTTATTTTTATCTTTTCATTTGCCTTAGTCATTTTATTTCGATATCTTGTATTTCCAAAGATATTTCAACTTAATTGATCAATAATAAATGACATAAATTAGTTTAGGGAAAACTGTACTTATTTGAAATGACTACAGCGGGAAATATCCCAACCATAAATTAGTATTATATAAAATTATTAACATTCACACGACAATTATTTATGTACTAAAATAAAATATGTAATTTTTATTAAGCATATGTATATTTTGAGTGATTAAATTATCATTTTCATTATAAATAAGTAACGAGATTATAGTAATACATACAGATTAGATGAATAAGAAGCTAGCATTCGGAACAAACGAGAGTTAGCGTCACTAAGTAAAAAACTCCATTAAACACATCGACGTATTTAAGTGCCTCTCTGGAAATTAATAGAAAAATTATAAATTAAATTAGAAAACCTATACAACGAACCTAGAAAAACATTCCCTGTTTATCCAGCTCCTTTTTGACGCATTTTGCGTGTTCAGACGTCAACCAGTGCCTCAGAAACCGAAAATACCATTTCACCGGGAAAAGCATGCAGCTAGCCCGAAGCTAAGTGGAGACGCCGCCCGATTGCCCGTCCAAACCTGCATCCTGCATTTTCGGATCCACAAGCCGACTCCAGACTAACCTATTCCTGTCTATTTCTAAATAAGTATTCTTTTAACCTCCTACAAATTTTTGAAAATGTTGAATTAATTCATTCCACAAAATGAAACCTCTATCAAAGTTTTTTTAAAATAAATATACCTTATGGGTACATTTAATAATAGTATAATTTAGTTTAAAGCAAGAAGAATACAGTTTCCTGTTTACAATAATTTAATTCAATAGTATTATTTATATTTTTAGTCTAATTAATTTCACTTTCATTAAGTCGTTATGCTTAACCTTGAATTTATATTATGTTAATACTATCACGTGACATGATACATTTGATTATTCATAATTTTATTATATTGATCACTTACCTATCATTCAACACCTTCATTAAAGCCTTTTACATTATTCCTTAACTCACTCGTTTTATTTAGTAGATTTGAATAATAAAAATACCATTATTTATTGTGTTGTCATCATCTGATGTTGTACGTATTCTATTGGAAGCACCGAACCTACATTTAGAGTGTATTTTTCCATGCACAACCCAAGAGTTTCATTGTTCTCAGAAGCCGGACAGTTAACCCAATTTTAAGCCCGCCAGAAAATAACTATAAGAAGTTATACACAAGTACAGCTGTTTAGGTTATGTATGCTTCGTTATTAAACGATTATGTATCTTTGAATCATACGCAAGTAACAGATTTAATATGTTAAACAACCCCATCTGTGTGTAACATTTGATATCATATTTAAAAATAGATATTTATAATTCATTTATAAATTTCACCTTATCAGCTTCATTATATTAAATTATTCAATTTTGTATTTATCAATCCAACACTATTTGGCATATAACAATATATATATATATATATATATATATATATATATATATATATATATATATATATATATATATTGTTGTGGTTCAACCAGCACACTTATTCCAGCACTACAATAAGAAATGCAGATTACTACATATAACAAACCCCTGTATAAATATTGAATTGGTGGACGTAATTTGGGAAATTAGTTTCGAGATGTATATAAATTAATACGACGATAACTTTAATATTGATAATTAACTTATTTTGATTTTTAAAGTTACTTTTTATATATATATTTTTTCATTTCAAATTCAAATCATACGCGCAAATTACAGGTATTTAATTTATCCACATTAAGATTTATATCGAAGCGAGTTAACCACGACCACTAATTTAAAATTGTCTTGAACCCCGCGAATACGATTTTTACGGTGCATTTTCAAACTAATCTAACATTGAAAACCACATTATAAACTTTTGTAAATTATTTAATTAATTTTTCTATTATGTTAAAATTAAAACATTATGAAAATTCATATTATATTAGATGCAAATAAAGCATAAACTTAGAGGATTTTGCCGATATTTAATACAGGCTATGGAAAACAAAAGCCGAAGAAAGCGTCTGATACTAAATTTTTACAACGAATGGCCGCATTTTCTCTATCACAAAAAGTTTAATTAAAATTACTATTTAAAAATCAAATATATCCTACAAAATCAGTATACATTCAATACCTTGAAATCAGGCCGAACTTTTGAGAGAATAATTGGACCATCACCACGTCGAATATAATAAATATCGAACGAAGCATCTTTTCGGAACTGGAACTACATCGTATCGACAACTCCAACATTGGACCGCTACCGACGCAGGGACTTCAATAGGAGCAGACGAACTCTGATCTATTCCTACAATTGCGAGCCCAGAACATATACCAGAGCCTAGACACAGAAAAAAAAACAGGTTCCTTCCCAGTTATTTCCCATAAAACCTAAAACATCATATAAAAGTTAATATTAAATCTATATCCCAACACAATATCAAACATTGTTTGCATCAAAATATAATACATGAATTTCTACATTTCTAAACATCTATTTAAATATAAATAATCATTCATTCATTCTTAATCTGTTATAAAACTTATATATAACTTACCTTTTGTGTGTCTAATTTTAAGTAACTTTTAATATTTATATGCACTGTTGTATTATTCATAACCTTAACGATAGTTAGTAACACATGTGCACAATTGCATAATTCCGTTTTTTACCGTATAGTTCAGATAATACTAGTTTATGTACAGTTTCCTTATTCGCACGTAATAATTGTTACAGTTATCTATTTTTATTCTAAAAAATTTTTATTACTTTGATTTAGATTCGATCTTTTATTTGAATTGTTTGAATGTTGAGTTTGTGTTTAATTATTATACCATTTACATTGTACCTACGGGATATACAAACAACCAACTTTGAGCCCCGAGATATAAATATAAACATAAGTACTCAAGCTCTACCGCAACTAGTGGGTTATTTAACAGATAGCGTTGGATCAACTAAGAACGTTAAAACTTGGCGCCCAATTTTTATATTCAAATCTTCTATGTTTAACTTATATTCTTCATTATTTCTTATTCTTATATTTATTTCACTTAGTCTATCCATCGTATCTCTTCAATATATATATATATATATATATATATATATATATATATATATATATATATATATGGTATATATAATATATAATTTCACTGTTAATAAAAACAGAATTTGGGTCAACGTAACATCAAATAACACGATTTATTGCTACGTAACGTTTCGAAACTATATTTGTTTCTTCATCAGACACTATAAATAATTACAAATTAGCCATACATAATACAATATGCAAATGTACTTACACTAGCAAATAAAAAATGCCTGAACGATATTATAATAAAAGGAAGGTGGATATCAAATAAAATTCATAACTAGTTATATTTTAGATAAGCAAAAAACTTATTTTGGAAAGTATAAAACATGTTTACTAGGAAATTTTATAAAAATAACAAAAATAAAATGGTTCGAAGTCAGCGCTCTTTGACTAGGGCAATTTTGTGAGTAAAAGCGAAAATTAGGTCTATGCGAAAGAAACCAATGATCGCGGTATGGGCGGAGAAAGAAACCGGATGCCGTACAAAAAAAAATACATGTATGTAATAGTGAAATAAAATTGAATATACGACTATCGCAAAAACAAATTCGGGCCAGAAATAACAAATAATTCAAGTTAATTTGATTTTAATATATTTTATAAGACCATTGTAGGCATTGGTGTACGTTCTTTGGTATTGAGGTTATTGGTGATTTTTTTAATGTCTAAATTTTCTAACGTAATTCTTTTGAAATAGTTATTTTCTTTGAATAAGCAATTTACACTGTCGAAATTCACGTCATGTTTGAAGGTGCTGATATGGGATCCCATGGCACATTTTTTAGGGTTCACCTTCGAATCACTGCGATGTTGAGTGCTGCGTTCAGGCCATCTCTGGGCTGTCTGACCTATATAATATTTAGAGCATTCATTGCATTTGACTGCATATACTATATGGTTTTGCTGAAGAGAAGGTATCGGGTTCTTTAATTTGGATAGAAATCTGCTTCCTGGAATAGCAGACGTAAAAACTATTTTGGAATGATGATTCCGGAAAAGGGTCTTAATTTTGTCAGTTAACTTGGGTATGTATGGAAGAGGTTTATATATGCATTGCTCCATGTTTGCATTTTTGTTGGTTTCGTGACTTATGGATGGTGGAATATTATTTGTGCCAGGTTTATATTCTTTGTATGTGGAAAACAGTAATCTATTAATGAGTTTTTTTGGGTAATCATTCTTAATTAGAATGTTGTGTAGATACCGAAGATCAATAGCAAAATGTTTGTGGCTTATTTTGGAAATTATATATTTCATAGCTAGAATAAAGTTAATTTTGTATTTCATAGGGCAATGAGAGTTGTAGTTAAGTAGTCGGTTTGAGTTAGATGGCTTGCGATACCATATAAGTTTCAGAATATTGTTGACCTTGTATATGTTGGTGTCTAGAAATGGCAAAACCCCATCCTTTTCTATTTCAACTAACTTGAGACAACTATTGAAGTTATTTATGGTGTTGATATACTTTTCAGGTAAAGAACATGCAACATCATCAACGCATTGGAAGAGGAAACCAAAAGAGAACTGCAATTTACTACTAGTGTTTTTAAGTATGTGGTTCATAACTATGTATGCAATAATGGGTGATAAAGGACTACCCATAGGAGTACCTGGGATTTGCTGTTAGAAGGTATTATCATAAAGAAAATACAAGGAATGAAAAACCCATTCGAGAAGATTTAAATATTCTGGCTTAGGTATAGTGATGTTGGGTTCGATAAGTGACCAATTTTCATTTAAAATTTCAACTAGTAAATTTACAGGGATATTAGTGAACAGACTAACCACATCAAAGGACACCAGAACGTGATCATGAGGTATAGTAATGTTATTTATAGCTTCGGCGAAATGAAAAGAGTTGACCACTCTGAAAGTATTACAGTGAAACTTCCCTTAACGGGCACTTCTGTTAACGGGCACTTCCCTTAAACGGACATTAAACATCCGGTCCCGAATTTATAAGTAGGGAATTCCTAACAAATTAGTTTCCCTTATGCGGGCACTCCCTTTAACGGGCGCGGATAGTTATTTAGCTGCTTTTTGACCACAAAGTTTCCATTAAACTGATGCGAGGATCGAGACGTAATAATTCTGCTTCAAGAAATTCCTTGCCTTCATCGATATCATTTGACCAGTATAGATATTTGTTTAGTTTGCAAGTCAACGTCGTCTGTTGAATACATATCTGTTACGTCCTCTGTAGAAAATGGTAAGCTTTAAATGGTTTTTATGGCATAATTCAGTTGAAACATGTATGTAACTTAATTATTTTAGAAAACAATATCAATAAAAAGGAATATTTTAACGCTGAAACAAAAGATTGTGATCATTGAATATAATATTAAAAACAAGCTCAGTTCACGTCAATTAGCCAGAAAATTTAATATTGGAAAAACACAAGCCGCGCAAATAATATCAAAAAAAGATGAATATCTAAAACAGTGGCAAACAAATAACAATAGTGGAATTAAATGGCGATTTTTTAAAACTAAAGGCCTCATAGTAGGCCAGTTAATATATGAATGGATTGTGCAAGCTAGAAATAAGATATCAGGGGTACTAATTAAGTATAAAGCTAAAGATATTGCTGAGAAATTAGGCAATTGTAATTTTTCCGCTTCTACTGGATGGTGACATAAATTAAAATAACCGACATAATATTTATTACCGCATGATATCTGGCGAAGCCGCTAGCGCAAATCAAGATGTCGAAGCTTTCGTAAACAGCTTACCGTTAATAATTAAAGAGTACAAACCTTGCGATATTTATAATTTGAACGAAACAGGCTTATTTTTTCGAGCACTATCAACAAAAACAATGGTGTTAATAGGCGAAAAATGTGTGAGTGACAAGTTATCGAAAGAAAGATTGTCTATAATGCACTGTGTGTGAATATGGCAGGTGAGAAAGAAAAACTGTTGATTATCGGAAAATAAGCACGTCCTGGCGCATTTAAAAATCTTAACATTGCTTTTCTTCCGGTCCATTGGTATTCAAATTATAAGGCTTGGATGACTAATTTTATTATGACAGAGTGGTTGCGTTTTATTATTTTTGGACAATGCCGTTGCCCGTCCTAAGGATGTACGGTTGCAAAATATTAAACTCGTTTTCTTACCGCCAAATACGACCGCTTACTGCCAACCGCTAGATCAAGGCATTATAAAAATGTTCAAGACTTGGTACAGACTTTTAATACTAAAACATATTTTAAGCAGTTTGAGAGTTCTGATTCGGTTCATAATTTAACCAATTCTATTATCGTATTAAATGCGATTTATTTTATTAAAAAAGCATGGAATGATATCTCATCTGATGCAATTAAAAATTGTTTCAAGAAAACAGGATTTCGAGAAGTAAATGAAGAGTTTGAAAGTGATCAATTTGACACCGATTTAAATACAGAAGACGGTAATCTAGATAATATTTTGATCGATAATTTAGAAAACGAGAGCCAAAATAGTGACGATAAAGAACATGAAATTCCTAAAATTGATGATTATAAGAAAAGAATAGTACTTTATAAAGACGTTCTACTGAAAATAAAAAAACAAAAACATTTTTGTTTTGAAAAAGATGGTGTCCAAGCGTTTGGTATGCTTAGTGAGCTATCATTACATTTTGAGGCAATATTGGCATATAATACATACAAGCAAACTTCCATTCTAGACTATTTTGTAAAATAATACATAAATTGTATATACATATTGCTATGGATTTTTAATTAAAAATAATTTAAAATATTTAAAATAAATGTACAATTATGTTGGATAGTAGTGTATATTCAAAATGTTTTTAAAATTTTTGTGTGAGATAAAAAAACTGGTTTTATTCGAGGCCAATGTGTTGTAGAGGCCTAGGTGAATTCGGGGAGACGTAAATTGACCATGGGTGTATAAAGTTGCTTGTATTGTGAAATATATTCAAATATATTGAATTAATTCGGGTTTATTGTTAAAGAGTGGCTTATTGTTGTTATTTTTGAGATTGATGTTTCTCGATGATTTAAGATATTAAATTCTCGTATTATATTTGATGTTTAAATTGAACAAGCACCTTCTTTGTTCGTCTCCACATATTTTTTTCTTGTAAGTAGATATAAATTTTTTATATCATAAATCAAAAAAAATTAAAATTATATATATATTTCTATTGTATTAAGATTGTAATTAAGAGATTTAATTTTTAGAAATATAAATAATAAAGATTATTATTAACATTTCTTGGTAATATTTAAAATTGAAAAGTTTGTTCGACGGGTATCAGGGTTTTTGTGAATGTCTGCTTGCGCATGCGTAATTTTGATCATGTATCAGTATCTTATTATACATAATTTACTAAAGAAAACACTCGGTATGTTTTGTTTCACAAAATTTTGTGAAACAAAACATACCGAGTGTTTTCTTTAGTAAATTATTCATTATGTTTCACCAAGAGCCAACCGTGGATTCTATACATTATCTTATTATACAGTGTGGTTCTCTGGGGAGAAATTAAAAATAAACTTTATTATTTTTAGATAAGTTTGATCGGAGTCATTAAGAGGAAATTCTTTCATTCACTTAGCTGTCAATATTACAGTGAATATTTTTACCTCATGTATTGTTGTATAATACAGAATCTTATTACTTTATAAAGATAGTTTTTATTCTTTTTTTGATTTTTGTATTAAATATTCAGTTTAAGTTTTATCCTGCATTTGTTTTATTTTACATACCAATATTGCTGTTCAAGCTCAATATATATAAAATAAGTAAATAAATTGTGAACATTTCACTGGCGCTCAACTCACTTTGTAGAAATAACACGACTTTCCGAATTGGAACCCGAGAAGATAGAAGTTTCATATTTGAAAATTCTCCGGCTGAGAAACCTAGTTGGGAAAACTGGTTGTGGATAGTGGCGTTAAATCTACAACCCACTATTCAAAGCATTATGTACGTATTAGATGTGTGTTTCTATTATTTATATATATATATATATATATATATATATATATATATATATTGATATATGCGACGCACCCTGCCTGCGGTGAGAGAATGAAATGTTAATGAAATAAAAGTGTAAGATAAAAATTATGTATTTGAAAAGATTAGTTGGGCGCCTTAATTTATAAAATCTCACCTCAGACTGCGCTATCTTTATCTCAAATAGCCAACTAGTCGGAAAGCAAGAAACTATATAAAAAAACAACTTTACTAAATGTGGGTGATCTCAGGCTCGTCGTGAATTTTAGGTTGTTGCTTCCATATATGAATAATATTAATGTTGACGCTTAATAAAATAACTCCTACAAACAAATATAAACAAATAAAAGATTAATGTAAATTAAAAATATGATATTTATTAAATTAAAGGAAACTGTAAAAATATAACGTATTACAAATGTGATATTACCGAAACTGTATATACGCATAAACAACAAGGTGTTACTAATGTGAAAAGAGGTTATGTGTGTTAGACTAATAAATAATATGAATATAAATGTGAATAACCTTATTACAATAATGGTGAGTACCCTTTTATTGCTATATCTAAGTTTTAAATAGCTTGTTTAATTAAATATAAAAATCAGGACAGGACGTGATAGATCAGGTAAATAATTCGAGAATATTGTTAAATAAAAGTTTAAAGAATTTAATTTTTGGAAAAATAGATAAATATTATCTGAAAACCTGTTATAATAATGATCCTGATGTATGTTTGTAGATCGTAAGTATGGATTGGGAAGATTCTCGGCGATCCGAAAATGTTCGGGTGCAGTACAAAACGATGGCGGCGTGGGTGGCTGTTTACGAAGACGCTATCGAAGATTTTCTTCGGACTTCGTCTCCAGTGCCTAATTACTCCCTGCGCTCGTTTCTGGCTGTAGGATTTCAGGTATCGTTGCAGATGTACGTTAGACTATTATGTTAATGTTCGGCGATGGATTCTTGAATATTTTTCTTTTGATTTTCTATCGTTTTCGGTGGAACTACGTCTGTGACGCTATGTTGTTTGAAAGTTCGTTATTACCGAAAATTCTTGTAGTAATTCTCTTGTCGATCGAGTTAATTAATATTCTGGATACTTTTAATAACTTATAGATGAATTTATAATTTAAATTTATGTTTTTTAAAAGATTTCTAAGGCTTGGTCTAAAAAGATGCGTCTATTCATTTTTAAAATTCAAGGATCGAATATGCCGATAGCACTTGTCTGAATATTACCAAACACGCTATCTATTGACATCAAAAGTCTCGATGATTTACCCTTTTAACAATTTTATATAAAAAGAATTTGATTAACTTTGATTATCTAACTGATTTTAAAAATTATATAATAAATTACCAAGTTAGGTTAAGATAGATTTGAATGATACAAATCGCATACTGCGCATGATAAATGTAAACATAGCGAGATGTCAATTTGTAGGCGTGTCTTACTAGCGTCGATATAATACAAAGATGCATATGGATTTGAATATGTTTTTCGCGCTATTTGAAAATTTGAATATGATATAATAAAAGTAAATAATGAAAGGAAAATAAATATAGAAATTTTAAGAATGAAATGCTCGTTATAAAAATACATATGCACTTCGATACTACTAAGACTTAATAATATTAATTATATAACCATTATATTATAACCCTTTTTCACTTTGTATGTCTTATTCTTCCTATTTTAGATGCAGCTCTATATGAATAACTTGCATCACTATATATATATATATATCACTATATATATATAAATAATAGAAACACACTACAACCCACTATTCAAAGCATTATGTACGTATTAGATGTGTGTTTCTATTATTTATATATATATATATATATATATATATATATATATATATATATTGTTGTTGTAGATTTAGCGCCACTATCCACAACCAGTTTTCCCAACTAGGTTTCTCAGCCGGAGAATTTTCAAATATGAAACTTCTATCTTCTCGGGTTCCAATTCGGAAAGTCGTGTTATTATACCATGTTATGGTAAATTCAATTTGTTGGCGATTTAAGGTCTGGTTTTAATTTAAAATATATATATTTAAAACAACCCTACATGTTTCGGCAAATGATGCCTTTATCAAGGAATATAAAATATAAATGACAGTATATTAATGTCATACATTTGAGTTGCTATGGATAAAATTATCTTCGTCTGAGAGTGCTGACATAATCTTCTCCAGCAAGATCTTCACCAGGCTTGCTCCCAAACTTCAAATCACAGGGCAGTCGGAGTTGCCTCCCGAATAGTACGTTGGCTGGTGATTGGCCAGTTATCTCCTGAAAAGAAGCCCGGTATTCCATCAAGAACAATGATAAGTGGTCGTCCCAATCTTTCTGATGTTGGGAGACCACTTTGGATAAATGTTTGATCATGATCTTCATTCGCTCTACCATTCCATATTGTGCATGCAAGGGAGTTGTTCTTGTCTTTCGAATACCCAAAAGCTCTTCTCGAAAAGACTGGACTCGAAATTTCGTCCTTGATCGGAATGAAGTTCCGGGGGTACACCGAAACTGCTGACGAACTCCTTCACAATCACGTCTGCTACAGTTCCAGCCTCTTGATTTGGTAGAGCATATGCTTCAACCCATTTGGTAAAATAGTCCATGACTACTATTATGTATTTATTTCCTTTGTCGCTTTCTGGAAAAGGGCCGGCGGCATCTATGGCGATTCTTTCAAATGGGCTTCCTCTCTGGCATACCTTCTCCAGTGTTTTATGAACGCCAAAATGTCCCCCAGAAGCACCATTGTGAAATTCTCGCATTACCTCTTATATTCTTTTCTTGAGAACCACCATTTGCATCTTCCGCTCGCTTCTATCGTGAGTTTCAACCTCACGTCTCAGGAGATCATCTTCCATGATTAAGGAATCCTATTGTGCCCAGTATGACTTCAATTCTAGTGAATGGGGAGCGACTTCAGGTTGGTCTTTGCCCATTTCTCTTCCAAGCACTGAAGACTGCAAGATCCGGATCAGCTTCTTGATCTGTGCGCAAATTGTCAGGTTGCCATTGGTCATCATCAACGGTGGTTCGAAGAGCGTTGGCCGATTTATCTTCGATTCGGTTGCAATGTCGACAGTCTTCTAGACAGTGCCTTCTGGAAAGAACATCTGCATTTAGACGTTTGAAGCCTGCTCTGTGTTCAATTTCGAAGTCATACTCCTCTAGCCTCTCAATATATCTAGCTATTTGGCCCTCGGGATTCTTAAATTGCAAGAGCCACTTCAAAGCGGCATGATCAGTGGGGATCAGTGTACAGATACTTGTAAAAGTGCTCAATGGTTTTAACTACTGCCAGTAGTTGTCGTCTGGTTACGCAGTAGTTCCTCTCTGGTTTGGACAAGGTCTTGCTAAAGTATCCAATGACCTTTTCATATTCATCTTGGATTTGAGAGAGCACACCACCAATCCCGACGTAACTGGCTTCTGCATCCAGAACAATGAGAGGATGGCAGCCGATAGTTTAAAACAGGTGCACTTATCAGAGGTCCTTTTAACAACTCAAAGGACGCTTGGCATTCGTTGTTCCAAATGAATGCTCGATTTTCTGTTAGGCGGGTAAGTGGCTTCGCAATATTATTATCTGGCGCCATCGGATATGCAAGTCGAACTAGACGAGCTATATCTGCCTCAAATTCCTAAAGATTCTCGCCTTTCTTCAGTGATCGATTCTTCAGCTGGGTATGGTATATTTGCTCCAAATGGGCATGGCTATATCTCATCTCCAAACGTTTAATGAGTTGAGAATTATCTTTACTTTCCTCAGGGGCAATGTCTGCAAAATATCACCTGCATCACTCAATGCTATGATTAAATCAGTAGTCTTCTGGACAGAAAACCATGAGTTAGCTTCCGTAGCTGCTTCGAATTGCGTCAGGTCGTCTTTCCATCAAAGGTTGGTTCCTTGATTCTGGTCTTCGAGATAGCCACAGGTTCTTCTTTTATTTCGATGGGCCGCGGTATAACTCCTTCGTTGACCTACTTGGGTTCAGAATGACTCATGGTAACAGATAATTTCATCTGAGTCATTATTGCCTCTAAGTCTAGAATGTTCTCCAATTTTCTCCTCTACAGCTGTGAAAACCTCTTCCTTTAACGCTTCTACGAGTTTTCCGCTAGCCGCTGTTCTAGAACTTTCTCCAAAGCTCTCGAATTTTCAGAATTCTTCTTTTCCATTATTTCCAGCGTTTGCTCCATTTATTCCAGACTTTTCTCGAAAGTTCTAGAATTTTCCAGTAATTTCTTTTCTACATTTTTCGAAGAAGTTTCTAGGTTACTTTCTTCCATCTGTGCTTGCGAATCTATTAGACGCTGTTCCAAAGTTTGTGAATTGTCAGTTAATCGTTGTTCCAAACTTTTCACACTGTTCAGATTCTTGTGATCCATTTGTTGCGCATTCTCTATTAGTCATTGTTCCATATTTTTCGCACTATCCAGATTCTTCTACTCCATTTGTTGTATTTGAATTTGCACATTCTCTATTAGTCGTTGTTCCGTATTTTTCGCACTATCCAGAATCTTCTGCTCCATATGAATTTGTGAATCTATTATTCGTTGTTCCATTTTCATCAACAGCGAATTCACGTCAGCATCTCCGCCTGGAACTTGAAAGACATAATTCTCTGGATCCTCGCCTTCTTGGACCAACACGTCTTGAAGTCGTTGCTGGAGAATTGCCTTTTTGTCGGTTGTATCCTCATCCCTCTCCTCTAATTCTCGTTTTAAATCGGTCACTTTTAATTCAATGAGTTTCACCTTATTCGCCTTCACAATTTTTTTAGATAAACGTCCTTTGGCACTGTATATTTATTTAAACAGATATTTAATTAATACTTAACTTGTCCACTTAGTCCTATATTTATTAATTAACTCACACCGGACACCACTGTAATGTTTTTGTCTTTCTGCGGGTTCTAAATAAAACTAACGGTAATTTAAACACACACTATATTGACAATAAAGACGGTATACACTAAATAAACAACCTAAAACTACAACTAACTAAACAATATTTATTTACACAGAATTTATATGAATTTTTATTTATTAGAATATCAACTCGACTACCCGTTTAATGGGATAAATCCGTCTTGCGTGTTTATATTTACGGGAAAACTTCAGGAACCTCTGTCTAGATTTTTCCCGATGCATCGACATCTTTCGAGATGATGCCAGGCCTGACGCATCGTCGGATGAATCATCACAATATATATACAGGATTCATGAAAGAAGGACAATATATGAAAAATGGATAGATGCATACTGACTGAATCGGTGGCAAAAATGGATTCCCTGCTTAACGCTACTTCTACTCTTTATAACATGAACTCTATGAAATGCAGTGGCGGGACTAATATTTTATAAATATCTGCCATTTTTTTCTCGCGTCTGTATGGGAATTTGCCGAAAATATTTTGAATTGCATCTTAGAAAAGTAAATAAAAAAATAAAAAGAATTAAAGGAGAAAAACTAAATGATGGGCCGATAAAATACATGAAAAAATAAACAAAAAGACAAGAACAAGTGGAAAAAATATTTAAATACAAAAAAAGCCGAAGATTATGAGGCATATAGAGAAAAAGAAAACAAGCTAAAATTGCAATACAAGAGACTAAAAAGGAATCGTGGGACAAATTTGGGCATAAATGACAAATATAAAAGATAGAGATGGAAGTATAATAAATGAAAAGATAAAATAATGGACCGCTAGAGAGAATATTTTGAAGAGGTAACATATACGGATATACAAAACCAAGAGGAGGAATGAAAAGAAGAAATCGAAGAACAAGAGGTAGAAATTATAAGAGAGGCACAAATAGAAGAGGCAATAAAAATATTAAAAGGTAAAGCCCCCGGTAAAGACAATGTTACCTGGAAATGATAAAATATATGGGAGGTGCTGGAATATATAAATTGAAGGAAATGATGAACGATGTGTTGTGTTCTTTAATACATACCGAAGGAATGGAAAACTGACATTATCTTACCCATATACAGGTTGTAAACGAAATATGTCAACATACTTTAATATGTAATCGCTGTAATCATATTAAGCATAAAATGCTAATGCACGAAAACTCTATCACGAACGAGATCAGAGAAAAAAAAATTAATAAATGCGCGTAGCTCAATCCGACTTTTGTACATTTAGTATTCATTTGTAACTGCAACGCTACCCCTACTGAAGCGTAATGGTGAGTGTTGTAGATGCGATGGTGCATACTGTGAATCAGAAGTCAGTCTGTTATCAACTTCCGTTAAGTATGGCTTGTTCAAACCACGAATTAACTGATGGAAATGTTAGAGCTACTAGACGTATTTATGAAGGGCGGTTTCCGAACCGAAAATGTCCATCAAATGATTTGATTTTACAAGCCATGTACAGATTGAGAGATCGTGGTACATTGCATCCAAGTTATGAAGGCCGTTGCCGTGAAAGATGAACTTTGGCAAGCTGCGACCCATATCCGTCAAGACCAAGTCGTGTTAAAATGTGCACTTCGAAAGTTTACCGATCGGTTATAAAAGCTTGTCTTTACGTAGATATCAGCTACATTGAACATCTTCTTTAAGAATTAATAAGAACAAAAAAATGCAGATATGCTTTATTGATTTATAAAAAGGGTTTGATAGAATAAGGAGAAACTACTTCCGGAAAGTGTTAAAACAAAGATAGTAAATAAAAACGTTATAGAAGTAACAAAGAACATATGCAATGGAAATACCAATGTAATAACCAAAGCAGGTCACCCATTTACACACATTCAATGCAATACTTGTTTTGCGCATCATGAACTCTTAGTTACAACTTATTTCACATGTAGTTAATGTATGTGTCATTATGTAAACAGATAGTAAACCAGGTCACATCTAACTAGGTTAACAGATGATATATAAACTGAGACTGAGGAGTCAATCAGTCAGACAGTCTTGTGTATCAGACTTTACGTTATTATGCAACTTCACTTCGTGACTTGTAATGTAATTGTTATCGTTAATTTATTTTATTAAACGTTATTATATACCGTTCCGAATGTGTTATATGTCCTACCGAAAACTTGGCCTCTAAATGAATCTGCCTCGGCAACGATGTTACCTCTAGGACCAGGCGACATTACATGGCGATCCTGCCAGAATCGACATGTAATGTCGACCTAATGTAATTCCCTAGAATGAAAATATTTTAACTATGCTGTAATAAAATTAAATCAAGTGTACAAATCTACTCGAGAGATTGGATCTTCATTTTTGTGTGACTTTGATATCACCACAAATAAAATACATTTATACACAAAGTTTATTTCTTAGATTGTCTGTGCATTGTTCTACGACATCACATGGCCATCTTGCACTTCTGATATTACATGGCGATTCTGCCTACAACTTATGACTTTACATTCAGTAGGTGGAATCCGGAACGAACCTCCGAACGCATAGTAAGCTGGATAAATATCATGGGAACTACGCGACGAGAGAAGAAGTCAGCCTCAGACAAGAGTAGATCTAAGCCGCTCACAGGTATTTTTTTAGAAATGTAAGAAAAGACAGTTACATTGTGAAGTGATAGAACAATGCACAGACAATCTCAGAAATGAACTTTGTGTATAAATGTATTTTATTTGTGGTGCTATCAAAGTCACAAAAACGAAGAGTCAATTTCTGCAGTATATTTGTATACTTGATTTAATTTTGTTACAGCATAGTTAAAATATTTTTATTCTAGTGAATTATATTAGGTTGATTCTTATGTATAAATATTTGTAACAATTTTTGCTTACGCGAACAAAATGTTAGTACTGTTTTTTAAATGTCAGGCATAGATATAATTGGTAGTAGTATAAGTATCGAACCTGATATTCAAATTTAGGAAAGCCGCCTACTAAAAATGGAAAAACACATTATATTTTCAATATTAGCGAGCATAAATTCATTTACGTTCGATATAACAATAAAATGCTTACGTTTTCATTTGACAGGCGCCATACAGTAAGTGTAGTTTTTCAAAATTGTTTATACAAGCATGTGTATACATAAACAATAACATGTGCATATAAACAATAGCATGTGTATATAAACAAAGCCGAATCGACAAACATCTAAACAAAAACAATAAGATCAACAATAGTTAATATGAAAATCGGCAAGGCCAAGTTCGCCTATAAATACGCCAAGTAATGCCGTTATTTGTAAATAACACAATACACGACATCATTTACTACTAAACGATTACATTCCGCGACATTAAACGAAAGTATGTCAAGCGCATTAATAAAGTTTTACGAACTAAACAGAATTTAGATTAATATCTGAGGAACATGATTTTATTATTAATTATATTAAGAGTGCCGAAAATGTAGTTGCAGACGCCTTATCACAAATAGAAACAGATTCCAATGATTTGAAAAGGGTCAGCAGAAGAGCAACCGATAACATTCTTATCACGTCAAGAGCTCAATCAACGGCAGAAACTTATTTATCGCACCACTAAGAACACGATAACAATCAAATCGGCCAATTCTAGGATTGATCATCCCAGGGTTGTGATATTGACAAGGAAACCAGCAGGATCAATAGAACTTCGAGTGATAGAAAAGGCCAAACTTCGATTTACTCCGGCGTCGTAATGACGCAGGCATGAACTTCAAGGAAATGTTCCTATACGACGAAGACCTTCTCACAATTTTTATTAAAGAGAATGCAGTTACAACAAAATCAGCAGTACGTGCATTGTTGACTGCCCTCAAGAATTTCTGCATTGAAGAAAAAGAGAACAGTACAGCGAAATCAGCAGTACGTGCGCCATTGACTGTCCTCAAGAATTTCTTCGCAGAATTTGACATACAGGAAATATGTATTGTCAAGGATAACTCACGAATCAGTGATTTCCTAAAAATAATTATGCCATAGAGCAAAGGAGGGAGAGTTAAATTATTTTAAAATAAAAGTGATTAAAGGGAGCACGAAGAATTGAAAACAAAGAATTGGAAATAAAGAATCGAAGGCGAAAAATGAAAGACAAATAATTGCAAACTACGAAGCTAGGTAACTATTCTGAATTACTACCACATGTTATGAAGATCAAATTTAAGCAAAACAAATCCGAGAACAAACTTGAGACAGTGTACAACTCCCCCTCCTCCTCCTCTTCCTCATCTTTATGATTATAAAAAAATAATTAAAAAATTCTTGTTTCATTTTATAACCGACATTCAGCAGATATATATTTATTGATATATGCAATTAGCATCGTTCAGTTTACATTAAGATATCATAGGTGCAATATGAAATTAAAACAACAATCACTTTCCTTGCCTATATTCAATTTTGATGGAGTATTTAATGAAAACCGTTTTACCCGGCATAGTAATCTTTTTGGGGGTGTTTGCAAACGAGCGCTTATAGTGGGACCTTCGGGTTGTGGTAAAGCAAATGCTCTACTTACTTTACTATTACATCCTAATGGGTTTCGCTTCAAAAATATTTACATATGCTGCAGATCTCTCCATCAAAAAAAAATATGAATATCTCAAAAATATATTGGAAACTGTTCCAGAAATTGGTTACTATGAATATATGGATGCAAATGATATGCCAACGCCGGGTAATGTCGCAGACTATTCACTAATAATATTCGATGACATACCCGCTATTAATTTAGATATTGTAAAACAGTTCTACTCTTTCGATAGACATCGTAATTTAGATTGTTTTTTCCTAATTCAGATATACAGTGCAGTTCCTAAACAATTATTGAGGGATAACACAAACTTCCTAATTTTGTTTCAACAAGATTGTACTAATTTGAAAGATATATTTAATGATCATGTACATGATTTAAACTTTGATCAGTTTTTAAGTATATGTAGAATGTGTTGGAAGAAACCTTTCGATATATTTCTTATCGATACTGATTGTAAATTCAATGAAGGAAGATTCCGGCAAGGTTTTGATTCCTATATCACATTATGATGTGTCTAGTTCTTACATAAACACTATTTAGTCATTAAAAGAATCCTACTTCAACAAATCTACATCAGTATGTGAGTATTCGTTAAAGAGTGAAGATAAAATGGAAGATAAATTAGTAAATAATTTAGTGCAAGCTCGCACAGCTTTAAAAGCAAAATTAAGAACGTTAAAAGCTGACAGTGCAGAATCTCAAAGAAAAATTTATGTACAATACGCGCCTATAGCAAAACCTCTACAAAAAATTGCGATGAAATTAGATCCCACTGAAACAAAGACAGATAGGATGCGTCGAAAAGTATTACTGAGGATATATCTGAAGCTTAGTCTGACATTGATCTGGATATATCACATGGTGCAATGGCTGGAACATTAGTTATACGATAAGGGAGAACAGCTTCACGAAAACGTGTGGCCTGGTTTAGCCCACGTACTCACTCTTCTCCGACGAAGCAGCCATATGAAAAACTTGGCACAACGCCTCAAGCAACCAAAGCTAAAGCAATTTCTTCTGATTTAAAACCTCGGTTGTCGGTATCATTGGCACCACCTGTCAAAACTGCATCAAAACCTAGGATGTCAACATTATTTATGCAACCGACATTTATAGAAGATGAATACATAGGGGAACTGTTACCCCAATCTTCACTAGAAGAGGGATGAGATCCAAGTGAAGAAGAAACTGATACAACTGGTAGTGTGAATTTAGAAAAATCAATGGCTCATGCCATATCGCTATTGGGTACAAAACCATCAAGATCAATAATTGCTAATAAATCTATGAATAAAACGCTCTTAGAAACGGATGAAGTGAGGGAATCATTGAAAGGTTATAATCCCACGATGCGCCCATATCTTATTGGTTTAATGACAGATGAAAATGAAGAATTTGATGAAAAGTATGGTGTACTAGAAATAGATAATAATTTAAAAATGGGACAGGCGGATGTTAGATTTAATGGGTCCAACATTGTAATCGGTGGATTTACATATAAAGCCACTAAAGGTTTATTAGAATTACTTTTCAAAAAGAAACCAGGTAAATTTTTATATGCTGATGCGAAGAATTATAAGTACATACTCAATGACACTCACTCTGCGCGAGTTGATTATGATCCAGATAAGAAGTATGCTGCTAGTAAAGCTTATAAATACACATCAATTATTAAACTATTTTACAAGGAAAGAAACCTGAAGTTTGGTGGTCTCGAATCTTGAAGACTGGTTTAGGTTTATCAAAAATATCACCAGTAAAAAAGGTAGCTATACCTAATAATGAAATTGAATATAAATATTGGGACGATGTGAATGAATTGTGTGATAGATTGAAGTTGCTAGTAGCCTCGAAGAATGCTGGTCATACAGGACACGAAAATGAGATAATAGCAACAATTGGGGAATTGAAGGAGGCTAGAATTATAAAATAGTTTATTTACCGTGAATGTTAATAAAAACGTTATCAAGTATCGGTTGTGTTACAGTTTATTTGTAGACACCGACGTTCGATAATGATGACGATCGATAAATTTTAAAGACATATCTACAAACATATCATCAAGAGGCACATGATGGAAGAAGATGTAATCTCAGACTTTTTCAAACACCCTAAAGTCGAAAAAATATTTGAAATGCATATGAATGGGATTTCTAGTCCGAAAACAACTTCCTCGAAATATGTTGTTCCAATATACAGCGATAGGTCAATTGGTATCGCGGATACGTATACAACTCCATCCTTTCCAACACAGAATTACTTATATAATAATAAACTATACGTAGGAAAGGTTATTAATGTTCATTACTCCAACGAGACATTAACAAAGTTAATGGTTAGCGGCAAAACTTTTAATACCATGACACCATCATCAGTAAAAGAGGGAACGAAATTCTTTTTGAAGTACATTGGTCCAAAACCTAGTCCGGAACGAACAGAAGCAGTATTTGCGGAAGTAGTTATTGAGGGTAATGTCATCGATTAGAAGAGATGTAGTCGATGAAATACATAAACCTGTACGGAGGCGGTTTGCCCAACGGCGAGTCCTAATAAAAGGATTGAGAGATTTATTCCAAATCGATTTGGTTGAAATGATACCGTATGCAAAGGAAAGCGATAACTTCTAATATATTTTCATATGCATAAACACTTTTTCGAAATTTACCTGGGCAGTGCCAATAAAAAACAAAACAGCCCTAGAAGTTATGAAAGCCATGAAATCTGTACTCTCATCTGGGAAAAAAATTATACCGAAAAATGTTCAAAGCGACCAGGGGAAGGAATTTTTTAATACCCATTTTAAGAAACTTATGCATCAATATAATATTAATTATTATACTACTTATTCTAGTTTAAAAAGTTCCATTGTGGAACGTTTTAATCGAAATCTTTAAAATAGGATGTGGAAGGAATTCAGCTTCAATAGAAATTATCGGTGGATCGACATGTTGCAAAAATTAGTGAGAGATTATAATAATACAGTACACCGAACGACAGGGTACAAACCCGTCGCCGTTAATCAAAAAAACATGCGACACATTTTAAGTTCTGTTTATAGCAACATGAAATTAAGCGATCCAATGATTTCAAAATTTAAGGTTGGAGAGCCGGTTCGTATCAGCAAATACAGACATGCGTTTTCAAAGATGTATAGACCAAATTGGTTAATATTCGCTATAAGGAAACACCGTCCCCCAAAACGTATCTCTTATCTGATTCAAAAAAAGAAAATATTTTAGGTGACTTTTACGAATCGGAACTCTCAAAAGCGAAACACCTTGACGTTTATCTTGTTGAAAAAATTTTACGAAGACAGAAGGGTAAAGTTCTCGTAAAATGGCTTGGAATGCCTTCATCACACAATTCATGGATTTCCAAGGATAATGTTTTGCAGGAAGAGAGTTGTACTTAAGATACAAAACAGTACCAAATATATTCGAAATGTTTTGTATTCAATAATATAAGTTATATACATTTTACAGATGTAGATGCTGACATTTACAAAACATTTATAAAACACTTGCAAATTTATTAAAAAAAACATACAATGCATTTACAAAAACAACAAATATTTACACTGGTAGAATCCTCTACCCATCTCACACATGTCTTCCAACTCTAAAAGTATATTTCGCAAGTTTTCTTCCCGTGCAATCTCTTCTATTTTATGGTGACCCCACGCCAACGTATTACATTTATCGGGAAGGATATATCGTTTATCATCCTTAAATGATAAAACTACTTTATTTCTCAATTCAGTATAAATTGTGTGTAACTCAGAACGGAATATGTACATTTTCCTCATTGCACAATTCATTATGTTTCCTCCATTTTCCACAACATTCTTATATTTAATTATGAAACAGACATGTAAATAATTTACATATCTGTAACTATATACTTGGACAATACCTCATATTTTCGGCATTTACTTCTGCTTAAGAAATATGTTTCTGCCATCTATAGGCGTCGTCAGTTAAACTAATGAAGCAATGTATACAAATGATACAAATCTTTATAAATAGATCTGTATCTGTATATGACATTTAGTCGAAACCGCCTATTAGATATAGCAAATCTCATCCTATCAGGTGGCAATTATTTAATAAGTGACATCTGGCGGACGAAAGAGACTATACCGAAAAAAGCGATCTTTCGTTTGACCCGCTAAGCTGGTACGAAACGAAATAATACGGGTAGTCCTTCAATAACGAGCCAGATGGCGGTAAATATACAAAAAAGGTTTTAAATATATCTATACGTTAATATGCACGTATAAGGCTTTTGTTTAATTATGAAACAGACATGTAAATAATTTACATATCTGTAACTATTAACTCTTAACTATTATAGTTATAATATATAGTATATAATATTAACTATTAACTATTATAGTTACAGATATGTAAATTATTTACATGTCTGTTTCATAATTAAACAAAAGCCTTATACGTGCATATTAACGTATAGATATATTTAAAACCTTTTTTGTATATTTACCGCTATCTGGCTCGTTATTGAAGGACTACCCGTATTGTTTCGTTTCGTACCAGCTTACAGGGTCAAACAAAAGATCGCTTTTTTCGGTATAGTGTCTTTCGTCCGTCAGATGTCACTTATTAAATAATTGCCACCTGATAGGATGAGATTTGCTATATCTAATAGGCGGTTTCGACTAAATGTCATATACAGATACAGATCTATTTATAAAGATTTGTATCATTTGTATACATTGCTTCATTAGCTTAACTGACGACGCCTATAGATGGCAGAAACATATGTCTTAAGCAGAAGTAAATGCCGAAAATACGAGGTATTGTCCAAGTATATAGTTACAGATATGTAAATTATTTACATGTCTGTTTCATAATTAAACAAAAGCCTTATACGTGCATATTAACGTATAGATATATTTAAAACCTTTCTTGTAAACATTCTTATAATCGGTTACCGATAAATTCTTATCAAGAACATACTTTCTTACTCCCTTAGCTGTTTTAACAGTCCTATTGACTAATTTAAGACAATAAGCTTTAGCACCTGTTCCATAGAAACAATCGATAATATTACCCGCGTATTCATCTTTCATTTTTCCCAATCTAGGCAAACTCGGGAGTATTCCATGTATATTATCCTTAGTGTAATTCGATGTATCAAAAATTTCTAAATTTTGCTTTATATCATTATATATGTTATAATTTTGCACACTTTCTATCAACGAATCAGTGTCTGTATATAGTAATGAAACGTCTGGACCATATAAAGGTTTTATGAAATCATAGAAAAAATTATACATTACCCACTTAGTGAGTTCCAAAATCATAAACCCTACATATATGGGTTTTACATAATCTACACGTACCTTGCATAATTCAATTGCTGTAAGAGAATCGCTAAATACCTTGCAAGATTTAAAATTTGGTTTTGCGATATATGCATCAGCACCGTGTTTTTTATGGATGGTTTTCCAATGGGAAACCAATCTTATATCAACATGATTTTCTACATTTTCCATGGTTTTGCCAGAGATGCTGTTCACAATTAGTTTAAAAAATTGTTTGAAAAACTCATTGCTAGATCCATTTCGTTTTGCTGTATTAAAATCGATATATTTCTTTAACCACTTGCTTTGCTTAAGTCGAATACCTCGTCGAATTCCCTTTTATACCAGCCATTCCTAACACATTGTTTCAAAGTTAAGTGATGTATGACATAATTTGATTTATCTGTAAGATTTGGATCAATTTACCATACTTGGAATTAAGGTGGAATAACATGTTCGGGGCAATATGGGAAGTCATTGTGCAGATCGTGAAGGCGTGCGGGATATTCTAGATCTACTTCAAATACATATCCATATATATCCATATCATCCTCCAAGGTTTCTACATCCATCGTCAATAAATCTTCATTCGTTAACCACTCAAAGTCACCACATGGTAAAGAAAAGGACATGGTATGACCGTACAAATTCGTAGCATCCATGTATAAAATATATTTCACAGCTTCTGATGAATCGAAATCTGATAAGTATTTATTGTTGGCTGTTTCCATTCTTTTACAACACATGTTCACACCTCCACGTATACCATTTTTAAAAAAAAATGAAACATGTCGACATCTGTTAATAATTCCAAACTTACACCAGTCATACGCAACATAGCATCCCCCAGCTCAATCCTGGGGATGTGAAATAATGTACAGGGTCTAGTTTATAATTCTCCAGACATATATTCCGAAAATTTTCAAAAACATCTGCTAGCAATAATACATCTGCTTGTACATATACATCGCTATAGTCCCCTAATGTTTCACACTCAAATAAATCCCAGACTCTTTGAGCTCTACAATAGTCTTCATCGCTTATATCACAATCTGATAATATATCATGAAAACACTCCTTTGGTAGTCCAGCAAAGGATAAAATTTCATGAGAAGTAACATAGTTGTATGGGAATACGCCTTTTTTGCGTATGAATTCGAATTTTTCACCACTGTAATATTTACTAACTTCTTTATACTGCTCATCTTCTAAATAAGATGATAATTTTGTCAATGAATAATTCATAAATCGGAATGAATCTATAAATCTTATCTTATAAAATACGTGTCTTTTCTTACCATTACAGTCTATTATATCTCCCACGTGCACTTTCTTAGAAAACGATACATACTTTTCTTTATTTTGTGCAATAACATCAACATCCTCTTTTTCGAGCGCTAACGCTTTTACGAATAAATGTGTAATTAGATAAATTGTGCAAAATTGTACACGAATAAATGTGTAATTAGATAAATTGTGCAAAATAATATGTGTATATCGGGGTTCTTTATAATTTATATTACACACCATATGCGTTGCACCTCTATATAAACCAGTCATGTATTCATGGTCACGGACTTTTTCTCCATGGACTTCAATTGTTTTATCGCAAATATGACACACTGTCGCTTGATTATAGTTATCACGCTCCTCATCAGTTAAAGGTTTCATTTCTACCTCTTTACTTAAATAATGTTTATAGGCAAATTTCACATCAGTTTCTAATTCTTTCACAAAGGTTGAAGCTGCATGTTGACCTCGATATACTCGCAATTTACTTACTAAGATTTTTGTCGAAACTACATTTCACATAATAAGCGCATGAATATGGCTCATGCTCGAAACATTGCACATTGTAAGATTTCGAGGGATCCGGTTCTGATGTATCAATAGGTTTCAATATAGCCTCAAAATCTGCATAAACTACGAAAGGAAGCCTCAGTTGCTTTTCAAATTTTTCAAATGTTAGTATATTTCCTGGTAATTCTTCACCATACTTATTTATTTTCAGTTCTTTATTTAGAAACACTGCCTTCACCTGCATATAGTCTTCATTTTCATGTCTATGTAATTTTTCTTCAGAAGTAAAAAAAGTTAAACAACCTTCACATATGTATTTTTGGTGTCCTGATAACGATTTCTGCGAAGAAACTAATTGATAAATTCTTTATCCAACAGTAATGTGTATTTCCATTTTCACCACTAAGGAATAATAAATTTAAATGAATAGATTTCCTCCTCTTTGTGAAATATAATCGGCCCACTACATCATGTGATCTTATTTTATTTTCAAATACTTGCTCTAAACCATATACGTTGAGAGATATATTATTAATCTGTTCAAAATTAGCAATATCTTTTAAATTTGTTGGAAAAGAACAACTGCTAAAATCAGCTACAGTGCTATGATGTATGAAGAAACTCTTTGCAGCAATCCTGTTGGTTCCCTTAAAGCAGAAGTGATGGCCCAAGCAAAACACTCATCGTCGTTATTTTGTATATTTATTATGGTTTTCTTTTTTTTTATGGTTGGTGGTAAATCTACATAACTGGAACCTCTCATTAGATTATATTTGTTTATATTCACTTCCAAATATAATACATTACTCAATGTCCAACCTTTAAAACCTAAAATAATTAATAATTAATAATTAATCGTACTTTAAGAAAATCTTAATTTACCTGAATCACGCTCTTGGAATTCACTCATTTTATTCTTAATTTCATCCATAAAATCCGCATATATACCATGTAAATCACTTCCTTGAGTTATAACTTTATTTTTGGAATTGAAGGATTTTATTTCTACATTTTCTTTCACTAATAAGTAATATAAACCATATAGTTCAAAATTCACCTTCATTGATGTATGTACAGCTAAAGTACTATCCACAAGTGATAACACTTTCTACCTAATGTTGTTTGCAAATTCATCCACATCGATGTATACACGAGATGAATGATCACATATTTGGTGGCTTACTATTCTATCACCAAATGCTCTAACATTTTTCATCACACCATCATCAACAACAACAAATGCTTTATTTCGATGTAAGGTACTGCGTATATGTGCTGTATAATAATTTTTTTCCACATCGACGCCGCATATTTCACATTGCATAAAATTACCTGGATTATTCTCAAATTTCCTTCTCTTTCCCTTACAAGAACTTAACAAGTGTCGATTTCTATTATCAGCTCGAGTAAATGTTTTCCCACAAAACTCACAATCGAACATTTTAACACTATTTCACACTGAATTTATACCGACTAAACACCTCGAGTGCACCTACTCGACTAATGTTGGAATGGAACAACCATCGCCTTATATACAATCAAGGTCAAAATATTATATTTAGAAAAGAAAACATTTCGAAAGAATTATTATAACTAATACATGTTACATTCTTAACTTATTGTATTTATTTCTTCCTCCTATAAAATCATTGTGTCTTGATCGAATACATCTATTCCAATATCGATATTTTCTTCCTATTCACTACCCTCCTCCTCACCATCCTCATCTATTATGTTTTGATTGAATATATGTATTTCAATCTCGATATCTGCCTCATCACTACTCTCCTCATCACTACACTCCTCCTCACTACACTCATCTTCTTCATCTTCGTCTTCATCAGAAATAGTATTTATGTCACTATTTGTTGTTACTATTTCAAAATTCAAATAACACATATTCTCTTATATGTGCAACTATTGTAACTTAGAATGAGAAATACAGATCCCTTCGCTATTAATATATTAGCGGTTGAATCCCTACCTCGATAGCTTCTCAAGGTCAAGGTTCTTTCAAGGTCAATGTCAATTCACAGTGAAGGTCATCCCAATGTTGGGTCGTCTCAAGGTCAAGGTCGAGATCATCTCAAGGTCAAGGTCGTCTCAAGACCGAGGTCAAGGTTGCTCGAGGTCGTCTCAAAGTCAAAGTGAAGGTCATCTATCCTTACCTCAGCCGTCGTAGGGGTCACCTCAAGGTCAAGATCGTCTCAAGGTCGAGGTCAAGGTTTTCGCGAGGTCGTCTCAAGGTCAAAGTCAAGGTCATCTAAAGTTACCTCAGCCGTCCTTTTTCTTTTTATAACCTCCTTTTCTTTCTAGAACCTCCTCCATGACCTTGGTGTTGCAACCTCCCTTCGCCTCAGCCGATTCTGGAACCTCCTTGGTGTGACCTTGGCCTAACCTACTTCCAAGGTCAAGGTCACTCCGAGGAGGTTCCAGAAACCCTCTACTCTCTCGCCCGTAATCTTTCTGTTTCAATAAATAAGTATGATCCATGTGCTTATAATAATAGTGTGTTTGTGTTTGAGAACAACCGTGCATTTTTTAAAAATAATTTAAATAGATTTAAATAGATTAAATAGATAATTTAATGTTATTACTAATTAAAGCAAATCGAGTAAGAATTTTACCGCTCTGGAGAAAGCAGTTTATTTTGTTACAAAATTACATTATTTAAAATTAATATGTTTAGAAATCATGAATTATTCTAGTATGCCACTCACGAGAACTAAATTTATGTGATATAGTATATAATTAGAGTCACAAATAATTTTATTTTGTAACAGATAATTGGTTTACTTAAATATTAAGTAAATGTAGATGTGTCAATATATATGTACGTAGAGTAGAATATTTACTAAATGTATTTCATGTAGAAACTGCGTATTTAATTATTTTATAAAAGAAATACTCGTTGATTCAATGAACATACATACATTAATTTTTAATTTAAGAATTATCAAAGAATAGATAGAAAATTATGTTTACTACAAGTTTTGCTATGGCGAGTTTGTTATACAAAAATTACGATTACTAAAATGTCATATAAAGTATTAATAATTTTTCGCGAAGAAAAAACTTGTAATCTTAAAATATTATAACATAGTTAATAAATTTTGTTATAAACACAAAACTAATTTTAAATGAACGAAATAGAAATCAAATATGTACGCAACTGCTGATTTTCATGTAAGGAAACACTAATTTTGGAAACTTCAATTGGGAATTGGGATCAAATGAATGGTCAAAACATTAAACCTTTAAATGCATTCATTATCGTTGCTCTTTCTGTAAATATAACCATATTTTCATTAATGTATAGCATGTAAATTATATATGAAAAGTGCGACACTCAAACTACAGTGGCTACTACAATAATGTGATGACTCATCCAACGATACGTCACGTATCACACCTCTGGCACCTTCGCGATAGATATAGAAACTCGAGAGATGTTCGACGGCCGATATATAAGTCGTCGAGGAAGGAATTTAGTTCATTCAATACCAAATCATCGCCGAGTGAACTTACATAAATATAAATACATAAATGTGCTTATTGTTAGTAATTAGTTTTTAAATTGTTATCATTTTTATTGTTAATATAGTGTGTGTCTAAGTTACCGTTAGTTTTATTTAGGAACCCGAATAGACAAATACTTTACTTATATATAAAGTTTCAATCATTTGCGAAATATAATTGACCTTTAAATTTTGGAACAAAATCACATTTACATTTTTATATAACAATCATTAGAAACACTGAAACTATTTTAGCCTGCGAAAGTAATATTGATTGTCCATCGCTGAATATTATTTTTCATAGTAGAAAACAAGCAACAATAATATACTCGTATATGCATGCATATCTTATTTATTTAGAATAACACATTTCAATTAGATGGCATTTTGATCAAGAAAACGCCGATTAATTGAATATATATGTATACTTATGCATCTTGTTTATTTAGCAGTTTCTTTGATTTTCGGCCTTGACTTAGGTCAGTGTGTATACTTCACGTTGATTGACTGAAAGGGAAAATATCTGAAATTAGAAGAAAAATAGGTAGATCTCTTTCAATCAAAAAGTTGGGTAGAAATCAAAGTTTTTATTTATAACTCATATAAAAAAAATAATAAGTATGTATTTTATTAAATACTTTGATGTTAGTTACTTGTGTTATTTATGTTTTTGTTGCCGAACGAGAGAATCTGTCTGGTGAAGTGACATCATCTAAATAAGAAAGCGCTGATCTATACCAATTGGCATATTTTGTTTAGATATGTATTGTCGTAGGTCAGCGTATATACTGTGCGTTTTGAGTTACGAAAAATTGTGCTTACGTTAATATACACAATTATATGTGTGAAAGTATTTTTGTAATTACGCCCTCATTTCTTACTAGCAGTGTGCCAACCAAAAAGAAAACGCAGTTTTAGTTGTTGCGGTTACAAAGTTTTTTTCAGTTATTGTAGTTGGTAGTAAGTAGAAATATATACTCGATGTACGAATGATGTATAACAAACTCCAATTAAGTTGGCGCGAGGAGGGGTAAGTTCGCGCAGGATTAGAAGTTGTGGGGAGATTTGTATTTGGTTTTACATCAAATGTCAGATAATTCTAACCTCTGAGCGTGTATCACTTTATGATCCCCTAGCAAAGATATTATGTTCCGTCAAACGTCAATGACAAATGTATTCTGACAATTACTTGAGTAGTGGGGGTGGACGTTTTTAAAAACGACTTCTGCGCACCCCCTCCTCGTGCCAACTTAATTGGCGCTTGCTATACATGTGAAATAAACAGATATTAGATAAGTTACAAAATGTTTTATTTTACACACTGTACCGGTAAAAACAAGTTAAAACTCTGCTAAGATTCTAATAGGTTATGGCCCCAGGCATGTGTTGCTGTGTGTTATAGTATCGTGTTATATATTTTATTAAACATAAAAACGATGCTTTAGACTGTTTAAGGGAATTTACCAGATTATGCGAGAATAAGTTTGGTGATTCAGTAAAAACATTACATGTTGATAATGGAACAGAATACTGTAATCAGCCTTTAAATAGTATCACACAGTATTACACAGTATTAAACAGTAATGGAGAGGTAGATGCCTAAGAAACGAACAAAACGTGGGAGCTGATGCCACAACCCCCAGGAAAGAAGAAAATAGGTTGCAAATGGGTTTTTAAAGTTAAGTATAAAACAGATGGAAGTGTTGAACGATTCAAAGCTCGTTTGTGTGCAAGAGGATTTAGTCAGACAGAAGGAGTAGATTATGATGAAATCTATTCGTCAACAATTAGATTTGACACAAAAAGAGTGCTACTAGCCCTATCCGCTAAGTATGGCTGGGAAATACTCCAATTCAATGTCAAAACAGCATTTTTGTATGGTGACTTGGAAGAAGAGATATATATGGATGCACCTCAAGCAGTAACAGTAAAAGAAAATTTAGTGTGCAAATTAAGAAAATCTGTATGGACTTAAACAATCGCCCAGATGCTGGAATAAAAAGTTTGACAGTTTTCTAAAGACATACGGTTTTACACAGTGCAGTGTGGACAGTTGTGCTTACATAGCGTTAGTTGTGTGAACTTTGAACAATTCAAAAATAATTTTAGCATTATATGTTTATGACGGATTAATAATAACTAAAGTGCGTGCCAGCTTGGACAATTTTCTTGACAAAAAATTTCACATCACAGTGACAGAAGTTGATCGTTTTGCAGGAATTCAAATAGAACAAAGAAACGACAAGTTGTTACGTGTCCGTAACGCTCAACGCATCGTAACGTTTATTTTGTATTAAATTAGTATTCTCTTTATTATATTTTGCTCCATTTCCAGCGAATCTACTCTGTATATGTATCGATCGTCGTTTATTTGTATCATATATTTGGTTTCTTTCAAGTATTTCTTTTTTCTCGTACTCCGGTTCTTGTTTTTTGGAAGTACGATACTCTCTCCCCGTACGGAGACGTAAATTATTGCCGATCCTGAGCAGTTGTCACGAGTCCTCAATCGCTATTGTCTATGAATGTGGCTTAAGTGAAATTTTATTAAGAATTACGGCCCCATACTGGATTTAATTCATAGACAATACCATTATCGCTGAGCGATAGCTCTCTAAGAGGATTTAAGTGATTTTTGGGAGAACACGTTGACAACCAACTAATACTATCTAGCAATTCCATCGAAAGTCTCGTTTCGGTGGTTTTATCTATGGGCGAACAACACCACCTCGTTCTGTCCCGTTTGTGACGCTTCATCTAGGGCATTGATTCCCAAAGTGGTCCAGGTGGATCCCCAGGGGTCCGCGGGAGACTCGACGGGGGTCTACGTTGGCGTGACAAAAAAATGGGGGTTCACAATTCGTAAGCGGGGGTCCACGAAAATTTATCTGGTTTCGATAGTGAAGAACTAAAATGTTGGCTTGAGTTCACCTATCAATGTAGGCAGATAATATTTTAAGAAGCTCAGAGACTGTTACTGCAGTTAACAAAATAAGAAGCAATGCATTGAATACGCGTTTATTTGCACAATTGTGCGATGAAAATGATGAAGGCTTCCAACGATTGCTCTTACATACTGAAGTACGCTGGTTGTCGAAAGGTGCATGTTTTACAAGATTTTTCTCACTTTTTGAATCAGTTTTAGAGTTTCTGGAAAGTAAAGATCCAGATTTAAAAGAAAACCTGATCAATTTGAAAGCAGACATAGCGTATTTGACAGATTTGTTCAAAAAATTTAATGACATTAACTTACAATTACAAGGGGACAGCCTCAATTTAATAAAAACAAAGGGTGTAATTTCAGCTTTTCTTGGAAAATTTAAATTTATGAAGCAAATTATTAGTCGGCGCGAATTTTCCCAGTTTTCAAACTTGTCACAGGTAGAATGCCTTGATGAGGATATTCACACATACTGCAGTGGAATTTGCTTTGAAATTGCTTATTAATTTTTTATTCACACTACAGCTTATATCGCCGGCTAATCAGTCTAGTAGAATCCACGAACTGCCATCTCATGAATCGTTCCTTGCGGATCGGGATTAATTTCGTTTTCCAAAATAAAACCATAAACACAAATAAAACACGAATCAGTTCCTTTATGTTGGTGTAATTAAAAATAAAAATAAAAAAAAAATCCCTCTACAAAGTGTATAGGGTGCTAAAGCATCATCAAACAGTAGCAATGGAGGAAACACTCTTTGTGAATAATGACTCGCACACAGAGAAAAACCTCTTTTGAATCTCGATCAAACATAAAACTAATAAATACTAGTGAAATCTGTCAAGTTTAACCTCTAATATGACCCCTTCAAACAAATATCAAAAACAAATAAGTTTTCAAAACTCACGAAAATTGAAATTTTGTCATGCGCCAAAACAACATAACAAGGTCAAACCCCACTACAGAAACTCCAACCTTGAATTCAAAATGTTCTCGAAATATTATTTTAAGAAAAAAAAACTTCCCCTACAAAAAACATGACAACTTTCGCTAATATCCATATACTACTTTCAAATATAAATTATTACAATAAATACATGAAATTATAATAATGAAAATAATCATGATATCAAATATATAAACAAAATAATTTTTTATCAACTTACATAGATCTGTGTGCGATTTTATAAAATACACGAGAGATATCTTTTTTACAAAATTTCAAATAAACATAAAACACTCGCATAAATCGAATTAAGATTAACTTGCACCTTACACTAAATGCAAAAACAAAATACAACCCGAATTTATACAACAAAGAATAAAATTGATTATTTTATCCTTTAATAAACCGAACACTTTAGCAGTCAAGATATCTCTAAATCAAAATGAAATTTCCATATCCGCTTGTCCACTCCCACCATCTATAAAATCAAAATCTATACAGACAACACATTTTAACAAATACAATATCCGAAAAAGCGGCAAGTTCAATCCCTTTGGACAACCTATATATACAAGGGCTAATCATAATTTCATACATTATAAAATTTATTTTATTTATAAAATAATATATATATATATATATAACGATCCCCGTCTGAAATAAATAAACATACAACTGAGATAGCTAATTTTTTTAAAATGTCCCTATTACTGAGTTCGATATAGTTCAATCATTTTCCTTACTTGTCCAAGGAAAATCCATAACATGATTCCCCGAAGTTATCCGAGAACAAAGTCAGAACATACCTGAGCTTTTTTCAAGGATAAACTTCAGCACAGCACTCGAGACAGTACCGCACCCTGTCTTAGTTCCCCGCACTAACTTGTTGTATTAGTGTTGAACAGGATCTTCATCGTTCTGATGCTGTAGTGTGATAAACGGATGCAATGCACTGATGTGATATCGTCCTTTTTTCTTACGTCCATCCATCGAATACAGCTCATACGTCACATTATTGAAGCATCTCGATATCCGATAAGGTCCTGTATAAGGCAGATCAAGCTTCTGACATTTGCCTTGATCTCTTCTGCCCAAACGATAACTTTTTACAATCACCACATCTCCAATATCAAATCTCGTTCTCGTCATAATCTGCTCATTTTGTTTATTTAGATATTTCTGTGCGTTTATTGTAATTCTTTGTGCAACTTGGTTTTTTAACTGTACCAGGTTGTCAACCCTTTCATTTGTGTATTCCAGGGTCTGGCAGGTTTCGTCCCATACATCACAGTCGCAGGACATTCCAGTGTGACAGTATTGGGTGTGTTGTTGATGTTATCTTCGACATCTTGAACATGAGCAACCCATCCTGCATGATTTTCATAGGTTTTGATCCTTAGAAACTTTATTATTTCCTGAATGTATCTCTCACATGGATTCCCGCATGGATGACGTATGGAAGAGAAAGAAATTTCGATATTACGATCATGTAAAGCAGTCTTAAATCTATCATTATTAAAATATGAAGCATTATCAGCTAATACTCTATTCATTTTCCCTTGACGCATAATCCATGAATCAATACACTGTATAGAGGTATCTGTATTATATTGCGAAGTGGGAAATAATTTAACAAACTTAGAAAATACATCAACCATTACTAAAATATTTTTATATTCAAATTCTCCTGGAATAAGATTCCCTAAATAATCTATTGCTACCAATTCTAATTTCTCATGAGTAATTATACTCTTTACCTCATACTGACAGGTTCTATTCTTATGTTTGCCCAAACGACAAGTAATGCAATTTCTGACCACATCTTTAGCGATTATGCGATCTTTCTTAGCATAAAACGCTTCTCTAAACACCAACCATACTTTATATCCCCCTATATGTCCCAAACTTTCATGAATTTGCAACATCGTTTGCCTTGCATACACATCATTTACAGCAATATAACTTATTTCCCTAATCACTTTCATAATCAACCCCTCTTTCATAACAAAATTTTTATAATTATCTTTAGTATTTAATTGTTCCCCTATTATATTAAATCTTTCATCTCGCTGGACCTGAAGGATAATCTCAAATTCATAATTCCCCGTAGCATAGTGTCTATTATATTCATTCAACTCTACATAATGAAATTTACTTTTACTGTTGTACATTCGTGACAACGCATCGGCAGAAACATTTAGAACGCCTTTAATATGCTTTATTTCAAAAGTATACTCTGACAACAATAGTGACCATCGATATACTCTATTATTTTTAAAACGTGTATTCAAAAGTGATGTCAAGGCAGCATGATCTGTCTCTACAACAAAGTTTTTTCCCAATAAATAATATCTGAGCTTTTGTATCGCGTGTACCACAGCCAACATTTCTTTTTCACTAATGGTATATTTAACCTCATAGCTTTTCAAAATACGAGAGATAAAACATATCGGTTGTTCTATCCCTTCGTCATCTATTTGAATTAAAACTCCGCTTATAGCGACATCACTAGCATCTACTCTTAAAATAAACTGTTTATTAAAATCTGGTAGTATTAATTTTAATTGATTATAAAACTCTTTCTTTAACTCCTCAAATGCATTCATTCTTAATTCTGTCCATTTAAACTTTTCATTCTTTTTAAGCATTTCATACAAAGGAACACTAATACGTGCCAGGTATGGTACAAAACGTTTATAATAGTTAACCATGCCTAAAAATCCTCTCAACATTCTTATATTCTTAGGTAGAGGATACTTCTTAATGAGTTCCAATCTACTCTCATCTACACTTATATATTTAGTACTTATATTATACCCCAAAAATTTAATTTCTTTCTTATAAAATTCACATTTACTCAAATTTACCTTTAACCCTTCTCTGGCTAATACTTCCATGATCTTCTCTAAATGTTGTGAGTGTTCCTGCTCATCCCTGCTGTATATTAAAATATCGTCCACGTAATGAACCACAAACTCTTCATAAGGTTCTAAAATTTGTTGCATTGCTCTTATTAAAGCAGCTGCCGAACTGCTTAACCCATATGGTACAGTCCTAAATTGATATACTCGTCCATCTACCATAAATCCACAATATTTTCTGGACTCCTTTTCTAATGGAACCAACCAAAAAGCACTTTTTAAGTCCAATTTACTATATATCCTTGCATTGTAACATTTCGCCAATAATGGTTCTATCGTAATAGGCGTCTCAAACTGAGGCTTTGTTCTTTCATTCAGTCGACGTGCATCTAGACATAATCGAATGTCTCCTGTTTTCTTTTTTACAACTACTAATGGATTAACATAACGCGTTTTACCAGTTTCAATAACACCATCTCTCAGCATCCTCTTGATTTCATCATTTACTTGTGATTGAATATTTTTAGGAATGGGATAATTTTTCACCTTAAATGGTCTCGTCTCATCTACCTCTAAGGAATGTTGGTAATTTCTGGCGATACTAGGAAATTTATTTACTAAATCTATATTCTTTTTAATTAAATTTTTTACTTCTACTTCCTTATCCTCTCTGCAGTCCAATTTCATCATATCTATATCTTCAGGGAACTCCACTTCTCCATTTTCTTCCTTACCCATATCTTCCATCATCATTACCTCCTTTTCTTCGAAATCCTCTTCTTCTATATTATTAATAATTTTTTCACCATCCTCTTCACACTCCTTAATCCATTCAACTTTCGTATTATTAATTATTATATCCCTTTTTTGTATATCTATTATTGCATTAATCTTATCTAATAAATCTACTCCTAGTATTCCATCCCTTCCTAATCCTTTTAATACTATAAATTCTCCCATGAACTTATTATTATCTATCATAAATTCAACAATAAAAACTTTATTCACTACTGTTAAAATTTTCTTTGTAGCTGTCACTATTGTAATTTTACTTGTGGGCATATATTTCCCCACATTACTTTTAATCAAACATTCAATCACATTCTCATCTAAAAATGACGTTTCACTTCCTGAATCAATTAAACAACTTAACTCTTTATCATTTATTTTTATTTTTATATGAGGTAAAACCGTATTTATTGCGTATTTCGACTGTTCATACAATGCATTACATTCATTCTTTTTGGTTGGTCTTTTTAAAAATCCTTACTACATGCTAATTCTACTTTACCCTGTTTATCGTTTGTTTCTAAATTAAAATTACATCGACTATCTTTAGGACGTGTCCCAGTATAATTTTTAACTTCTGCTAAATTTTCCTTTCTTATATCTTTACTATGATTATCATCTATTCTACCTGGTGAAGCCATTTGATTATTTCTATTACTATAGTTACTTACTCGCTGAGGACTTGAATATTTATTATTATTATTATTTTCTATTCTGGCATATGACGATCTATTAACACTGCGATCTATATAATTATTCTGATATCTTTTACCATATTCCATGTCATCTAATCTTTTCAAAAGTTCAATAAATTGTTGCATGTCACTTATATTTTGAATGGCTACTGCCTGACTAATTTGTGCATCAAAATGAGTACTTAATTGGCATATTAGATCTCTATCAGTGATTTTTGGTTGCAAATATTTTAAAATTGAGTGTCTCCTCATAACATACGACGCTCGTGACTCATTACTATTATTATTATATCTACCAACTAATAAATCATTTCTTACCCTCGTTTGTCTTGTTGTTCCCCAGAATTGACTGGTAAATCTGACCTCGAACTCCTCCATCGTCTTCACCTCATCCGAGATCATGTCCCACCAGGTCATTGCATCATCCTTGAAACAGTTCCCTATTTTCTGGAGCTTCTTTTGGTCCCCTGGCACATCCTCTAGACTTTCCTTTATTTTTTTTAGAAAACCCATGGGATTTGTATTTGCCATACCATAAAACTTCGGCAATGGTTCATTTTGTACTGGTACAGGGATGAACACAGGCACACTCTCTTCACTCTTCTCTTTTCTCACTTGTTCAATTTGTTTCTGCATATACGTTAGTTTCTGTTCCTGCCATTCTCTTTTTTCCTATTCTAAAAATTGATCTACGCTCACAGTGTTTTGTGGTATGTTAGGTTCATTTATTAACGGAAGTGATTCATCTATTATGTCTTTATCTGTTTGTTTACTGCTATTTATAGGTACCATTTGATCTACTATCTCTTCCAATTTTCTCTCCATATCTACTTGTCGTTGTTTTATTTCCATTTGTTGTTGTTTTATTTCATTGTGATTTTGTTGCATCGTTTGTTTTATATCCATTATCATTTTCATCATAGCATGCATCATATCCATTATCCCTCTACTGTTACCACCTTCCTGTCCTACTTCATGTATGGGATTTAGATTGAGGTTACTTATACCTGCACTCGCACCTTCTAATGACTCTTGACTGCCAATTAGTGGTGGCTGTCTCCATTCATTTACATTCGAAATACCATCCATTTTGCTTGTTATTGTTTAATATTTCTTCAATATAACTCTTTTAATTTAGTTATATTCACGTGACACTTTATACTCTCCAAATTTATAAATTATCTTGTATTTCCAAATTATTTGCTTAACTTCATTCGCCGACACGCTGGGCTGCCAAAATTGTGCAGTGGAATTTGCTTTGAAATTGCTTATTAATTTTTTATTCACACTACAGCTTATATCGCCGGCTAATCAGTCTAGTAGAATCCACGAACTGCCATCTCATGAATCGTTCCTTGCGGATCGGGATTAATTTCGTTTTCCAAAATAAAACCATAAACACAAATAAAACACGAATCAGTTCCTTTATGTTGGTGTAATTAAAAATAAAAATAAAAAAAAAATCCCTCTACAAAGTGTATAGGGTGCTAAAGCATCATCAAACAGTAGCAATGGAGGAAACACTCTTTGTGAATAATGACTCGCACACAGAGAAAAACCTCTTTTGAATCTCGATCAAACATAAAACTAATAAATACTAGTGAAATCTGTCAAGTTTAACCTCTAATGTGACCCCTTCAAACAAATATCAAAAACAAATAAGTTTTCAAAACTCACGAAAATTGAAATTTTGTCATGCGCCAAAATAACATAACAAGGTCAAACCCCACTACAGAAACTCCAACCTTGAATTCAAAATGTTCTCGAAATATTATTTTAAGAAAAAAAAACTTCCCCTACAAAAAACATGACAACTTTCGCTAATATCCATATACTACTTTCAAATATAAATTATTACAATAAATACATGAAATTATAATAATGAAAATAATCATGATATCAAATATATAAACAAAATAATTTTTTATCAACTTACATAGATCTGTGTGCGATTTTATAAAATACACGAGAGATATCTTTTTTACAAAATTTCAAATAAACATAAAACACTCGCATAAATCGAATTAAGATTAACTTGCACCTTACACTAAATGCAAAAACAAAATACAACCCGAATTTATACAACAAAGAATAAAATTGATTATTTTATCCTTTAATAAACCGAACACTTTAGCAGTCAAGATATCTCTAAATCAAAATGAAATTTCCATATCCGCTTGTCCACTCCCACCATCTATAAAATCAAAATCTATACAGACAACACATTTTAACAAATACAATATCCGAAAAAGCGGCAAGTTCAATCCCTTTGGACAACCTATATATACAAGGGCTAATCATAATTTCATACATTATAAAATTTATTTTATTTATAAAATAATATATATATATATAACGATCCCCGTCTGAAATAAATAAACATACAACTGAGATAGCTAATTTTTTTAAAATGTCCCTATTACTGAGTTCGATATAGTTCAATCATTTTCCTTACTTGTCCAAGGAAAATCCATAACAATACGTTCAACATTTAATTGTTCTGAACGATGACTTTAAAATCAAATTTGAAGATATTCTGACGATGGAAATACCACCATGGATCATAAATCCACTTGATGAAACGGAAGTGGAGAATGTGATATTACAAGAGGAGCTACTCGAGTTTAGCACTAATGAGGAACTGAAGGTGAAATTTAAAAGAGGGTATCAAACATTTTGGCTGCAGGCAGAAATACCCGAAAAATATCCTGGACTGTGGGGAATTGCGAGAAAGCTTTTGATAGCGTTCCCTCGTCATATTTTGTCGAGAAAAGTTTTAGTGTCGTTACAAACCTTTTAACAAAAAAAAGGAGCAGATTGAATATCACAGAACGGGAGATTTGCGGTTATTCCTAACAAAACTGAAGCCAAATATTGATAATTTGCTGTCAATCCATCAAGTACATCCCTCCCACTAAAATTATGACTATTTTGTGATTGTCATTGTAGAAGTTACGTTACGTTATTAATATTTAATTTTAATTATATTACGATTGTTATTATATTACAATGTAATATGATAACAATAATAATTAATAGTGTAATAATTACATATTTCAATAAATACAACACAAGGAAATATACTATTTTTCTTTTTACTGTTACCACTCCGAATGGGGAGTTTTCTAAATAAAATATGTGAGAATTGATTGGTTTCTTGTGCTGTGAGTAGATGTCAAAGGAGTAAAGTTGGATGGAATCACTTTTTTGATTGGCTAACTTTACTTTTTTAACATCCACTCACAGCACAATCAATTAATTAATTAACCAATAACTCAGCCGCAACGCAAATTTCCATAGTTAGATCTAATCTTCACATTTTTTGTCGAGTTTTTGGAATATGGTAGAAATGTAGCTGCAGGGGGTCCACCGGAACCAGCAAAACTTTCAAAGTGGTCTATGAGAAAACAAAGTTTGGGGGCCTCTGATCTAGGGGAACCGCATCAGAAGTCGCAGGACCCATACAGATAAGCCTCTCTAGCTGTTAATTATCAAACCGATATTATTTTTTATTATTTGTTCCTTTGCCGTACAATTATTCTTAATTAGCTTTTGATTAGACTTAATATTCGCACAGGTGTTTCCTTAAGAAATATCCTGTTTCGTTCGACTAGTTTTTCCTTCTCTTCTTTTTTTTAAAATTTTTTCGATCGCTTCGCGAAGAGTTTAACGAAATTTAATGCTAGTATATTTTTATTTACGTATTTTTTATCTGAACTATTTTTGTTTTATGCGTTGCATATATTTAAAACTTACGACGGTAATTTTTGAGAGAATTTACTCATTAAACAAAATTTCTTACTTAAGGTAGATTTAGTTAGGGGATTATTGTATTCAAGTTAATTTGTGAACCGATAAAAAAAGGAATACGTATTTATTTTTTTTACAGGGCGAAATAATCATTCACTGTTCCAGTGTTTCTTTTCCTTTTTTTAATTGTTACTGATAAGGCCATCTGCCACCTTCTAAATGTTAAAATTATAATTGTATCTTATAAAAAATTCTCTTTTTATACTACGAGTATATAATCTCTTATTTAACTATCATATTGAACTTTTTTTTTTTAATTATAATTGCATCTTATAAAAATTCTCTCTTTATACCATATAATCTCTTATTTAATTATTATTGGTCATATCAATAAATAGGGTTAGTTGTAGCCACGAAGTTTGTTTCTCGATCCTCAGGAGTGGAACTGGTTTCGGTGGGCGGAATTGGCCCCTGCCCGAGCGAGACTTGCCTGTTTCTTTAAAAAAAAAAATAGAAATTTTTTTCTTTCCAATACCTTGTTTCCGAATTTGCGACGTCCAGCGGCATAAAATTCGGTGGCGTCCTTGACCACCTATTTAGTATTTCATTGTTCTTACCTCTGGGTCTTCCCACCCCCTGGGCTGAGGCAGCCTCAGAAGCCGGGTGAGCCGTTGGACGTTGGCAGAAGCAGGAGGGTGGGCAATTCTAGTCGCCCGAGACCGAGTCTGCTCCATCTGTGTTTCTTTTTTTTGTACCTGGTACCTTTTTTATTAGGTTAATAAGCTCGACGTTCAGCGTCGTAGCAACTTGGCGCCCAACGTCAATTTTTTTTTTAGTGTAGTTAACGTTATTATCTTTTATCGTCTCTTCTTGTATATATACAGGGTATTCTCTTCTTGTATATATATATATATATATATATATATATATATATATGATAAACGTAATGTTAATGAGAATTAATAATCAATAAATTCTCACATTACTGCCAATGCCGCTCTAATTCGTTGCATTAATTTCTACACCTGACAAAATCACATTTGCCTAAGAATGTAGCTGCAACGCGTCGCGGCGCCAACTGACCGAGTTGTACGGGAAAATGAAAAAATGTGTGAAAGTCGTATCCACCCCGGAATGTGCAGACGCCAGCGTTTCATGGTTTTACCAATCATCGGTGCACCCACATCCAGGAATAGACACGACTTTCATTTCTATACGAAGTGTATATATACTAATTGTGATAAACGTAATGTTAATGAGAATTAATAATCAATAAATTCTCACATTACTGCCAATGCCGCTCTAATTCGTTGCATTAATTTCTACACCTGACAAAATCACATTTGCCTAAGAATGTAGCTGCAACGCGTCGCGGCGCTAACTGACCGAGTTGTACGGGAAAATGAAAAAATGTGTGAAAGTCGTATCCACCTCGGAATGTGCAGACGCCAGCGTTTCATGGTTTTACCAATCATCGGTGCACCCACATCCAGGAATAGACACGACTTTCATTTCTATACGAAGTGTATATATACTAATTGTGATAAACGTAATGTTAATGAGAATTAATAATCAATAAATTCTCACATTACTGCCAATGCCGCTCTAATTCGTTGCATTAATTTCTACACCTGACAAAATCACATTTGCCTAAGAATGTAGCTGAAACGCGTCGCGGCGCCAACTGACCGAGTTGTACGGGAAAATGAAAAAATGTGTGAAAGTCGTATCCACCCCGGAATGTGCAGACTCCAGCGTTTCATGGTTTTACCAATCATCGGTGCACCCACATCCAGGAATAGACACGACTTTCATTTCTATACGAAGTGTATATATACTAATTGTGATAAACGTAATGTTAATGAGAATTAATAATCAATAGATTCTCACATTACTGCCAATGCCGCTCTGCAATGCTGCTAATGCAACGAATTAGAGCGGCATTGGCAGTAATGTGCAGGGTGTTTTCTTTTGCAAACATTTTTGCCTTTAGTTATCTCTAATTACCTCTTATCTTTTTCCTTACCTGACCGCTTCGCTTAATTAGTGGTGGGGGGGGGGGGGGGGTTAGTTTAGTTTCTATGGAATTACCTACATTATTTGTCTTTATCCAGTTAGTCAATATGCGTCGGGTTTTCTGCCCATTGATGCTGGTAGTCTTCGTAAGGATGAGCTTCAATATGAACTCCAGTTTAGGGGTATTAGTGTTGATGACTTCAAGTCAGTCGATTAGTTGCGTAGTTTGTTGTCCCTCTTCTCGCTCACTCGACTCTAATTCAGCATTCTAACACTCGTTCGCAGCCTGTCCAGAAATGGCAGGTTAAGTTCAATGGTGATCAGCGAGTTTCCGTTCATAATTTTTTGGAGAGCGTCGAAGAACTTCGTACCGCGCGTAACGTTTCTGAATCGCAGTTGTTTGAGTCTGCGATTGATCTGTTTGAGGGAAGAGCCTTACTATGGTTCCGCTCTTGTCGTCATCGTTTTACTAGTTGGCCTTCCTTACGTGAGTTATTGATTAAACATTTTGAACTTCCCGATTATAAGGCACGTCTCTTCGAAGACATTCAGAGCCGCACACAGGATCCCAATGAAAGTTTTCTGGAATATTATTCCATGTTTAGGCGTTATGGTGATTTACCTGAGAACATGCAGTTAAGCTTACTTGTTCGAAATTTAGCTTCATTTTATACGATGCAATTACCGACTGTCCGCAGTTTGGTTGAACTAGAGGACGAGTGCCTCAAGCTAGAGTTAAAAAAGCATCGTGCTGACCACTATAAACCGCCTTCTCGTCGGCGAGCTAATTATGTCGAGCCTGATTTAGCGTGTGTGAGCGCTACTATTTCTGACGCGTCTAAGTCCCGCTGGCGTCCTCGTGAGGCCGCTGCCAGCGCCGTTCAGGCCGGTACTTCTAACACTACGAAATGCTTTAATTGTGGGCAGGCAGGTCATATGTTTGGCTCCTGTTCTGCGCCTCGACGAATTTTCTGCTTTCGGTGTGGTGAACCGAATGTCACTGTTCGCACTTGTCCCAGATGTTCGGGAAACTCTTCCGGGAGTCGCTAGGTGGTCGAGTGGCCACTCCCGAAAGTACTGTTTCGAATAATATCGACCGAGATTTAATTTACCTTGATTTTGTAATGTCCCAGGTCGCGGGCGACCAACGTCCATATCTTACTATCTCTATCTCTGGTTGTACGATTTCCGGTCTTTTAGATTCTGGCGCTAATAAATCCTTACTGGGAGGTGAAGGATATTCTTTGTTGTCTCGTTTAGGTTTATCGTTACGGCATCAGGTTGTCGAGTGTACCGTAGCGAATGGGCAGAAATGTTTTAGTATCGGAGTCATATCTGCGCCTGTTTCTTTAGAAGGCAAGACTCGTTTTGTTGATTTTCTTGTAGTCCCCGACTTACCACACAAACTAATTCTTGGAGTTGACTTCTGAATTTCTTTTGATATCGTCCCTTATCTTCGAAATGACTGTTGGCCTTTTTCGAGTTCTGATCCCACTGTTTCTGTTCAAAGTATTTGTAGTAGTCCTTCCTTGTCTGAGACTCAACGCCTTGCTTTGGATTAACTTATTGCCGACAAGCAGTCGTTGATGAGTAGTAGTCTTGGTCGTACGCATTTGGTGTCTCATACTATCGAAGTGGTTCCTGGCACTAAGCCTATTAAGCAGCGTTATTATCCTGTTTCTCCAGCCAAACAGCATATCATCGATACTGAGATACAAAAAATGTTAGCTGCAGACATCATTGAACCCTGTCGAAGCTCTTGGTCTTCGCCAGTCTGTATGGTTCCTAAAAAGGATGGCACCCATCGCTTTTGCGTCGATTATCGACAGCTCAATGCTGTCACTCGTAAAGATGCGTATCCACTACCTCTCATTTCTTCTATTATGGACCAGTTGCGAGATGCCAAATTTCTCAGTTCTCTCGACATTAAGAGCGCTTATCATCAAGTGCCTATCGCTGAGGAATCTAGAGATTTTACTGCCTTTGTCGTCCCCAAAGGATTATATCGTTTTAAGGTCATGAGTTTTGGATTAACCAATGCCCCTGGTACTTGGCAACGGTTAATGGATTCTATCTTGGGCCCTGAACTTGAGCCCTCCGTTTTCGTTTATCTTGATGACATTTTGGTCGTTAGCAAAGCTTTTGAATCACATGTTAACACATTAAATTTAGTTTTTGATCGTCTTCATGCTGCTGGTTTAGTGGTTAGTTTCGACAAGTGTCAATTTTGTAGACTGCAGCTGAAGTATTTAGGTTTTGTAGTTGATGAATTAGGTTTGAGGCCAGATCCCGATAAGGTTGAGTCTATCGTGCGAATTCCACCTCCGCGCACAGTTAAAGAAGTACGACGTTTTGTGGATTCGTGTAGTTGGTATCGTAAGTGGTGTAAGGATTTTGCTTCTGTGGTTTCGCCACTCACCGCTTTAACTAAGAAGAACGCCCGTTGGTGTTGGAGCGAACAGTACCGAAAAGGCCTTCAAGTCTTTGAAAGAAAGTTTAGTGACTGCACCCATTCTAACTTGTCCCGACTTTTCACGTACGTTTCGTCTCGCCACAGACGCGTCTGCAGTCGGTATCGGCTGTGTCTTATCGCAATATTTTGACGATGGAGAAAAGGTATATGTTATCTCTCTCGTTCCCTTACTCCATCGGAACGCAAGTATAGCGCAACCGAAAGGGAATTACTCGCTATTATTTGGTCTGTAGAGAAATTACGTCCGTATCTCGAAGGTTTTCACTTTAAGGTCATCACCGATTGTCATTCTCTTTTGTGGCTACATCGTCTGAAAGATCCGCAAGGACGATTAGCTCGCTGGCAATTAAGGTTGATGCCATTTGATTATGAGGTAATACATAGGAAAGGTTCAGAGCATGCCGTTCCTGATTTTTGTCTCGCAGCGTTCCAGCTGCTGATGATGTTGAGGTTTGTCCTGTTGAGGTCCAGGACAATTGGTTGATCCGAATGGTTGACAGAGTGCAACGTCGACCGCGAAATTTTCCTCACTGGCGTGTTGAACAAGGTCGCCTGTATAAACATGTCCCGCTATCCCGCCTTTGGTTATCCAGTGAGCGAATGGAGGCTTGTACCTCCCAAAACTGAACGCGCTGAAATTATTGAACAGTGTCATGATCGTCCTACTTGTGGTCATGGAGGCGTGACTAAGACTGCGGTTCGTGTTGCACAAAAATATTATTGGCCAAAAATGCGTGCCGATATCGCCAATTTCGTTCGACATTGTGCGGTGTGCGTCAGCACCAAGCTTGAACAACGTGCTCCCGCTGGACATCTCTTGAGTAAAGTTGTTACTGCCACTAGGCCTTAGCAGATTGCGTGCGCTGATCTTATTGGTCCCTTACCTCGATTTAGTAAAGGTTTTTCTTATAGCCTAGTCGCCTGTGATACTTTTAGTAAATTTGTTTTGTTATTTCCGTTACGTACCGCCACTGCGAAAGTGATTGCGCAGATTTTGGAGAATGAAGTCTTTTTAATGTTTGGAGTTCCTTCATCCTTGATGTAGATAATGGAGTACAGTTTCGTAGCAAGCTTATGCAGGATCTTGCCGAAATTTATCACGTCCATTTGGCTTTCACCGCGAATTATCATACCCAAGGCAATCCGACAGAGAGAGTCAATAGGGTTATCAAAACCATGCTCTCCGCTTACGTCAAAGACAACCATCATCTTTGGGATAATTTCTTGCCTAAGATTGGCTTTGCCATCAGGTCGTCTAAGCATGAGGTTACTAGTGTAACACCTAACTTCGTTACTTTCGGAAGAGAAGTCTCCATCGATGGTCGAGAGGAAACTTTCATGCCACCCGACGAACGAGATCTTGAGGTTATTGTCGTTGAGAGAAAACGTGCTTTCGCTAAGCTCTATCGAGACATTCAAGCTCGAATTCTGAAAGCTCATACCCGAAGTGCACATCAGTATAATCTACGCAGGAGAATTGAACCGCTGCAATTAAATCAACGAGTCTGGAGGCGCAATTATGTTCTGTCTGACGCTTCTAAACAATTTTCAGCGAAGTTAGCTCCTAAGTTTGTCGGTCCCTTTACCATAACTCGTATTGTCTCGCCTTGGACCTACCAACTGACTGATAATGCCGGTCGGACTTCTATTTGGAATATGAAGGACTTAAAGGCTCATCCTCCCGACGTGGAGTGACGTTCCGGTTGTGTTCTGTTGACGACCCTTGTTTCCTGATTTTGACCTTGATTACTTTAGTTTGCTTTCTCTTTTGCTCGTTTATGTGTCTACCGCTCTTCCGATTCCCTTTCCTGTAGTTATGGCCTGTCTGGGGGCCTGATGAATACTCAGTCTGGTGTAATCCACCATGTCGTAAAAGGCGACTAAACGGAGTCCTGTTGAGTTTTGTTTCCTTCTATCTGGATCACTGATTATGGCCTGTCTGGGGGCTTACGAATACCCAGTCTGGTGTAATCCACCATATCGTAAAAGGCGACTAAACGGAGACCTGTTTAGTTTGTCTGTTCATTCCATCTAGAACTCTACTATGGCCTGTCTGGGGGCTTGACGAATACCCAGTCTGGTGTAATTCACCATGTCGTAAAAGGCGTCTAAACGGAGTCCTGTTGAGTTCTGTTCATTCCATCTAGAACCCTATTATGGCCTGTCTGGGGGCTTGACGAATACCCAGTCTGGTGTAATCCACCATGTCGTAAAAGGCGACCAAACGGAGTCCTGTTGGGTTCTGTTCATTCCATCTAGAACCCTATTATGGCATGTCTGGGGGCCTGACGAATACTAGGTCTGGTGTAATCCACCATGTCGTAGAAGGCGACTAAACGGATTCCTGTTGAGTTTGGTTTCATTCCATCTTGAATACTGATTTTGGCCTGTCTGGGGGCTTACGAATATCCAGTCTGGTGTAATCCACCATGTCGTAAAAGGCGACTAAACGGAGTCCTGTTGAGTTGGTTCATCCCATCTGGAACACCGTTCTGTTTCCATGATTTTCGTTCCTTCATTTCAGATAGTGTTTTTGAATCGTTTGACATCTATCAGTTTTTTTATTAGTTTTGGTACAGTAAGCTTAGTTAGATTCTCGCGTATTAAGGTTGGTTCTTTTCTTATGCCTTAGACTTTTGTGAGTTTGTTTTCCTTAAAATCGATGCTTTTCATTGCAGTTTTATATTTGTGGTTCATTTCAGCCCTTGCGTACGTGCAAGGTTCCGTTCTATTTGCTTCTTCTTGCGTTTCATTTAGTTCAGTCCTTCTTGCGTTTCGGACAGAAGGGCGTTTTTATATGCCACATGTGTGGACATCGGATTGGTTCCGGGTTTGTAACGGCTTCTGGTTGTGACGGAGAGTTGTGTCAACCTTGAGTTTTGTTGATCTCTTCATCGGCGTGGCCGGATTTACAACATTTATCGAATCGTTCATTGAGATTGCTGTTCCGTGAATTCTTCTTTTAAGAGTAAAGGTTGGTTTTGTTCCATCATCCACGCACTTTAATACTTATCGCTCACCCTTACGTTGGAACTTATCTGTAGTTTTCTTTTGCAGTTTTTTTTGAAAGGAAATTATCTGAAATTATCTGGTTGTTGTTGTGTCATTGTTTGGGATTCTGTTGGAATTCTCTTAGTCTTGTTTTCTGACGTTTCGTTTGCTGGTTGTCTGTCTTTAGGAATACCTTTTTGACCTGTCTGGGGGCCTCGCGAATACCCAGTCTGGTGTAATCCACCATATCGTAAAAGGTGACTAAACGGAGTCATAATTAGTTTGTTCTTTCCATCAAGGACACCATTTCGGCCTGTCTGGGGGCCAGACGAATACTCAGTCTGGTACTATCTGCCAAGTCGTAAGAGGCGACTAAAATGAGTCCGGATTAGTTAGTTCTCTCGTCAAGAACATCGTCGACGAATAGTATCTTATTCTTTTTCTTTTAGTTTTCGGAGTATCGTTTTCTTTTCCTTTTGGAGGATGTTACTTTTGTTTGGGAGTTTCTCATTGTTGGGACTCTTGTGGGATAATTTTATTTTATTTTCAACCTTTTCGATTTTTCTTTCCTTGCCGTATATTTTGGAATATCTATCTTTTGACATTTACTTTGAGATAAGTTACCTTACCGTACCGTTTTCTCTTTTCCTTCTCTTGAGTATATCTTGTCTCGAGTTTTGTTTGAGTTCCTACTTGGCACTACAGCCTATGATAGCCTTACTTGTAGTCCTTTTGTTAGTTTGGGCCTACTTCACCCTCGATAAAAAGGGCTCCTTTTCTTAAATTTAAAAATCCATACAAAAAATTTGTAAAAAAAAACAAAAAATTTCTTCAAAACAAAAAAAAAGTAAACTTCTTTTCCTTTTTTTTTATAGGGGGTGTTAGGGGAATTGTTACGTGTCCGTAACGCTCAACGCATCGTAACTTTTATTTTGTATTAAATTAGTATTCTCTTTATTATATTTTGCTCCATTTCCAGCGAATCTACCTGTGTATGTATCTATCGTCGTTTATTTGTATCATATATTTGGTATCCTTCAAGTATTTCTTTTTTCTCGTACTCCGGTTCTTGTTTTTTGGAAGTACGATACTCTCTCCCCGTATGGAGACGTAAATTATTGCCGATCCTGAGCAGTTGTCACTAGTCCTCAATCGCTATTGCCTATGAATGTGGCTTAAGTGAAATTTTATTAAGAACTAGCGGATACCCGACGTGTGATACTACGTTAAAAAATGAAATACGTGTTTGAAAAAAAGAAAATTTTGTTTATTTATTAACTTTTTTATCTTAATGCTAGCGGATAAACAATATTTTTGGTTTTTTCGGTAGGTGTGTAAACATAAAGATTTGTTCCGATTACTCACATTAGTAACATTGTGTTATGAACTTTTCCCCGAAGATAATTTTAAAATTTGTAATTTATTTATGTATATTTATTTTCCCAGGTTACTATAGAAATTTATATATTTTGAAAATAATTTAAATTTAATTCTGGTACATTTTTGTATGTTGATGTTGTTTAGCGTAGTCGGTATGAACAGAAAGTGGATCGACTAGAGTGATTATTTTGTTTTATTCGTACGTTATGCCCGATCTATTTTCCGGCGCCAGAGAGATTGTTTTGCCTCCAGTGAGCGTGGTGTGCCAAGATAAAAAACTTTCTTTTTATCTGTTATTTAAATGTAATTTTCGGTTTTCTTGCTTTTGAGTATTTTTGTGCTATAGTAAGTCATTACCGTATTATATACGAGTTTTGCTTTTCTCGTATTTTTTTGATAATTTTAAACTCACTGGTGCAATCTCTCATTTAGTTTTTTTTTTGTGTGAAAATTTTACGCTAGCGTAAGTACTTTTTCATACCATATTTATATGATTTCTTTTCATTATAAGTTGATTGTAATTTTAATAATTTATATTGATTGATTTATTGTTATATTCGTTGAATAGATAGATAGTGAAGAAAACTATCATTTTTTATATGGGAGTTTTTTATTGTCACGTTGTTCTAGAACATTTTGAAATTCAGGTTTGGAAGGAAATTTATACTCGTGTTAGTGCGCATGAGTGAATGTTATTTACGCGTTTTGACAGTTGATCTGTTTACGTTTTTGAATTTGGGGTTTATTAATTAAATTTTGAAATTGAAAGTTTTCTAAACAATCTATTAGGTTTAATTTTGCTCGCGTTTCAATTGAGGTTTTCATTGTGTGCGTGTTATTTATCACACAATCCTTTACCTCTGTACTTCTGTATAAGGTTGCAGTAGTAGTCTCTACACTTAGTAGAGGGTTTTTTTTCTTTTTTTTAATAAAATATAATATAGACATGTGTGTATTTTTTCTAATTCTTAATTACTTTCACGTTCCTTGACGGGAAACCCTGGATCAAGAAGAGTCTCAATTAAAAGAAAAAGCTGACTGAGTTCAAGTTCGGGCATATTGTGGTGAATAGTGGACTACCCTTCAATTAAACCCACTATTCACAGCAATATGTACTCTGCAATGTTTCAAAACTCTTGCTATCACAATAGTCGAGATATATGATGTTATTCAATTTATGTGGGAGGGGCCACGCCCACTTGAAATATCATATATATAGCCGTAAACCTAATCTGGACTATTACCTTTCTAATGAAACCGGTTTGGATCACATCGGTTGGATAGTTTCAGAGTCTATAAAGAACAAACAAACATTTTTTGTATTATATATATATATAGATTACGGGCCCCATACTTGATTTAATTCATAGACAATACCATTATCGCTGAGCGATATCTCTTTAAGAGGATTTAAGTGATTTTTTTTAAGTGGTTTTATCTATGGGCGAACAACACCTCGTTCTGTCCCGTTTGTGACGCTTCATCTAGGGGAGCCGCATCAAAAGTCGCCGGACCCATACAGATAAGCCTCTCTAGCTGTTAATTACACAGGCCAGCATTTTTCAACACTTTGAAAGTTGATTTAAAAATTTTAACTGTTTTATAGTAATTGGGTAGCGCTGATTTCAAATCTGCTTTTATTTTTTTTTGTATGACGTAAGGTTATTTTTCAAACCAGTGAAATAAAAAAATATAGAAAAAACACGATTTATTTTATTTATAAGCTAGTTTTATATTATATTAAAAAAAATACAAAAATATACACATAGAAACTATTAGAAATAGTTATTTATTTTTTATGCTTCTTAAAAAAACGTTTTCGTTTTTCAGAAAAGCTTCGTTTGGTTGTTTTTCTGTCATATTCAGCTAAAGGAAGATCTCAATGTCCAACAGTAATCGGCCATCATTTTCTTGTCCCAGCGCCCTTGGTATCTTTTTTCCATTTCTTTAATATCCTGGTGAAATCTTTCTCCTTGCTCTTCACTCACGTCCCCAAGGTTTTCTGGGAAATAGTCCAAATGGGAATGTAAAAAGTGAATTTTTATGCTCATATTGCAACCAAGAATCCTGAATTTTTCCAGCATATTTTCAACGATCTCAACATAGTTTGTGTCTTTATAATTCCCGAGAAATTTATGTACAACTTCGTTAAAAGCATGCCATGCATGTTTTTCCTTATCTTCCATCACATTTTCAAATTCTTGATCTTTCACCAAGCTCCTAATCTGCGGGCCTACAAAGATTCCCTCCTTTAATTTTGCCTCTGACAGAGTCGGAAATGTTTTACACAAATATTTAAAACAATTTCCTTCTTTGTTTAATGCCTTAACAAATTGTTTCATAAGTCCAAGTTTTATGTGAAGCGGTGGAAGTAACACTTTTTGAGGGTCAATAAGACTTTCGCGAATTACATTTTTGGTTCCAGGTGTTAAAGTCACCCTTTGTGGCCAGTCTCTTTTTATCCAATGCTGTTCTCGATTTCTGCTATCCCACTCGTACAGGAAACATGGAAATTTAGTAATCCAGACTGCTGACCCAAGAGAAGGCCTAAAATTTTTAAATCTCCACACACTTCCCAGTTGTGATTTTCATATTGTATTCTTAAAAGTAATTCCTGTAAATTTCCATAGTTTTCCTTTAAATGAACAGAATGGCAGACCGGAACAGAAGCAAAAACATTGCCATTATGTAAAAGAACAGCTTTATGGCTCCTTTTTGAAGAGTCGATGAAAAGTCTCCAGTCAGAAGGTGTGTACTCAGGAGCTCCGAGGAAAGTAAGTAGATCAGCAATTGCTTGGCAGTACACGAGTGGTCCGTTTTGTTCAAAATATTTTACAAATCCAGCCTCACGATTTCTATACCAAGAGAAGGTAGTTTCTGGGGCAAGCAAATTTTTTTGTTTCAACCTAGACCCCAGTACTTCAGAAAGATCTTTTGAAAGTCCCAAATCTTTTACTAAATCATTCAGTTCGGCTTGTGAAAATAGCTGAGGTTGGGTTTGACCTGAGGTTGATGGTTCAAAATCACTATCCATCTTTACGGAGCCGGAAGTTGAAGAGGTTTCAATATCTTCTTGAAGTACTTTGGGGGGTATAGGTATAGGTACATGATCACTGTGAGGAACTGGTCTGATAGCTGATTTAATATTGTTTGGGTACAAAATATGTTTCAAAGTTTTTCTATTATGCCGCTTAATATCACAAAGACAAAAGTAGCAATCTTCATGATGATTTTGCGGTTCTCTCAAAACCATCGGTATTCCAAAAGGAAGGCTTTTTCTATTCCCTTTGGTCCAATGTCTTAAACCTTCTTCACATACCTTACAAACAACGTGCGGTGCCAAATCTTTATCTTGATCTCCTAATTTGATTTTGAAATAAGCATAATATGCATTTTTCACAAATTCACCAATTGGTCTCTTAAACTTTTTCAAGACGAAATATCCACAAATATAACAGAAATCATCTGGTTTGTTTTTGCAACACCGGCTAGACATATTTTTAAGCAATGTTTATTTATCAAATACCACGTACAACACTAAAGACAAATTAATTTTACTTGTTTACTGATCGACACTCAGAGCTATAATGAAGTAAATGACATTAAAATATACATTTTGTTTGGAGTGATAAACTTGAAATCCTTCTTCGCAGTACTAATAAAGTGAAAGCATAATAAATAGGATTTAGCAGGGAAAAATTCCCGGAAATCCTGTCCAAAATTAATACATGTAATAAAAGATTTACATCAGGTAATGTGAGCCTATTTAACAAATTTCTTTAAAATCACAACAGAAAATCATTTTGGGTTAATACCTAGAATTTGAAGTAGTTCGTTCATTTTAAAATGTATTAAAACGCCTATTATAAGATTTTTTTATATTTTTTCTTTTTCTTTTGTGCAAAAAAAAAATCTGTGTGTGGTAGAGACCAACTGTATTTTAATTAGTTATTGCTATATAAAAACTGAGCTTAACAAACAAAAATCACGTCATCACAAATTTTATGCAGGCCTGTGTTATCAAACCGATATTATTTTTTATTAGTTGTTCCTTTGCCGTACAATTATTCTTAATTAGCTTTTGGTTAGCCTTAATATTCGCACAGGTGTTTCCCTAAGAAATATCCTGTTTCGTTCGACTAGTTTTTCTTTCTCTTCTTTTTTTTTAAATTTTTTCGATCGCTTCACGAAGAGTTTAACGAAATTTAATGCTAGTATATTTTTATTTACATATTTTTTATAAGAACAATTTTTGTTTTATGCGTTGCATATATTTAAAACTTACGAGGGTAATTTTTGAAAGAATTTACTCATTAAACAAAATTTCTTACTTAAGGTAAATTTAGTTAGCGGATTATTGTATTCAAGTTAATTTGTGAACCGATAAAAAAAGGAATACGTATTTATTTTTTTTACAGGGCGAAATAATCATTTTAAACTCACTGTTCCAGTGTATCTTTTCTTTTTTTTAATTGTTACTGATAAGGCCATCTGCCACCTTCTAAATGTTAAAATTATAATTGTATCTTATAAAAAATTATCTCTTTATACTATATAATCTCTTATTTAACTATCATATTGAACTATTTTTTTAAAATTATAATTGCATCTTATAAAAATTCTCTCTTTATACCATATAATCTCTTATTTAATTATTATATTGGTCATATCAATAAATAGGGTTAGTTGTAGCCACGAAGTTTGTTTCTCGATCCTCAGGAGTGGAACTGGTTTCGGTGGGCGGAATTGGCCTCTACCCGAGCGCGACTTGCCTGTTTCTTTTTAAAAAAAAAAGAAATTTTTTTCTTTCCATACCTTGTTTCCGAATTTGCGACGTCCAGCGGCATAAAATTCGGTGGCGTCCTTGACCACCTATTTAGTATTTCATTGTTCTTACCTCTGGGTCTTCCCATCCCCTGGGCTGAGGCAGGCTCAGAAGCCGGGTGGGCCGTTGGACGTTGGCAGAAGCAGGAGGGTGGGCAATTTTAGTCGCCCGAGACCGGGTCTGCTCCATCTGTGTTTCTTTTTTTTGTACCTGGTACCTTTTTTATTAGGTTAATAAGCTCGACGTTCAGCGTCGTAGCAAAGTCTATCTTTATTCACATGAATTCTTACATTGACAGAATTTTAAATCAGTATGTTAAGCCATTAAATTTGCCAACTGATGTGCATACTGTATTAACTTCAACCAGTACTACAAATGAAACACTTAGTGAGCCGTATAGAGAGGCAGTTGGGTCGCTTATGTTTGCTGCAATTACAGCTCGACCTGACATTGCGTTTGCTCTGAACCTAGTGTGTCGTTTCCAAAATGATCTAAAACGGGTTCATTGGAATGCTGTGAAGAGAATATTTCAATACTTAAAGTCAACCAAGAACTATGGAATTGAATATTCATCAGAGAGTGAACACTTGGATTTGGAAGGCTACTCGGATGCGGACTACGCTGGAGATCCAGATACTAGACGTTCTACCAGTGGTTATGGGCTCATGTTGTGTGGCGGCGCGATTACATGGTCATCTAGAAAACAAAATATGGTATCGCTCAGTACAACCGAAGCCGAATACGTAGCAGCTTCGTCAGCAACGAGAGAAATAATGTAGTTAAAACAACTATTATAGATGTGGATGTGAACGCGAGTGATAAAATTGTTTTAAAAGTTGATAATCAGAGTGTTATCAAATTAATTAAAAATCCAGTGTATCACAGGCGTACTAAACACATTGATATTCATTATCACGTTGGGCGAGAGAAATTTGCAGATGGTTTGGTAAAAATTGAATATGTTCAAACAAATAATCAAATTGCCGACATATTTACGAAACCATTAACAAGTCTCAAATTTAATAAATTTAGAGATATGATGGGCATTAAGCCATGTATACTGCATGTATAAGTTTTTAAATTAAAGATGTATGTGTTATATCTTAAGTTTAGGGAATTAAGGAATGATCATGTAATTCGTGGGAGTGTTAAAGTATTTTTGTAATTACGCGCTCATTCCTTACTGGCAGTGTGCCAACCTAAAAGAAAACGCAGTTTTAGTTGTTGCGGTTACGAAGTTTCTTTCAGTTGTTGTAGTTGGTAGTAAAAAATATATACTCAATGTACGAATTATGTACATGTGAAATAAACAGATATTAGATAAGTTACAAAACGTTTTATTTTACACACAGTACCGGTAAAAACAAGTTAAAACTCTGCTAAGATTCTAATAATATTATTGAAAACGCTTGATGGGATCCCGTTACAATAAAAAAAAGCAAACGAATCAGAAATCTATTCGAAGTGACCTTGTAAGCATTAGTCATAGTCTTCTATTTATAGTGCCTTATTTGTTCTGATGGTCCTTTTACAAATCAATACAAAATAATATCCAAAGATGTAATATCTTGTGATATGTACTGAACTTCGATATACATTTTCTTGGGAATTTCTTATATAAGCAATGCCACATAGCTAGGAAGTTATGTCGAAACCATAATTGCAGTTATTGATGTGGTAAAGTTGATTCAACATGCTTGATGATTTTTCAATATAATTTAAATGTTTAGAATCAGATTCTGTTCAGGAATAATTGCAATCATAGTTTCAATTAGGCGGGACACCGCTGTACAACTCCAAAGCTATGAGAAATTACTTAAATAGACACTTTCGCAGACATTAAATATGGAGGTCTAGTCTAGATCATTGGATATTGTATCTATGGATTTTATTTTGCTAGTCTTTTCAAAATAATGGTTAATAATTCGCCCACACTTCTCTGCATACCAATAACGATATTGCTAAATAATTCCTTAGATATAATTATTAAATAATAAAATAAAATAAAACAATCACTTTGTTTTACCACTTTATTCACATATAATTGTGACCGCGGTTTCGACATATAATGTCATTATCAAACTGCAAAAGTTACAGGCCTACATAGAACTTATAAATTACGCAAAAAATATATGGGGGTGGTTTATGATGTTATTTACAAATTACTACTATATACTTAACTATTATATACAACATTGGAAAAGAGGTGTATATATAAGATCCAACTGGTCATTTAAAACGATATCTATTGTGTCGTTCCGGCTTTTAAAAACCTCTAGGGACTCTAAAATATTTAATTTACGACCTTTCTCGGCCAAATGCAATATTTTATAGGCCCTAGAGGTTTTTAAAAGCCGGAACGACACAATAGATATCGTTTTAAATGACCAGTTGGATCTTATATATACACCTCTTTTCCAATGTTGTATATAATAGTTAAGTATATAGTAGTAATTTGTAAATAACATCATAAACCACCCCCATATATTTTTTGTGTCATTTATAAGTTCTATGTAGGCCTGTAACTTTTGCAGTTTGATAATGACATTGTATGTCGAAACCGCGGTCACAATTATATGTGAATAAAGTGGTAAAACAAAGTGATTGTTTTATTTTATTTTATTATTTTCAAAATGAATTACCACAAAGTTACGGCTACCAGTATTAATATAATTATTACTTTCTAGTTTAAATGGTTTGTATTCCGGCTTTCTTAACATTTTTGGCACTTTCACTTTGCAGAGGTATAGTGTTTTATTACTCTGCTAGATATCAAGGAATTTAACTTGCGCCAGAACAGTAATACCATTTTCCTTGGCATTTATAGTTTCCAGCGAAGAATCCATAACCTATGTTTCAGTGTACTCGGGTGGATGTTAGGAAACCTGATTGCTTTCTTGCTGGATATAAATTTTAGTAATGATTTCACGATTTGACTGCATTTCATTTTTTATTTTATCATGTTTTTGAAAATTTTTTAAAGATATTTATCGTTTATATTAATATGTATACGTCAATTAAGTTTCTAACGTAAGGAAAACCAATTTGTACATGGCAAACAACATAAAATGTGTTAGAAGTATGAAATAACATTGGAAATAATAATTTCAAATAACTCAAGAACCGTCGATATAAAGGACACTAAACTCATATTTTTGAGATGCACATGCAAAACGCAATCCATTGAAGTAATATCTTCCTTTATTTTCATATAAAAGATTATAACTTTGTCACAATTCTAAAACTAAACGGTATAATTGAAATGCATTAGCATAATCAGATATATATATATATATATATATATATATATATATATATATATATATATCAGACTATTTACAAACACTATCTTTGTAATTCTACTACATTTCCCATACTAGTAAAGTTAGAAACACTTTTAGAAAACATGAAATTTTTAATTTCGGGATATATTACGGAAACCAGACAAAAATTAGATTTCTTTATTATTACTAACTTAGTAAACAAAAAAGAGCACATATTAAATGTTTTTTATATTTCCGCATCTCCGCAAATAATCTCTTTATATGAGATCGAAAATTGGACAAGTTCTGTATTATTTTAAAAAACATGTATTTGGTAGAATAATTTAACAACATCATTTCTCTCGTTGCTGACGAAGCTGCTACGTATTCGGCTTTGGTTATACTGAGCGATACCATATTTTGTTTACTGGATGACCAGGTAATCGCACCGCCACACAACATGAACACATAACCACTGGTAGAACGTCTAGTATCTGGATCTCCAGCGTAGTTTGCATCCGAGTAGCCTTCCAAATCCAAGTGTTCACTCCCTGATGAATATTCAATTTCATAGTTCTTGGTTGACTTTAAGTATTGAAATATTCTCTTCACAGCATTCCAATAAACCCGTCTTGGATCATTTTGGAAACGGCACACTAGGTTCACAGCAAATGCAATGTCAGGTCGAGCTGTAATTACAGCAAACATAAGCGACCCAACTGCCTTTCTATACGGCTCACTAAGTAATTTATTTGTAGTACTGGTTGAACTTAATACAGTATGTACATCAGTTGGCAAATTTAGTGGCTTAACGTCCATAAGATTGAACTGATTTAAAATTCTGTCAATGTAAGAATTCATGTGAATAAAGATAGATTTGTCCTTTCTTTGTTCTATTTGAATTCCTGCAAAACGATCAACTTCTGTCATTGTAATGTCAAACTTTCTTTTAAAATCGTCAAGAAAATTGTCCAAGCTGGCACGCACTTTAGTCATTATTAATCCATCATCAACATATAATGCTAACATTATTTTTGAATTGTTCAAAGTTCCTATGTAAACACAACTGTCCACACTGCACATATTAAATGTTTTTTATATTTCCGCATCTCTGCAAATAAAAAAGCTTTTTGTATGAGATCGAAAATTGGACAAGTTCTGTATTATTTTAAAAAACATATATTTGGTAGAATAATTTTCTAAAGTATTAATACCTTCTACAATATTTTTTTATCAAAATATAATAGAATTTCTACAAAATAATGTAATAAAAATATTCTCTCTACGTAAAAAGAAAACGCGAAAATATTGAGCCGTGATGACGATTAATCCTTCAACAAATAAAGTATGTATACGAACAAGTTCAATCGCATCCGATAATATACTCTTAAAAACGCACATCTTTTCTGTTAGTATTAATTCATCAGCTTATCTTACAGAAATAACGTGTTGACGTATCGTATTACACTGATTGCTAGGATCTCTTCCTGACTTTTAAGTGTGTATTATGTATATCGAAACGAAACGCCCTCTGCCGCAGATATAGATGAACGTATAAGGTGAAAAAATTGGTAAAAATGAGATCCAACATAAATTTAAAAATTCATCATTACTGGTGAACTAACTCATAACTAACTCATATAGCGACGAAATACACGCAAAACAAAACGAGATCCAAAATTGGTCTCGTCTTATAAAATGGAACTCGAGTGGTATGTGGAATGAATGAAAATGGTCTTCATTTGTCGCGATACATATATATATATATATATATATATATATATATATATATATATGTATATATATATATATATTGATGTAGTTCATCTGATGTTCTTTTAATTTCTTTCAGTTATATGTTTTCTTGTATAGAAATGTTATATCTGCAATTGAATGATTTTTGAATATATTGTTGTATAGCCAAATTTTTGTATTATTGATGTAAAATTATAATTAGATTTAGAAATATTGATATCGATTTAATATTGTAAATTGTATTCATTGTTTTTTTTAATTTCTTGTTCTTAAATTTAACTTTCTCGTGAGGATCTTGGTTTTCTAAATCTAATTCTGATTATATTATATGTTATCATATTTCTATCAACGTATTATTTATTATGACCCTGATTTACTTAAATTCCAAAAACTGTGTTTGCGATTACGTGAGTGATGTTAATGTATATTCTGATTAATCTGTCAGAGTTATTTTTATCTCTGGTTTATGAAAGATTTTCTTTAAAGTAACATTTTAAAATTATTCCTTTTTAAATTGTCAAAATGACATTTGATTTAATTTTTGAATTCACTGTATTAATTTCATAGAAAATCTGATTTATGGAAATATATAATTTCTTATGGGAGTCTTGACTACGAAAAAACAGAATAATAAATAAGTAGATTTTTGCACAGAAAGTTGGTGTATAAACACAAATTTTAAAAGATTCCTCTACAAATAGATATTTAAAAGTGATATCTTTACGTAATCTTCACCAGGAGGTGTTTAACTTATTAACAATTGGTATATTTACCTTGCCGGAAGGATTTCTTCGTGCGGAAAATAACCAGGAATTCCTATATACAATCTAATTGCAATAGCTTCGTTACTAATTCTAATTTACGTTTATGCAGCGATATTAAAGGAGATACCAGTATCGACATTGGATATTTTGGGATAATTTACACCTTTTCCTGTTATTTATATGAACACATAACCTTGCAGTCTTCTACGAACATCTAGATCAAAAGCCGATTTATATTTGGAATATTCTACAAGCCGAGTTGTGTACCTGTTTATCAAGTTCTACCACATCTGTATCAGACGGATTATACCTTAGAATATATCATCCAGAGGCTACTAAAACATCAGTATCATAGTCACTATTTATGTTTTCTGTACAGGTATTTACCATAGTTTTAATTACCTGAAATAATACGCAAGATACTTCATTTCCTACAAGTATTAAATACTTTTAATATTACTCACGTATCCCAAATAAATAATCATTTTACTTATATATTTTAATTTATGCATCAGTTAAATCTTTTATGCTTTGTTTACATTCGGCATTTATATACTGGGTTAGACTAGACAACCCATTACACTTGTTTGTTATAAAAATAACATACTCATAAAACCCTAAATTGTATCTTGATTATTTTAAAGAAAAAATCAATTTAATTCTGAAATATATTTATTATTACCATTTACATAATTGTTTTATTTTATGTACTAAATCTCCTGATATCTACACTTCCGGAACCTGCCTTTAGATCCTGAGATATAAAGTCTTTGTTTTATTTTTATTATCCTTACTATATATCTTGAGCTAGCAATACATTAATATTTCTATAATTAATATCCATTATATATATTAATTATTCATTTTACCAGCTTTGCGTTATTACAAAATTGACGCCAGCAACCTGGGGCAATTTAACGGACGTTTAGATAGAAGGTGTTGAGTATATAAAATAAAGGTTTTCAATATCTGATATTATTGATATAACGACACTAATAGTGAGTGTAAGTGGTGTGATTTTACTCTATAGAATATAAATAAATTAAAAACGTGGTTATTTTTATTAATAGTTTAACTTAAATTTATTAATTACATCTAATACAGAATTACATTTTTAAAATTACTTATCGTTAACCTAATAATATTCTTTTTACAATTTATACTAACTTTATAATGTCAACCATGGAAACACGTTCACGTTCAGGTTCAAGAACGGGGAGATCTGATGATGGTCAGGATAAAGGTGAAGGTGAGAGGTCCACTACAACAGAGATTCATGTTGCGCAGGAAGAAACGCCTATAGATCAGATGAAGATCATGTTTGAAGCGTTAATGGGAAAATTTCCAGAAAATCAACAAGTTATGAGTGTGAAACTTGAACAGAATCAACAAAGTCTGAAAGAAGATATGAAGAAGATGAATGAAAAGCTAGAACAGAATATTAACGCTAAATTAGAAGAGATTATATATTCACAAGACAGGCAATGGGGATTGCAAGTAAAGGATATCGAAGAAAATAAAAAGATTACAAAAATCCTACAGGAAGAGGTAACAATACGATTACAGAGCAGGCAATGGGGATACAATTCTAAAGATATGTGTGAAAAATTTTCTACTTTGGAAATCATTACTAATAAGAAGAATTTTACTGAATATAAAAGTGTTAACAAACATAAATATGCTAATAATTATGAATTTAAAGATAAAAATTATATAAATTTTTGTAATGGTTTAAATTTAAATTTACGGGAAGCTTTAATTATTTATCGTAATAAGAATACTATTTTGAATAAAGACAATTGTCACATGTACATATTAATTAGTACAATTATAAAGAATTTTGATTTAAATACTAATAAGTTCGGGAAGACTACAAGTTATGGAGAAGTGTTAAGTGATACTGATAACATGATTTATTGCGAAATTTTAGCAGATAACCAACATAATTTATTTATATATACTGACATAAATGGAATAATGTATAAAGAAAGAACCGTATATAATACAATTAATAATCAATATTTTAATATTAACAATTTTCTGAACACTTTATTTTACATAAAAAACAACACCATTCTACACACCTATACAAAGTTGGCGTTTATACAAACACTTATAATTAAAAACCTTCACATAACACTTGGAAGAGGTAACCTAATATTTCTATACATAAATAACAGCATTAATATCCATAAAATCGTTCGTCGGAAAATTAATATTAGTAGAGTATCTCAGCCGATTCTAACACCTCCTCATTGACCTTGATCGCATATATATTGGCGATCAAGGTCAATGAGGAGGTGTTAGAATCGGCTGAGTAGTCAAGGTCATTTAAAGGTCGAAGCAGATTATTAAAAAGTCACACCAAAGTCAAAGTCATTTCCAAGGTCAGTCAAGGTCATGAGAAGACCAAGGTCGTACCAAGGTCAAGGACATTTGAAGGTCAATAGCATTTGAAGGTCAATGATGTTTGAAGGTCAAGGGCATTTGAAGGTCAATGACATTTGAAGGTCAAGGGTGTTTGAAGGTCTAGGACATTTGAAAGTCAAGGGCATTTGGAGGCCAAGGGCATTTGAAGGTCAATGACATTTGAAGGTCAAGGTCATTTGAAGGTCAAGGTCATTTGAAGGTCAAGTGCATTTGAAGGTCAAGGACATTTGAAGGTCAAGGGCATTTGAAGGTCAAGGTAATCACTTAAAGATTACATCGAGGTAGGGGTTCAACCGTGAATATATAAATAATAACGAATGAATTTTTCTATCATAAAGTGTTAAGTTTTCTTAATATTTGTTTGAACATATAAGTAGATATGGGTGCTGCACACGAAAGAAAAAATAGAGTGATTGTAGTGGAATTAGAATGGAGTAGTGATGATGAGTTAAGTGAAGCTGAAGACGATATCGAGGACGATATTGAGGAGGAGCAAGGAGATGATACAGACGAGGTAGATATTGAGGAGGAAGAAATTGAGGAGGACATATTTGATATAGAGACGATTATTTTAATCGATGATATGGAGAGTAGAATGTATGACTTTGATTAATTGGATTGATTATACATATAATGCTAAGATGTTTATTGTTACTAGTATAAATAAGTCAATGTAATTTATAAGTTTGAAATGTTTTCATACAAAATAGTATAATATTAAGCTTGACCTTCGACGAGGTGTATATATGGTGATGGTCGTTCCATTCCAGCAACAGTTGAGCCGGTACAGTGGAGGTGTTGTTTCTATTCAGTGCATATTTGGAAAATAATAAGTCAATATGTTTGAATGTGAATACTGTGGGAAGACGTTTACTCGAGGAGATAACAGAAGTCGCCACATGTTAACTTCTTGTAAAGGGAAGAGAATGAAATTTAGCGATAACGAAGTGGAATTAATGAAATGTGATATCTGTGATGTATATGTAGAAACAAATTGTTATACTGCACATATCCGCAGTACTTTACACCGTACTAAAGCATTCGTAATAATCGATAATGGTGTAAAGAAGAGTGTTGGCACGTTCGGGGATAGAATAGTAAGTTATCAAGTATGTGATTCGTATCGCATATACGTTGATGTGGAAGAATTTGCAAATAATATTAGGGAGAAAGTGATAGCACTTATGGATAGTATTCTAAGTATACATACTTCTATGAAAGTGAATTTGGAATTGTATGGTTTATATTATTTATTGACGAAGGAAAATGTAGAAATAAAATCGTTTAATACTCGAAATAAAGTCATAACCCATGGAAGTAATTTATATGAGCTATACGCAGATTTTATTGATGAGATTAAGAATAAAATGAGTGAATTTCAGGAGCGCGATTCAGGTAAAATAAGATTATTGTTAATTCCTCACAGTGTTATGAATTACTATTTTTATTATATTTCAGGGTGGACATTGAGCAACATTTTATATTTGGAAGTAAATATGAATAAGTTTAGTCCATTGAGAGGTTCCACTTATATGGACTTACCACCATCGATAAAGAAAAAGAAAGCTATAATAAATGTTCAAAATTCTGACAACAAATGTTTCCCTTGGGCCGTTACTTCTGCTTTAAGGGAACCAGTAGGACTCCCGCAAAGAGTTTCATCGTATCCACATTATAGTACAGTTGCAGATTTTACTGATATACATTTCCCTGTAAATTTAAAAGATATCCATAAGTTTGAAGAGCAAAATAATATATCCATTAATGTATATGGTATAGAAGAATGTTTTCAGAATAATGTGAGAGCTCAAGAAGTAGTGGGCCCATTATATTTTACGAAGCGGAGAAGAATAGCTCATATTAATTTATTACTTGTTACCTCAGAAAATATAAATTCACATTACTGTTGGATAAAGAATTTGTCGCGACTAGTTTCGTCACAGAAATATTTATCAGGACATCAAAAATACATATGTGAAGGGTGTTTAATTTTCTTCACATGTGAAGATAAATTACGAAGACATGAAAATGAAGATTGTAAGCAGGTGAAGGCAGTGTTTCCCGGCACAGAATTAAAAATCAATAAGTACGGAGAGGAACTACCAGAATATGTATTAAAATTTGATAAATTTGAACGACAATTAAGAGTTCCTTTTGTGGTTTATGCTGATTTCGAAGCAATATTAAAACCTATTGATACGTCAGAACCGGATCCTTCCAAACCATTTACTGTGAAATGTTTCGAACATGAACCATATTCTTTTGCCTATTATGTGAAATGTAGTTTTGATAATAATCTGAGTAAATTGCGTTTATATCGTGGACAAAATGCAGCCACATCTTTTATTAGAGAGCTAGAAACTGATGTTACTTTTTTATATAAAAATTATTTAAGTAAAGAGGTAGAAATGAAACCTTTAACTGATGAGGAGCGTGATAAATATGAGCAAGAGACAGTGTGTCATATTTGTGAAAAAGCAATAGCAGTCCCTGAAGAAAAAGTTCGTGACCATGATCATATGACAGGATTTTATCGGGGTGCAGCACATATGGTATGTAATATAAATTATAAAGAGCCCCGATATATACCTATTATCTTTCATAATTTGTCAAATTATGATACACATTTGTTTGTAAAAGTGCTGGCACTGGAAAAGGAGGATGTAGATGTTATTGCACAAAATAAAGAGAAATATATTTCATTTTCCAAAAAAGTTCACGTGGGAGATATAATAGATTGTAATGGTAAGAAAAGAAACGTGTTCTACAAGTTGAGATTTATAGCTCATTTCGATTTATGAATTCCCCTTTGACGAAATTATCATCTTATTTAGACAATGAACAATGTGAGGAAATTAGAAGATATTATATGGGAGAAAAATTTGAATTAATCCGACAGAAGGGTGTATTCCCATATAACTATGTTACGTCTTATGAAACTCTTTCATTCTCGGAATTACCCAACAAAGAGTGCTTTTATGATATACTATCAGATAATGACATAAGTGATGAAGACTATTGCAGAGCTCAAAGGGTTTGGAATTTATTCGATTGTAAAACACTAGGACAATATAGTGATATATATATACAATCAGATGTATTATTACTAGCAGATGTATTTGAAAATTTTCGAAACATTTGCCTGCACAATTACAAATTAGATCCTGCACATTATTTTACTTCTCCAGGATTAAGCTGGGATGCTATGCTGCGTATGACGGGTATTAGTTTGGAACTATTAACAGATGCAGATATGTTTCACTTTTTTAAAAGCGGTATACGTGGAGGTGTGAGCATGTGTTGCAAAAGAATGGAAAAAGCTAACAACGAATTCTTACCGGATTTTGATTCATCCGAATCGAAAAAATATATTCTATATTTAGATGCAACGAATTTATATGGTTATGCTATGTCATTCAGTTTACCAGTTAGTGATTTTCAATGGTTAACAAATGAAGAACTACCGACGATGGATATACAAGCCTTAGAAGACGATGGAGATTATGGTTATGATTTCGAAGTAGATTTAGAATATCCGGCAAATCTTCACGAACAGCACAATGACTTTCCTTTTTGCCCCGAACATGTTATTCCACCTAATTCAAAGTATGGGAAATTGATTCCAAACCTTGTCGATAAATCAAATTACGTCATACATTACTTAACTTTGAAACAATGTCTTAATAATGGTTTGATATTACGAGGAATACGTCGAGGAATTAGATTTAAACAAAGTACTTGGTTAAAGAAATATATTGATTTCAATACAAAAAAACGAAATGAATCCACCAACGAGTTTTTTAAACAGTTTTATAAATTAATGGTGAATAGTATATTTGGAAAGACGATGGAAAATGTAGAAAATCGAGTAAATATAAAATTGGTTTCACATTGGGAAACTATTCATAAAAGGCTTGGCGCTGAGGCGTATATAGCAAAACCAAATTTTAAATCTTGTAAAATCTTTTGTGACTCTCTTACAGCCATCGAATTAACAAAGGTACGTGTAGATTACGTAAAACCTATATATGTGGGATTCACAATTTTGGAACTAGCTAAGAGGGTAATGTATAGTTTTTTCTATGGTTTCTTAAAACCTTTGTATGATACAGACGTTTCATTATTGTATACAGATACAGATTCATTGATTATAAGTGTGCAAAATTATAATGTGTATAATGATATAAAAGAACATTTACATATGTTTGATACATCGAATTTTACTGTCGATAATATTCTTGGAATACCTCCCACTTCACCCAGGTTGGGAAAAATGAAGGATGAATATGCTGGAAAAATTATTGAGTATTTTTATGGAACAGGTGCTAAAGCTTATTGTCTAAAACTACTTGATAAAACTGTAAAAACTGCAAAGGGAGTGAAGAAATACGTTATTGATAAAAATTTATCAGTAACTGATTATAAAACTGTGGTGGAAGATGATGGAAATATAATGAGGAAAATGTACATATTCCGTTCTGAGTTACACACAATATACACGGAATTGAGGAATAAAGTTGCTCTCTCATCTAAAGATGATAAACGATATATTCTCCCTGATAAAAGCAATACTTTGGCGTGGGGTCATTATAAAATAGAAGGCATTACACGGGAAGAAAGCTTACAAAATATTCTTTTAGAACTAAATGCTCTGACATAGATATCTAATTTTTTGTAAATGTATTAGTCATTAATGTATTTTAGCAATGATATAAATTATGTGCATCTTTTGTAAATGTGTCTTATAAATAATTGTAAGTTGGTTAATCCAACTTGATATTAGTTAATTCTACTTATTTGTATTAATTATTTATTAAATAAAAAACATTTCAAACTTATTTAGTACTTTTTATTTTAAATTATATGATCAGCTAAACCTCTACAACACATTATCCTTAGAAATCCAAGAGTTGTGTGATGAAGGCATGCCAAGCCACTTTACGAGAACTTTACCCTTCTGTCGTCGTATAATTTTTTCAACAAGATATACGTCCGGATGCTTCACTTTCAGCAACTCTGATTCGTAAAACCCCCCTAAAATATTCTGTTTTTGCGAATCTTGTAGTAGATAGGTACTGGGGAAGGTATTTTGAACTTTTCTTACTGTGAATATCTCATTCGACCAATTTGGCGTATACATTTTAGAAAACACGTGCCTGTATTTACTGATACGAACCAAGTCTCCCACCTTAAAATTTGAAATTCTTGGATCACCTACTTTAATATTACTATAAACTGTATCCAAAATACTTCTAACATTTCTTTGATTAACTGCTACAGGTTTGTGCCTTGTTGTTCGATGTACGGTATTATTATAATCTTTGACTAGTCCTTGCAACATATCTATCCAACGATAATTCCCATTGAAGCTGAATTCCTTCCACATCTTATTTTTTAGGGTTCTATTAAAACGTTCGACAATGGAACTTTTTAGATTGGAATAGGTAGTGTAGTGATTAATATTATACTGATCCATAAGCTTCTTGAAATGAGAGTTGAAAAATTCCTTTCCTTGGTCGCTTTGAACATTCTTCGGAATATTTTTTTTCCCAGTTGAGAGTATGGATTTCATGGCGTTCATTACTTCAATCGCTGTTTTATTTTTTATTGGAATTGCCAAGGCGAATTTCGAAAATGTGTTTATACATACGAAAATGTATTTGAAATTGTCGTTTTCTTTTGCGTACGGTATCATTTCAACCAGATCGATTTGAAATAAGTCCCGCAATCCTTTTATGATGACCCGACGTCGAGTAAACCTCCTCCGAGCTGGTCTATGTATTTCATTTACAACATCCCTCCTAATTGATGACATTTCCTTCGATGACTATTTCCGCAAATACTGCTTCTGTTTTTGGTGGCGAAGGTTTGGTACCAACGTATATCAACCTAAACGTTGTTCCTTCTGCCAATTCTATCGGTCTCTTGGAATTAAATAGTTTCTTATCAATTTGCAGTGTTGTTAATTTCTCGTTAGAATAGTGTACATTTATAACCTTCCCACGATATAATTTATTCTTATATAAATAAGTATGTTTCGCCAATGACGTACTTACATAATAACCCATAAGGTCAATGGAACCGTCACTATATATTGGAATAATATAGTTCGAAGTTGCTGTTGCACTGGGAGAAGGAATATTTTTTTTATGCATTTGTAATACTTCTTGAAATTTAGGATGTTTGAGAAAGTCTGAGACTACGTCTACATCCATTAAATGTCTCTTAAGGACATGCTTGTTTATGTGTCTTCCAAATTTATCTATTGTCATCGTTACCTATCATTTGTGTTGAAATATAAACTGTCATACAACCAAGAATTTACAGAGTATATAGAGAGACTATTTTATAATTTTTGACTCTTTCAACTCCTCTATTATTGACAATATCTCGTTCTGGTGCCCTGAGTGACCGGCGTCCTTCGATGCTATTAGTAGCCTCAATCTATCACACAGTTCATTCACATCGTCCCAGTACTTATATTCAATTTTACTTTTAGGTAAAACCATATTTTGCATGGATACCTTATTTGACAAACCTAAGCCAGTCTTCCAAATTCGACTCCACCAAACTTCAGGTCTCTTCCCTTGTATAATAGGTTTTATAATTGATTTGTATTTAAAACCTTTACTGGCTGCAAACTTCCTATCAGGATCGTAATCAACTCGATGAGAGTTTGTATCACTGAGAATAAATTTATAATTCTTTGCATCAGCATATAAAAATTTCCCTGATTTCTTCTTGAAAAGCAATTCTAGTAAACCTTTTGTCGCCTTATAAGTGAATTGACCGATGATGATGTTGGGTCCGTCAAATCTAACATCAGCGTTTCCAATTTTTAAATCCCCACCGACTTCGTGAACACCATATTTTTCATCAAATTCATCGTTTTCATCGGTCATTAAACCGATAAGATATGGCCGTATAGTACGATCATAATCTCTCAATGATTCTTTAACTTCATCCGTTTCTAGAAGGGTTTTATTCAACGATTTGTTAGCAATTATCGACTTAGCTGGACGCGTACTCAATAGTGATACGGCATGTGCCATTGATTTATCTAAATCCATTCTTCCACTTGTATCTGTTTCGTCTTCTTTACTTCCATCTTCTTCCCTTCCTTCTGGCAACAGGTGACCTATGTAGTCATCTTCTAAGAATGTAGGTTGTGTGAATGACGTTGACATCTTAGGTGTTGGGGCATCTGGTTCAGAGTCCAGTGTTGCTAGAACTTTAGATGTTCGAGGTGTAGTACCAACTCCTTCCAATTTGCGCTTGTCGGGGAAGAATGAGTGTATGGGCTAAACCAGGACACATGTTTTCGTGAAGGTGTCCCTTGCCGTATAATAGACGTTCCTTGTACTGCTGCATAGGATTTTTCTGGAAAAATTTCAGACCATGTGTCTGGTGTATCCTCCATAGCGTCCTTCGAGTGGGGGGTTCTACTTTACTTCGGAATGGTACTACCTAATTTCACGGCAATTTCTTGCAAAGGTTTGGATATAGGTTCATACTGTATATCAATATCTCTTTGAGACTTCGCGATATCAGCCCTTAGAGTTCTCAATTTTTCTTTTAAAACTGTGCGAGTATTTATTAAATTATTTATTAATTTATCATCCATGTCTCTTTACTATTTAACGAATACTTAAATACTGATGTAGATTTCCTAAAGTAGGATCCTTTTAATGGTGTTTTTAGAGGAACTTATTGTAAATGTATATAAGTATCAAAACCTAAACGGTATCTTCCTTCATTATACTTACAGTCAGTATCGATAAATAATAGACCAAATGATTTCTTCCAACACATTCTGCATACGTTTAAAAACTGTTCAAAACTTAAGTCATGGATGTGATCGTTAAATATATGTTTCAAATTAGTACCATCTTGTTGAAATAAAATTAAAAGATTTGTATTATCCCTCAACAATTGTTTAGGAACAGCACTATATGTTTGAATTAAATAAAAACAATCTAAATTCCGATGCCTACCGAAAGAGAAGAACTGCTTGACAATATTCAAATTAATAGTGGGTATATCGTCAAATATAACGACTGAATAGTCGGCAACTTGGTCCGGTGTTATCATATCAATCGGATCCGTATATTCAAAATAACCTATCTCTGGAATAGTTGCCATTACATGTTTAAGATATTCATATTTCTGTTGATGAAGAGATCCACAGCAGATGTAAATATTTTTGAAGCGCAACCCATTATGTAATAATAAAGTAAGGAGGGCATTCGTTTTACCACATCCTGAAGGACCCACTATTAGTGCTCTCTTACAAGTACCACCAAATAGATTGCTGTGTCGGTTAAAATTCTTCTCATTAAATACGGAATCGTAGTTGTATAAAGGTAATGATAATGGTTGTGCTTCTAGCTGCATACTGCACTTCATGAATTCACGATGTATACTGAACCATATAGCTTTAGACGCTTCTTATTAATTGAAAAAAAGCAAATTTCTACATCTTAAATGACATTAAATTTTATTATATTTATTTACATTATTTACATTTCATTATATTTTTACATATTAATAAATTGTATTATATTTATTTACATTATTTACATTTCATTATATTTTTACATATTAAGAGACATTAAATTTATTTCAAATTTGTGCAATATTTGCTTTATTATTTAAGTTACTAGCTGTACACAAGCTTTGGCATCGGTAATATTCCTGATGGAAATGGTGAAGGTGGACGTGTTGAAAATGGTGAAGTACAAATGTTGGAAATGGTGAAGAACAAACATTGGAAATGGTGAAGCACAAAAGTTTGAAGAAATTATTGAAGAGGAAATTGTTGAAGAGATAGGAAATTGTTGAAGAGATAGGAAATTGTTGAAGAGATATGAAAATAATAATAAACAAAATTAATAATATTAATTTTGTTTATTATTTTCATACCTCTTAAGCAGTTCTCTGATGACCTTCTGTGGGGCCATCGCCACCGGTTTTGGCACAGGTTGGGCAGGTGTGTGAATTTCTTCATCATCATTTGATGATCCCCAAGAGTCATCCGCTATCTCTGAATACGGCGGCGGCCTCAGTGATGATGCTTGCGGCCGCGGTGTTGATGTTTGCGGCTGTGGTGTCGGCGGTGGTGTTGTAGGTGCTGGTGTTGGAGGTGTTGGTGGTGTTGGTGGTGCTGGTGTTGATGGCATCGCTGCCGATACCGATACATTGAGTATCGGTGAACGGCGGCCCCGTGTCGATGTCACCGTCACCAGCACTTTAGTAGGTGCGAAAGTGTTTAGCTGGAATTCCTGTAAATGTAATATCTTTATATTGAGCTCCATGAAAAAGGTTAAAATCAACAAACATATTAACACTATTTCTTCTGACGAATATCACCCCATTGAAAAGATAATGTAAATATTCCCAAATCCATACTTCCTTACCAGATGTCACCCCAGGATATTGACAGTTAGACAGTTATCCTTACAGTAATATACAGTGATATATTAACTGTAAGGATGACTGTAAGGATGTTGACAGTTACATTTACTATAAATATTACTATTGTAAGGTGGGAGGATGGACAGTTATATTTACTGTAAATATTACTACAAATATTACTATAAATATTTCCAAATCATTATTCCCAAATCATACTATTACGGTCTATGTCTACGTACGAGGGTCTAACTTCGTTATTGAACATATCAATAAATCAAAGTCTGAAGCATGTAATTAGTTTAAAGTACCAATAAATCAATCTGTAGTGCAAAGTTTAAAAGCATAATAAATTATCCATCATCACTGTCATCATCATTACTATTGATATGTTCAACTATCAAAGCTTTGATTTGTCCGAATCGATTTTTCTTCCTCCGGTAAGATTGAACTTTCTCATTAATATGAACATCTGGGACGTTCGTATTAATGGCACCATTATGGAGTTGAAGATACAGGTCGACGTCTGCGATCCAACCGGATACCTGCTCATTCATATGGGCAAGGGAGGCATCTCTAACTGACGAATTTCTCTCAAGGTGCGACATAACTTTGTCAGAAAGTTCTTTAAAATCCGCAGCGAGAGTGTTGCGTGGTTGACGTTAATGTGATGGAAATGGTTGAGGTTCTGGTTCTGATAAGGGCGGTTGTGTTTGAGGTGCTTGATATTCTGGTTCAAATGGTTGATATTCTGGTTCAAATGGTTGATATTGAGGTGGATGACATTCTTGTTCTAATGAAGGTGGATGTAGTTGAGTTTCTAAAGGAAGTGGTTGAGGTTCTCCATTGATTGCCAGGTGAATGAGCAGATAGAAATATAACCGATGATGACTCATGTGCCACTACTGGTTTTTCTATAGGTGATAGGTCCACTGGTTGTGGTACTGCAGCAGCCGACACCATTACAGTACCAGAGTGTACCTGTCTACCCAGAAGTAGTCTCTTGAGAGCACTACTACTCTCTCTCACACTAGAAATGGGTGTAGAAGCAATTGCATGCGTCCAAGAAACTGTTTGCGTCTGTGTATTTGTCAGTTGTCGTCGTTTTTGTTCTCGTCGCGTCTGTGTATTTGTCTGTTGTCGTCGTTTTTGTTCTCGTTGTTGTTCTCGTCGTTGTTTTTGTTCTAATTTTCGTTGTTCTCGTCGTCGTTGTTGTTCTCGTTGTCGTTGTTGTTGGTACTGTTCGTAATCGAATTGTCTTTTCATTTCAGCAGTTGCTCTACTCATTTCAGCAGTGCCCAGCGGTGCAATAGTAGCAACTTGAGACAATACCGTCGAAAATTCTGTCTCTGTCATAGTAGGAACAAATACGCTAGCAGTTCTCATTACAGCTGCCCTCGTAATTGTTCCGACTACATTAGCAGGGGCAACGGTAAATAGCGCTCTATCTGCCGCCGCCGACAGTATTTCATCATCTATTTCTGGAAATACCAGTTGATCTAGTCCTTGCATAAAAGGTCCTTGATTGGCAATATTAATATTGGAAATATTTATGAGGCTTTCAGGGATAGGGTTGTCAGTATCAGGGGGAAACACCTGTTGCTGTGAAGTTGGTTGAGGCGAGGTTGGTGTTTCCTAAAGAATAATAAAAATGAGGGAAGGAATCAAATTAATTCGAATTATTTAAATACTGATACTAAACTTTCAATTTCAAATATTGAATTTCAAATATTGAATTATAATTTTATTACTTTTCAGGATACATAAAAGAAGTAATTACTTTCCTACTTTTAGAACACAAAAGAAATAAAATATTTTCAAAATTAATGTATTACAAATGTAATACATTAATTTTGAAAATGCTACATTTCAAATTTTATTCAGATATAAGAAATATATAACAGTGAATTATAAATAATTAAGTAAACAAATACAAGAAAAAACAAATATAAATATAGTAATCATATTAATAATATAGATGTTTACTTACCATTGTATAACTTGTAATGTCTATCCCAGTAAAACTAACTCGTATTTATATGAAAATAGGGGCAATTAATTATGTAAATTAACATTTTAGAAATTTCCATTGACGTCAATTTTAACCTATTACATAATACGTACAAATTTGCATTATAAATTTGCATATGTTAATCAAAAATCCGTCGCATTTTTTGCAAAAGGTCAAGTCTCAATTAATTATGTAAATTTACATTTTAGAAATTTCCATTGACGTCATTCTTGACCTATTACATGTACAAATTTGAATTATAAATTTGCATGTTACTCAAGGTCAAGTTGACATTGTAGATATTAGGGTTGACCTTGAACACCTGGAAAATTCCCAAATTCTTCAGTTCTTCATCGAAAAGTGGAGGGGGAAATTTTCGAATGTAGGTCACGAGGGGGGGGGGGGAGGGGGGCTCACTCCGCGTCGCTACGGTGTGGATTGGTTCGGGGGCTCGCCCTACCCCCCCTGTTCTCTCTCTTTTTCCTTTTTTTTTCCCCCTTTTTTTTCCTTTTTCCTTTTTACTTTTTTTCTCTTTTTTTCCTTTCTCTCTTTTTCTCCTTTCCCTTTTTTCCTTTGTTTCTAGAAAACCCTCCCACACCCCTCGTCTAAATTCAATACCTAACATTATATTAATAAAAAAATTTAAACTCAAGTATTTATTTATAGCTACATACATAAATACATTACAAACATTAATACACTATATTAATACAAAAACTATAAATCATTCTGTCTACACATATAGCAATTTCTTCTCCTAACAGGTCCATCAACAACATCACCCTCAATTACATAATGACTTACACATGGTCTACATCCAATTAAATCAATATCTTCTTGATAACTTCTAGGTAATCGACGCCAAACAAATTCTAAACTCAAACATCCTATATTGCTCATTAAATATGTCTTAGGCACATAAAATAAATCATCATCATCCAATCCAGAAAAATTTCCATCAATTTCAAGTCGTCGCAACACATTACCAACACTCTCCACAACATAACTCCTCATAGCACTCCACGCATAACCCATTATAACAATAATTAAATATAGCCAACTGTATTATCTTTCAACTTTATTTCTAACAAAAACTTGTACAATCGTTCCACATTAGACAAAGCACAAACAACATAATTACTAACATAAAAACTACATCTTGGCTCTCCTCTTCAAATTTTTTCCGCATATACTAAATCTATTATTCGTCGATCTATAATACGTTTCAAAAAATCCAATTTTTCTCTACCCTTAACAAACACTAAATCAACACTTCTACACAATCGCTTAATTATATCATCAAACTCGCTTGCAGCTAAATAACCATCTTCCCACTTCAAACCATGATGACAATTAAAAGCATATCTTGCAACTTGCCGATCTTCTTCTGCCAATACACCAAAACTCAAAACTGGTTTGAATATAAAATGACTCTTCTTAAATTCACTATCACAAGTAGCCAACTCCTTAGGCATCAAACTATAACTATTAAATCGATACCATTGAAAATCTATAATTATATATTTCTTCCCACTTAAATCCAGCATCTTTAACTAAACAACCTTCTCACAAAATCAGTAACCATACACTACACAACCACATTCCATAAACTGTATTTATCATATCTCCCACCACCCATCTTACTCCTCAAACAAACAAAAAATACTAATACTGTCGCTGCACCACCTTATTAAATGGTGAATACTGATACAATTTATTATGTAATATCAAACAATACATAACCGTATCTTTTGGTATATTATCTTTCGCCGTAAATTCAATTCTAATCTCCCACCACTTCTATGTATAGCACCTTCCTGATGTGAACAATCAATACCAATTAATGGACACAATTTAAATTGGCTTAATTTTAACATCGGCTCAGTATATTCATGACCATAATAAACTTGTTGAAATCTAGCATACATATTATATAAAACGGCTACACGATTTTCATCAAAATATCGAACATTTTGATATGGATATTTTTTACCATTTAAATAAGCTGTCACATCAGTTAAATTAATTGCATCAAATCTACTCATATTTTGATCCACTTTCCCTTTCTTCCCAGTCTGTAAACCCAAAATAATATATCTAGGTGTCTCTAAATGTGGAGCTGTCTTAATAGCCCAACTATGTTTTGTTGTCTCTGGAATTCCCGGATTTTCATGAATTTCCCATCCTCTAAAAAACATTTCCATTATAGTATTTTTCGTTGTTAATTTAGTTAACGCCAAATCCTGACTTAAACCAACTTTAACATGTGGTACCCGCAATACAATAGCATTAATAGTTAACCTAACACCCTCATTAATACCAGCACTTGAATTATAAATTACATCATTATCATCAGCACATCTCTTCAACATAAGCTCCTGAGACATATTTAAAATAACAGACTTAAAATCTTCTGCGAAACCCATTAGCATCTTCAATGGTATACATATACTAAAGTTACCTTTATTATCTAAAACCGGAGCCTTTCCAGTAGAAAATTCCCAACCACAATTTTCCAATTTATTTATATAACTTGGACTATGAGAAAAATATCCTTTCATAGTCGATGTAATACCTACATTTCTTACTTCATCCACCTCCACTCCACTAATCACATATCTAATATTGCTGAACATAAAAGCTGCCGCATTATTAATTAAAAACGCTGTAGCACTAGCCTTACTTTCATCACTAAACAATCGTAACTTCCCCTCAATTAATAATTCTGACTCCGATGGTAAAGTATACTTATCTATTTCTGGTACCACAATTCTAATCTCATCATTATTTTCATATCTTGGTGAACCAAACGGAACATGATTATGATATTCCAACTCCACAATAGAATTATCTATTCGAACCCTTCTTAAAACATCTAAAACTTCCATTTTTGAAATTGTTACTATCACACTTTCACAACAAACTTCTTCTCTAGACAAATATCTTTCTATACTAAAGCATAATCCTCTCTTTATTTCTTAATATCCCAAAATCAACATACCAAAACTCCCTCTCACTTAAATAAATCTACACCAAAACTTTACATCCCATACCTTTCAAAAACCGCCTATTCTCATTTGTTAAACAATTTCGTACCCTCACCCCACCAATAATCCTCCACAACTTATTCACTAATTTCCGTGAAGAATTTCTATTCCTCCTCCACATTTTATTAATACTACTGCTCCTCATTATTCTCCAATTTATAATCTCAATAATTCAAATTAATATGTAAAATATCCAATATTCACCTTTGACATCTATTACTACACACCCTACTTAATCAACAATTGTACTAATACTATTCTTTAATTATTTAAATATTCACTAATATATACAATCATTTCCCTCAATAAATCATTTACTATTCCTAAAACATAAAACATTTATTTTTAAAACGTATCGTCTCCTAATCCTCAAATATATTGTCATCTCATCACCTCTTAAATCAATTGGTTGACCTATCTGATCTACAGCCCGAATAATAATATCAGATAATACATTAGTATTTACAGGCATATAAATTTTCTCTTGCGGAACCTCTATAATTTTAAAACCTGGTGGAACATTTGGATAAAAATGATACAAAACATGTGATAATTCACCATTAATGTATGATCCATCTACAATATTACACATAATATCAATAGATAAAAACACACAATGTTGTATTAGATTTTTTAAATATTATTAAATAAAGTGTAAATCTAATACAACATTGTGTGTTTTTATCATTTGGTATGGATTTACATCAAGTAAAGGCAGAATCGATTCAATAATATCAATTGCACTAATTCTATTTATATCAGCTATTTCATCACTATGACTCGGTATCTGTTTTCCAATAACCCTTCTATAAAAACCTAATAAAGAACCAATGGAATTTTCCACTCCAAAATCAATATCTACAGACGCCTTCATAAACACTTTCATAGTATTACTATTACCAGTTAATAAGAAAAAATGTTTTGCTCCTTCCGCAACCCGTAAATGCTCATCGACATATTTCTGTAAATCCATTATATCATAAGTACCCTCCGGAATAATTATCTCCTTCCAAGCACTTGACTTACTTCTTAAATATTTAAAAACATTATTTTTACTAGTAACATTAGGAATAGAATTATAAGTTTGCAAACTTAACATACACATCTCGTATTCACCATTTAAATATATAGGTGGATTCAGTACACAACCCAAATCAGATCCCTTCCCTGTCAAAACAAAAGCCAAATTATTCACACTTCCATTACCATCCGCATCCATTTCTAATTTAAATTAAACTTTCCAAAATCGTTGCACTAATATTTAATAAAACAATCGCAACAAACTCCTTCTTATTTAATAAATCCTTTCAAAAACAATAAACACAAGTGTCCACAATTTTCACTGTTACTGTCTTGATATCTTTCATAGTTATACTGTAAAACACCACCACCATTCGATAATAAATACTTTTCAACCTCAATCGGAGGTCTTAAATCACCGTAACTATCAAAATAATTTATTACAGCATTATTTTTCTTATATGCTACCCAATGAGTCCCTTCACCAACATCATCATCCAAATTTACTATTCCATTCTCTCTTTTGCGTATAATTTTCGGTAACACATCTTTACTAAAAATACCCCGAAATTTACCAATTCTCCACCTTTGAACATACATCCACAAATCTTTTTCTGTTAAAGGTCTTCGAGGTAAACTGCTTATCAGTTTTTTGAACTAGCACCTTCAGGTAAATAAACACCACAACCAGATTTATACGGCTTTACATATAATCCACTTCCAACAGATACACCACACCCAGACTTATATGGTTTCACATATATACCACTCCCAGCTTTGATTCCATAGCAATATTATGTCGCTTTGCTTCATCTAATTGATCCCTTTCAGCTTTTGCAGAAGTTACTGCTTTTGCAATTGCTGCGGCACCACCACCTAATGATCCTAAAGCACCTAATGCTGCAAATAATGGGATTAACGGTAAAAATCCACCTTTTTTTGGTATCGCAATTACCCTAGATCGCGGATATTTTATTCTTCTTCCAGATTTTATTAAACTTTGATATGCAACTCTAGCATTCTCTAAAACACCCTTCTTCTTACCAATCCGTCTTATTGCATTCCGTGCTTTCTTCATTGCTTGCAAAAACGAAATAGCACCACCTAATCGATACCCCTGCCTTCTCCTCCTATAACTTCTTCTACTACCCTTCCTTCCACTTTTACTCGTTTCTTTCCGTTGCCTACTCCAACCCATACCTAATTTTGTTTTAGCTTTCATAGCAGCTGAAACCACAGTTGCAGCTAATCTTTCTCCTATACCTGCGTCTCTACTGTTCACTCGTTCCACAGCTTTTTCATACAATTTCTCATCCGCTTCGTGCCTTTTTAACAATTCACTTGATTGAGAATATGATATATCGTGCTCTTTACAAGCATCCAAAATATTCACCCCCTCATGACCTCTTTTCAATCGTTTTTCTAATTTCGTTCCTGGACCACAAAATCTATAACCCGGTATGTGCAATTCTACTGGGAGCTTATTTATCACAGTATTCAACAATCCACCACCTTTTCTTCTGCGTGCCTTATTCAAACTACCACTTCTAAATACCATCACAATCTTATATATTAAACTATCTCAGTCAACATCAACAATCTAAATGACAAAAACCGCATCTGCAATTACAATATATAAATACTTAATAGTCGATTTCACTTAATCCTAAAAACCTTAAAATTTATCTTACAGGATTAATTTCTTACAAATTTAAAAAATAAAGCACATTAAATTTATTTTAATATTATATTTCATAATCATATATAATTTTTCCTCAAATAATTTACATCATTTTTAATTTTTTGAGGCCAATACATAACTAACTCCTTCATTATACAAACACATTCGGATATTACACCACTATACATTCGATCGATTTCTACATCCACTTCTCCACCACTTTCAGCTACACATCGGACCATATCATTATAAAATACATATTTCATATCTTCTAAAACAGCTAATCGACAATCCAATGTTTCCTTCAACCGCCATAACTCCGATAAACTTTCAAACGCTAAATACACATACTCGCCACCTTTTTCTATCTTCACAATTCTACTTACTCCATCAAATGATTCAGGTGATATTCGAATATTCATACCTCTAAAAATTGGAAATATACCATTATTATAATCAAAATACTGCCTTAACTTTGCAGTCTCCGCCATTACCCACTTCCATTCCCTTGAATTAAAGCATACACATTGTTTTTTTACACCAACAATTTTTAACCTTGGTTCAAAATCTTGGTGTGGTAATAAACCAATACATATCCATTTTGAATGACTTTTATTCAAAAAGAAAATTTTTTCTCCTACTAATGGTAACTCCCAAATTGGTTCTCTAACATATTTTTCAACAAATCTTTCACCACTTGATGTCTCTCGTGCAAAATTCTCTGCAGCTACATCTATGTGTTCCCAAAATTTATTTGATTCAGACATTTTATTAAAAAATTCTTCAATACCCAAATCTGCCTCAATATCTCCAACCACTTGTAAACCTCTATCAATACTATTATCTTTTACCACTTCACTTTCTTCCACTACCAAGGAACCACTATTATCTTTTTCCAATTCACTTTCTTCCACAATTAAAGAACATAAAGAACTCTGTGGTACCTCATTAAACTTCCGCTTCAACATATTCTCTAATACTAGCATCTATTTAACATAAGCTAACTTTATATACCCTAACATTGTCCCCACCCTAACATTCTTCTTTATCCTTTAAACTTCAAATGACCTTAATCATCCTCAAACAATTCTAAAACCTCCTCATTGACCTTGATCGCCAATAAATATTGTTGAAAATAATATAGAAGCTTAGTATACTGAAACCAGCGATTAAAACAAAATGTCCCAACACCTAGAATTGATATTAGAAGCAGTCAAGTTTGTTTATGAAAATTATGGTCATCTATCTGGTATTAAAACAAATCTAATAGAGTATATTCCATTAGATTTATTTAAAACGAAAGTAGCCCCAATATGGATAGAGGAGTTCTGGCATTTAATTTCACCTGACAAACAAATTGAACTAGAAGAATATCGACCGTGTTTTAGACACTATAATACCGGTGAGGAACAAATTGACGGTCCAGCCCCTTCAAAGAGAAATTGATCAGTTTGTAAAAAAAAGTATTACCCAACAATTTAGAAAATTTAGAATACCGAAAAAGAAAAAACTAAAACATTAAATATGATTTAAATAATATATTTTATATACTAAAAATTATCTTCATTTATCAATAAGAATGTTAGTAAACAGCTCTGTGGTTTTTTATTTATGTTTAATTATCAATAAAATAAAAAAAAAACAACTCTATGGATCCGATTCTAACACTCCCCAATGACTTTGAAATCAAGGTGACATTGACATTCAAACGACCTACACACGACGTTGACCTTCGAATGACCTTAGCCACCACCATCCGATTCCAACACCTCCTCAATGACCTTGAAATCAAGGTCGCTCATCCTCAGCCGATTCTAACCTTGACCATTGACCTTGATCGCCAATAATGCATGCGATCAAGGTCAATGAGGAGGTGTTAGAATCATACTCTACTAATATTTAAATTAATTATGATAGAATCTCGGTGTTCTAATATACATACAATGACGAACTAAGCTAAGATGGGGTCATGATTTCTTACTACTGACGAAAGATTAAGTGAACTCGACTGTAGCATACCATATAAATTTTATAACATTTCCTTTTACCAAAACCCCGAAGAATTTATTAATATACATGACAATGAAAGTATCTTATTAGATACGTACAATTTACCCATAATTAATATTATAATAGATGGAGGCATTTACAATTGCTTTATTGATACAGGTGCGGAAATTTCTTTGATAAAAGAGGACAAGGCTAAATCAATAAATAACTACAAGGACAAAATTATCAAAATTAAAGGCACAGATATAATTGCCGCTAACAGGAAACGGATAGGGACAATTAATCAGAGAATTACTACGGACATCTTAATTAATGAACATGAATATATTTTACCTTTTTATATAATAGGGAAACTCCATTACGATGCAATAATTGGTATCGATAACATTAAATCTTTAGGAATGGTGATGGATTTCGAAGAAGGAAAGATTAGTATTAAAGATAATGTAATTAATTTAATTGAAACGTTGACTGAGGAGGAAAAAGCAGATTATTTAAAATACAAAGAAGAAAAGTTAAATGATGAGATTAATAATGCTATGTATAGGTTTAATATGGATATGAAGAAGGGATTTATGTGTGGTAATATGGTTGAAGGTTTAAATAATGAATATATAATTATAAATAATGATTATAATGGAGTGGAAAATAGGTTAGCAGGTTTAGGTTTGAATAATTATGAAGAAGATGATGTTTTGGAGGTGCGAGAAGAAGTGAAAGTTGGTAATATAGTTAATAATTTAAAAGAAATAGAAGACCTAATAATGAAGCAAAATATTAAAGATGATCATGTTTCCCATAGATTAATCGATATTTTATACAATAACTTACAGTTAATAAATGATGATATTGTGTTTGCTAAAAATTATGAACATGTAATCAGAATTGATAAAGAAGATCCGTTAGTTAGTAAGAATTATCCGATTCCCTATTATTACCAGGATAGAATAAACAAGGAATTGAAACGCTTAGAAGATACTGGTATAATAGAAAGATCTAACACATATTTTATAAATCCTATTGTTATTGTGAAGAAGAAAGATGATTCGTTAAGAATATGCTTAGATGCACGTGCCTTGAATCTAAGAATCAAACCAGAATTTGAAATGCCTCAAAATATTGATGCCCTTCTTACAAAATGTGGTAATAAGAAAATATACAGTAAATTAGACTTGAAAAACGCTTTTTGGCTAATTAACCTAGAAAAGAATTCACGTAAATATTGTGGTTTCATTATAAATGGAGTGGTTTATCAATTCCGAGTTTGCCCTTTTGGTTTAAAAACTTCACCTGCCGCTTTAATACGATTTTTACACCAGATATTAGATAAGTACGAAGATTTTAGTTTACATTATCTTGATGATATTATTATCTTTTCTAACAGTATTCAGGAACATTTTCAACATCTGACGATTATCTTAAATACCTTGAGAAAGGAAGGAATGAAATTAAACTTAGGTAAATGTCAATTTTTCAGAGAGGAAGTCAATTATTTGGGTTATATTATTAATGAAAAGAATGTATTATTAGATCCTCAACGTTTAGATGAGATCAGGAATTTTCCTCGTCCGAAGAATTTAAGAACCTTGAGAGGATTTCTTGGTATACTTAATTATTACAGAAAATTTGTGTCAAATTATAGCCAACAAACTTTTACCTTTGTTGAATTTACTTAAGAAAGCTGTTAAGTGGAATTGGTCTCCAGAGTGCGAAACATGTTTTATAAAGTTAAAGGAGAACTTCGTGGACAACCTAAAGTTACATCATCCCGACTTTAATTTACCTTTCATTGTGCGAACGGACGCTTCACATCAGACTATTGCCGCTGAATTTGTTCAGATTAAAATGGATCAGGAGATACCTATTTATTTTATTTCAAGAACATTGAAACCGTGTGAGATCAGATATACGATTTCTGAAAAGGAGATGTTGGCAATTGTGTTTGCTCTAACAAAATTAAAATATTATATGATTGGTAAGAGATTTACTTTAGAGACAGATCACAAGGCTCTTATTAACATCATGAGCACTAAACTCAATAATAACCGGATTTATAGATGGACTTTGCTTATTCAAACTTACGAGATTGATATAAAATATAGGCCAGGAAGAGAGATGATTACTGCGGATGTCTTAACAAGGAAGGATGGTGATGTCAAGAAGCAGAACATTGTAATCAATCTTGTTGAACTACAGAAACATGGCATTTTCTCTCGCAAGCAGATTAGTCAAGTACAATCATCTGAAGAATTTTTAGAAATCAAAGGGTTACTAAGAGAAGTTGGAAATTATAAGGGGATGAGAATTAAAGACGGATATCTACTCAAATTAATAGGCAAGAATGAAGTTTATGTTCTAAATGAGTATCATACAAGGATAATTGCACATTATTTACACACTAGTTATTTACATATAGGAGCACGGAAATGTTGGCTTATTTTCCTAGAAGCTTTTTTCTGTATCAACGACGAGCGCATTATTAAGAGTGTGGTTAGAAATTGTCAAGTCTGCGAATTAGCGAAAGATAAGAATTTGACACATAAAAATATTAGCCATAATATTGTTTCTTATGATAGACTTGATCTTGTGTCTATCGATTTCTTATCTAACCTGATTCCAAGTACAAAAGGATATAAGAATATTCTGGTAATTTGTGACATATTTTCTAAATTTGTTAAATTAATTCCTACGAAACGTTGTAATACCGAATCTGTGTTACAAGCCTTACAGGATTATTTCATGCAATATGGTATTCCAAGAGCTATACTGTCAGACCATGTCACGTATTTTACAAACGATAGGTATCTAAACTTTCTACACAGCCATATTGTTAAATCATATTACACTTCTATTAGATATCCACAAGGTAACCCGACTGAGAGATATATTCGTGAAACTCTTAAGTATTTAAGGATTTTGTTAGTAGATAATCATAATAGATGGGCTAAATATTTACCTCAAATAGAATTCGTCATGAATAACACGCCAAGTACTGTTCATAATCACTCTCCAATAACAGTTTTTACCGGAGAACTAACAGGAAGACCATGGGATAGCAAGGTATTGTCAGACTTATCAGAACGTTTACAGGATGTTAGAGATAAGCTGTAGAAAAGAAAGGATAAGTGGGAATTTAAAAGAATGCAAGATCAACGGAAGTATAAAACGTACCAAATAGGTGACTATGTTATCGTCAAGAGATTGCGAGTAACAGATCGTAAGAATAAAATCATGGCGAAATTATTGAGACCTTACCAAGGACCTTACAGGATTAATCGTATTTTTGGCAATAATACTTATGAATTGATGGAAAATGATTCTAATTTAATTAAGGGCAGATATCATATTTCAATGTTACAGGACCACATGGCAAAGGAGATTTGAATTTTACATATCTACAGAATATTTTAAGATACCAAGTCTAATTTATTATCTAATCTTTTACAAAATGCAAGCCAGCTGTTTAACTTATGTTAAATGAAGAATTTTTATATACAGATGGGATAATAAGAATAGGGGTAAGTCTATGATCGGACAGATGGGTATGTTACAGGTCGAAAAGTAATAATTATATATATAAAATACATATTAAATTTTCATTCACTAATGTTAATAAATATTTTCAGTTCGTAACAATATTATTTAACTCTATAAAAGTAATTTAATTTTTCAACTACTAATTTTGTTTAACATTTACTTTTCAAGGGAATTTTCTAATAGTTTAATTATAATTTTTTTTTTTCATTTACTATTTAATGAGATACTTAACAAATAATTTCTTTAGTTTACATTTAATAATATTCGGTTACTATATATGAACTTTAATACATATACTTAATAATATGTTAATACAATTTTTCCATAAAGTTACACTTTTTTCTTTTATACTTAATACTATTGTTTGATGAATTTGAAATTCTTTAATAATGTATATTCATAACAGGTTTTCTTTACATAAATGATAAAATACAAGATACAATTTTTATTTACACTAATTTACATTAACTTCTTTGATAACACTTATTTTGCGAAAAAAAAAACCTTTTCTTAGAACTTTTTTTTTCCCGTTGACAATGGGGTTAATGATGTAGTTCATCTGATGTTCTTTTAATTTCTTTCAGTTATATGTTTTCTTGTATAGAAATGTTATATCTGCAATTGAATGATTTTTGAATATATTGTTGTATAGCCAAATTTTTGTATTATTGATGTAAAATTATAATTAGATTTAGAAATATTGATATCGATTTAATATTGTAAATTGTATTCATTGTTTTTTTTAATTTCTTGTTCTTAAATTTAACTTTCTCGTGAGGATCTTGGTTTTCTAAATCTAATTCTGATTATATTATATGTTATCATATTTCTATCAACGTATTATTTATTATGACCCTGATTTACTTAAATTCCAAAAACTGTGTTTGCGATTACGTGAGTGATGTTAATGTATATTCTGATTAATCTGTCAGAGTTATTTTTATCTCTGGTTTATGAAAGATTTTCTTTAAAGTAACATTTTAAAATTATTCCTTTTTAAATTGTCAAAATGACATTTGATTTAATTTTTGAATTCACTGTATTAATTTCATAGAAAATCTGATTTATGGAAATATATAATTTCTTATGGGAGTCTTGACTACGAAAAAACAGAATAATAAATAAGTAGATTTTTGCAGAAAGTTGGTGTATAAACACAAATTTTAAATGATTCCTCTACAAATAGATATTTAAAAGTGATATCTTTACGTAATCTTCACCAGGAGGTGTTTAACTTATTAACAATTGGTATATTTACCTTGCCGGAAGGATTTCTTCGTGCGGAAAATAACCAGGAATTCCTATATACAATCTAATTGCAATAGCTTCGTTACTAATTCTAATTTACGTTTATGCAGCGATATTAAAGGAGATACCAGTATCGACATTGGATATTTTGGGATAATTTACACCTTTTCCTGTTATTTATATGAACACATAACCTTGCAGTCTTCTACGAACATCTAGATCAAAAGCCGATTTATATTTGGAATATTCTACAAGCCGAGTTGTACCTGTTTATCAAGTTCTACCACATCTGTATCAGACGGATTATACCTTAGAATATATCATCCAGAGGCTACTAAAACATCAGTATCATAGTCACTATTTATGTTTTCTGTACAGGTATTTACCATAGTTTTAATTACCTGAAATAATACGCAAGATACTTCATTTCCTACAAGTATTAAATACTTTTAATATTACTCACGTATCCCAAATAAATAATCATTTTACTTATATATTTTAATTTATGCATCAGTTAAATCTTTTATGCTTTGTTTACATTCGGCATTTATATACTGGGTTAGACTAGACAACCCATTACACTTGTTTGTTATAAAAATAACATACTCATAAAACCCTAAATTGTATCTTGATTATTTTAAAGAAAAAATCAATTTAATTCTGAAATATATTTATTATTACCATTTACATAATTGTTTTATTTTATGTACTAAATCTCCTGATATCTACACTTCCGGAACCTGCCTTTAGACCCTGAGATATAAAGTCTTTGCTTTATTTTTATTATCCTTACTATATATCTTGAGCTAGCAATACATTAATATATATATATATTGAGGTGATTCATGCCCTGGTATATAATGAGGCCTTAGAACAGAGATACCGAACTGATTTTTAAATTGTTAATTTTTAAATATAAGTTATATATTGAACTGTATTTTTGCCATATCTAATCAATAAAGTTAATTCCGCGTTTTTAATTACTCAAATTTGAATCTTTTATTTATTTAATTCATTGTAGTCATTTACTGAAGTCATGCTCATTTACATTATCATTTCACCGAAGACTTTTTAACTTAATTGATTGGAAATATTTATGACATTATTTATGGCATTTGTTTATGACAATTAGCTGTACCTAATTTGTATTGCATTAGGCGGGAATGATTCCCTTGTAATCAAGTATTTAGCGCAAAACTGAACTTTCAAAACACAATTTTGAATACAGTAAGATTAGAATAATGAGTAATGTAAAATATTAAAACGATTAGCCATAGTAATTTAGTCTTTTTAATTTAAAAAGTACGAGATTAAATAAATACTAACAATCATTACGAATAAGATGCCTGGAGATGATTGAAAACAATAGAGAGTCAGGGGAGAAAAATAATAAGTTTGACAACGTGTGGATATTATAAGAGTGTTCTACCTATTATTGGAAAAAAAATGAGAAAATAAATTAGTAAACCTTACCAAAACATATCCTACATATTACTCACCAACCAGATATCGGTTTACGAAGTTTTCACATCCGAAGACCTGCCTGATCATTTGAAAACGAAAATTCCAATTTTCCAAAGGACGCCCAAACCCAGCCTAGAATATTACCTGCTTGTTTGTTCCAACTGCACCTGTATTCCTGCCTCTAGACACGAATAACCATTGACCATCCAGAATTTACCGCTACAGAAATCTGAGTATCCATTTATTTACATCTCCTACAATTTTAACCATTCTTAATTTACAATTTGAAAACTAATCGTTAATATTATTATGTACGAATACCTATAATGTTAGAATTTAATCTATATATTACATAAGTCAAGAATACAGTTCCCTTAAGTTTTTGAATTAGTTTTAGATAGATTATATACCAATATTAGCATTCAATTTAATCACGTGACTGCTATAATGTTAATTTGTTTGTATATCATGTATCAACTTACCTTCATGAATTGTTATGCTCATTAAATCTGTCATTTTTACATTTCACCTCCTAGTTTTATTCTTTAAAATATATAAGTTTGTCACTTGGTAAAAAACAATTTTAAAAATAATAAACACGTATTCTATCAAGAATTAAGAAATACTGAAAAAACAAGCCTATCAACGCGAGGAAACGTACAGACGACCGTTTCGTTCTAATTGGAACTTCTCAATGTACGGCATTCCCTTTCGATGACGACCTTGCTTTTTCATTTCTATACTTTCTGTATATATAGTTAACATTTGGAATTTACTGCAAGTGAGAATTAATGAATATTAAATCACATTCTTACATGTAAATGTCGACTTATTTAATGCGTATAAATCTACAATCCGTCAAACTAAGTTTGTACTAGTATGCAGAACACACTCTTTCGCGACAACGAACTTCCTGGTAGTTAGGTTAATTAAGAATTAAGAAATACTGAAAAAACAAGCCTATCAACGCGAGGAAACGTACAGACGACCGTTTCGTTCTAATTGGAACTTCTCAATGTACGGCATTCCCTTTCGATGACGACCTTGCTTTTTCATTTCTATACTTTCTGTATATATAGTTAACATTTGGAATTTACTGCAAGTGAGAATTAATGAATATTAAATCACATTCTTACATGTAAATGTCGACTTATTTAATGCGTATAAATCTACAATCCGTCAAACTAAGTTTGTACTAGTATGCAGAACACACTCTTTCGCGACAACGAACTTCCTGGTAGTTAGGTTAATTAAGAATTAAGAAATACTGAAAAAACAAGCCTATCAACGCGAGGAAACGTACAGACGACCGTTTCGTTCTAATTGGAACTTCTCAATGTACGGCATTCCCTTTCGATGACGACCTTGCTTTTTCATTTCTATACTTTCTGTATATATAGTTAACATTTGGAATTTACTGCAAGTGAGAATTAATGAATATTAAATCACATTCTTACATGTAAATGTCGACTTATTTAATGCGTATAAATCTACAATCCGTCAAACTAAGTTTGTACTAGTATGCAGAACACACTCTTTCGCGACAACGAACTTCCTGGTAGTTAGGTTAATTAAGAATTAAGAAATACTGAAAAAACAAGCCTATCAACGCGAGGAAACGTACAGACGACCGTTTCGTTCTAATTGGAACTTCTCAATGTACGGCATTCCCTTTCGATGACGACCTTGCTTTTTCATTTCTATACTTTCTGTATATATAGTTAACATTTGGAATTTACTGCAAGTGAGAATTAATGAATATTAAATCACATTCTTACATGTAAATGTCGACTTATTTAATGCGTATAAATCTACAATCCGTCAAACTAAGTTTGTACTAGTATGCAGAACACACTCTTTCGCGACAACGAACTTCCTGGTAGTTAGGTTAATTAAGAATTAAGAAATACTGAAAAAACAAGCCTATCAACGCGAGGAAACGTACAGACGACATGTAAGAATGTGATTTAATATTCATTAATTCTCACTTGCAGTAAATTCCAAATGTTAACTATATATACAGAAAGTATAGAAATGAAAAAGCAAGGTCGTCATCGAAAGGGAATGCCGTACATTGAGAAGTTCCAATTAGAACGAAACGGTCGTCTGTACGTTTCCTCGCGTTGATAGGCTTGTTTTTTCAGTATTTCTTAATTCTTAATTAACCTAACTACCAGGAAGTTCGTTGTCGCGAAAGAGTGTGTTCTGCATACTAGTACAAACTTAGTTTGACGGATTGTAGATTTATACGCATTAAATAAGTCGACATTTACATGTAAGAATGTGATTTAATATTCATTAATTCTCACTTGCAGTAAATTCCAAATGTTAACTATATATACAGAAAGTATAGAAATGAAAAAGCAAGGTCGTCATCGAAAGGGAATGCCGTACATTGAGAAGTTCCAATTAGAACGAAACGGTCGTCTGTACGTTTCCTCGCGTTGATAGGCTTGTTTTTTCAGTATTTCTTAATTCTTAATTAACCTAACTACCAGGAAGTTCGTTGTCGCGAAAGAGTGTGTTCTGCATACTAGTACAAACTTAGTTTGACGGATTGTAGATTTATACGCATTAAATAAGTCGACATTTACATGTAAGAATGTGATTTAATATTCATTAATTCTCACTTGCAGTAAATTCCAAATGTTAACGTATTCTATCAATTCACCGAACTCGCATTGTCTTTGTATAAGCACCATAAAACTTAAGCTAGCCGGAGTCTCTTATTAAGATACAAGTAAAATAATTAACAATACCAATAGCACTTGAGGGAAGCCGATTGAAGTTAAGTATTAATTATTTATTTTGTCTTTGTTGAAATCTAGAGATTTTTCCTGTCTTTCACTAATACTTACGTCATTTATTGGGCATATTTATTACCACTTTGTGCTATTTTAAGTTATTTTTAATTTCTGGGCGAATTCAATAATTACTTTAACGTTAATTACACGTATCATCTATAAGACCTTTCTGGGTTACTTCATTTGACGCCGAACGTGGGGCAATTCTCCTCGGCATTCCGCGTATTACTTCAATATATATATATATATATATATATATATATATATATATATATATATATATATATATATATATATATATATGGTAAATTAATCAGTCGGCGATTAAAGGTCTGGTTTACTTCAAAGTATATATATTTAAAACAACCCTACATGTTTCGGCAATGATGCCTTTATCAAGGATATAAAATATATATATCGCCGACTGATTAATTTACCATATCATACCAAGTTCACGAAAATATTACATATATATATATATATATATATATATGTATCGCGACAAATGGAGACCATTTTCATTCATTCCACATACCATATATATATATATATATATATATATATATATATATATATATATATATAGATGTAGGATTCAAATTACGCGCGCCTCGTGAGAGGCGTGCACGAAAATGCAATAGTTGTATGGTGTTGGTAGAAAAAGGAAATGGCGTTGTAAAGTAGTGAAGTGTTTGACGTATTATTATTATTTTGTAAGAATAGCCGCTTTATTTAAGCATTAAAGCAAAGTAAAATGAACACGGGTTTTTAGTCCAAAACAAATCCCACAAATTATGGGGGCCTGTCCGGGATTAATTAAGTAAAACGGACATTGAAAGCGATAGTGAAAATAGCAAGGACAACGGCGCCGGCGTATTTGTGTTTTTCATAGTAGGAACGCGGCCGGCAAAAAACGTGGTTAGATACGTATAGTTGAAACATATTGCTATGAATTGTGGTTTATATATTAACTGCACCACCATCCACAACTAATCTACCCAACTAGAATACTCAGCCAGTTGATATCCAACAATGAGACATCTTTCTTCTCAGGGTTCCAAAAAGGAAATACGTGTTCTGTTGAAAATACTTGGCGCCAGTCAAAATGTCGTGACAAATATAATAGTTATATTCAATTATAAGTTACTTATTTTAATAATTAAAAAACAGTAAAGGTATTAGAAATTAAACGAGCATAAGATAAAATTTAAATGAATATTTAATACAAAAAATCAAAAAAAGAAAAAAAATCTATCTTTATAAACTATGTATAAAGATTGTGTATATCAAAGACACAATGAGGTAAAACAATTCACTGAATATGACAGCTAAGTGAATTAAAACTTCCTCTATGACTTACTGATCTTACTAAAATAACAAAGTTTATTTTTAATTTCTCCCCAGAGAACCACACTGTATAAAAATAAACTTGAAAACACGATCAAAATCTTACACATCTGCAAACATCAAACGCATACAAAAAATACCCTTGACTTCCCAACCTGCAAAATATTACAATTATAATTTTTTTCGTAGAAGTTTAATAATATTCTTTATCATTTATTCTTACTAATAATAATAAATATCTTAAATAACAATATTAAATACAATATAAATATCCTTATTATATTAATCAAAATTTTATGAATTCATAAATTTAAAAAAAAACTTACGGTTTTTTAAGGAGACTTACAAGAACCGTTGTTAATCTAAAACAACAAAATTACAAGAATAACAAACTCGTAGAACTATCAGGACTAAATATGAAATACCATTGACTATGGTCACACAATCAAAAAACAACCCGTACTAATTAAATAAAAAATATATATATTTTCAAAGACATGCAACGTTCTTGTCTAAGGTCAGACGTAGATCCATCAATATATCGGTCGCTATCGCTTTCACATAAAGACGACCTTCAAAAATCAAGTTTTTGCTCTTAGCACAAGAAACAACATTTTCAAAAATATCATCGGATATACACAGATATCCAAAAACAATGTACATTTATTCTTAAATAAATTTTAAATATTAATTACGGAAAAATCCATAACAATATGTAGGAACACGGTGCAGTTGTTTATATGTTGAATATAGACGTTTAAAATTAAAAGTGGTTAAATCAAGTAAGTAAGAACATTTTTTAAATTAAAAGTTGTTAAAGTTGAACAGTAGATAATAAAAGTTGTGCAAGTTGTTATTGACATTTCAACAAAAAGTGGTTAACTAAAGTTGAACAGTAGATAATAAATAAAAATTGTGCAAGTTGTCATTGGCATTTTAATTAAAAGTGGTTGAATGAATTTGAACAGTAGATAATAAGAGTTGTGTACCTTGTTGTTGACACTTCAATTACGAAAATAAGTTGCCGATTAAATACGTAGAGACAGATGCTTTTTCCATTTCAATTAAAGTAGTGAAATAATAAGAACGTGGGTGACTTTCAAGTTGAATTTAAATTAAGATAATAAAGTTGCATAAACGTGGATAATTGTTATTAATTAAGTATTAATTAATTAACAATAGATAGTTGAAGACAATTTAAGAAAAGATGTATAGGTGAAGAACCGGACTCTCTGTTAACCAGCCCGCGACCAAAGATGACCGATGTTGACTTAACAACAAGAGAGGTGCCACTTTTAAGAAGAGAGATAGAATTATTAAAAAGAGAAAACGTAGTGTTAAAGTTGGAACAAGAATCACCGAAAACGAGATTGAATATGAGTGAGTTGCGAAATAATTTGCTAACATATGGGGAAAATCAGAATTATACAGTGGAAAAATGGGTTGCAGACTTGGAAGAAAATGGAACCCTATACAATTGGTCGCAATTGCAAAAGTTGTATGTGCAAAATCATTATTACGAGGCATTGCCAAAACCTGGCTAGATGCGCAACCAAATATTAAATCATGGATTGAATTCAAAGAAGAAATAGTAAAAGAATTTGGGAAGAAGTTCAGTAGTGCCTCGATCCATCGACAATTAACAAAAAGGACGAAGGCCAAAAATGGGTCATACCAGGAATATGTGTTGAATTTGATGACAAATAGCCAAGTTTTGTAAAGTGGAGGAAAAGGCTGTGGTTCAATACATAATAGATGGTATCCATGATGTCGAAAGTAACAAAGTCTTGCTATATCCCGCCGAAACGATAAATGAACTGAAAAGACAATTAGAAGAGTATGAAGTCATGAAGTTAAAGATGAGCAACGATGAAAGAATACCCAAAGTAGCAACAAGATATAAAGGAGTCCAAGACCACCCAACCAGCAAGGTCATTGCTATAATTGTGGAGATACAGATCACAAGTTAAAAGACTGTAAATATCGAGACAGAGGAACTAAGTGTTTTGCCTGTAATAAATTTGGACATATTGCTTCCAAGTGTCCTAATAAAGGAGAATCGTCTCGCAAGACCATGCGAGTACAAAGAACAGACGACCTAGGTAAAATGTTCAAAGATATCAAAACTGGTGGTGTAAGCTCTCAAGCACTCAGGCAGTTCTGTAAACCTAATAAAGGCTGACGAATATTTTAAGATTCATACCGCCCGTATTAAGTTAAGAGACATAGGAACATCTGAAGTAGAAACACTAGGTAGCATAAAGTCAATAGTCGAAGTGGAAGGGTCTGAGTATAAAACCATATTTCTAGTCGTACCCGAAGCTGCCATGGAAATATGTTGTCTGCTGGGAAGTCCCTTTCTCCAACAAACCGAAATAAAGATTAGCTACGGAAAAATCGAGTTAACGAAACTACCAAGTGAAAATTTGGTAATGCAGATAGGTTTGCCTGAAAATGAAGGACCCACTAACATCGATTTACACCACCTAAAGCCAGAGGTATCAAGTGAAATCAAAAGAGTGATTCGTGAATATACGTCAATTCCAACAAAGACTACAGAAGTAAAAACCAAAGTATTATTGAGAGATGAAACGCCAATATGCAGTAGACCTAGAAGGATGTCGGCAATGGAAGAAAAAGAAATTGACAGACACATAAACGAATGGTTAGAAAAGGGAATAATAAGAGAAAGCTGTTCTGATTTCAGTAGCCCTGTGGTTTTAACAAAAAAGAAGAATGGCACCACTAGGTTATGCATAGATTACCGTAAGCTTAACAGGTAAGTCGTTCGAGATAGATACCCATTACCATTGATCGAAGAGCAATTAGATAGGTTACAAGGAGCAAAAGTTATTACTACAATAGATTTAAAAAATGGCTTTTTCCATGTTCCAGTTGATAAACACAGCATAAAGTATACAGCTTTTGTTACTCACAATGGACAGTACGAATTCTTCCGAACGCGTTTTGGATACTGTAATTCGCCATCAAAGATTTATAAACAACATATTTCGATCATTGATACAAAATGGAACAGTCTTAACGTACTTAGATGGCATAATCATTCCAGTCAAGAATGAAATCGAAGCCTTGGAGAAGTTAGAAAAAGTTTTTAAAGTCGCTTCAAAATGTGGATTGGAGATCAGTTGGAGTAAGTGTCACTTCCTCCGCCGTCAAATTTGGCGTTCCACGAAAAATGGACAGGTAGAAAGAATTATGCAAATTGTTACACCCATTTTAACAAAGTTATCATTGAACGATGAACGTGATTGGCATAAACACGTAGACGACATACAACAATATCTGAATAATAATTATCAACGTGCTATTAACACAAATCCGGCCGAACCACTATTTGGGGTTACTCTCCGCCGAAACACGACTCCAAAAATGAGAGAAATGATTGAAAATGAGTACCTAAATGCCTATAGAGATGAAAGGGAAATATGAGGATTAAAGCCAAGCAGGAGATACAGAAGATTCAGGAGGAACACAGAAGAAATTTCAACCGAAAAAGAAAAGAAGCCCGGAAATACAAACTTGGTGATATAGTGGCAATTAAGAGGACACAATTCACACAAAGAAAATTTAGTACAAGATTCCTTGGCCCATACAAGATAGCAGCAGTAAAAGAACATGACCGATATGAGGTGAAGAAGTTGGGTAACGGAGAGGGTCCAAACTTGACTTCCACTGTTGCTGACTATATGAAACCATGTAACCACAATGTTGATACAATAGATAGTGACGATGAGGAAATAGACGACGTAATAAGAGGAGATAATGAAGATGACAAAGATCGTTTCATGTTTAAGAATGAAGTAGAAATAAACGAAGAGAAGGAAAACCTTACAGATATCGAGAAGCCACAAGAATTAAAGAATGGAATGGAGAAGAAGACGTATGGAATCGAGGCCGATCCAAAGGTCAGATATGGCCGAGATGTGGGATTCAAATTACGCGCGACTCGTAAGAGGCGTGTACGAAAATGCAGTAGTTGTATGGTGTTGGTAGAAAAAGGACATGGCGTTGTAAAGTAGTGAAGTGTTTGATGTATTATTATTATTATTATTATTTTGTAAGAATAGCAGTTTTATTTAAGCATTAAAGCAAACTAAAATGAACACGGGTTTTTAATCCAAAACAAATCCCACATATATATATATATATATATATATATATATATATATATAGTAAACCTAATCAGTAGGCGATTAAAGGTCTGTATATTACTTCAAAATATATGTATTTAAAAAACTCTACATGTTTCGGCTGTGTACGCCTTTATCAAGAGAATACAAATACATTATGAATTTTAAATACATATATTTTGAAGTAATATACAAAATTAAGTTTAATATGATTATAATTTTAATTTTGCAATTTCTTTTTAATTAAGTTTAACCTGTTTGTAGCCTGCACATTATTGAAATTAAGCACGCAACTTTTGAACATCTGTATATATATCGTTAACCTTGACATTGCTTGTTTTTACCTACTGTACTTTTATCATAGGTTTTGCATATACGAGTATGACATTGGTTTCGAAAATTTAATACACTACCTTGTCGACACTTGAATTGTTAAAATGTAATTTAAATCAAGACAAGTAGTTCTTTACTACGTGTGTGTTTCTTTTTAGATGTGTTTGTTGAAAAAATAATAATTTTTTAAATGGTTTTAATATGTAAAAACAATAAGCTTTTAAAGTAACAATTTTTAATTAATATAAAGTTTTATTTGTATTACGTGGACTGCTTGTTTCTCTATAGGTTTTGTTTTTTTAAAAATGTTATATCTCTCACAAAAAATAGTTTCGCTTTTGTAAGTATTAATCTTATAATTAGTAGACTAAATTAGCTAATGTTGTATTTTCTTTTGATTAAAGTGACCTCTGATGAAGCTCTAAATCTACAGAGCGAAATATAAGGTAAAAAATAAAAAAAAAATAAAGGACTCTAATTGACTAACTAAAGGTTTTTATTGCCGGATTCCCCAACAATTTTTATTTTACATATATATATATATATATATATATATATATATATAAATATAATATTTTCGTGACCTTGGTATGATAAGATAAACTTAATAAGTCGGCGATTAAAGGTCTGGTTCATTACTTCAAAGTATATATATTTAAAACAACCCTACATGTTTCGGCAATGATGCCTTTGTCAAGGGAATAAAAAATAAAACATTTATATTCTGTCATTTATATTTTTTATTCCCTTGACAAAGGCATCATTGCCGAAACATGTAGGGTTGTTTTAAATATATATACTTTGAAGTAATGAACCAGACCTTTAATCGCCGACTTATTAAGTTTACCTTATATATATATATAATTTATCAATTGTTATATATATATATATATATATATATATATATATATATATATTGATATACCCGGAACAGCGGCTGTGGTGAGATTATGAAATGTTAATGAAATAAAAGTGTAAGATAAAATTATGTATTTGAAAAGATTAGTCGGGCGCCTTAATTTATAAAATCTCACCCCAGACTGCGCTATCTTTATCTCAAATAGCCAACTAGTCGGAAAGCAAGAAACTATTTTTAATAAAACTTTACTAAATGTGAGTGATCTCGGGCTCGTTGTGAGTTTTAGGTTGTTGCTTCCAAAAAAGAGAATAATGTTAATGTTGACGCTTAATATAATAACTCCTACAAATAAATATGAACAAATAAAAGATTCAAGTAAAATTAAAAATATTATGTTTATTAAATTAAAGGAAACTGTAAAAATATACCGTATTACAAATGTGATATTAACGAAACTGCATATACGCATAAACAACAAAGTGTTACTAATGTGAAAAGAGGTTATGTGTGTTAAACTAATAAATAATATGAATATAAATGTGAATACTCTTATTACAATAATGGTGAGTACCCTTTTATTGTTATCTCTAAGATATAAATAGGTTGTTTAATTAAATATAAAGATCATGACAGGATGTGGTAGATTAGGTAAATAATTCGAGAAGTTTATTAAATAAAAGTTTAAAGAATTTAATTTTTTTAAAAAAAATAAATATTATCAGAAAACCTGTTATAATAATGATGCTGATGTATGTTTGTAGATCGTCTGTGTGAATTGGGAAGATCCTCGGTGATCTGAAAATGTTCGGGTGCAGCACAAAATGATGGCGGTGTAGGTGGCTGTTTACGCAGACGCTATCGAAGATTTTCCTCGGACTTCGTCTTCGGTGCCTAATTACTCACTGCGCTCGTTTCTGGCTGTAGAATTTCAGGTATCGTTGTTGATGTACGTTAGACTATTTTGTTGAAGTTCGGCGATGGATTCTTATATATATTTCTTCTGATTTTCTATCGTTTTCGGTGGAACTACGTCTGTGACGCTATGTTATTTGAAAGTTCGTTATTACCGAAAATTCTTGTAGTAATTCACTTGACGATCGAGTTAATTAATATTCTGGTTACTTTTTATCACTTTTAGCTGAATTTATAATTTAAATTTGTGTTTTATACAAGATTTCTAAGGCTTGGTCTAAAAAGATGCGTCTATTTCTTTTTTTCAAATTCAAGGATCTCCTAATTCGACAGCACTTGTCTGAATATTACCAAACACGCTATCTATTGATATCAATAATCTCGATGATTTACCCTTTTAACAATTTTATATAAAAAGAATTTGATTAATTTAGAATATCTAAATGATTTTAAAAATTATATTATAAATTACCAAGTTAGGTTAAGATAAATTTGAATGATACAAATCGCATACTGCGCATGATAAATGTAAACATAGCGAGATGTCAATTTGTAGGCGTGTCTTACTAGTGTCGATATAATACAAAGTTGCATATGGATTTGAATATGTTTTTCGCGCTAATATTTGAAAATTTGAATATGATATAATAAAATTAAATAATGAAAGGAAAATGTATATAGAAATTTAAAGAATGAAATGATCGTTATAAAAATACATATGCACTTCGATACTACTAAGACTTAATAATATTATTTATATAACCATTATATTATAACCCTTTTTCACTTTGTATGTCTTATTCTTCCTATTTTAGGTGCAGCTCTATATGGATAACATGCATCACAACAATGTCCCCGTCGAAAAAATGTCGGAATGTACAAATGAGGACATTCTTTTCGCTGAAGATGATGTAGGAAATGAAAGATAACAACCTTGTTTTTCTAAACTTATTACGTGTCGTTCGAATTAAACAATTAGAAAGAAAAATAAGTTAACACCTTAATATAAAAACTTTATAAATTGTAAAAACGAAATGTTTGTTTGTGTGATGGACTTCCTTAACATTATATTAGTATACCAAAGTCTTTTTTTTTTTAATTATCAACTATTATTCTATTATTTCTTTGTAACTTCTCTTTATTTATTCAAGCTGTCCAAATTCAAATTATCCAGTCTAAATTAATGTTTCTTGTTTAAGTATATTTATTTGTAATTATATAAAAATAGTTTAGTTGTAGTATTCACTTAATTGATGTATTTTGCGAGCTATAACATACCTTTCAATGTAATTAATAATTTTAATGACTGTATTTATTCAATTGTATATTACTGTTCCGTTAAATAATCCTGCAACATCGAAATATGGTATCTACCCTTTATGTACCCGGTTTCTTCTTCCATTAATTCATAGGTATTGTTGCCTAAAATTCTATTAATAATATAAGGTCCTTGATATGGTTTTAGCAGTTTTCCCATTATTTTATTTTTAAGATCAGTTACTCTCAATCTTTTCACTATTACCCTATCATTAAGATTATATGTCTTATATTTCTTATCAACGGTATTCCTCTTTCTTTCCCATTTAATTTTCTTTGTCAATAATTTCTCTCTTACTTCTATAAGTCGTTCGTTGAAGTTGATGGCTTCTGGATCTGTCCAAGGTAATTTATTTCGTGACGGAAAAATTGACATTTTAAAAGGTTTAATTTCATACCTTCTGTTGTTAAAGTATTTAGAATAATTTTTAGGTGCAGTAAATGCTGTTCGACACTCTCGGAAAATATTATTATATCATCAAGATAATGTAATGCGAATTCGTCGTATTTATCCAATATTTTATGTAAAAATCTAATAAGGGCGGCGGGCGATGTTTTTAGGCCAAATGGGCACACTCTGAATTGATAAACAATACCATTCACTAGAAAACCACAGTACCTTCTTGATTCTGGTTCTAAGTTAATAAGCCAAAATGCGTTCTTAAGATCTAACTTGCTGTATATGGGCTTATTACCACATTTTGTTAATAATACATCGATATTTTGCGGCATTTCGAATTCGGGTTTAATTCTTCGGTTCAATGCTCTTGCATCTAAACATATGCGTAGAGATAAGTCTTTCTTTTGGACTATTACTATCGGATTTATAAAGTAGGTATTTGACTTCTCTATTATGCCAGTCTGTTCTAATCGTTCCAGTTCCTGACTTACTTTCTGCTGATAATGATACGGAATGGGGTAATTTTTACTAATTAGTGGGTCTTCGTTATCTATTTTAATCGGATGCTGATATCCTTTTGCAAACACTACATCATTGTTAATAAGAGTAATATTATTGTATAAAATTGCTATTAAGTCGGGTATGACAGTTGTATCTGGTATCTTAGAGTTCTCTATAAAATTCTTTATATCATCATAATTATTAATTGTTTTCACTACTTGATTATCCATTCTAACTTCCATAACATCTCCTCGCTCGTGACAATCCTTCGTTCCTTGTCTAACTACCATTCTCTCTATTCCAATATTTGTATTATTAAATTCTATTATTTCTCCATCTGTTTCATTGTTCCCCTCGTAATCTCTTCTATTGCACGGTTCATTATTTAATATAATATTATTTATTTCACTCGTAAGCACTTCCTTCTTATATAGGTTATAACCTTTTAACTCTTCTTCTGATAATTGTTTTTCAAATATAACTTTATTCACATCTATATTTAGTATACCATTTTCGAAATCTAAGATCATTTTGAGTTTTTTAATACTGTCAATACCTATAATACAGTCGTATTGTAGTTTGTCTATAATATAGCAATGTATGATGTATTTTGATTTGTCGACTAATATTTCTGTTGATAATTGTTTTGTTACCGTCCCCATGCGTTTTCCGTTCGCTGCAATGATATCTGTCCCTTTCGTTTTTACAATGTTCTTCTCGTATCCCCGTATATTCGTAGCTTTCTCTGCCTTTAATAAAGTTATTTCCGCTCCTGTATCGATTAAGCAATATAAAAAGATATTTTCGAATTTTAATTTTACAATAGGTAAAGTATATATTTGGGTAGTTTGGTTGCCTGCATCTTCTACAGTAATGAATTCTTCCGGATGTTGATAGAAAGTAATATTTTCAAATTTAAAAGGTATGTTACAGTCGTCATGGGTTTTTAATTTTGTGCTGATGATGGGCCTTGTGTTGGGTTGGTGTAGAGGTCCTCTGTTAAAATTGGCGTTTTTTTTAATACCTCCTCCATATTTGTTCGTATCGGCGATACAGATCGATGACGTCTGTTAATATTATTTACGTGACCACGTCCACGATTACGGATATGATTAAATCCTCTTCCTTGTTGATTAGTATTATGGTTTGTATTGTTATTGTTTGTTTGTCGATCCGTAGTGCGATTGTAATTATTGAAATAATTATTACTGTTATATCTGGATGGCTGGTAGTTGTAATTAGGTCTATTTGATGGATTGTTTGAATTATTATTATCACGATCATTGTACATATTATTGTTAGAATTGTTATTATTATTATATGATCTTGTAAAATTTTGATTTCTATTATTGTTGTTGAAATTATTATAACGTTGCGGTGGTGAGTTATTTGGGTTATTGTTCGGATTATTTGAATTTTGTGACGGATGATTGCGAGAGTTGGGATTGCGATATATGTGTTGTGGCTGAAGGTTGTTCTCCGAATAATCATCTAGACGTCTCATTATGTCTATGAGAGAGTCCATATCCGTAACTCTTTGACATATGATAGCCTGTGTATCGGTGTAGATGAAATGATTTAGGAGCTGCCTGGCAATCATTGATTCTTCCATGTCATTCAGGTGTTTACACTGGTTATAGATACGGGAAGCGTATGTCTCGCGTGATACTTGTCCCAATCGATATTTGCCTGTCAACAACCGTATTCTAGCTCTGTTTTGTTGCGTTTCGTCCCAATAATTCTTCTTAAAGAGTGTAACAAATTGGTCAAGAGAATTGCAATGGTCCTCAATTCTTTGAAACCACTCTTGTGCACTGTAACGTAAAGTTACTCGTATGACCTCCATCCTCTGCTTCTCCTCAGGTATATCCTCTAAGTAGCGTAAAAGACAACTAAGATACGTCATAGGATGTACACGTGTGATATCCCCGTCGAAATGATGTAAATTTTCTATCTTTATAGAGCTATTATTAGTATTAATATAATTAGTTGATGTAAAATAGCCTTTTATCTTATTTTCCAATCGTTTAATGTTAGTCTGTGTAGTCGTATAATTTTCATTATTAGTTATAGTTATAGTATCTAAATTTTGTCTGACAATATTGATTTCTTGTTTATTATGATCTTTGTATTGGTTTAACGATGATTTTAATTGTTCTGTGTTATCATTATTTAATTTGTTAAAATTGGTCAATTTTGTATTAAACAAATTATTATTTTCAGAAATCATTTTGTCTATGTTTTGTTGTATGTCTTGTGTTGTAGTTTTAAGTCTCTGTTCAGCATTATTTTGAATTTCCGTAGTTGCGGTCTCTAACTGCTTAGCCCAATGTAAATTCTGTAGATTAACGGTTTCATCAAGTTTAATTAAGTACTTAAGTTCGTTTTCTTCCATGTTTTTCTGAGCTGTAGAAATTTCTGCTATCTTACCCTCTAAATCTACTTTGAAAGCCCTTAATTTGTTGTCGATGTTTGCATTATTTATTTCAAATTTTTGATTAATATTGTTCATGTTTGTCTCTAATTTAGTTGTTAGATCACTATTCATGTTGCTTATGTCTGTTTTCATATTAGTTAGTTCTCGTTTTAAGTTTTCATTGTTAGTGTCTAATTTATTTGTTAAGTCTTGTTTTAAATCGGTCATTTGTGTCATTAATATCTGTAACATATTCATCACCTGGCCAATGTCTGGTGAACTTACCCCTTCAGTTGTAGACGCTTGTGTCACGGGAATGTCTCCCTGTTCAACCCTATCTTCTTCAGTACTGTCTTTAACTGCTTTGGTTCTATGACGAGTATCCATTTTGATATTTATTAAATTTATAAAGTTTAATGAATTTATATAAAGATGTATCCTTTATTTTAAAAGTATGATAATAATAAATAGTTGAAAAATACAAAGTTATGTTCAAAATATGAATAATAATACTCGAGACACCGTAATTTTATTAGTGAATCAAAAGTTAAATAAAATAACGTAAGCACAAGGTGATATTTTCCCTTTCACTAACCTTTAATATGTCCTAGAATCCTCCAAAGTCTGCGATGTAGTGAAATAAAGGTAACAATCTGCTGTTATAATAGGAAAAACATGTACACACAACGACAATAATAATCTACACCTTTTTGTCTATATAATATATGAAACAATTTGAAAAGTATCAATTATTTGCAATATTTAACTTTGTAGATGAGTTATCAACAAGAAGCAACAGGCCCACGTTGTCGGCGACAATTGATATACCCGGAACAGCGGCTGTGGTGAGATTATGAAATGTTAATGAAATAAAAGTGTAAGATAAAATTATGTATTTGAAAAGATTAGTCGGGCGCCTTAATTTATAAAATCTCACCCCAGACTGCGCTATCTTTATCTCAAATAGCCAACTAGTCGGAAAGCAAGAAACTATTTTTAATAAAACTTTACTAAATGTGAGTGATCTCGGGCTCGTTGTGAGTTTTAGGTTGTTGCTTCCAAAAAAGAGAATAATGTTAATGTTGACGCTTAATATAATAACTCCTACAAATAAATATGAACAAATAAAAGATTCAAGTAAAATTAAAAATATTATGTTTATTAAATTAAAGGAAACTGTAAAAATATACCGTATTACAAATGTGATATTAACGAAACTGCATATACGCATAAACAACAAAGTGTTACTAATGTGAAAAGAGGTTATGTGTGTTAAACTAATAAATAATATGAATATAAATGTGAATACTCTTATTACAATAATGGTGAGTACCCTTTTATTGTTATCTCTAAGATATAAATAGGTTGTTTAATTAAATATAAAGATCATGACAGGATGTGGTAGATTAGGTAAATAATTCGAGAAGTTTATTAAATAAAAGTTTAAAGAATTTAATTTTTTTAAAAAAAATAAATATTATCAGAAAACCTGTTATAATAATGATGCTGATGTATGTTTGTAGATCGTCTGTGTGAATTGGGAAGATCCTCGGTGATCTGAAAATGTTCGGGTGCAGCACAAAATGATGGCGGTGTAGGTGGCTGTTTACGCAGACGCTATCGAAGATTTTCCTCGGACTTCGTCTTCGGTGCCTAATTACTCACTGCGCTCGTTTCTGGCTGTAGAATTTCAGGTATCGTTGTTGATGTACGTTAGACTATTTTGTTGAAGTTCGGCGATGGATTCTTATATATATTTCTTCTGATTTTCTATCGTTTTCGGTGGAACTACGTCTGTGACGCTATGTTATTTGAAAGTTCGTTATTACCGAAAATTCTTGTAGTAATTCACTTGACGATCGAGTTAATTAATATTCTGGTTACTTTTTATCACTTTTAGCTGAATTTATAATTTAAATTTGTGTTTTATACAAGATTTCTAAGGCTTGGTCTAAAAAGATGCGTCTATTTCTTTTTTTCAAATTCAAGGATCTCCTAATTCGACAGCACTTGTCTGAATATTACCAAACACGCTATCTATTGATATCAATAATCTCGATGATTTACCCTTTTAACAATTTTATATAAAAAGAATTTGATTAATTTAGAATATCTAAATGATTTTAAAAATTATATTATAAATTACCAAGTTAGGTTAAGATAAATTTGAATGATACAAATCGCATACTGCGCATGATAAATGTAAACATAGCGAGATGTCAATTTGTAGGCGTGTCTTACTAGTGTCGATATAATACAAAGTTGCATATGGATTTGAATATGTTTTTCGCGCTAATATTTGAAAATTTGAATATGATATAATAAAATTAAATAATGAAAGGAAAATGTATATAGAAATTTAAAGAATGAAATGATCGTTATAAAAATACATATGCACTTCGATACTACTAAGACTTAATAATATTATTTATATAACCATTATATTATAACCCTTTTTCACTTTGTATGTCTTATTCTTCCTATTTTAGGTGCAGCTCTATATGGATAACATGCATCACAACAATATATATATATATAATAACTTCGTGACCTTGGTATGATATGGTAAACCTAATCCAGCAAGAGTGAGGAACCATGCTACGCGGCGCTATCTCGTCGCCGCGCAATGCACACACCACTAGGACCGGTCCTGGGCGACAACCTGGCTAGGCTGCCGTTAACAGCACACACACGTTCGACGTGTGTGCTATGCCCCCGCTTCGGCGGAAAACGTTAAGATGGCATAAGTGTGACCATCGTCGACCGAGGTAGCCACTAAGAGTGTTCCCTTAGTTGCGATGAGCAACCCCGTACAGGGTGCGCTTCGCCTGTCTGCGCCTTGCCTCGTTGGGGCGGGGGTCAGACCGTCGAAGTACTGCACGGAATTGTAAAGAAGTTGTCGGGAAAGGGTTGGCGGCCCTACGCAACGGCTGGTTATCCGACCTCTCTAAATTCATGCGACCGATCACTAAACACACGCACGAACGCACCGACATACAAAACCCTACACTTACGCTCTCACACAAAACCACACACCCATAGAGAGACGCAAGCTGCCAGCAGCAACCAACACACAAGTTCATACCCAGAAGGAGACACAAATTGCTAGCAGCGAACAACACATATTTTCACACCTTGTTATCTATTTTTTGGAATACTAAGGCATGATTTATTATTATTACTAGAATGTATGTTTGAATAATTTAAACCATAGCAACTTAATTACTTGACATTTATATCCTGTCATTCATATTTTGTATTCTCTTGAAAAAGGCGTATATAGCCGAAACATGTAGAGTTTTTTAAATACATATATTTTGAAGTAATATACAGACCTTTAATCGCCTACTGATTAGGTTTACTATATATATATATATATATATATATATATAATTATGAAACCACTTCCCCCGAATTGCAGATGATAAAAAAAATAATTAAATAATAAAACAAAATTAGAAAAATATACGAGAAGGGTATATTGGTGTTTAAATACAAAACAAACAGTGCTATCAATATAATTGGTAGAAATTGAACGTTGTAGGGTTCTTTAAATAAATATAAAGCAGGGTTCGTGTATAAACTAATATTTTAATTTAGTGCTCCGGACTAACATGATAGTGCTCTGTCTTCTACAGGGATTTCTAGTGTCGTATGTCAAATACAGTATTATTCTTACCTTGTACTTACAAGATTTCTAATACGTCTCAGGTGTACTTAATAATATATTTCTTTTGCTTAGTTGGTATCAAACAGAGTGTTATTCAGGTAGAAATCAAACAAAACGCTGGTAAACATTAAATTAAGCTTTAATAAAAGTAACTGTCAGTATCAACAATAAACAACTAAATGCACACACATATGAAAAGTAAACAAACAGAAAGAAATCAAAAATAATCACAAGTAATACGTAAATGATTACCTTCAAATGTTAAGAACTATTATACAATATCATTTTAGGGATTTACTGAGGTAAATGCATTAACATCAATACAAATAAGTCATGTCATACAATAAGCTCTAGAGGTTATGTCAAAATCTTCGACATGCAGACGTTTGATGGTTATAGCAATAGTAAGAAAGCAATCTTTCCATAACAATATAATAATTTAACTATGATAACTTTAGTATTCTCTTTTTTATAAATTAAGATATTTTATCTTGAAATTTTTTTTTGTACTCGCTTATCAAAACCTGTCATTTCACGATTCGATTTGGGTGCGTAAAAAGTCATTTTAAACACGAGTGCGTAAAAGTAAAGTTGGGACTTCCTGGAACTTGATTAATTTAGTGACATTTTAAAATCATAAATCCCTAACCTTAATAATATGCTACCCAGTTCGTTGTTTTTCTATGAAAATAAAAGGAAATGAAATAGAAATTGTTATATTTGGAAGGTATGTAATTCAATGTCAGAACAGCAACAAATATTATTTTTTGTACTCGCTTATCAAAAGCTGTCATTTCACGATTCGATTTGCGTGCGTAAAAAGTCACTTTAAACACGAGTGCATAAAAGTAAAGTTGGTACTTCCTGGAACTTGATTAATTTAGTGACATTTTAAAATCATAAATCCCTAACCTTAATAATATGCTACCCAGTTCGTTGTTTTTCTATGAAAATAAAAGGAAATGAAATAGAAATTGTTATATTTGGAAGGTATGTAATTCAATGTCAGAACAGCAACAAATATTATTTTTTAAATTTATAGAAAACTAAAAGAAAAATTGTCCGAAGTGGGATTCGAACCCACGCCCTCAGAGAGGACCAGAACGTTCGAGAACCCGTATAGCGGGCAAGGTAAACCTTGAGTCTGGCGCCTTAGACCGCTCGGCCATCCTGACAGATGCTAGTAATATTGTTAAAAATACTTATAAATATAAAAATTTTGAAATTATATTTATATTTTATATAAATATTATTATTGTTTATAGTTCTCGTACAAAAAATATTGTACAAACTTCGTGCGTGAAACATTTCGCGAATTCGTGTCCATAAAGCGCTCGCCTACGGCTCGCGCTTTAAACTGGTCACTCATTCGCGAAATATGATTTCACGCACTTGGTTCGTAAATAACTATTTTAAATTTATAGAAAGCTAAAAAAAAAATTGTCAGAAGTGGGATTCGAACCCACGCCCTCAGAGATGACCAGAACACGCTCGAGAACCCGTATAACGGGCAAGGTAAACCTTGAGTCTGCCGGCTTAGACCTCTGGGCCATCCTGACAGATACTAAGTAATATTGTTAAAAATACTTATAAATATAAAAATTTTGAAATTATATTGATATTTTATATAAATACTAGCTAATCCCGACCACGCTTCGCTGCGACTCAATCTGAAATGAATGGGAAAAGAGATAAATGTATTATAGTAAATATAAATTCACTTGGAAAACAAATCATCCTATTGCGTTGCTGTGGCTATGTGAAGTTAAAGGAAAAAAAATGTTTTTGACAAAAAAAATATTTTTTTAATTGTAAAGCTGATGAATTGATTACATTTTTTGTTTAGTCCATTTAGTTATTTAACATAACTTATAAACAATGTAACCCGCTATTTTAATAATGTTCCTGTCACTTGGCTTTTGACACATTGTTGAAATTACTTCAAAAACGTCACCTTTCAAATATCTCAGTGTTATTTAAATTCTTTTAATAAAATTTGTATCGTATATGTTGTCTTTTCTTCGATCCTACCTTGAATAAATACAATAGTGAGTGTATTCTCTTAAATATTTAATCTTCCTTTCTTGTGATCCTTAATTTTTGGTTTTTATATCACTTTATGTTTAACTTCTTTCTATAACAGCTTCTCTGTGCCTGTTTCCTATTACTTTTCATTCTCATTGAACTTGTTATTAAATTCCTTCTGCCAATACTATTCTTATTTCAGTTATAATTTTTCGATTGTCAATTTATTACAAACAAAATGAATATGGCCATCGCTATACTACTACATTATATTATAACATTATTTTCTTTAGATTGACATTTTTAAATTCTTTATATCTTTTGAATGGAATGTCCGATTTTAATAATTTAAAAAGTATTTTACTGGTATTGAAATGGTCTTTAATAAAATATCATTTAATAGGATAAGGAATAATACAGAGGTATGGATAATATGGTTTGATTATTGTCGGCACTCTTATTAACTTTTAAAATGTAAAAAAGTAGTTATAGTGGCATAACTACAGTAGTTGGACATATGGTTTCGCGGACTTTTTTGTAGATATTAATACGTTCTATAATACTGTAGAACATTTTTTTGTTCTATCAACAATAGTTTCCGCAGCGTACGCGATGACAGATTTTTTGTGACTAATTTTTTCACACCTTGGGTTACATTAATGCTTTTTTATTGGGATCCCTTTTTTTTGAAAATGTAATATAGCCTATGTCACTCAGTGAAAATGCAGCTTTCTAATGGTGAAAGAATTTTTGAAATCGGTCCAGTAGTTTTTGTGTGAAAACATTAAAAACATACATAAGTTACGATGCCAGGACACCTGCAGAAGGAGGCAGCGTGAGAACTGCAACCTAGTAGTTTTAAGAATATGATAAGACAATTGTTCTCTATATAGTATTAAGATGCATTATATATATTCATTCGGTAATAAGCTGTAGAACGTAAAACATACAAAATAAAGAGTTTTAACCAAATTTGTTCTTTTTAAAAATCAAAAGGCAAGGCGAAAAACTCTAAGTCATACAAAAACACAAATGTTTCCTCTTTATAATATTAGTTTAGATTATTATTGTTTATAGTTCTCGTACAAAAAATATTGTACAAACTTCGTGCGTGAAACATTTCGCGAATTTGTGTCCATAAAGCGCTCGCCTGCGACTCGCGCTTTAGACTGGTCGCTCATTCGCGAAATATGATTTCACGCACTTAGTTCGTAAATAACTATTATAAATACTTCAAGAGCAGGTTTAAATTCAATTTTATGTTTCTTTTTCAAATACCTGACTGTGAATTAGGGAGTAATTGATTGGCGCTTTTTCTTCCCACGCTGCAATTCTATTGGTCTTCATAGCAGCCTCCTAGTTGATTGTTTGCAAAACGCGCGGGAAATAGTTAGAAATTGCCGGGAACTTGTCAACCTTCTCCCTCCAAAACTGGAAACGGCCAAATTTTCTAACGAATTTAACCTCGGAATAATATTTCTTCAATATATCGGCACCTTTTCTCTGATTTCGTTGCTTTTATGCAGTAATATAGTTTTTCTTTATATTTTTGTTCGGCGTCGGTAGAAGATTTGATTCAAATTGAAATATCTCCGCACCAATAGGAGATATTGCCGCACATTAACTTTCAAAATGCGTAGAGATACTATGATAATCCTTCCACACAAATTTGATAATCGCACAACGAATACTTCCGCGTAATTTTAATTTTCGTAGGGTCCACGAACGCGTCTTGTCACCCTGGGGATTTTTGTGTAACCCCCGATGCAAGGATTTTCATCGCGATTGTCTTTTTTTCTTTGATATTTGCCTGTACGCCATGTACATAGCTGCGAACGGTTATAAATATTTGAAATAGTTTTTTAAAAAATTTATAAATAAAATATAGAAAAGCTATTTAGAAATTAATTATTTTAGAGAAAATTTTTAAATTGAAAATAATATGTTACTTGTAAATACGTATTCACGTTGATGCATTTTTACATACATAATTATGGCTAATTTCAGTTTACAATTTTAATATACAGTGTGACATTTTTTTACATAAATAAATACATAATTACAAAAGATTGCAAACTTGTACTTGTATTTCTTAAATAAATATCACTATGAAATAGGAATAATAAAAAACGTTAAATTAGTAAATACAATAATTAGTGTTATTCTCAAACAAAAATACTCATGTTGTGCATTTCTCGATTCTGCTTCATTGTATGTGCATTTAATTTGTTCATTAGTTACTTTTGGAGATGATACCTAAGTGTAACCAGCATAACACAGTATAACATCCCCTCGTTAGGAATAGATAGTTTCCTCGGATAACTATTAATTCATAACTCAACTAACTGATTTCATTTGAATTATTAACTATATAAATATTAACTGAATTTTAAAAGTATTATTTTATTATACTCGTATATGACTAATTAACTTATAACTAAAATATTTTAAATTATAATTTATTTTTGACCCGCGACAAAGTTGTAAATTATATATTCTTTAATTGACGTCTTTATGAATTATTTTCTTGGTTCATTGACACTTCGTTGGTCCCTGTGGTGTATGCATATAGCATTGAAATGTGAAATCGTCCTCGTATATTATTAGTATGTGGTTCCGCAAGTTCATATGTGCATTCTGTAATTTTCTTGTGTATTACGAATGGTCGTGTATAAGGTCGCATTAACTTTGCCATAATGTTCTTGTTTCTATCAGTTACCCTTAAATTCTTGACTATTACTAAGTCTCCAATTTGAAATGATGTTAACTTTTTCTTCTTTTCATTCAATTTTCTTTCCCATTTAGAATTTCGTTCACGTGTTCTTTCTCTGATTTTATCCAGTTTTTGTGCGACATTGACGTCTTCTTCGTCTCTCCAAGGTCTGTTAGGTGGTTGCCCGGTCATTATTGTGATTGGACATATTTCCAGGAATGTATTTGGAGTGATGTTTATAATCTTCTCAATTCTTTTACGTATTTTATCCACTGCTGACGCTTGTCTCGCAGAAATATTAGTAAATATTTTAAAACCGCTCGTATCTGTCTTTCTACCGGATTTTCTTCAGGGTCTTCAGTCTTATGCTTGTATAGTAAGATTTTATTCTTTGACTGTGGAGAAATTCCTTATATCTATCGTTATAAAAATTGGTGACATCACTAAGTACTACTTTCACTAAACCATGTGTTGTAAAATATTCAGCTAGAGCTTCAATTGTAACTTGGATGTTCGTTATCTTTGTGGGTATTAATGTAACATATTTAGAGAATATATCGAATATAACTAAAATAACCTTTTGAGGATGGTAACAAGTTTGAAAGATAATCTATTGCAATTAATTCTAATTTTCCTGTCACATGTATACTTGTCGATAAATGCTCATTGGTAAAATTTTTGTCTCTTGCTAGCAAACAAGTTTCACAGACCCTGATGATATTTTTGATTAATTTGAGGTCGGATTTGCAATAACAGGCTTCTCTAAACATGAGCCATGTTTTTCTAGATTCAATGTGACCATATTTCTCATGCAAAGCTATTATTATTGTTCGTGCGTGCTCTTTGTTCGTGGCATAAATTTCTTTTCTTCCTATTCTTTTGCATAAAAGATCATCTTTTAAAAACATCTCCTTGTATAGCAAACGCCAATTAAGTTGGCGCGAGGAGGGGTTAGTTCGCGCAGGATTAAAAGTAGTGGGGAGATTTGTATTTGGTTTTACATCAAATGTCAGATAATTCTAACCTCTGGGCGTGTATCACTTTATGATGCCCTAGCAAAGACATTATGTTCCGTCAAACGTCAATGACAAATGTATTCTGACAATTACTTGAGTAGTGGGGGTGGACGTTTTTAAACACGACTTCTGCGCACCCCCTCTTCGCGCCAACTTAATTGGCGTTTGCTATACTCTTCTCCGTCTTTTAGTTGTTGTATTATTGATGTAAAGTTTTTCTGAGGTTGTACTTTCCTGATGGCTTTGTAAGAAAATATTCCTTGTCGCCTTAGTTGTATGTTTACGATCATTATTTCCTTCCTTACTAGCGGATCTAGTTTTCGACTAAGCAGATCGGCTGCGATCATTTGTTTGCCTGGTATATGTCGGATGTTGAAGTCATATTCGGCTAGCAGTAAACTCCACCTATACAATCTGCTGTTATTGAAGCGAGTATTCATCATGTTTATCAAAGCCTTGTGATCTGCTTCGATTGTAATTTTTTTTCCAATGAGAAAATATCCCAGTTTCGTCACAGCAAACACTCAACATTTCCTTTTCAGATTCAGTGTATTTAATTTCGCAAGGTTTTAATGTAAGGGATATGTAGTAAATCGGAGTTTCTTCGTAATTCTCGTGTAATTGGACCAATTTGGTTGTGATTGTGTGATGAGAAGTGTCGCGTCTTAATATTGTCATGAGTCACCGATGATCTCATACGTCGAGAACCATCTCGAAAATGTAATTAAGCATATACATTTTCGAGACGGAATATGCCAGAAGTTTTTTCATTAATATAAAGAGCAGTCGGGAAGGATTTATGCCATTTGATACCAAATCATCGCCGAGTGAACTTACATAAATATAAATACATAAATGTGCTTATTGTTAGTAATTAGTTTTTAAATTGTTATTCGTTTTTATTATTAATATAGTGTGGTCTATGTTACCGTAAGTTTTATTTAAGGACCCAGACAGAAAAACATTACAGTGGCATTCAGGTGTGAGTTAATTAATAAATAACGGACTAAGTGGACAATTAAGTGTTAATTAAATATTCGTTTAAATAAATACACAGTACGAAAAGACGTTTACTTTAAATATCGTAATGGCGAATAGAGTGAAACTCACTGAATTAAAAGTGACTGATTTAAAACAAGAATTAGAGGAGAGGGATGAGGATACAACCGGCAAAAAGGTAATCCTCCAGCGACGACTTCGAGACGTGTTGATCCAAGAAGGTGAGGATCTAGAGAATTATGTCTTTCAAGTTCCAGACGGAGATGCTGACGTGAATTCGTTGTTGATGAATATGGAAGAACGACAAATAGAGAATGCGCAAACTCAAATGCAACAAATGGAACAGAAGAATCTGGATAATGTGAAAAGTTTGGAACAACGACTGATAGACAATTCGCAAACTCTGTGGAGCTGTAGAGGAGAAAATTGGAAATTCTAGACTTTTAGAGGCAATAATGACAGAGATGAAATTACCTATTACCATGAGTCATTCTGATGCCAAGCAGGTCAACGAGGAAGTTATTCACGGCCCATCGAAATAAAAGAACCTGTGGCTATCTCGAAAACCAGAATCAAGCCACCAACCTTTGATGGAAAGACGTCATGGGCGACTTACCTGACGCAATTCGAAGCAGCCGTAGAAGCAAACGCATAGTCTTTTGTCGAGAAGGCGACTGCTTTAATCATAGCATTGAGGGGTGATGCTAGTGATATTTTGGAGACATAGCCTCCTGAGAAACTTAAAGATTATTCTCAACTCATTAAACGGAGATAAGATATGGCTATGCACATTTGGAGCAAGTATACCATACCCAACTAAAGAATCGATCAAAGAGGAAAGGCGAGAATCTTGAAGAATTTGAGGCAAATGTTGCTCGTCTGGTACGACTGGCATATCCGATGGCGCCAGATAGTTTCATGGAACACTTAGCTGTCCAGACGTTCATAGATGGTCTACGGTATATTGATACGCAGCAAGCATTAAGGTTGGCTCTACCGAAAACCTTGATCAATGCTTTGGCGCACGCGCTTGAGTTTGAGACGGCAAAGCAAGCCTCTCGGAACCATGCCTGTGTCTCTACTGTTGACAAATAAGAAAATGAGGAGTTCATTGAGCAGGTAGTTGGTCGAGTCCTAAATCAAATCAAACCAAATAAAAGAGTACTGCGGTGCTGGAATTGTGGAGAGATTGGCCACATTCGAAGTAAATGTGATAAGGCGAAGGAAGCATTGTCTGAGCAGCAGAAAAACTAAAGCGGGAGCAATCATCGATCCAGCATCAGGAAGCCCCAAGGACGCTTGGCCAAATCGCATCCTCGCAACATCAAACCAACGGCCTGTATGTGGACGCTATTAGGGAAAGAAGCACCTATGCTTGCTTGCTAGATACTGGATCGACGCAAACCATCATGCGGCCTGATTTGCCAGTGTCGGCCGTCATACATCGTGTAGAGGTAAAGAAGAATGAATACGTGCAGGTTCCTGAGAAATTGTACAAGATAATCGACTCAGACTGTCAAGGGTTAAGCAAAAAAGAACAAAGCCAAGTTAAAGAGCTAATCAAACATTATGAAGACGTCTTTGAAACTGAAAGTGGTACGAAAGGAAGAACCAATATTGTCATGCACAAAATAAATACCGGCGATGCAAGTCCAATACGACAACGATCAAGAAGGTTACCACTGGCAACACGGGAGGAAGCCGAACAGAGTATACAAGATACGGAGAGCCAAGGAGTAATTGAGTCTTCGAATAGTCCATGAGCTGGTGAAGCTCATGGTGGAAGCACAAGTACCACCGGTGAGGTGGTACTTGTAAGGAAGAAGGATGTATCTACCAGATTTTGCGTAGACTATAGTCGTCTGAATAGTGTGACCAAGAAGGACGGTTATCCTCTCCCAAGAATAGACGATACACTAGGCACCATTGCAGGAGCGAAATGGTTCTCCATTCTCGACTTGAAGAGTGGCTATTGGCAAGTAGGAATGGACCCCAATGACAAAGAGAAGACTACCTTCAATTTAGGCACAGGACTCTGGCAGTTTACAGTCATGCCATTTGGACTATGTAACGCCCCAGCTACTTTTGAGCGACTTATGGACACTGTACTGAGGGGACTGTCTTGGAATACCTGCCTGGTATATCTTAATGATGTGATAGTGGTAGGAAAGTGGTATTCCAGAAGTTGCGAGGTGCCAACCTGAGATTAAGTCCAAAGAAGTGTCACCTTTTCCGCAAAGAAGTAAATTACCTTGGACATGTGGTTTCCGGAAAAGGAGTTGCTGTGGATCCAAAAAAAGTAAGAGCTGTGGAAAAATGGCCTGTACCCAAAGACAACTATGAAGCTTTTTGGGATTGTGCACATATTATCGACGCTACGTTCCTGGATTCTCTAACATTGCGAAACCACTTACCCACCTAACAGGAAATCGAGCATTCACATGGAATAACGAATGCCAAGCGTCTTTTGAGTTGTTAAAAGAAACATTTATAAGTGCACGTGGTTTAAGCTATCCACTACCATCTGGGAGGTTTATTCTGGATACAGATGCCAGTAACATCGGGATTGGTGGTGCGCTCTCTCAAATCCAAGATGGGCAAGAACTGGTCACTGGATACTTTAGCGAGACTCTGTCCCAACTGGAGAGGAAATACTGCGTAACCAGGCGAGAACTACTGGCAGTAGTTAAAACCATTGAACACTTTTACAAGTATCTATATAGGCAGAAGTTCCTGATCCCCGCTGATCAAGCCGCTTTGAAGTGGCTTTTGCAATTTGAGAATCCCGAGGGTCAAGTAGCTAGATGGATTGAGAGGTTACAGAAGTATGACTTCGACATTGAACACAGAGCAAGCCTCAAACATCGAAATGCAGGTGCTCTTTCTAGAAGGTCCTGTCCAGACTGTCGACATTGCAACCGAATGGACGACAAATCGGCCAACGGAATTGCCAAAGAACACAAAACAGATGAACAATCGCGATTTCGTAAGTTATTTTTTTGAAATAATTGATAATATTGCCGGTCACATAAATACCTGATTTAAGAACTTTAACACCCTTAAATTTTGCGATAAACTCACAGTTTCTAAAGCGGTCTTTGAATCGCTTAATCAAAATTATCCACAATATTTTGACTTTCCTGCATTACGTTCAGAACTTACAGTGATTTACACCTCAGAAGGCTTAAATAAACGACTGCAAGTGACTTATGGAAATCTCTTAAAGACTGCAGACTAGATCATTCTTGCCCTGTAATTCTTAAGCTACGAGATTGTGAATTAAAACTCCCTATCTCCGCCACAAGTGCGTCTACAGAACTTTCCTTTACTTAAACGTATAAAAAAAATTTGTTAGGAATTCTACAGGACAAGAAAGGCTCTCTGCTTTGGGATTAATATCAATTGAAAAGGAACTAGTGCAAGAATATTCTCGCCAAAAATGTTTTTATGATGAGGTCACAGATAAGTTTCCAAAAGAAAGTAGACATATGGCAAGATTCTATTCTAATTTGTAACAAATTTGATCTTTTTGCGCCTCCACCAAAAAGTTTTTTGCTTAGGCGTATTTTACTCTGTAGTTTCCCCTTTTGTGAGGCTCTGAACACGCCACTGCAAAATACAAATTGAAATTAACATTGTCTATTATTTTGATTAAGTCTAATTGCACTTTGATTATCTTAATATAAAGAAAATTGTGATGAATAATCTACACGTAAATCAGTTAACAAGTAAGTAGGTACTTATATACAGTATGGTCATAAAGTTTGGAACCAAGCTTATAACCGCATTATTTTACATTTTTAGGAAAACGCTCGGACAGGTAAATTTTCTTTTTTAAAACGCCATCTTTTGACATACAATTTTTTTCTATGACGTCATTGGTTTTCGAGTGATGACGTTATCAACACTTTCTTTAAATGGCAACCATATTATTTTTTTTCTCGTTTTTGGTAGATCTTTATATCCACCAAATAGTGATATAAAACAATTGGTATTGTTGCATCACAATTTTTTTGATAAAATGATATAAATTTAGAAAAAATACGAAAATTTTATTTTTGTACAAAATTAAAATTAAATTAAAAAAATACATCTGAACTTAAATTTATTGTAACAGTTAACGTAAATTTTCAAAATGGACCCCACCAACCAACTGACACTGTCCCAGCCGAGTGTAAACACTTCGTATACTCGCCTCAATTATGTCTGGGGATATTTGTGTAAGTTCTACGCGAATTCGTTCTTTTAAATCTTCTAAATTGTTCGGTTTGTTAAAATATACTTTCGATTTCAAATAACCCCACAAAAAAAAGTCTAACGGAGTCAGGTCAGGAGAACTATGTGGCCATTCTATGGCGCCTCTCCGTCCAATCCATTTATTGGGAAATATTTCGTCAAGATAGTGGCGAGCCTCTACACCATAATGGGGAGGCGCCCTATCTTGTTGAAACCAAATATTTGGATGGGCTACATCACCATCTTCGTGATTTGGGAAAATAACAGCGAGCGCTGGAACCAGTTCAAATCTTAAAAATTCTAAATATTGCACAGCAGTCAAATTTCCCTCAAAAAATATGGTCCTAAAATGCGTCGTCCAATCATTGCAACCCATACGTTAACTTTTCCTCTGCGCTGAGTATGACACGCTTGAGTCCAATGCGGATTGTTCTGCGACCAATATCTGCAATTATGGCGGTGAACAGATCCATTTAGGCAGAACGTAGCTTCATCTGAGAAGACGATGCTTTCCAAGAAATTTGGATTTTGGTCACAACGTAACATTACGTCTTCACAGAACTGCAGTCGACGATCTTCGTCATCCTCATGTAATTCCTGTACAAGTTGAACTTTGTAAGGACGATAATGTTCTTTTTTAAATAAGTTGACGACAAATGAGTGAGCCACCTGATTGGCTAACGCAAGTTGTCTGGTGGAAACATGATGCCTTTCTTCTGCTTCTAGAAGCACATTTAATTTCACATCTTCTCCTACTTGAGGTCTACCTTGCCGTGGTCGATCTTTTACAGATCCAGTTTCGGTAAACTCTCCAACTAGTTTTGTCACCGTAGACCTGGTAATTGGAGGTCTATCAGGGTGTTCATGGTTAAACAAATCGCATGCTTCTGCATGCGTTCTTTGTCTTTGTCTGTCCCCAATTAAAATTTCGATTCTTTCTCGCTCAGATAAATGTGCCATTTTGTATATTAACGAAAATGAACAATTTTTACGCAATATCTCAAAAATTTAACATCAAAAATAGAAGTAAATAATTCAACAATGTTGTCGCCATAGAAACAATTTCAAACTAATATTTTTGTACATAAATTGTATAAAAAGAAGCAAGAATGTCATAAAGAAATATCTTGCAAAAAGTGCGTGTTTTTGTTTTTGTAAATTTTTTGCATAGTAACATGAGTACATGTGCTTTTGACGATCCGGTTTGTTCAAGAAGAATATTTAAGTCCTCACACAAGACAGAAGTGTGAAAAAAACTTACTTACATATTTCAGTAAATTTTGTAAGCTTAATTAGTTTTTGAAATCTTCAATTTTTGGGCGATAATTTTAATTAAGAAATGGTCTGCCACATCATGTCAATTTTTTAAATAAATTAAACTTCTTTGGCCCTTTTTTGTGAAACTATTTAATGATAAATAAGATTTTTTAATAAGTAATTGGCCGATTGGGAAGACGAATTTGTTTTGACCTGGAGCGAATAACGCAGATTACTATTGATCGCAAAGCATTTACACTCGGCTGGGACAGTGTCAGTTGGTTGGTGGGGTCCATTTTGAAAATTTACGTTAACTGTTACAATAAATTTAAGTTCAGATGTATTTTTTTTAATTTAATTTTAATTTTGTACAAAAATAAAATTTTCGTATTTTTTTCTAAATTTATATCATTTTTTCAAAAAAATTGTGATGCAACATACCAATTGTTTTATACCACTATTTGGCGCATATAAAGATCTACCAAAAACGAGAAAAAAAAATATGGTTGCCATTTAAAGAAAGTGTTGATAACGTCATCACTCTAAAACCAATGACGTTAAAAAAAAAAATTGTATGTCAAAAGATGGCGTTTTAAAAAAGAAAATTTACCTGTCCGAGCGTTTTTCCAAAAAATGTAAAATAATGCGGTTATAAGCTTGGTTCCAAACTTTATGACAAAACTGTATAATAATTTACCATAGGCAAGGATAAAACTATTAGATAGTGCTTCAATTTGCGCGAATGTGGGATACCATGAAAGCCGCCATTCTGATAGATAGGAAATAACACAGGGCCGTAATAGATATTAGTACAGGATCGTAATTTGCTATATTTTAAATGTTTCATCAAGAAAAACAAACTGGAAGTTATTTCCATTTTTTAAATGTATATATTGTTGCAAAAAACATTATTCGTTTCCAAAAAAATATGAGGCAATTCCATTAATGCTCATCCTTCTTAAAATAGAAACCAATTTTTTGTAATATTTTCCACAAAGAAGTGGTGCAACCAGTGAATATTTCTCTTCATCGAAGAACAAAGTAATATGTTCATATTTAATGTATTAGCCACTTTCTAAAAATAAAATGCATATTTTATAAGATTAAAAACTAACAATTCATAATAAATTACTGCAAAATACTTGTCTTTCTTCTGTGAAATGTTGGTCTGCGGGGTTCTTTAAAGCTAACGATAACTTGACACACAATATATTAATAATAAAAACATATAACAATTTAAAACTAATTACTAACAATAAGCACATTTATGTATTTATATTTATGTAAGTTCACTCGGCGATGATTTGGTATCGAATGAATTCAAATCCCTTCCTCGACAGCTTATATATCGGCCGTCGAACCTCTCGTGTTTTCTTAGTTTCGATAATTTCGTTTCTAGACCTGTCGAGAAGGCGCCAGAGGCATGATACGTGACGTATCGTTGGATGAGTCATTACATTGCCCCCTTCTTAACAATGAAGTTTCCTCCCAAAACATGTCACGGTAGGGCCTTTGTTACATTGTGACTTCATATCAAAATAACAGTCCACGGTCTTATCTTGCCTGGATGTACAGGAATATTCAAGCCGGTACCTGCATACCAGAATTTCCATACCAGTAAGTTGGAATATTACTTCTAACATGCTTCTTACAATTCTCCAGTCCAGGCGGTCCAATCCACAACCTAATTTTGGAACTGCTAATTTCAAAATGTCTTGTTGTAACATTTGTTCACGCAAATGGTCCAGGGCTTCCCATAAGGCATGATAGGTTGGCTTCAGGCTTGACAGTTCTTTCGTGATCAAATAAAATATGGGCTGTTCTTCATTTGTTATTTGGAGACTCTTTCCAATTGCTGGTCCCTGCCGCCTTAATTTTTCGATTCTGCCAAATCTCTCTTTAAATTCTCTGGCAATTCCTTTGTCCATTCGCAGATCTCGGGCTATTCGGGAAAATTCGCGGTTTCGTTTTTTGTACTTGTGACCTGTCGACACTTTTTCGTAAATATCTCGAGAACCAAAGCAGATAGCGAACTCCAGTTTGGATTATCGTAATCAGCGGGTCCGATTACATATAGTGTTGGCGTCAAAACAGAGAAAATCGACAATCGACATTTTTGAAATTTTTAAATTTCATCGCCTGAGGTTCAAAGAAATCGCGAAAATTTCAAAACGCCATAACTCCCTCATTTCTCATCCGACCTCCGCGAATCTTATGCCAAATTAAAGATATCGTCATTAGGATTAAAACGCGTATACAATGTGCCAGTCTAGGACCAACGGTTGGGTCGCTACGGCTCCGCGAATTTTTACAAAATAGACATTTTCGATTACGAAATTTACGGTTTTCCTGACATAAGTCGAGAAGTAGGCGTCCTATAGCCTTCTGGTTTATATCAGTCGATTCAGAGCGTCAAAACGCGTCGAACAGTATAGGATAGGTCATCTAGAGCCAGCTGGTTTCCAAGATACCGAGAGGCGTCGAAATCAAGCATCAAATTTCGGCGAAATGTTCTCGATTTAAAAAAATTTTCAATCTCGAATTTCTACTCAAAATCTACCCTAAGGTTTTCGGGGGCGCTAAAGAAGACGGTCTGAACGATTTTCCGCTGAAAATTCGCGGTTTCGTTTTTTGTGCTTTTGACCTCTCGACACTTTTTCGTAAATATCTCGAGAACCAAAGCAGATAGCGAACTCCAGTTTGGATTATCGTAATCAGCGGGTCCGATTACATATAGTGTTGGCGTCAAAACAGGGAAAATCGACAATCGACATTTTTGAAATTTTTAAATTTCATCGCCTGAGGTTCAAAGAAATCGCGAAAATTTCAAAACGCCATAACTCCCTCATTTCTCACACGATCTCAGCGAATCTTATGCCAAATTAAAGATATCGTCATTAGGATTAAAACGCGTATACAATGTGCCAGTCTAGGACCAACGGTTGGGCCGCTACGGCTTCGCGAATTTTTGCAAAATCGACATTTTCGATTACGAAATTTACGGTTTTCCTGACATAAGTCGAGAAGTAGGCGTCCTAGAGCCTTCTGGTTTAGACCAGTCGATTCAGAGCATCAAAACGTGTCGGACAGCATAGGATAGGTCATCTAGAGCCAGCTGGTTTCCAAGATACCGAGAGGCGTCGAAATCAAGCATCAAATTTCGGCGGAATGTTCTCGATTTTAAAAAATTTTCAATCTCGAATTTCTACTCGAAATCTACCCTAAGGTTTTCGGGGGCGCTAAAGAAGACGGTCTGAACGATTTTCCGCTGAAAATTCGCGGTTTCGTTTTTTGTGCTTTTGACCTCTCGACACTTTTTCGTAAATATCTCGAGAACCAAAGCAGATAGCGAACTCTAGTTTGGATTATCGTAATCAGCGGGTCCGATTACATATAGTGTTGGCGTCAAAACAGGGAAAATCGACAATCGACATTTTTGAAATTTTTAAATTTCATCGCCTGAGGTTCAAAGAAATCGCGAGAATTTCAAAACGCCAAACTCCCTCATTTCTCACACGATCTCAGCGAATCTTATGCCAAATTAAAGATATCGTCATTAGGATTAAAACGCGTATACAATGTGCCAGTCTAGGACCAACGGTTGGGTCGCTACGGCTCCGCGAATTTTTGCAAAATCGACATTTTCGATTACGAAATTTACGGTTTTCCTGGCATAACTCGAGAAGTAGGCGTCCTAGAGCCTTCTGATTTATATCAGTCGATTGAGAGCGTCAAAACGCGTCGAACAGTATAGGATAGGTCATCTAGAGCCAGCTGGTTTCAAAGATACCGAGAGGCGTCGAACAAGCATCAAATTTCGGCGAAATTTTCGCGATTTTCAAAAATTTTCGATATCGAATTTCTACTCAAAATCTACCCTAAGGTTTTCGGGGGCGCTAAAGAAGACGGTCTGAACGATTTTCCGCTGAAAATTCGCGGTTTCGTTTTTTGTGCTTTTGACCTGTCGACACTTTTTCGTAAATATCTCGAGAACCAAAGCAGATAGCGAACTCCAGTTTGGATTATCGTAATCAGCGGGTCCGTTTACATATAGTGTTGGCGTCAAAACAGGGAAAATCGACAATCGACATTTTTGAAATTTTTTAATTTCATCGCCTGAGGTTCAAAGAAATCGCGAAAATTTCAAAACGCCATAACTCCCTTATTTATCATCCGATCTCCGCGAATCTTATGCCAAATTAAAGATATCGTCATTGGGATTAAAACGCGTATACAATGTGCCAGTCTAGGACCAACTTTTTGGCCGCTACGGCTTCGCGAATTTTTGCAAAATCGACATTTTCGATTACGAAATTTACAGTTTTCCTGACATAAGTCGAGAAGTAGGCGTCCTAGAGCCTTCTAGTTTAGACCAGTCGATTCAGAGCGTCAAAACGCGTCGGACAGTATAGGATAGGCCATCTAGAGCCAGCTGGTTTCCAAGATACCGAGTGGCGTCGAAATCAAGCATCAAATTTCGGCGAAATTTTCTCGATTTTAAAAAATTTTCAATCTCGAATTTCTACTCAAAATTTACCCTAAGGTTTTCGGGGGCGCTAAAGAAGACGGTCTGAACGATTTTCCGCTGAAAATTCGCGGTTTCGTTTTTTGTGCTTTTGACCTGTCGACACTTTTTCGTAAATATCTCGAGAACCGAAGCAGATAGCGAACTCTAGTTCGGATTATCGTAATCAGCGGGTCCGATTACATATAGTGTTGGTGTCAAAACAGGGAAAATCGACAATCGACATTTTTGAAATTTTTTAATTTCATCGCCTGAGGTTCAAAAGAATCGCGAAAACTTCAAAACGCCATAACTCCCTTATTTCTCATCCGATCTCCGCGAATCTTGTGCCAAATTAAAGATATCATCATTAGGATTAAAACGCGTATACAATGTGTCAGTCTAGGACCAACGGTTGGGCCGCTACGGCTTCGCGAATTTTTGCAAAATCGACATTTTCGATTACGAAATTTACGGTTTTCCTGACATAAGTCGAGAAGTAAGCGTCCTAGAGCCTTCTGGTTTAGACCAGTCGATTCAGAGCGTCAAAACGTGTCGGACAGTATAGGATAGGTCATCTAGAGCCAGCTGGTTTCCAAGATACCGAGAGGCGTCGAAATCAAGCATCAAATTTCGGCGGAATGTTCTCGATTTAAAAAAATTTTCAATCTCGAATTTCTACTCAAAATCTACCCTAAGGTTTTCGGGGGCGCTAAAGAAGACGGTCTGAACGATTTTCCGCTGAAAATTCGCGGTTTCGTTTTTTGTGCTTTTGACCTCTCGACACTTTTTCGTAAATATCTCGAGAACCAAAGCAGATAGCGAACTCTAGTTTGGATTATCGTAATCAGCGGGTCCGATTACATATAGTGATGGCGTCAAAACAGGGAAAATCGACAATCGACATTTTTGAAATTTTTAAATTTCATCGCCTGAGGTTCAATGAAATCGTGAGAATTTCAAAACGCCATAACTCCCTCATTTCTCACACGATCTCAGCGAATCTTATGCCAAATTAAAGATATCGTCATTAGGATTAAAACGCGTATACAATGTGCCAGTCTAGGACCAACGGTTGGGTCGCTACGGCTCCGCGAATTTTTGCAAAATCGACATTTTCGATTACGAAATTTACGGTTTTCCTGGCATAACTCGAGAAGTAGGCATCCTAGAGCCTTCTGGTTTAGACCAGTCGATTCAGAGCGTCAAAACGCGTCGGACAGTATAGGATAGGTCATCTAGAGCCAGCTGGTTTCAAAGATACCGAGAGGCGTCGAACAAGCATCAAATTTCGGCGAAATTTTCGCGATTTTCAAAAATTTTCGATCTCGAATTTCTACTCAAAATCTACCCTAAGGTTTTCGGGGGCGCTAAAGAAGACGGTCTGAACGATTTTCCGCTGAAAATTCGCGGTTTCGTTTTTTGTGCTTTTGACCTGTCGACACTTTTTCGTAAATATCTCGAGAACCAAAGCAGATAGCGAACTCCAGTTTGGATTATCGTAATCAGCGGGTCCGTTTACATATAGTGTTGGCGTCAAAACAGGGAAAATCGACAATCGACATTTTTGAAATTTTTTAATTTCATCGCCTGAGGTTCAAAGAAATCGCGAAAATTTCAAAACGCCATAACTCCCTCATTTATCATCCGATCTCCGCGAATCTTATGCCAAATTAAAGATATCGTCATTGGGATTAAAACGCGTATACAATGTGCCAGTCTAGGACCAACCGTTTGGCCGCTACGGCTTCGCGAATTTTTGCAAAATCGACCTTTTCGATTACGAAATTTACGGTTTTCCTGACATAAGTCGAGAAGTAGGCGTCCTAGAGCCTTCTGGTTTAGGCCAGTCGATTCAGAGCGTCAAAACGCGTCGGACAGTATAGGATAGGTCATCTAGAGCCAGCTGGTTTCCAAGATACCGAGAGGCGTCGAAATCAAGCATCAAATTTCGGCGAAATTTTCGCGATTTTCAAAAATTTTCGATCTCGAATTTCTACTCAAAATCTACCCTAAGGTTTTCGGGAGCGCTAAAGAAGACGGTCTGAACGATTTTCCGCTGAAAATTCGCGGTTTCGTTTTTTGTGCTTTTGACCTGTCGACACTTTTTCGTAAATATCTCGAGAACCGAAGCAGATAGCGAACTCTAGTTCGGATTATCGTAATCAGCGGGTCCGATTACATATAGTGTTGGTGTCAAAACAGGGAAAATCGACAATCGACATTTTTGAAATTTTTTAATTTCATCGCCTGAGGTTCAAAAGAATCGCGAAAACTTCAAAACGCCATAACTCCCTCATTTCTCATCCGATCTCCGCGAATCTTGTGCCAAATTAAAGATATCATCATTAGGATTAAAACGCGTATACAATGTGTCAGTCTAGGACCAACGGTTGGGCCGCTACGGCTTCGCGAATTTTTGCAAAATCGACATTTTCGATTACGAAATTTACGGTTTTCCTGACATAAGTCGAGAAGTAGGCGTCCTAGAGCCTTCTGGTTTAGACCAGTCGATTCAGAGCGTCAAAACGTGTCGGACAGTATAGGATAGGTCATCTAGAGCCAGCTGGTTTCCAAGATACCGAGAGGCGTCGAAACCAAGCATCAAATTTCGGCGGAATGTTCTCGATTTTAAAAAATTTTTAATCTCGAATTTCTACTCAAAATCTACCCTAAGGTTTTCGGGGGCGCTAAAGAAGACGGTCTGAACGATTTTCCGCTGAAAATTCGCGGTTTCGTTTTTTGTGCTTTTGACCTCTCGACACTTTTTCGTAAATATCTCGAGAACCAAAGCAGATAGAGAACTCTAGTTTGGATTATCGTAATCAGCGGGTCCGATTACATATAGTGTTGGCGTCAAAACAGGGAAAATCGACAATCGACATTTTTGAAATTTTTAAATTTCATCGCCTGAGGTTCAAAGAAATCGCGAGAATTTCAAAACGCCATAACACCCTCATTTCTCACACGATCTCAGCGAATCGTATGCCAAATTAAAGATATCGTCATTAGGATTAAAACGCGTATACAATGTGCCAGTCTAGGACCAACGGTTGGGTCGCTACGGCTCCGCGAATTTTTGCAAAATCGACATTTTCGATTACGAAATTTACGGTTTTCTTGGCATAACTCGAGAAGTAGGCGTCCTAGAGCCTTCTGGTTTATATCAGTCGATTGAGAGCGTCAAAACGCGTCGAACAGTATAGGCTAGGTCATCTAGAGCCAGCTGGTTTCCAAGATACCGAGAGGCGTCGAACAAGCATCAAATTTCGGCGAAATTTTCGCGATTTTAAAAAATTTCCGATCTCGAATTTCTACTCAAAATCTACCCTAAGGTTTTCGGGGGCGCTAAAGAAGACGGTCTGAACGATTTTCCGCTGAAAATTCGCGGTTTCGTTTTTTGTGCTTTTGACCTCTCGACACTTTTTCGTAAATATCTCGAGAACCAAAGCAGATAGCGAACTCTAGTTTGGAGTATCGTAATCAGCGGGTCCGGTTACATATAGTGTTGGCGTCAAAACAGGGAAAATCGACAATCGACATTTTTGAAATTTTTAAATTTCATCGCCTGAGGTTCAAAGAAATCGCGAGAATTTCAAAACGCCATAACTCCCTCATTTCTCACACGATCTCAGCGAATCTTATGACAAATTAAAGATATCGTCATTAGGATTAAAACGCGTATACAATGTGCCAGTCTAGGACCAACGGTTGGGTCGCTACGGCTCCGCGAATTTTTGCAAAATCGACATTTTCGATTACGAAATTTACGGTTTTCCTGGCATAACTCGAGAAGTAGGCGTCCTAGAGCCTTCTGGTTTATATCAGTCGATTGAGAGCGTCAAAACTCGTCGAACAGTATAGGATAGGTCATCTAGAGCCAGCTGGTTTCCAAGATACCGAGAGGCGTCGAAATCAAGCATCTAATTTCGGCGAAATTTTCGCGATTTTCAAAAATTTTCAATCTCAAATTTCTACTCAAAGTCTACCCTAAGATTTTCAGGGGCGCTAAAGAAGACGGTCTGAACGATTTTCCGCTGAAAATTCGCGGTTTCGTTTTTTGTGCTTTTGACCTGTCGACACTTTTTCGTAAATATCTCGAGAACCAAAGCAGATAGCGAACTCTAGTTTGGATTATCGTAATCAGCGTGTCCGATTACATATAGTGTTGGTGTCAAAACAGGGAAAATCGAGAATCGACATTTTTGAAATTTTTTAATTTCATCGCCTGAGGTTCAAAAAAATCGCGAAAATTTCAAAACGCCATAACTCCCTCATTTCTCATCCGATCTCCGCTAATCTTGTGCCAAATTAAAGATATCGTCATTAGGATTAAAACGCGTATACAATGTGCCAGTCTAGGACCAACCGTTTGGCCGCTACGGCTTCGCGAATTTTTACAAAATCGACATTTTCGATTACGAAATTTACGGTTTTCCTGACATAAGTCGAGAAGTAGGCGTCCTAGAGCCTTCTGGTTTAGACCAGTCGATTCAGAGCGTCAAAACGTGTCGGTCAGTATAGGATAGGTCATCTAGAGCCAGCTGGTTTCCAAGATACCGAGAGGCGTCGAAATCAAGCATCAAATTTCGGCGAAATGTTCTCGATTTTAAAAAATTTTCAATCTCGAATTTCTACTCAAAATCTACCCTAAGGTTTTCGGGGGCGCTAAAGAAGACGGTCTGAACGATTTTCCGCTGAAAATTCGCGGTTTCGTTTTTTGTGCTTTTGACCTCTCGACACTTTTTCGTAAATATCTCGAGAACCAAAGCAGATAGCGAACTCTAGTTTGGATTATCGTAATCAGCGGGTCCGATTACATATAGTGTTGGTGTCAAAACATGAAAATCGACAATCGACATTTTTGAAATTTTTAAATTTCATCGCCTGAGGTTCAAAGAAATCGCGAGAATTTCAAAACGCCATAACTCCCTCATTTCTCACACGATCTCAGCGAATCTTATGCCAAATTAAAGATATCGTCATTAGGATTAAAACGCGTATACAATGTGCCAGTCTAGGACCAACGGTTGGGTCGCTACGGCTCCGCGAATTTTTGCAAAATCGACATTTTCGATTATGAAATTTACGGTTTTCCTGGCATAACTCGAGAAGTAGGCGTCCTAGAGCCTTCTGGTTTATATCAGTCGATTGAGAGCGTCAAAACGCGTCGAACAGTATAGGATAGGTCATCTAGAGCCAGCTGGTTTCCAAGATACCGAGAGGCGTCGAACAAGCATCAAATTTCGGCGAAATTTTCGCAATTTTCAAAAATTTTCGATCTCGAATTTCTACTCAAAATCTACCCTAAGGTTTTCGGGGGCGCTAAAGAAGACGGTCTGAACGATTTTCCGCTGAAAATTCGCGGTTTCGTTTTTTGTGCTTTTGACCTGTCGACACTTTTTCGTAAATATCTCGAGAACCAAAGCAGATAGCGAACTCCAGTTTGGATTATCGTAATCAGCGGGTCCGATTACATATAGTGTTGGCGTCAAAACAGGGAAAATCGACAATCGACATTTTTGAAATTTTTAAATTTCATCGCCTGAGGTTCAAAGAAATCGCGAAAATTTCAAAACGCCATAACTCCCTCATTTCTCATCCGATCTCCGCGAATCTTATGCCAAATTAAAGATATCGTCATTTGGATTAAAACGCGTATACAATGTGTCAGTCTAGGACCAACCGTTTGGCCGCTACGGCTTCGCGAATTTTTGCAAAATCGACATTTTCGATTACGAAATTTACGGTTTTCCTGACATAAGTCGAGAAGTAGGCGTCCTAGAGCCTTCTGGTTTAGGCCAGTCGATTCAGAGCGTCAAAACGTGTCGGACAGTATAGGATAGGTCATCTAGAGCCAGCTGGTTTCCAAGATACCGAGAGACGTCGAAATCAAGCATCAAATTTCGGCGGAATGTTCTCGATTTTAAAAAATTTTCAATCTCGAATTTCTACTCAAAATCTACCCTAAGGTTTTCGGGGGCGCTAAAGAAGACGGTCTGAGCGATTTTCCGCTGAAAATTCGCGGTTTCGTTTTTTGTGCTTTTGACCTCTCGACACTTTTTCGTAAATATCTCGAGAACCAAAGCAGATAGCGAACTCTAGTTTGGATTATCGTAATCAGCGGGTCCGATTACATATAGTGTTGGCGTCAAAACAGGGAAAATCGACAATCGACATTTTTGAAATTTTTAAATTTCATCGCCTGAGGTTCAAAGAAATAGCGAGAATTTCAAAACGCCATAACTCCCTCATTTCTCACACGATCTCAGCGAATCTTATGCCAAATTAAAGATATCGTCATTAGGATTAAAACGCGTATACAATGTGCCAGTCTAGGACCAACGGTTGGGTCGCTACGGCTCCGCGAATTTTTGCAAAATCGACATTTTCGATTACGAAATTTACGGTTTTCCTGGCATAACTCGAGAAGTAGGCGTCCTAGAGCCTTCTGGCTTAGACCAGTCGATTCAGAGCGTCAAAACGCGTCGGACAGTATAGGATAGGTCATCTAGAGCCAGCTGGTTTCCAAGATACCGAGAGGCGTCGAACAAGCATCAAATTTCGGCGAAATTTTCGCGATTTTAAAAAATTTTCGATCTCGAATTTCTACTCAAAATCTACCCTAAGGTTTTCGGGGGCGCTAAAGAAGACGGTCTGAACGATTTTCCGCTGAAAATTCGCGGTTTCGTTTTTTGTGCTTTTGACCTCTCGACACTTTTTCGTAAATATCTCGAGAACCAAAGCAGATAGCGAACTCTAGTTTGGAGTATCGTAATCAGCGGGTCCGATTACATATAGTGTTGGCGTCAAAACAGGGAAAATCGACAATCAACATTTTTGAAATTTTTAAATTTCATCGCCTGAGGTTCAAAGAAATCGCGAGAATTTCAAAACGCCATAACTCCCTCATTTCTCACACGATCTCAGCGAATCTTATGACAAATTAAAGATATCGTCATTAGGATTAAAACGCGTATACAATGTGCCAGTCTAGGACCAACGGTTGGGTCGCTACGGCTCCGCGAATTTTTGCAAAATCGACATTTTCGATTACGAAATTTACGGTTTTCCTGGCATAACTCGAGAAGTAGGCGTCCTAGAGCCTTCTGGTTTATATCAGTCGATTGAGAGCGTCAAAACTCGTCGAACAGTATAGGATAGGTCATCCAGAGCCAGCTGGTTTCCAAGATACCGAGAGGCGTCGAAATCAAGCATCTAATTTCGGCGAAATTTTCGCGATTTTCAAAAATTTTCAATCTCAAATTTCTACTCAAAGTCTACCCTAAGATTTTCAGGGGCGCTAAAGAAGACGGTCTGAACGATTTTCCGCTGAAAATTCGCGGTTTCGTTTTTTGTGCTTTTGACCTGTCGACACTTTTTCGTAAATATCTCGAGAACCAAAGCAGATAGCGAACTCTAGTTTGGATTATCGTAATCAGCGTGTCCGATTACATATAGTGTTGGTGTCAAAACAGGGAAAATCGACAATCGACGTTTTTGAAATTTTTTAATTTCATCGCCTGAGGTTCAAAAAAATCGCGAAAATTTCAAAACGCCATAACTCCCTCATTTCTCATCCGATCTCCGCTAATCTTGTGCCAAATTAAAGATATCGTCATTAGGATTAAAACGCGTATACAATGTGCCAGTCTAGGACCAACCGTTTGGCCGCTACGGCTTCGTGAATTTTTACAAAATCGACATTTTCGATTACGAAATTTACGGTTTTCCTGACATAAGTCGAGAAGTAGGCGTCCTAGAGCCTTCTGGTTTAGACCAGTCGATTCAGAGCGTCAAAACGCGTCGGACAGTATAGGATAGGTCATCTAGAGCCAGCTGGTTTCCAAGATACCGAGAGGCGTCGAACAAGCATCAAATTTCGGCGAAATTTTCGCGATTTTAAAAAATTTTCGATCTCGAATTTCTACTCAAAATCTACCCTAAGGTTTTCGGGGGCGCTAAAGAAGACGGTCTGAACGATTTTCCGCTGAAAATTCGCGGTTTCGTTTTTTGTGCTTTTGACCTCTCGACACTTTTTCGTAAATATCTCGAGAACCAAAGCAGATAGCGAACTCTAGTTTGGAGTATCGTAATCAGCGGGTCCGATTACATATAGTGTTGGCGTCAAAACAGGGAAAATCGACAATCGACATTTTTGAAATTTTTAAATTTCATCGCCTGAGGTTCAAAGAAATCGCGAGAATTTCAAAACGCCATAACTCCCTCATTTCTCACACGATCTCAGCGAATCTTATGACAAATTAAAGATATCGTCATTAGGATTAAAACGCGTATACAATGTGCCAGTCTAGGACCAACGGTTGGGTCGCTACGGCTCCGCGAATTTTTGCAAAATCGACATTTTCGATTACGAAATTTACGGTTTTCCTGGCATAACTCGAGAAGTAGGCGTCCTAGAGCCTTCTGGTTTATATCAGTCGATTGAGAGCGTCAAAACTCGTCGAACAGTATAGGATAGGTCATCTAGAGCCAGCTGGTTTCCAAGATACCGAGAGGCGTCGAAATCAAGCATCTAATTTCGGCGAAATTTTCGCGATTTTCAAAAATTTTCAATCTCAAATTTCTACTCAAAGTCTACCCTAAGATTTTCAGGGGCGCTAAAGAAGACGGTCTGAACGATTTTCCGCTGAAAATTCGCGGTTTCGTTTTTTGTGCTTTTGACCTGTCGACACTTTTTCGTAAATATCTCGAGAACCGAAGCAGATAGCGAACTCTAGTTCGGATTATCGTAATCAGCGGGTCCGATTACATATAGTGTTGGTGTCAAAACAGGGAAAATCGACAATCGACATTTTTGAAATTTTTTAATTTCATCGCCTGAGGTTCAAAAGAATCGCGAAAACTTCAAAACGCCATAACTCCCTCATTTCTCATCCGATCTCCGCTAATCTTGTGCCAAATTAAAGATATCGTCATTAGGATTAAAACGCGTATACAATGTGCCAGTCTAGGACCAACCGTTTGGCCGCTACGGCTTCGTGAATTTTTACAAAATCGACATATTCGATTACGAAATTTACGGTTTTCCTGACATAAGTCGAGAAGTAGGCGTCCTAGAGCCTTCTGGTTTAGACCAGTCGATTCAGAGCGTCAAAACGTGTCGGTCAGTATAGGATAGGTCATCTAGAGCCAGCTGGTTTCCAAGATACCGAGAGGCGTCGAAATCAAGCATCAAATTTCGGCGAAATGTTCTCGATTTTAAAAAATTTTCAATCTCGAATTTCTACTCAAAATCTACCCTAAGGTTTTCGGGGGCGCTAAAGAAGACGGTCTGAACGATTTTCCGCTGAAAATTCGCGGTTTCGTTTTTTGTGCTTTTGACCTCTCGACACTTTTTCGTAAATATCTCGAGAACCAAAGCAGATAGCGAACTCTAGTTTGGATTATCGTAATCAGCGGGTCCGATTACATATAGTGTTGGCGTCAAAACAGGGAAAATCGACAATCGACATTTTTGAAATTTTTAAATTTCATCGCCTGAGGTTCAAAGAAATCGCGAGAATTTCAAAACGCCATAACACCCTCATTTCTCACACGATCTCAGCGAATCGTATGCCAAATTAAAGATATCGTCATTAGGATTAAAACGCGTATACAATGTGCCAGTCTAGGACCAACGGTTGGGTCGCTACGGCTCCGCGAATTTTTGCAAAATCGACATTTTCGATTACGAAATTTACGGTTTTCCTGGCATAACTCGAGAAGTAGGCGTCCTAGAGCCTTCTGGTTTATATCAGTCGATTGAGAGCGTCAAAACGCGTCGAACAGTATAGGCTAGGTCATCTAGAGCCAGCTGGTTTCCAAGATACCGAGAGGCGTCGAACAAGCATCAAATTTCGGCGAAATTTTCGCGATTTTAAAAAATTTTCGATCTCGAATTTCTACTCAAAATCTACCCTAAGGTTTTCGGGGGCGCTAAAGAAGACGGTCTGAACGATTTTCCGCTGAAAATTCGCGGTTTCGTTTTTTGTGCTTTTGACCTCTCGACACTTTTTCGTAAATATCTCGAGAACCAAAGCAGATAGCGAACTCTAGTTTGGAGTATCGTAATCAGCGGGTCCGGTTACATATAGTGTTGGCGTCAAAACAGGGAAAATCGACAATCGACATTTTTGAAATTTTTTAATTTCATCGCCTGAGGTTCAAAGAAATCGCGAAAATTTCAAAACGCCATAACTCCTTCATTTCTCATCCGATCTCCGCAAATCTTATGCCAAATTAAAGATATCGTCATTAGGATTAAAACGCGTATACAATGTGCCAGTCTAGGACCAACGGTTGGGTCGCTACGGCTCCGCGAATTTTTGCAAAATCGACATTTTCGATTACGAAATTTACGGTTTTCCTGGCATAACTCGAGAAGTAGGCGTCCTAGAGCCTTCTGGTTTATATCAGTCGATTGAGAGCGTCAAAACTCGTCGAACAGTATAGGATAGGTCATCTAGAGCCAGCTGGTTTCCAAGATACCGAGAGGCGTCGAAATCAAGCATCTAATTTCGGCGAAATTTTCGCGATTTTCAAAAATTTTCAATCTCAAATTTCTACTCAAAGTCTACCCTAAGATTTTCAGGGGCGCTAAAGAAGACGGTCTGAACGATTTTCCGCTGAAAATTCGCGGTTTCGTTTTTTGTGCTTTTGACCTGTCGACACTTTTTCGTAAATATCTCGAGAACCAAAGCAGATAGCGAACTCTAGTTTGGATTATCGTAATCAGCGTGTCCGATTACATATAGTGTTGGTGTCAAAACAGGGAAAATCGACAATCGACATTTTTAAAATTTTTTAATTTCATCGCCTGAGGTTCAAAAAAATCGCGAAAATTTCAAAACGCCATAACTCCCTCATTTCTCATCCGATCTCCGCGAATCTTGTGCCAAATTAAAGATATCGTCATTAGGATTAAAACGCGTATACAATGTGCCAGTCTAGGACCAACCGTTTGACCGCTACGGCTTCGCGAATTTTTGCAAAATCGACATTTTCGATTACGAAATTTACGGTTTTCCTGACATAAGTCGAGAAGTAGGCGTCCTAGAGCCTTCTGGTTTAGACCAGTCGATTCAGAGCGTCAAAACGTGTCGGACAGTATAGGATAGGTCATCTAGAGCCAGCTGGTTTCCAAGATACCGAGAGGCGTCGAACAAGCATCAAATTTCGGCGAAATTTTCGCGATTTTCAAAAATTTTCGATCTCGAATTTCTACTCAAAATCTACCCTAAGGTTTTCGGGGGCGCTAAAGAAGACGGTCTGAACGATTTTCCGCTGAAAATTCGCGGTTTCGTTTTTTGTGCTTTTGACCTCTCGACACTTTTTCGTAAATATCTCGAGAACCAAAGCAGATAGCGAACTCTAGTTTGGATTATCGTAATCAGCGGGTCCGATTACATATAGTGTTGGCGTCAAAACAGGGAAAATGGACAATCGACATTTTTGAAATTTTTAAATTTCATCGCCTGAGGTTCAAAGAAATCGCGAGAATTTCAAAACGCCATAACTCCCTCATTTCTCACACGATCTCAGCGAATCTTATGCCAAATTAAAGATATCGCCATTAGGATTAAAACGCGTATACAATGTGCCAGTCTAGGACCAACGGTTGGGTCGCTACGGCTCCGCGAATTTTTGCAAAATCGACATTTTCGATTACGAAATTTACGGTTTTCCTGGCATAACTGGAGAAGTAGGCGTCCTAGAGCCTTCTGGTTTATATCAGTCGATTGAGAGCGTCAAAACTCGTCGAACAGTAAAGGATAGGTCATCTAGAGCCAGCTGGTTTCAAAGATACCGAGAGGCGTCGAACAAGCATCAAATTTCGGCGAAATTTTCGCGATTTTCAAAAATTTTCGATCTCGAATTTCTACTCAAAATCTACCCTAAGGTTTTCGGGGGCGCTAAAGAAGACGGTCTGAACGATTTTCCGCTGAAAATTCGCGGTTTCGTTTTTTGTGCTTTTGACCTCTCGACACTTTTTCGTAAATATCTCGAGAACCAAAGCAGATAGCGAACTCTAGTTTGGATTATCGTAATCAGCGGGTCCGATTACATATAGTGTTGGCGTCAAAACAGGTAAAATGAACAATCGACATTTTTGAAATTTTTAAATTTCATCGCCTGAGGTTCAAAGAAATCGCGAGAATTTCAAAACGCCAAACTCCCTCATTTCTCACGCGATCTCAGCGAATCTTATGCCAAATTAAAGATATCGCCATTAGGATTAAAACGCGTATACAATGTGCCAGTCTAGGACCAACGGTTGGGTCGCTACGGCTCCGCGAATTTTTGCAAAATCGACATTTTCGATTACGAAATTTACGGTTTTCCTGGCATAACTCGAGAAGTAGGCGTCCTAGAGCCTTCTGGTTTAGACCAGTCGATTCAGAGCGTCAAAACGCGTCGGACAGTATAGGATAGGTCATCTAGAGCCAGCTGGTTTCCAAGATACCGAGAGGCGTCGAACAAGCATCAAATTTCGGCGAAATTTTCGCGATTTTCAAAAATTTTCTATCTCGAATTTCTACTCAAAATCTACCCTAAGGTTTTCGGGGGCGCTAAAGAAGACGGTCTTAACGATTTTCCGCTGAAAATTCGCGGTTTCGTTTTTTGTGCTTTTGACCTGTCGACACTTTTTCGTAAATATCTCGAGAACCAAAGCAGATAGCGAACTCCAGTTTGGATTATCGTAATCAGCGGGTCCGTTTACATATAGTGTTGGCGTCAAAACAGGGAAAATCGACAATCGACATTTTTGAAATTTTTTAATTTCATCGCCTGAGGTTCAAAGAAATCGCGAGAATTTCAAAACGCCATAACTCCCTCATTTCTCACACGATCTCAGCGAATCTTATGCCAAATTAAAGATATCGTCATTAGGATTAAAACGCGTATACAATGTGGTCTAGGACCAACGGTTGGGTCGCTACGGCTCCGCGAATTTTTGCAAAATCGACATTTTCGATTACGAAATTTACGGTTTTCCTGGCATAACTCGAGAAGTAGGCGTCCTAGAGCCTTCTGGTATATATCAGTCGATTGAGAGCGTCAAAACTCGTCGAACAGTATAGGATAGGTCATCTAGAGCCAGCTGGTTTCCAAGATACCGAGAGGCGTCGAAATCAAGCATCTAATTTCGGCGAAATTTTCGCGATTTTCAAAAATTTTCGATCTCGAATTTCTACTCAAAATCTTCTATAAGGTTTTCGGGGGCGCTAAAGAAGACGGTCTGAACGATTTTCCGCTGAAAATTCGCGGTTTCGTTTTTTGTGCTTTTGACCTGTCGACACTTTTTCGTAAATATCTCGAGAACCAAAGCAGATAGCGAACTCTAGTTCGGATTATCGTAATCAGCGGGTCCGATTACATATAGTGTTGGTCTCAAAACAGGGAAAATCGACAATCGACATTTTTGAAATTTTTTAATTTCATCGCCTGAGGTTCAAAAGAATCGCGAAAACTTCAAAACGCCATAACTCCCTCATTTCTCATCCGATCTCCGCGAATCTTGTGCCAAATTAAAGATATCATCATTAGGATTAAAACGCGTATACAACGTGTCAGTCTAGGACCAACGGTTGGGTCGCTACGGCTCCGCGAATTTTTGCAAAATCGACATTTTCGATTACGAAATTTACGGTTTTCCTGGCATAACACGAGAAGTAGGCGTCCTAGAGCCTTCTGGTTTAGACCAGTCGATTCAGAGCGTCAAAACGCGTCGGACAGTATAGGATAGGTCATCTAGAGCCAGCTGGTTTCCAAGATACCGAGAGGCGTCGAACAAGCATCAAATTTCGGCGAAATTTTCGCGATTTTCAAAAATTTTCGATCTCGAATTTCTACTCAAAATCTACCCTAAGGTTTTCGGGGGCGCTAAAGAAGACGGTCTGAACGATTTTCCGCTGAAAATTCGCGGTTTCGTTTTTTGTGCTTTTGACCTGTCGACACTTTTTCGTAAATATCTCGAGAACCAAAGCAGATAGCGAACTCTAGTTCGGATTATCGTAATCAGCGGGTCCGATTACATATAGTGTTGGTGTCAAAACAGGGAAAATCGACAATCGACATTTTTGAAATTTTTTAATTTCATCGCCTGAGGTTCAAAAGAATCGCGAAAACTTCAAAACGCCATAACTCCCTCATTTCTCATCCGATCTCCGCGAATCTTGTGCCAAATTAAAGATATCATCATTAGGATTAAAACACGTATACAATGTGTCAGTCTAGGACCAACGGTTGGGCCGCTACGGCTTCGCGAATTTTTGCAAAATCGACATTTTCGATTACGAAATTTACGGTTTTCCTGACATAAGTCGAGAAGTAGGCGTCCTAGAGCCTTCTGGTTTAGACCAGTCGATTCAGAGCGTCAAAACGTGTCGGACAGTATAGGATAGGTCATCTAGAGCCAGCTGGTTTCCAAGATACCGAGAGGCGTCGAACAAGCATCAAATTTCGGCGAAATTTTCGCGATTTTCAAAAATTTTCTATCTCGAATTTCTACTCAAAATCTACCCTAAGGTTTTCGGGGGCGCTAAAGAAGACGGTCTTAACGATTTTCCGCTGAAAATTCGCGGTTTCGTTTTTTGTGCTTTTGACCTGTCGACACTTTTTCGTAAATATCTCGAGAACCAAAGCAGATAGCGAACTCCAGTTTGGATTATCGTAATCAGCGGGTCCGTTTACATATAGTGTTGGCGTCAAAACAGGGAAAATCGACAATCGACATTTTTGAAATTTTTTAATTTCATCGCCTGAGGTTCAAAGAAATCGCGAGAATTTCAAAACGCCATAACTCCCTCATTTCTCACACGATCTCAGCGAATCTTATGCCAAATTAAAGATATCGTCATTAGGATTAAAACGCGTATACAATGTGGTCTAGGACCAACGGTTGGGTCGCTACGGCTCCGCGAATTTTTGCAAAATCGACATTTTCGATTACGAAATTTACGGTTTTCCTGGCATAACTCGAGAAGTAGGCGTCCTAGAGCCTTCTGGTATATATCAGTCGATTGAGAGCGTCAAAACTCGTCGAACAGTATAGGATAGGTCATCTAGAGCCAGCTGGTTTCCAAGATACCGAGAGGCGTCGAAATCAAGCATCTAATTTCGGCGAAATTTTCGCGATTTTCAAAAATTTTCGATCTCGAATTTCTACTCAAAATCTTCTATAAGGTTTTCGGGGGCGCTAAAGAAGACGGTCTGAACGATTTTCCGCTGAAAATTCGCGGTTTCGTTTTTTGTGCTTTTGACCTGTCGACACTTTTTCGTAAATATCTCGAGAACCAAAGCAGATAGCGAACTCTAGTTCGGATTATCGTAATCAGCGGGTCCGATTACATATAGTGTTGGTCTCAAAACAGGGAAAATCGACAATCGACATTTTTGAAATTTTTTAATTTCATCGCCTGAGGTTCAAAAGAATCGCGAAAACTTCAAAACGCCATAACTCCCTCATTTCTCATCCGATCTCCGCGAATCTTGTGCCAAATTAAAGATATCATCATTAGGATTAAAACGCGTATACAACGTGTCAGTCTAGGACCAACGGTTGGGTCGCTACGGCTCCGCGAATTTTTGCAAAATCGACATTTTCGATTACGAAATTTACGGTTTTCCTGGCATAACACGAGAAGTAGGCGTCCTAGAGCCTTCTGGTTTAGACCAGTCGATTCAGAGCGTCAAAACGCGTCGGACAGTATAGGATAGGTCATCTAGAGCCAGCTGGTTTCCAAGATACCGAGAGGCGTCGAACAAGCATCAAATTTCGGCGAAATTTTCGCGATTTTCAAAAATTTTCGATCTCGAATTTCTACTCAAAATCTACCCTAAGGTTTTCGGGGGCGCTAAAGAAGACGGTCTGAACGATTTTCCGCTGAAAATTCGCGGTTTCGTTTTTTGTGCTTTTGACCTGTCGACACTTTTTCGTAAATATCTCGAGAACCAAAGCAGATAGCGAACTCTAGTTCGGATTATCGTAATCAGCGGGTCCGATTACATATAGTGTTGGTGTCAAAACAGGGAAAATCGACAATCGACATTTTTGAAATTTTTTAATTTCATCGCCTGAGGTTCAAAAGAATCGCGAAAACTTCAAAACGCCATAACTCCCTCATTTCTCATCCGATCTCCGCGAATCTTGTGCCAAATTAAAGATATCATCATTAGGATTAAAACACGTATACAATGTGTCAGTCTAGGACCAACGGTTGGGCCGCTACGGCTTCGCGAATTTTTGCAAAATCGACATTTTCGATTACGAAATTTACGGTTTTCCTGACATAAGTCGAGAAGTAGGCGTCCTAGAGCCTTCTGGTTTAGACCAGTCGATTCAGAGCGTCAAAACGTGTCGGACAGTATAGGATAGGTCATCTAGAGCCAGCTGGTTTCCAAGATACCGAGAGGCGTCGAAATCAAGCATCAAATTTCGGCGAAATGTTCTCGATTTTAAAAAATTTTCAATCTCGAATTTCTACTCAAAATCTATCCTAAGGTTTTCGGGGGCGCTAAAGAAGACGGTCTGAACGATTTTCGCTGAAAATTCGCGGTTTCGTTTTTTGTGCTTTTGACCTCTCGACACTTTTTCGTAAATATCTCGAGAACCAAAGCAGATAGCGAACTCTAGTTTGGATTATCGTAATCAGCGGGTCCGATTACATATAGTGTTGGCGTCAAAACAGGGAAAATCGACAATCGACATTTTTGAAATTTTTAAATTTCATCGCCTGAGGTTCAAAGAAATCGCGAGAATTTCAAAACGCCATAACTCCCTCATTTCTCACACGATCTCAGCGAATCTTATGCCAAATTAAAGATATAGTCATTGGGATTAAAACGCGTGTACAATGTGCCAGTCTAGGACCAACCGTTTGGCCGCTACGGCTTCGCGAATTTTTGCAAAATCGACCTTTTCGATTACGAAATTTACGGTTTTCCTGACATAAGTCGAGAAGTAGGCGTCCTAAAGCCTTCTGGTTTAGACCAGTCGATTCAGAGCGTCAAAACGCGTCGGACAGTATAGGATAGGTCATCTAGAGCCAGCTGGTTTCCAAGATACCGAGAGGCGTCGAAATCAAGCATCAAATTTCGGCGAAATTTTCGCGATTTTCAAAAATTTTCGATCTCGAATTTCTACTCAAAATCTACCCTAAGGTTTTCGGGAGCGCTAAAGAAGACGGTCTGAACGATTTTCCGCTGAAAATTCGCGGTTTCGTTTTTTGTGCTTTTGACCTGTCGACACTTTTTCGTAAATATCTCGAGAACCGAAGCAGATAGCGAACTCTAGTTCGGATTATCGTAATCAGCGGGTCCGATTACATATAGTGTTGGTGTCAAAACAGGGAAAATCGACAATCGACATTTTTGAAATTTTTTAATTTCATCGCCTGAGGTTCAAAAGAATCGCGAAAACTTCAAAACGCCATAACTCCCTCATTTCTCATCCGATCTCCGCGAATCTTGTGCCAAATTAAAGATATCATCATTAGGATTAAAACGCGTATACAATGTGTCAGTCTAGGACCAACGGTTGGGCCGCTACGGCTTCGCGAATTTTTGCAAAATCGACATTTTCGATTACGAAATTTACGGTTTTCCTGACATAAGTCGAGAAGTAGGCGTCCTAGAGCCTTCTGGTTTAGGCCAGTCGATTCAGAGCGTCAAAACGTGTCGGACAGTATAGGATAGGTCATCTAGAGCCAGCTGGTTTCCAAGATACCGAGAGGCGACGAAATCAAGCATCAAATTTCGGCGGAATGTTCTCGATTTTAAAAAATTTTCAATCTCGAATTTCTACTCAAAATCTACCCTAAGGTTTTCGGGGGCGCTAAAGAAGACGGTCTGAACGATTTTCCGCTGAAAATTCGCGGTTTCGTTTTTTGTGCTTTTGACCTCTCGACACTTTTTAAATATCTCGAGAACCAAAGCAGATAGCGAACTCTAGTTTGGATTATCGTAATCAGCGGGTCCGATTACATATAGTGTTGGCGTCAAAACAGGGAAAATCGACAATCGACATTTTTGAAATTTTTAAATTTCATCGCCTGAGGTTCAAAGAAATCGCGAGAATTTCAAAACGCCATAACTCCCTCATTTCTCACACGATCTCAGCGAATCTTATGCCAAGTTAAAGATATCGTCATTAGGATTAAAACGCGTATACAATGTGCCAGTCTAGGACCAACGGTTGGGTCGCTACGGCTCCGCGAATTTTTGCAAAATCGACATTTTCGATTACGAAATTTACGGTTTTCCTGGCATAACTCGAGAAGTAGGCGTCCTAGAGCCTTCTGGTTTAGACCAGTCGATTCAGAGCGTCAAAACGCGTCTGACAGTATAGGATAGGTCATCTAGAGCCAGCTGGTTTCAAAGATACCGAGAGGCGTCGAACAAGCATCAAATTTCGGCGAAATTTTCGCGATTTTCAAAAATTTTCGATCTCGAATTTCTACTCAAAATCTACCCTAAGGTTTTCGGGGGCGCTAAAGAAGACGGTCTGAACGATTTTCCGCTGAAAATTCGCGGTTTCGTTTTTTGTGCTTTTGACCTGTCGACACTTTTTCGTAAATATCTCGAGAACCAAAGCAGATAGCGAACTCCAGTTTGGATTATCGTAATCAACGGGTCCGTTTACATATAGTGTTGGCGTCAAAACAGGGAAAATCGACAATCGACATTTTTGAAATTTTTTAATTTCATCGCCTGAGGTTCAAAGAAATCGCGAAAATTTCAAAATGCCATAACTCCCTCATTTATCATCCGATCTCCGCGAATCTTATGCCAAATTAAAGATATGGTCATTGGGATTAAAACGCGTATACAATGTGCCAGTCTAGGACCAACCGTTTGGCCGCTACGGCTTCGCGAATTTTTGCAAAATCGACCTTTTCGATTACGAAATTTACGGTTTTCCTGACATAAGTCGAGAAGTAGGCGTCCTAGAGCCTTCTGGTTTACACCAGTCGATTCAGAGCGTCAAAACGCGTCGGCCAGTATAGGATAGGTCATCTAGAGCCAGCTGGTTTCCAAGATACCGAGAGGCGTCGAAATCAAGCATCAAATTTCGGCGAAATTTTCGCGATTTTCAAAAATTTTCGATCTCGAATTTCTACTCAAAATCTACCCTAAGGTTTTCGGGAGCGCTAAAGAAGACGGTCTGAACGATTTCCCGCTGAAAATTCGCGGTTTCGTTTTTTGTGCTTTTGACCTGTCGACACTTTTTCGTAAATATCTCGAGAACCGAAGCAGATAGCGAACTCTAGTTCGGATTATCGTAATCAGCGGGTCCGATTACATATAGTGTTGGCGTCAAAACAGGGAAAATCGACAATCGACATTTTTGAAATTTTTTAATTTCATCGCCTGAGGTTCAAAGAAATCGCGAGAATTTCAAAACGCCATAACACCCTCATTTCTCACACGATCTCAGCGAATCGTATGCCAAATTAAAGATATCGTCATTAGGATTAAAACGCGTATACAATGTGCCAGTCTAGGACCAATGGTTGGGTCGCTACGGCTCCGCGAATTTTTGCAAAATCGACATTTTCGATTACGAAATTTACGGTTTTCCTGGCATAACTCGAGAAGTAGGCGTCCTAGAGCCTTCTGGTTTATATCAGTCGATTGAGAGCGTCAAAACGCGTCGAACAGTATAGGCTAGGTCATCTAGAGCAAGCTGGTTTCCATGATACCGAGAGGCGTCGAACAAGCATCAAATTTCGGCGAAATTTTCGCGATTTTCAAAAATTTTCGATTTCGAATTTCTACTCAAAATCTACCCTAAGGTTTTCGGGAGCGCTAAAGAAGACGGTCTGAACGATTTTCCGCTGAAAATTCGCGGTTTCGTTTTTTGTGCTTTTGACCTGTCGACACTTTTTCGTAAATATCTCGAGAACCAAAGCAGATAGCGAACTCCAGTTTGGATCATCGTAATCAGCGGGTCCGATTACAATTACATATAGTGTTGGTGTCAAAACAGGGAAAATCGACAATCGACATTTTTGAAATTTTTAAATTTCATCGCCTGAGGTTCAAAGAAATCGCGAAAATTTCAAAACGCCATAACTCCCTCATTTCTCATCCGATCTCCGCGAATCTTGTGCCAAATTAAAGATATCGTCATTAGAATTAAAACGCGTATACAATGTGCCAGTCTAGGACCAACGGTTGGATCGCTACGGCTCCGCGAATTTTTGCAAAATCGACATTTTCGATTACGAAATTTAGGGTTTTCCTGGCATAACTCGAGAAGTAGGCGTCCTAGAGCCTTCTGGTTTATATCAGTCGATTGAGAGCGTCAAAACGCGTCGAACAGTATAGGATAGGTCATCTAGAGCCAGCTGGTTTCCAAGATACCGAGAGGCGTCGAAATCAAGCATCAAATTTCGGCGAAATGTTCTCGATTTAAAAAAATTTTCAATCTCGAATTTCTACTCAAAATCTACCCTAAGGTTTTCGGGGGCGCTAAAGAAGACGGTCTGAACGATTTTCCGCTGAAAATTCGCGGTTTCGTTTTTTGTGCTTTTGACCTCTCGACACTTTTTCGTAAATATCTCGAGAACCAAAGCAGATAGCGAACTCTAGTTTGGATTATCGTAATCAGCGGGTCCGATTACATATAGTGTTGGTGTCAAAACAGGGAAAATCGACAATCGACATTTTTGAAATTTTTAAATTTCATCGCCTGAGGTTCAAAGAAATCGCGAGAATTTCAAAACGCCATAACTCCCTCATTTCTCACACGATCTCAGCGAATCTTATGCCAAATTAAAGATATCGTCATTAGGATTAAAACGCGTATACAATGTGCCAGTCTAGGACCAACGGTTGGGTCGCTACGGCTCCGCGAATTTTTGCAAAATCGACATTTTCGATTACGAAATTTACGGTTTTCCTGGCATAACTCGAGAAGTAGGCGTCCTAGAGCCTTCTGGTTTATATCAGTCGATTGAGAGCGTCAAAACGCGTCGAACAGTATAGGCTAGGTCATCTAGAGCCAGCTGGTTTCCAAGATACCGAGAGGCGTCGAACAAGCATCAAATTTCGGCGAAATTTTCGCGATTTTAAAAAATTTTCGATCTCGAATTTCTACTCAAAATCTACCCTAAGGTTTTCGGGGGCGCTAAAGAAGACGGTCTGAACGATTTTCCGCTGAAAATTCGCGGTTTCGTTTTTTGTGCTTTTGACCTCTCGACACTTTTTCGTAAATATCTCGAGAACCAAAGCAGATAGCGAACTCCAGTTTGAATTATCGTAATCAGCGGGTCCGATTACATATAGTGTTGGCGTCAAAACAGGGAAAATCGACAATCGACATTTTTGAAATTTTTAAATTTCATCGCCTGAGGTTCAAAGAAATCGCGAAAATTTCAAAACGCCATAACTCCCTCATTTCTCATCCGATCTCCGCGAATCTTATGCCAAATTAAAGATATCGTCATTTGGATTAAAACGCGTATACAATGTGCCAGTCTAGGACCAACCGTTTGGCCGCTACGGCTTCGCGAATTTTTACAAAATCGACATTTTCGATTACGAAATTTACGGTTTTCCTGACATAAGTCGAGAAGTAGGCGTCCTAGAGCCTTCTGGTTTAAACCAGTCGATTCAGAGCGTCAAAACGTGTCGGACAGTATAGGATAGGTCATCTAGAGCCAGCTGGTTTCCAAGATACCGAGAGGCGTCGAAATCAAGCATCAAATTTCGGCGAAATTTTCGCGATTTTCAAAAATTTTCAATCTCGAATTTCTACCCAAAATCTACCCTAAGGTTTTCGGGGGCGCTAAAGAAGACGGTCTGAACGATTTTCCGCTGAAAATTCGCGGTTTCGTTTTTTGTACTTGTGACCTGTCGACACTTTTTCGTAAATATCTCGAGAACCAAAGCAGATAGCGAACTCCAGTTTGAATTATTGTAATCAGCGGGTCCGATTACATATAGTGTTGGCGTCAAAACAGGGAAAATCGACAATCGACATTTTTGAAATTTTTAAATTTCATCGCCTGAGGTTCAAAGAAATCGCGAAAATTTCAAAACGCCATAACTCCCTCATTTCTCATCCGATCTCCGCGAATCTTATGCCAAATTAAAGATATCGTCATTTGGATTAAAACGCGTATACAATGTGTCAGTCTAGGACCAACCGTTTGGCCGCTACGGCTTCGCGAATTTTTGCAAAATCGACATTTTCGATTACAAAATTTACGGTTTTCCTGACATAAGTCGAGAAGTAGGCGTCCTAGAGCCTTCTGGTTTAGACCAGTCGATTCAGAACGTCAAAACGTGTCGGACAGTATAGGATAGGTCATCTAGAGCCAGCTGGTTTCCAAGATACCGAGAGGCGTCGAACAAGCATCAAATTTCGGCGAAATTTTCGCGATTTAAAAAAATTTTCGATCTCGAATTTCTACTCAAAATCTACCCTAAGGTTTTCGGGGGCGCTAAAGAAGACGGTCTGAACGATTTTCCGCTGAAAATTCGCGGTTTCGTTTTTTGTGCTTTTGACATCTCGACACTTTTTCGTAAATATCTCGAGAACCAAAGCAGATAGCGAACTCTAGTTTGGAGTATCGTAATCAGCGGGTCCGATTACATATAGTGTTGGCGTCAAAACAGGGAAAATCGACAATCGACATTTTTGAAATTTTTAAATTTCATCGCCTGAGGTTCAAAGAAATCGCGAGAATTTCAAAACGCCATAACTCCCTCATTTCTCACACGATCTCAGCGAATCTTATGACAAATTAAAGATATCGTCATTAGTATTAAAACGCGTATACAATGTGCCAGTCTAGGACCAACGGTTGGGCCGCTACGGCTTCGCGAATTTTTGCAAAATCGACATTTTCGATTACGAAATTTACGGTTTTCCTGACATAAGTCGAGAAGTAGGCGTCCTAGAGCCTTCTGGTTTAGACCAGTCGATTCAGAGCGTCAAAACGTGTCGGACAGTATAGGATAGGTCATCTAGAGCCAGCTGGTTTCCAAGATACCGAGAGGCGTCGAAACCAAGCATCAAATTTCGGCGGAATGTTCTCGATTTTAAAAAATTTTCAATCTCGAATTTCTACTCAAAATCTACCCTAAGGTTTTCGGGGGCGCTAAAGAAGACGGTCTGAACGATTTTCCGCTGAAAATTCGCGGTTTCGTTTTTTGTGCTTTTGACCTCTCGACACTTTTTCGTAAATATCTCGAGAACCAAAGCAGATAGCGAACTCTAGTTTGGATTATCGTAATCAGCGGGTCCGATTACATATAGTGTTGGCGTCAAAACAGGGAAAATCGACAATCGACATTTTTGAAATTTTTAAATTTCATCGCCTGAGGTTCAAAGAAATCGCGAAAATTTCAAAACGCCATAACTCCCTCATTTCTCATCCGATCTCCGCGAATCTTATGCCAAATTAAAGATATCGTCATTTGGATTAAAACGCGTATACAATGTGCCAGTCTAGGACCAACCGTTTGGCCGCTACGGCTTCGCGAATTTTTACAAAATCGACATTTTCGATTACGAAATTTACGGTTTTCCTGACATAAGTCGAGAAGTAGGCGTCCTAGAGCCTTCTGGTTTAAACCAGTCGATTCAGAGCGTCAAAACGTGTCGGACAGTATAGGATAGGTCATCTAGAGCCAGCTGGTTTCCAAGATACCGAGAGGCGTCGAAATCAAGCATCAAATTTCGGCGAAATTTTCGCGATTTTCAAAAATTTTCAATCTCGAATTTCTACCCAAAATCTACCCTAAGGTTTTCGGGGGCGCTAAAGAAGACGGTCTGAACGATTTTCCGCTGAAAATTCGCGGTTTCGTTTTTTGTACTTGTGACCTGTCGACACTTTTTCGTAAATATCTCGAGAACCAAAGCAGATAGCGAACTCCAGTTTGAATTATCGTAATCAGCGGGTCCGATTACATATAGTGTTGGCGTCAAAACAGGGAAAATCGACAATCGACATTTTTGAAATTTTTAAATTTCATCGCCTGAGGTTCAAAGAAATCGCGAAAATTTCAAAACGCCATAACTCCCTCATTTCTCATCCGATCTCCGCGAATCTTATGCCAAATTAAAGATATCGTCATTTGGATTAAAACGCGTATACAATGTGTCAGTCTAGGACCAACCGTTTGGCCGCTATGGCTTCGCGAATTTTTGCAAAATCGACATTTTCGATTACGAAATTTACGGTTTTCCTGACATAAGTCGAGAAGTAGGCGTCCTAGAGCCTTCTGGTTTAGACCAGTCGATTCAGAACGTCAAAACGTGTCGGACAGTATAGGATAGGTCATCTAGAGCCAGCTGGTTTCCAAGATACCGAGAGACGTCGAAATCAAGCATCAAATTTCGGCGGAATGTTCTCGATTTTAAAAAATTTTCAATCTCGAATTTCTACTCAAAATCTACCCTAAGGTTTTCGGGGGCGCTAAAGAAGACGGTCTGAACGATTTTCCGCTGAAAATTCGCGGTTTCGTTTTTTGTGCTTTTGACCTCTCGACACTTTTTCGTAAATATCTCGAGAACCAAAGCAGATAGCGAACTCTAGTTTGGATTATCGTAATCAGCGGGTCCGATTACATATAGTGTTGGCGTCAAAACAGGGAAAATCGACAATCGACATTTTTGAAATTTTTAAATTTCATCGCCTGAGGTTCAAAGAAATAGCGAGAATTTCAAAAACCCATAACTCCCTCATTTCTCACACGATCTCAGCGAATCTTATGCCAAATTAAAGATATCGTCATTAGGATTAAAACGCGTATACAATGTGCCAGTCTAGGACCAACGGTTGGGTCGCTACGGCTCCGCGAATTTTTGCAAGATCGACATTTTCGATTACGAAATTTACGGTTTTCCTGGCATAACTCGAGAAGTAGGCGTCCTAGAGCCTTCTGGCTTAGACCAGTCGATTCAGAGCGTCAAAACGCGTCGGACAGTATAGGATAGGTCATCTAGAGCCAGCTGGTTTCCAAGATACCGAGAGGCGTCGAACAAGCATCAAATTTCGGCGAAATTTTCGCGATTTAAAAAAATTTTCGATCTCGAATTTCTACTCAAAATCTACCCTAAGGTTTTCGGGGGCGCTAAAGAAGACGGTCTGAACGATTTTCCGCTGAAAATTCGCGGTTTCGTTTTTTGTGCTTTTGACATCTCGACACTTTTTCGTAAATATCTCGAGAACCAAAGCAGATAGCGAACTCTAGTTTGGAGTATCGTAATCAGCGGGTCCGATTACATATAGTGTTGGCGTCAAAACAGGGAAAATCGACAATCGACATTTTTGAAATTTTTAAATTTCATCGCCTGAGGTTCAAAGAAATCGCGAGAATTTCAAAACGCCATAACTCCCTCATTTCTCACACGATCTCAGCGAATCTTATGACAAATTAAAGATATCGTCATTAGGATTAAAACGCGTATACAATGTGCCAGTCTAGGACCAACGGTTGGGTCGCTACGGCTCCGCGAATTTTTGCAAAATCGACATTTTCGATTACGAAATTTACGGTTTTCCTGGCATAACTCGAGAAGTAGGCGTCCTAGAGCCTTCTGGTTTATATCAGTCGATTGAGAGCGTCAAAACTCGTCGAACAGTATAGGATAGGTCATCTAGAGCCAGCTGGTTTCCAAGATACCGAGAGGCGTCGAAATCAAGCATCTAATTTCGGCGAAATTTTCGCGATTTTCAAAAATTTTCAATCTCAAATTTCTACTCAAAGTCTACCCTAAGATTTTCAGGGGCGCTAAAGAAGACGGTCTGAACGATTTTCCGCTGAAAATTCGCGGTTTCGTTTTTTGTGCTTTTGACCTGTCGACACTTTTTCGTAAATATCTCGAGAACCAAAGCAGTTAGCGAACTCTAGTTTGGATTATCGTAATCAGCGTGTCCGATTACATATAGTGTTGGTGTCAAAACAGGGAAAATCGACAATCGACATTTTTGAAATTTTTTAATTTCATCGCCTGAGGTTCAAAAAAATCGCGAAAATTTCAAAACGCCATAACTCCCTCATTTCTCATCCGATCTCCGCTAATCTTGTGCCAAATTAAAGATATCGTCATTAGGATTAAAACGTGTATACAATGTGTCAGTCTAGGACCAACGGTTGGGCCGCTACGGCTTCGCGAATTTTTGCAAAATCGACATTTTCGATTACGAAATTTACGGTTTTCCTGACATAAGTCGAGAAGTAGGCGTCCTAGAGCCTTCTGGTTTAGACCAGTCGATTCAGAGCGTCAAAACGTGTCGGACAGTATAGGATAGGTCATCTAGAGCCAGCTGGTTTCCAAGATACCGAGAGGCGTCGAAACCAAGCATCAAATTTCGGCGGAATGTTCTCGATTTTAAAAAATTTTCAATCTCGAATTTCTACTCAAAATCTACCCTAAGGTTTTCGGGGGCGCTAAAGAAGACGGTCTGAACGATTTTCCGCTGAAAATTCGCGGTTTCGTTTTTTGTGCTTTTGACCTCTCGACACTTTTTCGTAAATATCTCGAGAACCAAAGCAGATAGCGAACTCTAGTTTGGATTATCGTAATCAGCGGGTCCGATTACATATAGTGTTGGTGTCAAAACAGGGAAAATCGACAATCGACATTTTTGAAATTTTTAAATTTCATCGCCTGAGGTTCAAAGAAATCGCGAGAATTTCAAAACGCCATAACACCCTCATTTCTCACACGATCTCAGCGAATCGTATGCCAAATTAAAGATATCGTCATTAGGATTAAAACGCGTATACAATGTGCCAGTCTAGGACCAACGGTTGGGTCGCTACGGCTCCGCGAATTTTTGCAAAATCGACATTTTCGATTACGAAATTTACGGTTTTCCTGGCATAACTCGAGAAGTAGGCGTCCTAGAGCCTTCTGGTTTATATCAGTCGATTGAGAGCGTCAAAACGCGTCGAACAGTATAGGCTAGGTCATCTGGAGCCAGCTGGTTTCCAAGATACCGAGAGGCGTCGAACAAGCATCAAATTTCGGCGAAATTTTCGCGATTTTAAAAAATTTTCGATCTCGAATTTCTACTCAAAATCTACCCTAAGGTTTTCGGGGGCGCTAAAGAAGACGGTCTGAACGATTTTCCGCTGAAAATTCGCGGTTTCGTTTTTTGTGCTTTTGACCTCTCGACACTTTTTCGTAAATATCTCGAGAACCAAAGCAGATAGCGAACTCTAGTTTGGAGTATCGTAATCAGCGGGTCCGGTTACATATAGTGTTGGCGTCAAAACAGGGAAAATCGACAATCGACATTTTTGAAATTTTTTAATTTCATCGCCTGAGGTTCAAAGAAATCGCGAAAATTTCAAAACGCCATAACTCCTTCATTTCTCATCCGATCTCCGCAAATCTTATGCCAAATTAAAGATATCGTCATTAGGATTAAAACGCGTATACAATGTGCCAGTCTAGGACCAACGGTTGGGTCGCTACGGCTCCGCGAATTTTTGCAAAATCGACATTTTCGATTACGAAATTTACGGTTTTCCTGGCATAACTCGAGAAGTAGGCGTCCTAGAGCCTTCTGGTTTATATCAGTCGATTGAGAGCGTCAAAACTCGTCGAACAGTATAGGATAGGTCATCTAGAGCCAGCTGGTTTCCAAGATACCGAGAGGCGTCGAAATCAAGCATCTAATTTCGGCGAAATTTTCGCGATTTTCAAAAATTTTCAATCTCAAATTTCTACTCAAAGTCTACCCTAAGATTTTCAGGGGCGCTAAAGAAGACGGTCTGAACGATTTTCCGCTGAAAATTCGCGGTTTCGTTTTTTGTGCTTTTGACCTGTCGACACTTTTTCGTAAATATCTCGAGAACCAAAGCAGATAGCGAACTCTAGTTTAGATTATCGTAATCAGCGTGTCCGATTACATATAGTGTTGGTGTCAAAACAGGGAAAATCGACAATCGACATTTTTGAAATTTTTTAATTTCATCGCCTGAGGTTCAAAAAAATCGCGAAAATTTCAAAACGCCATAACTCCCTCATTTCTCATCCGATCTCCGCTAATCTTGTGCCAAATTAAAGATATCGTCATTAGGATTAAAACGCGTATACAATGTGTCAGTCTAGGACCAACGGTTGGGCCGCTACGGCTTCGCGAATTTTTGCAAAATCGACATTTTCGATTACGAAATTTACGGTTTTCCTGACATAAGTCGAGAAGTAGGCGTCCTAGAGCCTTCTGGTTTAGACCAGTCGATTCAGAGCGTCAAAACGTGTCGGACAGTATAGGATAGGTCATCTAGAGCCAGCTGGTTTCCAAGATACCGAGAGGCGTCGAAACCAAGCATCAAATTTCGGCGGAATGTTCTCGATTTTAAAAAATTTTCAATCTCGAATTTCTACTCAAAATATACCCTAAGGTTTTCGGGGGCGCTAAAGAAGACGGTCTGAACGATTTTCCGCTGAAAATTCGCGGTTTCGTTTTTTGTGCTTTTGACCTCTCGACACTTTTTCGTAAATATCTCGAGAACCAAAGCAGATAGCGAACTCTAGTTTGGATTATCGTAATCAGCGGGTCCGATTACATATAGTGTTGGCGTCAAAACAGGGAAAATCGACAATCGACATTTTTGAAATTTTTAAATTTCATCGCCTGAGGTTCAAAGAAATCGCGAAAATTTCAAAACGCCATAACTCCCTCATTTCTCATCCGATCTCCGCGAATCTTATGCCAAATTAAAGATATCGTCATTTGGATTAAAACGCGTATACAATGTGTCAGTCTAGGACCAACCGTTTGGCCGCTACGGCTTCGCGAATTTTTACAAAATCGACATTTTCGATTACGAAATTTACGGTTTTCCTGACATAAGTCGAGAAGTAGGCGTCCTAGAGCCTTCTGGTTTAAACCAGTCGATTCAGAGCGTCAAAACGTGTCGGACAGTATAGGATAGGTCATCTAGAGCCAGCTGGTTTCCAAGATACCGAGAGGCGTCGAAATCAAGCATCAAATTTCGGCGAAATTTTCGCGATTTTCAAAAATTTTCAATCTCGAATTTCTACCCAAAATCTACCCTAAGGTTTTCGGGGGCGCTAAAGAAGACGGTCTGAACGATTTTCCGCTGAAAATTCGCGGTTTCGTTTTTTGTACTTGTGACCTGTCGACACTTTTTCGTAAATATCTCGAGAACCAAAGCAGATAGCGAACTCCAGTTTGAATTATCGTAATCAGCGGGTCCGATTACATATAGTGTTGGCGTCAAAACAGGGAAAATCGACAATCGACATTTTTGAAATTTTTAAATTTCATCGCCTGAGGTTCAAAGAAATCGCGAAAATTTCAAAACGCCATAACTCCCTCATTTCTCACACGATCTCAGCGAATCTTATGCCAAATTAAAGATATCGTCATTAGGATTAAAACGCGTATACAATGTGCCAGTCTAGGACCAACGGTTGGGTCGCTACGGCTCCGCGAATTTTTGCAAGATCGACATTTTCGATTACGAAATTTACGGTTTTCCTGGCATAACTCGAGAAGTAGGCGTCCTAGAGCCTTCTGGCTTAGACCAGTCGATTCAGAGCGTCAAAACGCGTCGGACAGTATAGGATAGGTCATCTAGAGCCAGCTGGTTTCCAAGATACCGAGAGGCGTCGAACAAGCATAAAATTTCGGCGAAATTTTCGCGATTTAAAAAAATTTTCGATCTCGAATTTCTACTCAAAATCTACCCTAAGGTTTTCGGGGGCGCTAAAGAAGACGGTCTGAACGATTTTCCGCTGAAAATTCGCGGTTTCGTTTTTTGTGCTTTTGACATCTCGACACTTTTTCGTAAATATCTCGAGAACCAAAGCAGATAGCGAACTCTAGTTTGGAGTATCGTAATCAGCGGGTCCGATTACATATAGTGATGGCGTCAAAACAGGGAAAATCGACAATCGACATTTTTGAAATTTTTAAATTTCATCGCCTGAGGTTCAAAGAAATCGCGAGAATTTCAAAACGCCATAACTCCCTCATTTCTCACACGATCTCAGCGAATCTTATGACAAATTAAAGATATCGTCATTAGGATTAAAACGCGTATACAATGTGCCAGTCTAGGACCAACGGTTGGGTCGCTACGGCTCCGCGAATTTTTGCAAGATCGACATTTTCGATTACGAAATTTACGGTTTTCCTGGCATAACTCGAGAAGTAGGCGTCCTAGAGCCTTCTGGCTTAGACCAGTCGATTCAGAGCGTCAAAACGCGTCGGACAGTATAGGATAGGTCATCTAGAGCCAGCTGGTTTCCAAGATACCGAGAGGCGTCGAACAAGCATCAAATTTCGGCGAAATTTTCGCGATTTAAAAAAAATTTCGATCTCGAATTTCTACTCAAAATCTACCCTAAGGTTTTCGGGGGCGCTAAAGAAGACGGTCTGAACGATTTTCCGCTGAAAATTCGCGGTTTCGTTTTTTGTGCTTTTGACATCTCGACACTTTTTCGTAAATATCTCGAGAACCAAAGCAGATAGCGAACTCTAGTTTGGAGTATCGTAATCAGCGGGTCCGATTACATATAGTGTTGGCGTCAAAACAGGGAAAATCGACAATCGACATTTTTGAAATTTTTAAATTTCATCGCCTGAGGTTCAAAGAAATCGCGAGAATTTCAAAACGCCATAACTCCCTCATTTCTCACACGATCTCAGCGAATCTTATGACAAATTAAAGATATCGTCATTAGGATTAAAACGCGTATACAATGTGCCAGTCTAGGACCAACGGTTGGGTCGCTACGGCTCCGCGAATTTTTGCAAAATCGACATTTTCGATTACGAAATTTACGGTTTTCCTGGCATAACTCGAGAAGTAGGCGTCCTAGAGCCTTCTGGTTTATATCAGTCGATTGAGAGCGTCAAAACTCGTCGAACAGTATAGGATAGGTCATCTAGAGCCAGCTGGTTTCCAAGATACCGAGAGGCGTCGAAATCAAGCATCTAATTTCGGCGAAATTTTCGCGATTTTCAAAAATTTTCAATCTCAAATTTCTACTCAAAGTCTACCCTAAGATTTTCAGGGGCGCTAAAGAAGACGGTCTGAACGATTTTCCGCTGAAAATTCGCGGTTTCGTTTTTTGTGCTTTTGACCTGTCGACACTTTTTCGTAAATATCTCGAGAACCAAAGCAGATAGCGAACTCTAGTTTGGATTATCGTAATCAGCGTGTCCGATTACATATAGTGTTGGTGTCAAAACAGGGAAAATCGACAATCGACATTTTTGAAATTTTTTAATTTCATCGCCTGAGGTTCAAAAAAATCGCGAAAATTTCAAAACGCCATAACTCCCTCATTTCTCATCCGATCTCCGCTAATCTTGTGCCAAATTAAAGATATCGTCATTAGGATTAAAACGCGTATACAATGTGTCAGTCTAGGACCAACGGTTGGGCCGCTACGGCTTCGCGAATTTTTGCAAAATCGACATTTTCGATTACGAAATTTACGGTTTTCCTGACATAAGTCGAGAAGTAGGCGTCCTAGAGCCTTCTGGTTTAGACCAGTCGATTCAGAGCGTCAAAACGTGTCGGACAGTATAGGATAGGTCATCTAGAGCCAGCTGGTTTCCAAGATACCGAGAGGCGTCGAAACCAAGCATCAAATTTCGGCGGAATGTTCTCGATTTTAAAAAATTTTCAATCTCGAATTTCTACTCAAAATCTACCCTAAGGTTTTCGGGGGCGCTAAAGAAGACGGTCTGAACGATTTTCCGCTGAAAATTCGCGGTTTCGTTTTTTGTGCTTTTGACCTCTCGACACTTTTTCGTAAATATCTCGAGAACCAAAGCAGATAGCGAACTCTAGTTTGGATTATCGTAATCAGCGGGTCCGATTACATATAGTGTTGGCGTCAAAACAGGGAAAATCGACAATCGACATTTTTGAAATTTTTAAATTTCATCGCCTGAGGTTCAAAGAAATCGCGAGAATTTCAAAACGCCATAACACCCTCATTTCTCACACGATCTCAGCGAATCGTATGCCAAATTAAAGATATCGTCATTAGGATTAAAACGCGTATACAATGTGCCAGTCTAGGACCAACGGTTGGGTCGCTACGGCTCCGCGAATTTTTGCAAAATCGACATTTTCGATTACGAAATTTACGGTTTTCCTGGCATAACTCGAGAAGTAGGCGTCCTAGAGCCTTCTGGTTTATATCAGTCGATTGAGAGCGTCAAAACGCGTCGAACAGTATAGGCTAGGTCATCTGGAGCCAGCTGGTTTCCAAGATACCGAGAGGCGTCGAACAAGCATCAAATTTCGGCGAAATTTTCGCGATTTTAAAAAATTTTCGATCTCGAATTTCTACTCAAAATCTACCCTAAGGTTTTCGGGGGCGCTAAAGAAGACGGTCTGAACGATTTTCCGCTGAAAATTCGCGGTTTCGTTTTTTGTGATTTTGACCTCTCGACACTTTTTCGTAAATATCTCGAGAACCAAAGCAGATAGCGAACTCTAGTTTGGAGTATCGTAATCAGCGGGTCCGATTACATATAGTGTTGGCGTCAAAACAGGGAAAATCGACAATCGACATTTTTGAAATTTTTTAATTTCATCGCCTGAGGTTCAAAGAAATCGCGAAAATTTCAAAACGCCATAACTCCTTCATTTCTCATCCGATCTCCGCAAATCTTATGCCAAATTAAAGATATCGTCATTAGGATTAAAACGCGTATACAATGTGCCAGTCTAGGACCAACGGTTGGGTCGCTACGGCTCCGCGAATTTTTGCAAAATCGACATTTTCGATTACGAAATTTACGGTTTTCCTGGCATAACTCGAGAAGTAGGCGTCCTAGAGCCTTCTGGTTTATATCAGTCGATTGAGAGCGTCAAAACTCGTCGAACAGTATAGGATAGGTCATCTAGAGCCAGCTGGTTTCCAAGATACCGAGAGGCGTCGAAATCAAGCATCTAATTTCGGCGAAATTTTCGCGATTTTCAAAAATTTTCAATCTCAAATTTCTACTCAAAGTCTACCCTAAGATTTTCAGGGGCGCTAAAGAAGACGGTCTGAACGATTTTCCGCTGAAAATTCGCGGTTTCGTTTTTGTGCTTTTGACCTGTCGACACTTTTTCGTAAATATCTCGAGAACCAAAGCAGATAGCGAACTCTAGTTTGGATTATCGTAATCAGCGTGTCCGATTACATATAGTGTTGGTGTCAAAACAGGGAAAATCGACAATCGACATTTTTGAAATTTTTTAATTTCATCGCCTGAGGTTCAAAAAAATCGCGAAAATTTCAAAACGCCATAACTCCCTCATTTCTCATCCGATCTCCGCTAATCTTGTGCCAAATTAAAGATATCGTCATTAGGATTAAAACGCGTATACAATGTGTCAGTCTAGGACCAACGGTTGGGCCGCTACGGCTTCGCGAATTTTTGCAAAATCGACATTTTCGATTACGAAATTTACGGTTTTCCTGACATAAGTCGAGAAGTAGGCGTCCTAGAGCCTTCTGGTTTAGACCAGTCGATTCAGAGCGTCAAAACGTGTCGGACAGTATAGGATAGGTCATCTAGAGCCAGCTGGTTTCCAAGATACCGAGAGGCGTCGAAACCAAGCATCAAATTTCGGCGGAATGTTCTCGATTTTAAAAAATTTTCAATCTCGAATTTCTACTCAAAATCTACCCTAAGGTTTTCGGGGGCGCTAAAGAAGACGGTCTGAACGATTTTCCGCTGAAAATTCGCGGTTTCGTTTTTTGTGCTTTTGACCTGTCGACACTTTTTCGTAAATATCTCGAGAACCAAAGCAGATAGCGAACTCTAGTTTGGATTATCGTAATCAGCGTGTCCGATTACATATAGTGTTGGTGTCAAAACAGGGAAAATCGACAATCGACATTTTTGAAATTTTTTAATTTCATCGCCTGAGGTTCAAAAAAATCGCGAAAATTTCAAAACGCCATAACTCCCTCATTTCTCATCCGATCTCCGCTAATCTTGTGCCAAATTAAAGATATCGTCATTAGGATTAAAACGCGTATACAATGTGTCAGTCTAGGACCAACGGTTGGGCCGCTACGGCTTCGCGAATTTTTGCAAAATCGACATTTTCGATTACGAAATTTACGGTTTTCCTGACATAAGTCGAGAAGTAGGCGTCCTAGAGCCTTCTGGTTTAGACCAGTCGATTCAGAGCGTCAAAACGTGTCGGACAGTATAGGATAGGTCATCTAGAGCCAGCTGGTTTCCAAGATACCGAGAGGCGTCGAAACCAAGCATCAAATTTCGGCGGAATGTTCTCGATTTTAAAAAATTTTCAATCTCGAATTTCTACTCAAAATCTACCCTAAGGTTTTCGGGGGCGCTAAAGAAGACGGTCTGAACGATTTTCCGCTGAAAATTCGCGGTTTCGTTTTTTGTGCTTTTGACCTCTCGACACTTTTTCGTAAATATCTCGAGAACCAAAGCAGATAGCGAACTCTAGTTTGGATTATCGTAATCAGCGGGTCCGATTACATATAGTGTTGGCGTCAAAACAGGGAAAATCGACAATCGACATTTTTGAAATTTTTAAATTTCATCGCCTGAGGTTCAAAGAAATCGCGAAAATTTCAAAACGCCATAACTCCCTCATTTCTCATCCGATCTCCGCGAATCTTATGCCAAATTAAAGATATCGTCATTTGGATTAAAACGCGTATACAATGTGCCAGTCTAGGACCAACCGTTTGGCCGCTACGGCTTCGCGAATTTTTACAAAATCGACATTTTCGATTACGAAATTTACGGTTTTCCTGACATAAGTCGAGAAGTAGGCGTCCTAGAGCCTTCTGGTTTAAACCAGTCGATTCAGAGCGTCAAAACGTGTCGGACAGTATAGGATAGGTCATCTAGAGCCAGCTGGTTTCCAAGATACCGAGAGGCGTCGAAATCAAGCATCAAATTTCGGCGAAATTTTCGCGATTTTCAAAAATTTTCAATCTCGAATTTCTACCCAAAATATACCCTAAGGTTTTCGGGGGCGCTAAAGAAGACGGTCTGAACGATTTTCCGCTGAAAATTCGCGGTTTCGTTTTTTGTACTTGTGACCTGTCGACACTTTTTCGTAAATATCTCGAGAACCAAAGCAGATAGCGAACTCCAGTTTGAATTATCGTAATCAGCGGGTCCGATTACATATAGTGTTGGCGTCAAAACAGGGAAAATCGACAATCGACATTTTTGAAATTTTTAAATTTCATCGCCTGAGGTTCAAAGAAATAGCGAGAATTTCAAAAACCCATAACTCCCTCATTTCTCACACGATCTCAGCGAATCTTATGCCAAATTAAAGATATCGTCATTAGGATTAAAACGCGTATACAATGTGCCAGTCTAGGACCAACGGTTGGGTCGCTACGGCTCCGCGAATTTTTGCAAGATCGACATTTTCGATTACGAAATTTACGGTTTTCCTGGCATAACTCGAGAAGTAGGCGTCCTAGAGCCTTCTGGCTTAGACCAGTCGATTCAGAGCGTCAAAACGCGTCGGACAGTATAGGATAGGTCATCTAGAGCCAGCTGGTTTCCAAGATACCGAGAGGCGTCGAACAAGCATCAAATTTCGGCGAAATTTTCGCGATTTAAAAAAATTTTCGATCTCGAATTTCTACTCAAAATCTACGCTAAGGTTTTCGGGGGCGCTAAAGAAGACGGTCTGAACGATTTTCCGCTGAAAATTCGCGGTTTCGTTTTTTGTGCTTTTGACATCTCGACACTTTTTCGTAAATATCTCGAGAACCAAAGCAGATAGCGAACTCTAGTTTGGAGTATCGTAATCAGCGGGTCCGATTACATATAGTGTTGGCGTCAAAACAGGGAAAATCGACAATCGACATTTTTGAAATTTTTTAATTTCATCGCCTGAGGTTCAAAGAAATCGCGAGAATTTCAAAACGCCATAACTCCCTCATTTCTCACACGATCTCAGCGAATCTTATGACAAATTAAAGATATCGTCATTAGGATTAAAACGCGTATACAATGTGCCAGTCTAGGACCAACGGTTGGGTCGCTACGGCTCCGCGAATTTTTGCAAAATCGACATTTTCGATTACGAAATTTACGGTTTTCCTGGCATAACTCGAGAAGTAGGCGTCCTAGAGCCTTCTGGTTTATATCAGTCGATTGAGAGCGTCAAAACTCGTCGAACAGTATAGGATAGGTCATCTAGAGCCAGCTGGTTTCCAAGATACCGAGAGGCGTCGAAATCAAGCATCTAATTTCGGCGAAATTTTCGCGATTTTCAAAAATTTTCAATCTCAAATTTCTACTCAAAGTCTACCCTAAGATTTTCAGAGGCGCTAAAGAAGACGGTCTGAACGATTTTCCGCTGAAAATTCGCGGTTTCGTTTTTTGTGCTTTTGACCTGTCGACACTTTTTCGTAAATATCTCGAGAACCAAAGCAGATAGCGAACTCTAGTTTGGATTATCGTAATCAGCGTGTCCGATTACATATAGTGTTGGTGTCAAAACAGGGAAAATCGACAATCGACATTTTTGAAATTTTTTAATTTCATCGCCTGAGGTTCAAAAAAATCGCGAAAATTTCAAAACGCCATAACTCCCTCATTTCTCATCCGATCTCCGCTAATCTTGTGCCAAATTAAAGATATCGTCATTAGGATTAAAACGCGTATACAATGTGTCAGTCTAGGACCAACGGTTGGGCCGCTACGGCTTCGCGAATTTTTGCAAAATCGACATTTTCGATTACGAAATTTACGGTTTTCCTGACATAAGTCGAGAAGTAGGCGTCCTAGAGCCTTCTGGTTTAGACCAGTCGATTCAGAGCGTCAAAACGTGTCGGACAGTATAGGATAGGTCATCTAGAGCCAGCTGGTTTCCAAGATACCGAGAGGCGTCGAAACCAAGCATCAAATTTCGGCGGAATGTTCTCGATTTTAAAAAATTTTCAATCTCGAATTTCTACTCAAAATCTACCCTAAGGTTTTCGGGGGCGCTAAAGAAGACGGTCTGAACGATTTTCCGCTGAAAATTCGCGGTTTCGTTTTTTGTGCTTTTGACCTCTCGACACTTTTTCGTAAATATCTCGAGAACCAAAGCAGATAGCGAACTCTAGTTTGGATTATCGTAATCAGCGGGTCCGATTACATATAGTGTTGGCGTCAAAACAGGGAAAATCGACAATCGACATTTTTGAAATTTTTAAATTTCATCGCCTGAGGTTCAAAGAAATCGCGAGAATTTCAAAACGCCATAACACCCTCATTTCTCACACGATCTCAGCGAATCGTATGCCAAATTAAAGATATCGTCATTAGGATTAAAACGCGTATACAATGTGCCAGTCTAGGACCAACGGTTGGGTCGCTACGGCTCCGCGAATTTTTGCAAAATCGACATTTTCGATTACGAAATTTACGGTTTTCCTGGCATAACTCGAGAAGTAGGCGTCCTAGAGCCTTCTGGTTTATATCAGTCGATTGAGAGCGTCAAAACGCGTCGAACAGTATAGGCTAGGTCATCTGGAGCCAGCTGGTTTCCAAGATACCGAGAGGCGTCGAACAAGCATCAAATTTCGGCGAAATTTTCGCGATTTTAAAAAATTTTCGATCTCGAATTTCTACTCAAAATCTACACTAAGGTTTTCGGGGGCGCTAAAGAAGACGGTCTGAACGATTTTCCGCTGAAAATTCGCGGTTTCGTTTTTTGTGCTTTTGACCTCTCGACACTTTTTCGTAAATATCTCGAGAACCAAAGCAGATAGCGAACTCTAGTTTGGAGTATCGTAATCAGCGGGTCCGGTTACATATAGTGTTGGCGTCAAAACAGGGAAAATCGACAATCGACATTTTTGAAATTTTTTAATTTCATCGCCTGAGGTTCAAAGAAATCGCGAAAATTTCAAAACGCCATAACTCCTTCATTTCTCATCCGATCTCCGCAAATCTTATGCCAAATTAAAGATATCGTCATTAGGATTAAAACGCGTATACAATGTGCCAGTCTAGGACCAACGGTTGGGTCGCTACGGCTCCGCGAATTTTTGCAAAATCGACATTTTCGATTACGAAATTTACGGTTTTCCTGGCATAACTCGAGAAGTAGGCGTCCTAGAGCCTTCTGGTTTATATCAGTCGATTGAGAGCGTCAAAACTCGTCGAACAGTATAGGATAGGTCATCTAGAGCCAGCTGGTTTCCAAGATACCGAGAGGCGTCGAAATCAAGCATCTAATTTCGGCGAAATTTTCGCGATTTTCAAAAATTTTCAATCTCAAATTTCTACTCAAAGTCTACCCTAAGATTTTCAGGGGCGCTAAAGAAGACGGTCTGAACGATTTTCCGCTGAAAATTCGCGGTTTCGTTTTTTGTGCTTTTGACCTGTCGACACTTTTTCGTAAATATCTCGAGAACCAAAGCAGATAGCGAACTCTAGTTTGGATTATCGTAATCAGCGTGTCCGATTACATATAGTGTTGGTGTCAAAACAGGGAAAATCGACAATCGACATTTTTGAAATTTTTTAATTTCATCGCCTGAGGTTCAAAAAAATCGCGAAAATTTCAAAACGCCATAACTCCCTCATTTCTCATCCGATCTCCGCTAATCTTGTGCCAAATTAAAGATATCGTCATTAGGATTAAAACGCGTATACAATGTGTCAGTCTAGGACCAACGGTTGGGCCGCTACGGCTTCGCGAATTTTTGCAAAATCGACATTTTCGATTACGAAATTTACGGTTTTCCTGACATAAGTCGAGAAGTAGGCGTCCTAGAGCCTTCTGGTTTAGACCAGTCGATTCAGAGCGTCAAAACGTGTCGGACAGTATAGGATAGGTCATCTAGAGCCAGCTGGTTTCCAAGATACCGAGAGGCGTCGAAACCAAGCATCAAATTTCGGCGGAATGTTCTCGATTTTAAAAAATTTTCAATCTCGAATTTCTACTCAAAATCTACCCTAAGGTTTTCGGGGGCGCTAAAGAAGACGGTCTGAACGATTTTCCGCTGAAAATTCGCGGTTTCGTTTTTTGTGCTTTTGACCTCTCGACACTTTTTCGTAAATATCTCGAGAACCAAAGCAGATAGCGAACTCTAGTTTGGATTATCGTAATCAGCGGGTCCGATTACATATAGTGTTGGCGTCAAAACAGGGAAAATCGACAATCGACATTTTTGAAATTTTTAAATTTCATCGCCTGAGGTTCAAAGAAATCGCGAGAATTTCAAAACGCCATAACTCCCTCATTTCTCACACGATCTCAGCGAATCTTATGCCAAATTAAAGATATCGTCATTAGGATTAAAACGCGTATACAATGTGCCAGTCTAGGACCAACGGTTGGGTCGCTTCGGCTTCGCGAATTTTTGCAAAATCGACATTTTCGATTACGAAATTTACGGTTTTCCTGGCATAACTCGAGAAGTAGGCGTCCTAGAGCCTTCTGGTTTAGACCAGTCGATTCAGAGCGTCAAAACGCGTCGGACAGTATAGGATAGGTCATCTAGAGCCAGCTGGTTTCCAAGATACCGAGAGGCGTCGAACAAGCATCAAATTTCGGCGAAATTTTCGCGATTTTAAAAAATTTTCGATCTCGAATTTCTACTCAAAATCTACCCTAAGGTTTTCGGGGGCGCTAAAGAAGACGGTCTGAACGATTTTCCGCTGAAAATTCGCGGTTTCGTTTTTTGTGCTTTTGACCTCTCGACACTTTTTCGTAAATATCTCGAGAACCAAAGCAGATAGCGAACTCTAGTTTGGATTATCGTAATCAGCGGGTCCGATTACATATAGTGTTGGCGTCAAAACAGGGAAAATCGACAATCGACATTTTTGAAATTTTTTAATTTCATCGCCTGAGGTTCAAAGAAATCGCGAGAATTTCAAAACGCCATAACACCCTCATTTCTCACACGATCTCAGCGAATCGTATGCCAAATTAAAGATATCGTCATTAGGATTAAAACGCGTATACAATGTGCCAGTCTAGGACCAACGGTTGGGTCGCTACGGCTCCGCGAATTTTTGCAAAATCGACATTTTCGATTACGAAATTTACGGTTTTCCTGGCATAACTCGAGAAGTAGGCGTCCTAGAGCCTTCTGGTTTATATCAGTCGATTGAGAGCGTCAAAACGCGTCGAACAGTATAGGCTAGGTCATCTAGAGCCAGCTGGTTTCCAAGATACCGAGAGGCGTCGAACAAGCATCAAATTTCGGCGAAATTTTCGCGATTTTAAAAAATTTTCGATCTCGAATTTCTACTCAAAATCTACCCTAAGGTTTTCGGGGGCGCTAAAGAAGACGGTCTGAACGATTTTCCGCTGAAAATTCGCGGTTTCGTTTTTTGTGCTTTTGACCTCTCGACACTTTTTCGTAAATATCTCGAGAACCAAAGCAGATAGCGAACTCCAGTTTGAATTATCGTAATCAGCGGGTCCGATTACATATAGTGTTGGCGTCAAAACAGGGAAAATCGACAATCGACATTTTTGAAATTTTTAAATTTCATCGCCTGAGGTTCAAAGAAATAGCGAGAATTTCAAAAAGCCATAACTCCCTCATTTCTCACACGATCTCAGCGAATCTTATGCCAAATTAAAGATATCGTCATTAGGATTAAAACGCGTATACAATGTGCCAGTCTAGGACCAACGGTTGGGTCGCTACGGCTCCGCGAATTTTTGCAAGATCGACATTTTCGATTACGAAATTTACGGTTTTCCTGGCATAACTCGAGAAGTAGGCGTCCTAGAGCCTTCTGGCTTAGACCAGTCGATTCAGAGCGTCAAAACGCGTCGGACAGTATAGGATAGGTCATCTAGAGCCAGCTGGTTTCCAAGATACCGAGAGGCGTCGAACAAGCATAAAATTTCGGCGAAATTTTCGCGATTTTAAAAAATTTTCGATCTCGAATTTCTACTCAAAATCTACCCTAAGGTTTTCGGGGGCGCTAAAGAAGACGGTCTGAACGATTTTCCGCTGAAAATTCGCGGTTTCGTTTTTTGTGCTTTTGACCTCTCGACACTTTTTCGTAAATATCTCGAGAACCAAAGCAGATAGCGAACTCTAGTTTGGATTATCGTAATCAGCGTGTCCGATTACATATAGTGTTGGTGTCAAAACAGGGAAAATCGACAATCGACATTTTTGAAATTTTTTAATTTCATCGCCTGAGGTTCAAAAAAATCGCGAAAATTTCAAAACGCCATAACTCCCTCATTTCTCATCCGATCTCCGCTAATCTTGTGCCAAATTAAAGATATCGTCATTAGGATTATAACGCGTATACAATGTGTCAGTCTAGGACCAACGGTTGGGCCGCTACGGCTTCGCGAATTTTTGCAAAATCGACATTTTCGATTACGAAATTTACGGTTTTCCTGACATAAGTCGAGAAGTAGGCGTCCTAGAGCCTTCTGGTTTAGACCAGTCGATTCAGAGCGTCAAAACGCGTCGGACAGTATAGGATAGGTCATCTAGAGCCAGCTGGTTTCCAAGATACCGAGAGGCGTCGAACAAGCATAAAATTTCGGCGAAATTTTCGCGATTTAAAAAAATTTTCGATCTCGAATTTCTACTCAAAATCTACCCTAAGGTTTTCGGGGGCGCTAAAGAAGACGGTCTGAACGATTTTCCGCTGAAAATTCGCGGTTTCGTTTTTTGTGCTTTTGACATCTCGACACTTTTTCGTAAATATCTCGAGAACCAAAGCAGATAGCGAACTCTAGTTTGGAGTATCGTAATCAGCGGGTCCGATTACATATAGTGTTGGCGTCAAAACAGGGAAAATCGACAATCGACATTTTTGAAATTTTTAAATTTCATCGCCTGAGGTTCAAAGAAATCGCGAGAATTTCAAAACGCCATAACTCCCTCATTTCTCACACGATCTCAGCGAATCTTATGACAAATTAAAGATATCGTCATTAGGATTAAAACGCGTATACAATGTGCCAGTCTAGGACCAACGGTTGGGTCGCTACGGCTCCGCGAATTTTTGCAAAATCGACATTTTCGATTACGAAATTTACGGTTTTCCTGGCATAACTCGAGAAGTAGGCGTCCTAGAGCCTTCTGGTTTATATCAGTCGATTGAGAGCGTCAAAACTCGTCGAACAGTATAGGATAGGTCATCTAGAGCCAGCTGGTTTCCAAGATACCGAGAGGCGTCGAAATCAAGCATCTAATTTCGGCGAAATTTTCGCGATTTTCAAAAATTTTCAATCTCAAATTTCTACTCAAAGTCTACCCTAAGATTTTCAGGGGCGCTAAAGAAGACGGTCTGAACGATTTTCCGCTGAAAATTCGCGGTTTCGTTTTTTGTGCTTTTGACCTCTCGACACTTTTTCGTAAATATCTCGAGAACCAAAGCAGATAGCGAACTCTAGTTTGGATTATCGTAATCAGCGTGTCCGATTACATATAGTGTTGGTGTCAAAACAGGGAAAATCGACAATCGACATTTTTGAAATTTTTTAATTTCATCGCCTGAGGTTCAAAAAAATCGCGAAAACTTCAAAACGCCATAACTCCCTCATTTCTCATCCGATCTCCGCTAATCTTGTGCCAAATTAAAGATATCGTCATTAGGATTATAACGCGTATACAATGTGTCAGTCTAGGACCAACGGTTGGGCCGCTACGGCTTCGCGAATTTTTGCAAAATCGACATTTTCGATTACGAAATTTACGGTTTTCCTGACATAAGTCGAGAAGTAGGCGTCCTAGAGCCTTCTGGTTTAGACCAGTCGATTCAGAGCGTCAAAACGCGTCGGACAGTATAGGATAGGTCATCTAGAGCCAGCTGGTTTCCAAGATACCGAGAGGCGTCGAACAAGCATAAAATTTCGGCGAAATTTTCGCGATTTAAAAAAATTTTCGATCTCGAATTTCTACTCAAAATCTACCCTAAGGTTTTCGGGGGCGCTAAAGAAGACGGTCTGAACGATTTTCCGCTGAAAATTCGCGGTTTCGTTTTTTGTGCTTTTGACATCTCGACACTTTTTCGTAAATATCTCGAGAACCAAAGCAGATAGCGAACTCTAGTTTGGAGTATCGTAATCAGCGGGTCCGATTACATATAGTGTTGGCGTCAAAACAGGGAAAATCGACAATCGACATTTTTGAAATTTTTAAATTTCATCGCCTGAGGTTCAAAGAAATCGCGAGAATTTCAAAACGCCATAACTCCCTCATTTCTCACACGATCTCAGCGAATCTTATGACAAATTAAAGATATCGTCATTAGGATTAAAACGCGTATACAATGTGCCAGTCTAGGACCAACGGTTGGGTCGCTACGGCTCCGCGAATTTTTGCAAAATCGACATTTTCGATTACGAAATTTACGGTTTTCCTGGCATAACTCGAGAAGTAGGCGTCCTAGAGCCTTCTGGCTTATATCAGTCGATTGAGAGCGTCAAAACTCGTCGAACAGTATAGGATAGGTCATCTAGAGCCAGCTGGTTTCCAAGATACCGAGAGGCGTCGAAATCAAGCATCTAATTTCGGCGAAATTTTCGCGATTTTCAAAAATTTTCAATCTCAAATTTCTACTCAAAGTCTACCCTAAGATTTTCAGGGGCGCTAAAGAAGACGGTCTGAACGATTTTCCGCTGAAAATTCGCGGTTTCGTTTTTTGTGCTTTTGACCTCTCGACACTTTTTCGTAAATATCTCGAGAACCAAAGCAGATAGCGAACTCTAGTTTGGATTATCGTAATCAGCGGGTCCGATTACATATAGTGTTGTTACATATAGTGTTGTTACATATAGTGTTGGCGTCAAAACAGGGAAAATCGACAATCGACATTTTTGAAATTTTTTAATTTCATCGCCTGAGGTTCAAAGAAATCGCGAGAATTTCAAAACGCCATAACACCCTCATTTCTCACACGATCTCAGCGAATCGTATGCCAAATTAAAGATATCGTCATTAGGATTAAAACGCGTATACAATGTGCCAGTCTAGGACCAACGGTTGGGTCGCTACGGCTCCGCGAATTTTTGCAAAATCGACATTTTCGATTACGAAATTTACGGTTTTCCTGGCATAACTCGAGAAGTAGGCGTCCTAGAGCCTTCTGGTTTATATCAGTCGATTGAGAGCGTCAAAACGCGTCGAACAGTATAGGCTAGGTCATCTAGAGCCAGCTGGTTTCCAAGATACCGAGAGGCGTCGAACAAGCATCAAATTTCGGCGAAATTTTCGCGATTTTAAAAAATTTTCGATCTCGAATTTCTACTCAAAATCTACCCTAAGGTTTTCGGGGGCGCTAAAGAAGACGGTCTGAACGATTTTCCGCTGAAAATTCGCGGTTTCGTTTTTTGTGCTTTTGACCTCTCGACACTTTTTCGTAAATATCTCGAGAACCAAAGCAGATAGCGAACTCCAGTTTGAATTATCGTAATCAGCGGGTCCGATTACATATAGTGTTGGCGTCAAAACAGGGAAAATCGACAATCGACATTTTTGAAATTTTTAAATTTCATCGCCTGAGGTTCAAAGAAATAGCGAGAATTTCAAAAAGCCATAACTCCCTCATTTCTCACACGATCTCAGCGAATCTTATGCCAAATTAAAGATATCGTCATTAGGATTAAAACGCGTATACAATGTGCCAGTCTAGGACCAACGGTTGGGTCGCTACGGCTCCGCGAATTTTTGCAAGATCGACATTTTCGATTACGAAATTTACGGTTTTCCTGGCATAACTCGAGAAGTAGGCGTCCTAGAGCCTTCTGGCTTAGACCAGTCGATTCAGAGCGTCAAAACGCGTCGGACAGTATAGGATAGGTCATCTAGAGCCAGCTGGTTTCCAAGATACCGAGAGGCGTCGAGCAAGCATAAAATTTCGGCGAAATTTTCGCGATTTAAAAAAATTTTCGATCTCGAATTTCTACTCAAAATCTACCCTAAGGTTTTCGGGGGCGCTAAAGAAGACGGTCTGAACGATTTTCCGCTGAAAATTCGCGGTTTCGTTTTTTGTGCTTTTGACATCTCGACACTTTTTCGTAAATATCTCGAGAACCAAAGCAGATAGCGAACTCTAGTTTGGAGTATCGTAATCAGCGGGTCCGATTACATATAGTGTTGGCGTCAAAACAGGGAAAATCGACAATCGACATTTTTGAAATTTTTAAATTTCATCGCCTGAGGTTCAAAGAAATCGCGAGAATTTCAAAACGCCATAACTCCCTCATTTCTCACACGATCTCAGCGAATCTTATGACAAATTAAAGATATCGTCATTAGGATTAAAACGCGTATACAATGTGCCAGTCTAGGACCAACGGTTGGGTCGCTACGGCTCCGCGAATTTTTGCAAAATCGACATTTTCGATTACGAAATTTACGGTTTTCCTGGCATAACTCGAGAAGTAGGCGTCCTAGAGCCTTCTGGTTTATATCAGTCGATTGAGAGCGTCAAAACTCGTCGAACAGTATAGGATAGGTCATCTAGAGCCAGCTGGTTTCCAAGATACCGAGAGGCGTCGAAATCAAGCATCTAATTTCGGCGAAATTTTCGCGATTTTCAAAAATTTTCAATCTCAAATTTCTACTCAAAGTCTACCCTAAGATTTTCAGGGGCGCTAAAGAAGACGGTCTGAACGATTTTCCGCTGAAAATTCGCGGTTTCGTTTTTTGTGCTTTTGACCTGTCGACACTTTTTCGTAAATATCTCGAGAACCAAAGCAGATAGCGAACTCTAGTTTGGATTATCGTAATCAGCGTGTCCGATTACATATAGTGTTGGTGTCAAAACAGGGAAAATCGACAATCGACATTTTTGAAATTTTTTAATTTCATCGCCTGAGGTTCAAAAAAATCGCGAAAATTTCAAAACGCCATAACTCCCTCATTTCTCATCCGATCTCCGCTAATCTTGTGCCAAATTAAAGATATCGTCATTAGGATTATAACGCGTATACAATGTGTCAGTCTAGGACCAACGGTTGGGCCGCTACGGCTTCGCGAATTTTTGCAAAATCGACATTTTCGATTACGAAATTTACGGTTTTCCTGACATAAGTCGAGAAGTAGGCGTCCTAGAGCCTTCTGGTTTAGACCAGTCGATTCAGAGCGTCAAAACGTGTCGGACAGTATAGGATAGGTCATCTAGAGCCAGCTGGTTTCCAAGATACCGAGAGGCGTCGAAACCAAGCATCAAATTTCGGCGGAATGTTCTCGATTTTAAAAAATTTTCAATCTCGAATTTCTACTCAAAATCTACCCTAAGGTTTTCGGGGGCGCTAAAGAAGACGGTCTGAACGATTTTCCGCTGAAAATTCGCGGTTTCGTTTTTTGTGCTTTTGACCTCTCGACACTTTTTCGTAAATATCTCGAGAACCAAAGCAGATAGCGAACTCTAGTTTGGATTATCGTAATCAGCGGGTCCGATTACATATAGTGTTGGCGTCAAAACAGGGAAAATCGACAATCGACATTTTTGAAATTTTTAAATTTCATCGCCTGAGGTTCAAAGAAATCGCGAGAATTTCAAAACGCCATAACTCCCTCATTTCTCACACGATCTCAGCGAATCTTATGCCAAATTAAAGATATCGTCATTAGGATTAAAACGCGTATACAATGTGCCAGTCTAGGACCAACGGTTGGGTCGCTACGGCTCCGCGAATTTTTGCAAAATCGACATTTTCGATTACGAAATTTACGGTTTTCCTGGCATAACTCGAGAAGTAGGCGTCCTAGAGCCTTCTGGTTTAGACCAGTCGATTCAGAGCGTCAAAACGCGTCGGACAGTATAGGATAGGTCATCTAGAGCCAGCTGGTTTCCAAGATACCGAGAGGCGTCGAACAAGCATCAAATTTCGGCGAAATTTTCGCGATTTTAAAAAATTTTCGATCTCGAATTTCTACTCAAAATCTACCCTAAGGTTTTCGGGGGCGCTAAAGAAGACGGTCTGAACGATTTTCCGCTGAAAATTCGCGGTTTCGTTTTTTGTGCTTTTGACCTCTCGACACTTTTTCGTAAATATCTCGAGAACCAAAGCAGATAGCGAACTCTAGTTTGGATTATCGTAATCAGCGGGTCCGATTACATATAGTGTTGGCGTCAAAACAGGGAAAATCGACAATCGACATTTTTGAAATTTTTAAATTTCATCGCCTGAGGTTCAAAGAAATCGCGAGAATTTCAAAACGCCATAACTCCCTCATTTCTCACACGATCTCAGCGAATCTTATGACAAATTAAAGATATCGTCATTAGGATTAAAACGCGTATACAATGTGCCAGTCTAGGACCAACGGTTGGGTCGCTACGGCTCCGCGAATTTTTGCAAAATCGACATGTTCGATTACGAAATTTACGGTTTTCCTGGCATAACTCGAGAAGTAGGCGTCCTAGAGCCTTCTGGTTTATATCAGTCGATTGAGAGCGTCAAAACTCGTCGAACAGTATAGGATAGGTCATCTAGAGCCAGCTGGTTTCCAAGATACCGAGAGGCGTCGAAATCAAGCATCTAATTTCGGCGAAATTTTCGCGATTTTCAAAAATTTTCAATCTCAAATTTCTACTCAAAGTCTACCCTAAGATTTTCAGGGGCGCTAAAGAAGACGGTCTGAACGATTTTCCGCTGAAAATTCGCGGTTTCGTTTTTTGTGCTTTTGACCTGTCGACACTTTTTCGTAAATATCTCGAGAACCAAAGCAGATAGCGAACTCCAGTTTGGATTATCGTAATCAGCGGGTCCGATTACATATAGTGTTGGCGTCAAAACAGGGAAAATCGACAATCGACATTTTTGAAATTTTTAAATTTCATCGCCTGAGGTTCAAAGAAATCGCGAAAATTTCAAAACGCCATAACTCCCTCATTTCTCATCCGATCTCCGCGAATCTTATGCCAAATTAAAGATATCGTCATTTGGATTAAAACGCGTATACAATGTGTCAGTCTAGGACCAACCGTTTGGCCGCTACGGCTTCGCGAATTTTTGCAAAATCGACATTTTCGATTACGAAATTTACGGTTTTCCTGACATAAGTCGAGAAGTAGGCGTCCTAGAGCCTTCTGGTTTAGACCAGTCGATTCAGAGCGTCAAAACGTGTCGGACAGTATAGGATAGGTCATCTAGAGCCAGCTGGTTTCCAAGATACCGAGAGACGTCGAAATCAAGCATCAAATTTCGGCGGAATGTTCTCGATTTTAAAAAATTTTCAATCTCGAATTTCTACTCAAAATCTACCCTAAGGTTTTCGGGGGCGCTAAAGAAGACGGTCTGAGCGATTTTCCGCTGAAAATTCGCGGTTTCGTTTTTTGTGCTTTTGACCTCTCGACACTTTTTCGTAAATATCTCGAGAACCAAAGCAGATAGCGAACTCTAGTTTGGATTATCGTAATCAGCGGGTCCGATTACATATAGTGTTGGCGTCAAAACAGGGAAAATCGACAATCGACATTTTTGAAATTTTTAAATTTCATCGCCTGAGGTTCAAAGAAATAGCGAGAATTTCAAAACGCCATAACTCCCTCATTTCTCACACGATCTCAGCGAATCTTATGCCAAATTAAAGATATCGTCATTAGGATTAAAACGCGTATACAATGTGCCAGTCTAGGACCAACGGTTGGGTCGCTACGGCTCCGCGAATTTTTGCAAAATCGACATTTTCGATTACGAAATTTACGGTTTTCCTGGCATAACTCGAGAAGTAGGCGTCCTAGAACCTTCTGGCTTAGACCAGTCGATTCAGAGCGTCAAAACGCGTCGGACAGTATAGGATAGGTCATCTAGAGCCAGCTGGTTTCCAAGATACCGAGAGGCGTCGAACAAGCATCAAATTTCGGCGAAATTTTCGCGATTTTAAAAAATTTTCGATCTCGAATTTCTACTCAAAATCTACCCTAAGGTTTTCGGGGGCGCTAAAGAAGACGGTCTGAACGATTTTCCGCTGAAAATTCGCGGTTTCGTTTTTTGTGCTTTTGACCTCTCGACACTTTTTCGTAAATATCTCGAGAACCAAAGCAGATAGCGAACTCTAGTTTGGAGTATCGTAATCAGCGGGTCCGATTACATATAGTGTTGGCGTCAAAACAGGGAAAATCGACAATCGACATTTTTGAAATTTTTAAATTTCATCGCCTGAGGTTCAAAGAAATCGCGAGAATTTCAAAACGCCATAACTCCCTCATTTCTCACACGATCTCAGCGAATCTTATGACAAATTAAAGATATCGTCATTAGGATTAAAACGCGTATACAATGTGCCAGTCTAGGACCAACGGTTGGGTCGCTACGGCTCCGCGAATTTTTGCAAAATCGACATTTTCGATTACGAAATTTACGGTTTTCCTGGCATAACTCGAGAAGTAGGCGTCCTAGAGCCTTCTGGTTTATATCAGTCGATTGAGAGCGTCAAAACTCGTCGAACAGTATAGGATAGGTCATCTAGAGCCAGCTGGTTTCCAAGATACCGAGAGGCGTCGAAATCAAGCATCTAATTTCGGCGAAATTTTCGCGATTTTCAAAAATTTTCAATCTCAAATTTCTACTCAAAGTCTACCCTAAGATTTTCAGGGGCGCTAAAGAAGACGGTCTGAACGATTTTCCGCTGAAAATTCGCGGTTTCGTTTTTTGTGCTTTTGACCTGTCGACACTTTTTCGTAATTATCTCGAGAACCAAAGCAGATAGCGAACTCTAGTTTGGATTATCGTAATCAGCGTGTCCGATTACATATAGTGTTGGTGTCAAAACAGGGAAAATCGACAATCGACGTTTTTGAAATTTTTTAATTTCATCGCCTGAGGTTCAAAAAAATCGCGAAAATTTCAAAACGCCATAACTCCCTCATTTCTCATCCGATCTCCGCTAATCTTGTGCCAAATTAAAGATATCGTCATTAGGATTAAAACGCGTATACAATGTGCCAGTCTAGGACCAACCGTTTGGCCGCTACGGCTTCGTGAATTTTTACAAAATCGACATTTTCGATTACGAAATTTACGGTTTTCCTGACATAAGTCGAGAAGTAGGCGTCCTAGAGCCTTCTGGTTTAGACCAGTCGATTCAGAGCGTCAAAACGCGTCGGACAGTATAGGATAGGTCATCTAGAGCCAGCTGGTTTCCAAGATACCGAGAGGCGTCGAACAAGCATCAAATTTCGGCGAAATTTTCGCGATTTTAAAAAATTTTCGATCTCGAATTTCTACTCAAAATCTACCCTAAGGTTTTCGGGGGCGCTAAAGAAGACGGTCTGAACGATTTTCCGCTGAAAATTCGCGGTTTCGTTTTTTGTGCTTTTGACCTCTCGACACTTTTTCGTAAATATCTCGAGAACCAAAGCAGATAGCGAACTCTAGTTTGGAGTATCGTAATCAGCGGGTCCGATTACATATAGTGTTGGCGTCAAAACAGGGAAAATCGACAATCGACATTTTTGAAATTTTTAAATTTCATCGCCTGAGGTTCAAAGAAATCGCGAGAATTTCAAAACGCCATAACTCCCTCATTTCTCACACGATCTCAGCGAATCTTATGACAAATTAAAGATATCGTCATTAGGATTAAAACGCGTATACAATGTGCCAGTCTAGGACCAACGGTTGGGTCGCTACGGCTCCGCGAATTTTTGCAAAATCGACATTTTCGATTACGAAATTTACGGTTTTCCTGGCATAACTCGAGAAGTAGGCGTCCTAGAGCCTTCTGGTTTATATCAGTCGATTGAGAGCGTCAAACTCGTCGAACAGTATAGGATAGGTCATCTAGAGCCAGCTGGTTTCCAAGATACCGAGAGGCGTCGAAATCAAGCATCTAATTTCGGCGAAATTTTCGCGATTTTCAAAAATTTTCAATCTCAAATTTCTACTCAAAGTCTACCCTAAGATTTTCAGGGGCGCTAAAGAAGACGGTCTGAACGATTTTCCGCTGAAAATTCGCGGTTTCGTTTTTTGTGCTTTTGACCTGTCGACACTTTTTCGTAAATATCTCGAGAACCGAAGCAGATAGCGAACTCTAGTTCGGATTATCGTAATCAGCGGGTCCGATTACATATAGTGTTGGTGTCAAAACAGGGAAAATCGACAATCGACATTTTTGAAATTTTAGAAAAATGTGAACACATCAATAACTCACCGCAAATACTGATCAATGTTTTCAATGCTCTACGAAATAGAGTGCAATTATGCTTGGTGGAGAATGGTCAACATTTTACACATTTTTTATAATATTCTATTACTTTGTATAAAAATTATAAATATATTTAATATAAAAGTCAGCATTTCAAATTATTTTTTAACAATCATGACGTTTGAAATTATAATGACAGATCTCCTCTAATAACTTAAGCTAGGACATACTTTTTGTGTACATGGCTTACTTGAGCAAAAATTTTAATGATCACTCATTATTTCCACTCATTTCAACTATTGGATGATGTAGGAAATCTTTTTTAATGTATTATATATTTAGTTATGTAGTTACTTCAGTATATTTATACATACCTGTACATAATACAGGTCTAAAGATAGATGCTACAATGCTAGTTAATCCAACCCCCGAACCTAATTCCAAAATAATCGTATTCTTTGAAAATTTATTATTATTATAAATTAACCAGTCAGCCAATAATAAAGCACCTCTCCAAATTTGAAGACCCACTAAATTTAATGCAGTGCTTGTACTATGTTCTAAAAAAATAATTTAGTTATTTATTGTGTTTTTTCTAAGGTGAGTATACCAATTTCAATTTTTTGATGAGGATCTTCCTTAGTTTTTATACTTCGTTGTACCTCAAAATCACCATCATGATCTAATTTAGGTTGTTTAGGGATAGTATATTTGAATATAGAAACAACATCTACAAAAATTATAATATAGTATTAAATAAAATAATATACAATGTAATTCTAATAATCAAGCACTCACTTCCGTTAAATTTAGGTTTTATATGTGAAAAATAACTTTTTTCTGAATATATTTCAGAAGTTACCTTATAATCCATGCGTACTATAGTGAATTGAACCTAGCAACAAATGTTATAAAAGTATTAATGTTTGTTTAAATACTAATGGCAATTATTTAAACAACAATTTTATCATTCAAGATTTAATTATGTACAACTGATTCATTTGCAGTAATATTTAATATGGATCGGTATTGCAGATCTCTACAAATTTCTCTAAAACTTAAATATCATTAAAATATCAAAAAAAAAAAATATCATAAAAAGAAATGTACCAATTCAAAAATATTGCTTATCAGCAAAGCTCGGCTTAATTATGTATTTAAAAATAGCACATACTTTGATAAAAATATGCATAACATATTGACAAATATATTTTAATATAGAAAAATATGCATCAATATGCTAAAATTTTTATAACATTCTAACAAAAACCAAATCCGATTCTATGAAACAAAACCTTATTTTACATTTAAGGTCTGTTACATTACATAATATTTGTGTAACACTATTAATAATATTTTTATAAAAACTGTAAATATCCTTAGACATTATAAATGCTATTCAAGAATTTATAATTACTAATATAATTAGTAACTATTAATAATTAATAATTTCAATAATATCTAACAATAAATACCTACATCTATTTACTTATGAATATATACTTCATGGGCAAAAAAAAACGGGACACTGTTTCTGCGTGGGTTTAAATTGTGACTACTTAAGTGGTTATCTCATAATAGTAAGTCAGGAATTGTCAAAAATGTGTCTTATTGACATTTATTAAACATTTTTAAAATAAATGTAAATAAAAAATACTAAAAACGGTAGAGAAAGCTTATTTATTAAATTAAAATAATTATTACATTGAAATAATTAGTATTTCGTCATTCCACCGTTATTATTAACTGCATCTAATCTTGTAGACATTGAAGCGACAATATTTTGTACAACATTTATAGAAATTTGATGCCAAGCATTTTGAACAATCTCCCAAAATTCTTCCTAGGTAGCAGCTTTATTTCATTAATCCCCATACATTTTCAACGGGGTTTAGATAAGGACTGTAGGACTGGAAATCTCAGGTTTAAATTTCATTCTCTTGTAACCATTGTGTTACAAGATGAGACAGGAAATTGTGTTGTCAGTAACTAATGTTTCGTCTTCCTTCGAAATTTTGTTACGTCCGGAAATTATTTTCCGATTTAAATTCTCCTCTTCCCTCCATTTTTTTATATATTCTTGCGGCTGAACTTTTACCTATATTAAATTGAACCGATACTCTTCTTAATGATTTCCCATTTTTCAAACTAGTAACAAGTCTGGCTTTATCTGTTCGAAAGATGCGGCAGTTTCAATTTTGAATTAGCAACTATTATATATAATTTGACGTAGAGTTTGAAAATTAATCAAATATTATTAATCAAATTCAAAATTACAACGCTAAAAAATAATTTTTTTGCTCACGACAGTATATAGAGGTGCAACTCTTGTCCGTACAACAGAGTGGGACGCGTTCATCGCTACGCGACTATGCATATAACTTGACCCACGACATATAATTTCTAACGGGTGTTCAGAAACATTCGAAGTCAAGTGGGCTCTGAACAAAAAATCGTATATCTTTACTTAAGTATCTGATACTAATTTGATAACCTATAAAATTGTATTAAGTAAATGTATCAATCTATCTCAGACATGACTTCATATTTTCAAGGACTACTTTGACTTCGAATGTTTCTGAACACCCGTTATTTATAAAGTACCTATATAACATATTGCTGTGGATTTTTCCCCATAAAAATATTAAAATATAATTATAAATGTATGTACTGTTATTTTGAACGCAAGTGTATATTTTTGAAATTATTTGTTGTGTAAGAAACTGGTTTTACATTCTAAGCCTGCGCGCTTGATTTGACCTTAAGACAGACACAAGTTAACAGTTGACAAGGACGTACACGTTATTTAAATAAGATAGATAATGATAGATTATTATCTTTTGGATAGTAATTTCGGTCTGATTTTGATTTAATTTGTTGTTGGTGATGTAATTGTCATTTACCGTTATTTCTACCCTACGAGTTGTTAAATCTCGTTATTTTTTGATTTATTACGTTTCTTGTTAACGTGTCTCCCATCTTCGTTTTTATGTGAGTAAAAATATATATATTTTTAAAGATAAAATTATTATTATATTAAAAGAGTTAAATATTGTATTTTTCTATTGTATTAATTTTGGTTTATTGAGATTTAGTCGTAGTTATTTGATATAGATAACAAAGATTTTTAACATTTCTAGTAAAAAATCTGTAAATGTAAAATTTTGTAAGTTGGATTTCAAGGGCATTTTTTTTTGACATGTTAGTGCGCATGTTTTCTTAGAGTTTTTTTTCGAGCTGTCAAGATTGTTTATTTATTTTGTTCTCTGGGAGAAATTAGAAATTTTCTTTGTAATTTAATTTGTTCGGCTGTCACAAAGGTTTTTGATCGCATGCAGCTGTCATTTCCATGCGTTATTTTTACCTTTATAATATTGTTAAATGATGCAATATTAATCTTTATACTTTATAAAGATTATTTTTTTATTATTTTTTTATTTTTGTATTAAATTTTCATTTAAATTTTATATTGTGTCTATTTTTGAATTGACCTTTTTCTTTTCGAGTTTTATAAGTGACTTAAAGATATAATTATAACATTTGTCAATACTCTTACTGGCGCCTTATAAATTTGTAGAAGGGACAACCACATTTCCGATTGGAACCCTGAGAGGAAAGCAGTCCAATTTTTTGGAAATAAACCGACTGAATATCCTAGCTGGATAGATTTGTCGTGAATGGTGGTAAAATTAATACAAAACTACAGTTCATAGCAATATGATTAAAATTGTTTGCAGCGTCTAGTCCGATTCTGTTGTATGGTCGAAATATTGCAACTCTACTTATGGCTCATGAATCTCATGATCTTTCCAGTTATTACAATTAGGTACTATTAAAAAGATTCACAGTAGATGCTTGTGTCGTCTAGCAAATGTTTGAATGTGGAAAAAAAAACGTTCGACATCGACGGGAGTAATTGGAGAATTTTAGGGACTGAACACATGAGGCCGAATTTACAATGGACCATATAAATAGTCTATAAAGCAGGCTTTAGAGTTACGAGAACTCGTATACGATAAATCGTATACGAGTAACACCCGACATTTACATTTGCAGCAGTCATATAATATTGATTTTAAAAATGGCTCCAAGTAAGAAAAAGTGCGAGTTTAACTATGGTTTTATTAATAATAATGAAAAAGCGCAAGATATTTGCCGCAGAAGATTCAGGAAAATTTGAGTAAAAGAAACGCTATAAAAGAGACAAATTTTTGGAATTGAAAGTTTGCTGAAAGACTTATTTTGTTTGAAAATAGAGGTGGATACAAAAATTTTACGAGAGTGAATACAATACATTTTGTACATTGCATGATATGATAAACATACACAAAAAAGTTTATTGGACAATTAAATAAAAAATAAAATAATTTTGACATGTTATTATTTTTTGCTCCTGATACCTATAAGTACGTAGATATTAAATTATTTATCTTGTTCTTTACCGTATCCACTGAACTATTCATTATATCAGCAATTAATTCGTACGCCTTATTGGGGGCATTAATGTCACTGTACTTCTTGATTTTTACATTCCATAAACACTCCAAAGATTCATAAAGGTTAATAAATTCCTCCATTCCGTTGCAGAAAATTTACTTTACGCCATTTTTAATGTACTAAACTCGTACGACTAATCGGATTACGCTCTATTCAATTTGACAATCGTATACGAGTTACGATTTCACGTTTACATTTACGATTTTTAACGTTCGCATACGATTTACTCGTAAGTGTAAAGCCTACTTAACATCGCTAAGTACAACACGCAGTTATTGAATAGCACTATAGCACTATTCATTCTGTTAATCGCGCATCTGTTTTTTGTCGTTGAATTGCAACGCAATTACTTCAATTTTACAGTTAAATTCCTTTCTTCATGGGCGTAGATAGTAGCGAGAGGAGTTTTTATGATAATTTATTTGATTTATTAGTTTATATTTCGTAAGATACATAAAGTACGGTGAGTTAGTTTCCTTTTTTCATTGTTTTAACTGTTAATATCGTTTCATCGAATCTACTTCCCCCAATTATTTTGACGTAAGTGTTCAGAGAAGTTTCAATAACTTATGCATACATTTTTAATTTTCATTTATTTAGATATAGAACATTGTTTAACTTACCTTTTCAGATATGATATGGAATAACGTCGAGAATGGATTCGTGAAACAATGGCGAGTTGGATTAAGGGTCAAATTGTTAGTATGTTCATTGCCAGTGATTCCGAAATTTATTGCAAAGTCTATAAAATATCTCTATAAAAAAGTCTATAAAAAATTCCAAGAAATCGCACGCAAAATGTCACTTAGCATCGCAAACACATATACCTACCAGAGACACCTTTCCGGAAGTTGATTGACTTGTATCCGCTTTTAAAAAAGTTTTCAGAAAAGCGCCATTGAGAGTAGCTCTTTACAGGGGAAAACTTCCATCTTTGTCACTGCCACCCTCTCCAGTAATAAGAAGATGGGGACATGGTTGGAAGCTACTAGTTTTTATGCAGAGAATTTCGATAGTTTACAAAATTTCGTTACATGTTTAAATGACGATGCTCGAAGTATTTCTGAGTGCAAGAAACTAATACAAATTCTAAATTTAAAAAATCAGTTGTACTTTCTTCAGAAACACTTTGGAAATTTGCCAAAACTAATCACTTATTTTGAAAATCCAAATCTCAAATTAAATGATGGATTAACCACATTAAATGTGGCTATTAATAATTTGAAAAATATTCCAAGTGACTGCGGATGTGGCCTTCGGCAAGAGTTAGACGCAGTTTTTAATAGAAATCCAGATTTAATAACATTGCGGCAATTTTGTATGGGGACAATGCCTCAAAATTTAACTGCTAAATACGTTGAAATAAAAGAATATTTCCAGTATGCACCTATAACCAGTTGCGACCCACGATGTTGTTTTCCAATTACATATATAAATAAAATTAAAAATTCTTTGAAAATACAAATTTTCAATAGTACACTCGTGGGCGATGAGTCATGGGCCTCACGTGACCGGTCCCTACTTATTCTAAATTATTTCTCCAGCTTCTGTAATAGTTGATAATACGTTATGGCATTTGTTTATTGAATTTATAGATTCAGTGAAAAGCAATTCTCTTGTTTCGAATTTCAAAATTGTTTCTGCTATTACAGACATTTTTTAGCAATAAATGTAATACCAAATCAATTGGATTTGGTACCTATTACATTATCTTTTAAAGACTTTTCTGCTTTTTTCATAGCATCTGAATCATCAGAGAACTCTAAAATAAAATTTTTAATATTTCGATACCTTTCCGAATAAAAAATTGCGGTATTTAGCCATGTTCCCTACCTAATGTTACTGGTTGTGGAGGTAATTGTAAACCGACAAATTATTCTTTGTACAACTGAAGCCGTAATAGTGGTTTTAAAAAGATTTTTTTACATTCGAAATTAATTCATTCCGAAGAGAAAATTGACTGTTTTCTTTGGGCCATGAGCCAGACAAGTAGTATGAATTAAATTAGGAAAATATATTTTTAAATTAACTGAGGCTTTACACATAAAAGATGCAGCATCGGACAACATTAATATAATTTTATCATGTGGTATTACGTTGGGCTGGAAAAATTTCGCTAATCCATTGTAACTCAATTGAGTTCTTGTACAGTTATTGATTTTATCTAACTACTTACAACTTTGGATTTTCGGCGTTCAAACAACCAATTAACAAATTAGCAATATATCGACCGCAAGGGTCTGTTGTTTCATTCTCTTGAAAATAAATTAAGTTGTAACTTTGATTGAAGGAATATATATATATATATATATATATATATATATATATATATAAGAAGTGTTAATTTGAAAAGTCAATCTGGTAGCATGTGATTTACTGAGAACCTTTTGAAGTATGTCGTAAATTACTACTTAACCTTCGAAGTCGTATATTTTGACAGTTTCATACATACAAATAAATAACAAATAATAGGTATTTATTGAAAACTATAACAAATGTTGAAAATGTTGTCCTTCAAGATCAATGCACTTTAAAATCCTCCGTTCAAAATTTCTGATGATATTCTGCAACATTACTGGATTGTTATTAATTTCCATGCATAACTGTTCGATTCTCTGTAGCATATCATTCAAATTCAATATAGGTGTTCGAAATATGTTATTTTTTAGATAAGGCCACAAAAAGAAGTCGTAAGGTGTTAAATCGCATGAACGTGCAGGCCAGGCAATTTCAGTATTTCGACTAATTATACGCTCATCAAAAAATTATCTTAAATAATCCAAAGATTCTGCAGTACAGTGACAAGGTGCTCCGTCTTGTTAGAAATATGCATTTTGAAGTTCATCATCATGCAACTGATTGACAAATGGTTGTAAAATTTCCGTACGGTACCTTTGAGCAGTTAACATTTCCTGAAAAAATGTTGGTCCAATGATTCGCCTTTGGCTTATCGCTGCCCAAACACCAATTTTCTCTGGATGTAGCGATTCTTCATTAATTACATGTGGATTTTCACTACTCTAAATTCTTGTATTTTGTGAATTTAGGTATCCCGTTTTATAAAACCATGCTTCATCAGCAAAGATGACTCTTTGCGAAAGTTCTCCATTATTGTTCATATTTACAAACCAATTACAAAACTGTAGTCTACGTGAGTAATAAATTTCTAACAATTCTTGTACTGCTGTGACACGGTATGGATAAAGTTGCATATCTTTTTTTAATAACTTGTGAGTTGTACCAACAGAAAGGTTTATTTGTTGACTCAAATGTCGAACAGATGTTTGTGGTTCATTTTCCATTATTTCTTCAACACGATTGAGAACTTGAAGTGTACGTTTCTTAACTGCTCCGCTGCCTGATTTTCTTAAGAGACTACCAGTTTCAGAAAAAAGTTTTAAACTTCTATCCAAAGTATTCTTAAATTGTATATAATCTATTACAAAATGTGGAAACTCAACTTGAAATTCTACCATGCAATCTAGAACTGAATAAACTGATAAACCATCAATTTTATTACCAATTTTATTATCAATTGTATTACTTCGAAAATAAGCCTGAACTAAAAAAAATTTATATTCTAAAGTCAAAGCCATTTTAAAACTGAGAAGCAATTTATTTAAACCAGAATCGACGCACGATTATTTTATGCACTAACTGATATTTGTGATTGACATTATCAAATGTCATTTGGATTTACGTTTACGGAACAACAAACACATACTAATATATTTGCGTCTTCTTCTATAAAAATTTCAAAGTAAGCTAGATTGACTTTTCAAATGAACACTTGTTATATACTACAACGTGTCTTGCCCCAAAATACTTCCGCACACCTCTTGCCAACTAACTTAGCCGCTGTTTCGAGGCGCTGCCAAGCGATAGTTTTTGAAACAATTGCGTTTTTTCGGATAACAACGATAATACGAGAGAGAAACGATATTTTACAATGTAATAAATACTTTGTATTATAATAGGCATTGCAATTGTACACGAAAGAAAGGTGAACCTGTGGTCTTATCTGCGATCGACCTGTTTGCGATCTTTGGTTTTATTTACAAAATAAATAATAAAATTGTATTCGAAAATACTTATAAATAATAATAAAAACAATTTTCCTTTCACACTTTCATCCAGACATAGGACTAGCAAAGTTTATAACGATCAATTAGTCTTTACGTCCGGGGTAGCTATGTATTGTAAAACGCATGTCGTTACTAATTTATAAATGTTATGAATTACTACTTACTTGACAGAAGTTTGACTTAAGTCAAAACGTACATTACCTATTTTCTGTGTGTCACTTAATAGGTTACACTTAATAGGTTATATTAATAATTTAAGCACAGACATGCGTTTACAAAGCCATGACTACCCAGGACGTAAAGGCTAATTGAACGCATGTTATATGATTAACTAGTATAAATGTTGGTATGTTTAAGAGATGTTTTTCTATTTTCTAATATTTGTTGTCTATAAAATCCAGAGGATCCTTATTTAATAATCCGGTTAGTAGATATTTTATTCCAATTTTCTTTAAATGTTCCCAAAATAAAAGAATTGATTGTAATGTCCACTGAAAGCCATGTATGCAATAGATATTATTTCATCTGCTACTATCTTCAAAAACTTCAATATTATTGAAATTTGTACCGCTTTCTGCAATATATCTGTAATGCGGGCATTACAACGCATATTTCCTCTCCTTCAGTCATGTACTTTGCTTTCAATGAAATTTTCTTTATTAAATTATTATTTAAGCCTGTTCGTAAATTCAACACCTTTAACAAACTTTGAATTGTTCTTACAGATGTTAATATGAATTTTAGATTACGTAACATAAATTTATAAGCTCTGGGTGATTTATAATACAAAGAAAGAGCTAATTCTTTTTCTGATTTTAGTCACTTTCCTCTGGTCTTATGAAATAGCTGCATATTTATTAAAGTTTTCAGCTGTTTACTTTTATATATTAATAAATTGTGGAGTAGCGCGTTAACAGAAACTGATTTCTTCCTTTTAATCTATAGGTCAGCGCTTGATTTGCTTTTATCCGACAGGGTGCGGTAAACTGAAATCATCTCGAAACCAACAGTACGATGCAACGCCAAGATGTCGAAACCAAGTTTGGCTACGCTAAATCATAATGCATAATCATCAGAGAGCGGTCTGGAGCGATTGATGATTTATAGCCCACAGGCCACTGCCCTGTATTCTCAATAGGTTTGTTTCTGTAAGCGATCCGTGAGTTTCGAACAATTTGATACGTGTGGCCACTAGGGCTGGGCGATACCGACGTTTTTGGTCGTATCGTGTCTGTGCACGGTATCGATTCTGAGTACTGGAATCGGTAAAGTATCGATAGGTATCAATGCTTTGGAATCGATACCTTGGAATCGATACTTTGGAATCGATACCTTAATTCGATACCTAGAAATCAATATTCATAACCCGTGTTGTAGGTGTCGATTGTTTGATATCGGTTTCAAGAGATATAAAATTAATTTACCGATTCTACCATAACTACGGTATGAAATTTGCAATATTGTGAGATTTTTTTTTTGTAATAATTATAGTTATGTCATAATAAGGATATTTGCTACACACAATAATAACATCCTTTTAAATATATATTATATAATATATATAATGCATATATACTTAAAAATTCTTTACTTAATAAGTTATTGCATCCTTTATGTACATTTAAAAAAATGCACAAAGGTAAGCTACCCGATACATGGCTACCCGATACATGGCTACCCGATACATCGCTACCCGATACATCGCTACCCGATACATCGCTAACCCGATACATCGATACTTAGTGAGTACTGGAATCGGTAAAGTATCGATAGGTATCGATGCTTTGGAATCGATACTTTGGAATCGATACCTTGAATCGATACCTTGGAATTGATACTTTGGAATCGATACCTTGGAATCGATACCTTGATTCGATACCTAGAAATCAGTATTGATAACCCGTTTTCTAGGTATCGTTTGTTTGATATCGGTTTCAAGAGATATAAAATTAATTTATCGATTCTACCATATCTACGGTATGAAATTTGCAATATTGTGAATTTTTTTTTTGTAATAATTATAGTTATTATGTTTATGTTATAATATGGATATTTGCTACGCAGAATATAAAATTCTACAACATCTTTTAAAATATATACTATATAATATATATAATGCTATATATACTTAAAAATTATTTACTTAAAAAGTTATTGCATCTTTTATGTACATTTAAGAAAATGCACAAAGGTAAGCTACCCGATACATGGCTACCCGATACATCGCTACCCGATACATCGATACTTAGCGAGTACTGGAATCGGTAAAGTATCGATAGGTATCGATGCTTTGGAATCGACACCTTAGAATCGATACCTTCGTTATATGAGGTATCGGGGAATCGATACCAGTTATGGTATCGGGTATTGGACGATGTATCGATACTTCGCCCAGCCCTAGTGGCCACTGCATAAGTAGCACATACCTACATATGCAGTTAATATGTATCTGTTAATGCATAACAGAGCGAATGTAATAAAGGGTTTGGTAACCGGCAGCAACTATTGCTGAAACAAATGTAATGCTGACAAGCGAATTGCGTATCGAATTTTAGATAAAAATAATTTACAAACTCAAAAAAGGTATAAAACCCCTTACCACAATTAATAAAATCGTATCCTAAATACGTATTTAGACAACTAAGTTGTCATAATAAGTAGGTAAAACCACTAATTAAAGTGTCGCACATGGGGTACAGTAAAGCTAACAAATATAAACGCGCAACAACTTTACACGGCGTCCACATATACACTGTGTATACGTGGACGTACGTGGATTATGAAATTTTAAACATTGTCGATTAATCATTTGTTTAAAAGGAAATATAAACATATAAATTTGGTGTAGTATCAAAAATATACATATAAATAACTTTGAAGTCCTTATTCAGATTTTATAAATCTTGAAATTTGCACGTTTGTGGATTATCTTGACTTCGGGAATGTAATAGCCTCCAAATACCAATATATGACAACGTGTTTGGTTTAATTTACAATACGTTGAAGCTATAAAGCTTCAACGTATTGTAAATTTTACTGATATCGTTGTATTTAAAAGTGTGCTATTCAATATTCACATGACGAGAAATAATCCACGGGAGATATTTATCTTCACACTATAAACTTTATTTGATTCTTAATTACTGAATCTTTAATTTCAAATAAAGTCCGAGATATCTTTAGATGCTCGTGAGACCTACTCTCTATTTGCACTCTAAAAGTGTCTGTGTTATCTCTTTCTGTTTTATAACAGAAATTATCATTAATTTACTACTAATTAATTATCTATGTACGCTTAAAATCTCAAATCTTTACTTTATGGACTTCAAAATTTTATCGTATTTCGGTATCATATACAGACCTTTCTTCGTTTTACAGATTGTCGAATTCTGCGTGATACGTACTTGTAATTCACAAAATAAGATAAAATTAATTAAAAAGAAAATTAATGATTAATTTAAACGAAATTAAAATATGTATGCTCTACCGATAATTCAGCTAAAAAATGTAAAATTTATATTGAGTGTGATATTGAAAATAAATCGTGAACGCTGCTTGGGATAGATTTGAAATTCTAATCATCCACTTCTTCAATGTCGTCGCCTTTATACCACCTTCGTGACGACAACCACTTTTTCAGATGTAAAATAATCTTTTTTTAAGTCCTTTCTCAAAGTTATATTTTGCATTTCAAAAATCGTGTTCTTTTGCCAATTTCAAATGTTTTGTTGCGTCTAAATACCAATCAGATTCATCCTATATCGTAAACACCATAAAACGTATATTCGTTAGGTTTTTAAAACCTATAAAATTTTAATAAAAATATCATATTTTTATCATACATGTCCTATCTTTATCCTGTTCATTATATTGTACGTCTTTTGATTCTCTCACACGACTAGGTCAGATGATCGCTTTCTTTTTAATGTACTGTCCCGCCCTTTTCTTTTATTGACAGCATGCATTTAAGTTGCACATAACCTCAGAATACGAAACACAATTTGACGTTTGTACTGTTTACATTGTTTTGAAATGTATATTGGATATCATGTTTGATATTTCGTAAACATAGGTATGACATGTTATTTCAAAACACATATTACATCATATTCACGTTCGTTACAAGAGTCTGTTGTCTTTGGTGTTATTCTAATATGTTATATGATTATATTAGCGAAGTATATGTTTATTTCATTTGATTTCAAATAGAAACCTCACTATTTAAAATTAAACATAACTCTTGGATACAAAATTAACAATGGATATTTTATATTTTTCATGAAAATTCTACCATAAATGGTCTTTTATATACTTTTTAAATTAATTCTGGTACGTAATGCATGTTTTTAATTCTAAATTTTAGTATCTGTAAAATTAAATCGTAATGTAAACCAATGACCTATTGATATTGAATATTAAACACAAAACTTGCCATGTAACACAGGTGCATTTTTAAACACAATTTATTTAGTTACATCGTATGCCGTTTTCATATTGTATTCAATAAAAGGTCCTTGGAAATTGAAACGAATACATTTAAATTTAACGCGCTCGTCTGGACCCAACATGGCAGTATATTGCGGTACTTTATATATATGTCTAGTGACTTTAGTTAGTCGATGTATGCAGCATCATTTTGTAGCGAGAAGCAGGTTCTGGAAAAGTTCTGCGTGATCGCTTGTCTAGAAAATTCGAGTACTCTCGAATGATTTCGAAAATAGTGTTTAAAATGGTCACCATTCTGTTGAATGCATAATGCAATACGACGTTTCATGTTGTGAATAATATTCTGCAATACATTTGGTGTTATTTCATTACATTTATTAGTAATTGTATTCATCCAGTCATTTAAGCGTACTAGCGTGATCTCTAGGTAAGATCTGTTGAACAATCTATGCTTTGTATGGATAGGGTAACGGGTGTGAATACCGGCCATGTGGTTAATATCGGCCACCGGATTGTTTGGCCGGTGTAACGGATCAGCCAATGCGACTGCGTCAGTTTTTATAAGCTATAACACATTTACTTGTTTCAGTCTTACACCACGCGCTAGAGTGAATGTTTGTGATTTTATGCACAAAAATACACTTATTGATGTAAAAATTCGACTACTTCAATGGAAAATAAAACATATCACGAATAAGTAGATTAGATTATTTTGATTCATTTGGTAGTTATGGGTGTCTATTAATTAATATGCAACAGAAGAATATGACATTATTACCTAGTTGAATGTTGTCTGCTTCTGCTTATTGCATTACAAATGGAGGTAAAACCGGCCAAGATTTTGAGGGTAATGCCAGCCGGCCGGCATTATCATCGCGCCAACTTAATTGGCGATTGCTATACCTACATAACAAATATTTAGGCAAGTATGATGGAGAATAAAGCAGTTCTTTTAATCTAGGTTGTACTATTTATTGCAGATGCCAAAGCAGTATAAACGTATTTCAAATAGAGCTTTTTGGACCGAAGAAAATCTGAACGCAGCATTAGCTGCAATTGCTGAAGGAGGAAGCATACGCCAAGTTAGTTTGAGATTTTCTATTGCTAAGGCAACACTTCAGGATCGTCTTAAAAATAAAAACACTGTACGAGCTGTACTGGGAAGAAAAGCTGTATTTTTAGTAGAGCAAGAAAAAGAGCTAGTTGCAGAAATAATAAATTTGTCGAAAATATTTTATGGTTTATCTAGCAATGAAATTAAGGAATGTGCATTTACCTATGCAGAAAAAAATCATATAAAAAACCCATTCGTCAAAGAAAGTAAAGCAGCTGGCAGAGATTGGTTTGAAAGATTTCTAAAACGAAACCTCGAAATCTCTATTAGAAAACCACAACCCACAAGCATTAATTGGGCTTACAGCGTTTAACAGGGAAGAGGTTTCGTTATTTTTTTCAAAACTCGATTATGTCATGGAAAGATACAAATTATCCTCGACCCGAATTTTTAACGCTGACGAAACGGGACTAACAAATGTACAAACATCTGGTAAAATACTAGCTCAAAAAGGTCAACGTCGAGTTGGGTTTATAACGAGCGCCGAAAGAGGATGAACCACTACAGTAATGTGTTCCTTTGGGGATTCAGGGATCTACGTGCCTCCTTTCTTCATATTTGCACGTCAAAGAATGGATCCTCAATTGAAAAGAAATGGACCGCCTGGTGCGGCGTATGCGTGTTCCTCTAATGGCTGGATAAACGATTCTCTATTTGTAGACTGGCTGTCACATTTTCAGCATAATGTTAAGTCCTCAAAAGACGATCCTGTTTTATTAGTCGTTGATAATCACGTTAGTCATTCATTCATTAAAGGCATATAATTTCTGTCGCGAGAATGAAATTATTATTTTGACGATTTCACCCCATAGTTCACACAGAATTCAGCCACTGGATGTAACATTTTATAAACCTCTCAAAACGGCATACAACGTGGAATGCGATAAATACTTAAAGAGTCATCCTGGTGAAAAAATCACAACAAAAGAAATAGCAGAAATTTTCAACAAGGCCTACAGTAGAATAGCCACTCCAGAAAAAGCTATCAAAGGATTTAAAACTACGGGCATTTATCCCATAAACCCAGACGTATTTTTGGAAGATGACTTCGTTGCCGCAGAAAATATAAGGAATCTTCAAAATGCGATACCTACACAAAAAGAAAACCAAATCCACATAAATTCTACAATAGAAAGGACCGAAGAAAAAAAACACGATTTCTTTTCGTGATATTTTAAATATGCCTAGTCATGGAGAGTGCTAATAGAAAACAAATAGAGTGCTAATAGAAAACACCACGCTCAAATTTTTACCTCAACCCCAAATAAAGAACAACTTGAAGAAAAACAAAATAGGAAACGAGAAAAGAGAGGCAAGGAAAATATAAGAAACCATGAGAAAGCAAAGCAAACTAAACGAGTTTTAGAGGACGGCTTCACCAAAAGCATTATTTGCAATGATTACCAGAAATGTAAGGTTGACATGCGCCGTCCAAATATCAGTAGAGCATGTAAATCTCTTTCCAAGATAAAAAAAACGTCATGGACGGCGATGACAGCGAATCTCCAGATGAATCCGGTTCTAATGTTGGTGCAAATGAAGAAGTTTGTCTTGTTTGTGGTGAATTCGGCAAAAATGAGATTTGGACCAGGTGTACTTTCTGTGGTCAATGCGCTCACAAAGCTTGCACAAATGCAGCAAAGAAAGACTATGTTTGTGATTTTTGTGAATAGGGGGTAATACCGGCATGTGTCCGCCATTACCTCCAATGTGTGGGTAATTTCGGCCAATGCTGAAGTTTTTTCTTTATGAATTAAAAAAAAAATGTGTTAATTTTTGTTACTTAAAATAAATGTTTTTCTGTTGTAACATCTCTAAATTACTTATATCTTTACTGTTTGTTTTCTTAACGCGTTTCTGGATGTTAAAATTAATAAAATTGCTTAAGTGGCCGCCATTCACCCCAGCTACCCTACATATGTAAACGACGATTCAAAATTCTATGAACGGTACTAGAAGATACGTTCGTTTGAACTGATGAACGACGAACTGATGTATGTGGGTTTTCTGAGCAAGGTTTTCTACCTGTTCAACAATATTTTGCTGTGAACGTGGTCTACCAGAACTTTTGCCTTTTAACTCAGATCCTGTAGCCCGAAACTTCTCCGCGATTAGACGAATGTGATAATGTAAAGCGGTATTATCCACAACTCTATTAGGAAACTACAAGTGAAACTTTCGCTTACATTCCGCGTAAGAATATTCCCATTCTCCGTTAAGAAATTGTGCACCTCGGAAATATGCTTCAACAATAAAAATATTTTCTTGCGAGTACATTATTTAGTAGTATTGTTTATTAATTAAAAAAAAATATTTGTAAGAAAAAAAATATATTGCTAGTCAAAAAAGGACATTAGATATATAGTTAGTTATAAATAAAAGGCTTATAATAATTTGCAAGTACTAGCTACTCAGTGCTTAATGAGATGAAGTTCTTTTTGAAACACGTTGTACTTTAACCCATTTTATCCCATTGTTCTATTAATGGAACATGCTATATTAGCCCCCTCCACCTGATGCAGATTAGTCATACGTATTTACTGCAAGTCTCAACGAGATTTCGATACTATTGTGCAGTGAATAAAGAATCTTTCTAGTGTATCGGGCGTTTTGTTTGAAAAATCTATAGTGCTACATATTTTGAAACAGTGTGAAAAAATGGCGTACCGAAAGTAAGTAAAATCAAATGTTTACATTTTTTTAACCAAATCTATAGTGGTATTTATCTCTTATTGGTTAGTACCCAAACTAATTGGCATGCACCGAAAAAATATATATTTGATACCCTCATGACAGTAGATTTTTTTTCTAAAAGTTCCATTATTGGAACATTGGGCATGGATGGCTTCATGCTATTTTTTTCTCAATTTTAGGTATTACACTACTGAAGAGCTTATACAACTAGTTGAGGACGGAGAGTTCTGGCGGGCGGATGTTTTTATAACACCCCCGAATGACGGTGATGAAAGTGCGGAAGATAGTGGTGACGAGGAGGACTGTAATGATATAAATAAGTTAAGCGGTCGTCAACTTCAAGCTGAAGCTGTGGCAAAAATTACAAACAGAGGGGAAACATTTACTGTTGGTGATGACACTGACATATATAGTGATGAAGATGAATACCATGATGAAGAAATTAGCCAAAAGGAGATAGAGACAAAAACTCAAATAGAAAATAATATCGAGGAAAATAATGATGGCTATTCAAGCGAAGATAATATTTCATTATCAGACCTAAGAAAAAAGTTGCCGAGAACATATACCAGAGTTTGGCAAAATTCCACCGATCTTGACGACAACTTACTCGCTTTTGTTTCTCCCAAGCAAATGCCACCGATTCCAGAAGACGCGGTGGAATGTTTTGAGTTATTTTTTGGCGGAATTATTTGCAGTTTTCTAACTCAAATGATGAATATATATGGAAAAAAAGAACCAGCATTTCAGGGTAGCGAGGAAGAAATTCGTTGCTTTATAGCTATATTTCTATTATCCGGCAATTGTTCAGTACCTCGTTGGCGTATGTGGTGGGAGATTGGAACTGAGACCTGTAACTTGTCTGTCGTAAATGCAATGCGTAGAAATAGGTTTGAGGAAATAAGAAGATATCTGCATTGCTCTGACAATAATAACTTACCTACTAATGACAAATTCGGAAAAATGAGACCTTTGATGAATATGCTAAATGAAAGATTTCTTATGTATTCAGAACTTCAAGAAAAACTAAGCATTGATGAAAGCATGGTACCATACTTTGGGAGACATGGGGCTAAACAATTCCTAAAGGGAAAACCAATAAGATATGGTTATAAAATGTGGTGCCTGTGCGAACCTCTTGGATATCTTATGAAATTGGAGCCTTACCAAGGTAAAGTAAAACAAGCTGAAGATTCTATACCAACTAAAACTGTCATAGCAGGGTGTTCCACAACAAGAAACAACAAAACAAAGGTAGTCTCAAAATTATTGCAGAATGAATTGGGAGTAGGTGGGAACGTTGTACTTGCTCTCTTGAAAGATCTACCGCAAATCATATCCTTTAAAATATACGGCGATCGCTTTTTTCATCGTTAAAACTAGTTAACCGTTTACAAGATATAGGTATCGGTTATACAGGAACTATAAAGTACAACAGAATTGAAAAATGCCCCGCTATAATGTCTTGAAAACTTATCGAGAAAAAACCCAGGGGTTACTACGATTTCTGCACTGATAAAAAAACTAATGTTACAATTACAAGTTGGCATGACAATAGAATCGTGCTTGTTAGCTGTTAGCAGCTGCGATCCTACCGGTCCTGTAGGTAGTGTAGACAGATGGATGTCTGCAGAAAAGAAAAAAGTTCCTGTTACTCGGCCATTTGTGGTATCTCAATACAATAAGTTTATGGGGGGTGTCGATCGGTTAGACCAAAATGTCGATAATTATAGAATATCAATTAGATCGAAAAAGTGGTGGTGGTCGGTCTTGGCATATTGCGTAGACACTAGTGTTCATAATGCTTGGCAACTACACAGAAAAAGCTACGGAAAAAAGATTGATCTTCTAAAGTTTAGACGAACAATAGTTCAGACCTATCTGACAAAATATGGTAAGCCTGGAAAAGGTGCTGGTCGTCCTATCACACATAAAGAAATTTCCTCAAGAGTGCCCGACCAGGTCAGGTATGATCGATTAGACCATTGGATTATTGCAGCCCAGAAACAAAATCGCTGCGCTGTCTGCAAAAAAAAAACTACAAAAGCATGTGAAAAATGTGGTGTTAACTGTCATGAAGACTGTTTTGCATTGTTCCACTCTAAATAACTTTTGTTTGTGAATCAGTTTTATAATATTTTCCATTAGGTATATAAAATGCAAAAATACGTTTTTTCTAATAAATTATACTTTTATATTAAAAAAGATACTTGATTTTATTAATTCTTTTGACATAAGTGTATCTAAAATATAGCTGTCATTTATGCCCATTCTTCCATTATTGAAACTACACTAAAATCACAAAAGTAGAATGTCAAATGTAAAAATTTATAACCAGACAGCTTATAAAATATCCCCAACAATTAAAATTTACACCGCAACGAAAAAATTGCGAAAAGAAATAATTCGGGCATAAACGGGTTAAACATTGTGTAGAGATAAATTGACGTTAAGTGTTAAGAGAGTTACCAGAGTCTGTACGTTTGTACGAAAACGCCACCTTAGTCTCGTACATAGTAAAAATATATATAGTATATTATTTTTAATTACTTTTTAATTGAATTTTGTTCATAAACGCTTGTATTCCTAAAGTTAAGCAATTTGGAGTATGGATTGACTGCTAGGTATATAAACTATGTCTATCTTAATTTTGAATTCGAACGTGTGCAGAAGAGATTTTTTAAATTTCTGATCTTTTAAACTTGACGTAGGTATATCCTATGAAGATCTCCTGAACACATACGGTTTTACGGCTCTTTTAGTTAGGAGAGTTTAGACTGAAGTCTTTTCATAAATAGAGTAAATTATCCTTTTTTACTTTTTGATTCCATTATTGCTTTCTTTACTTACTAGTTATTAAGAAAAAATAATATATAATGGAGTTCCATTATGTATTATATTTTCGTCTAATATATTTTTTAATTTCCAAAGTATTAACTAACATTGACGAAAGCGGCAGTTACACATACGGACTACGTCTATCCCGATGCGTTTAGGCCGTTTGAAATTTGAAATTCCGATGTTATCAGCCATCAAATAAGTTCATGCGGTATTCGATGGTAAAATATAAATATTTATTAAGAAACAATGATACACTATTATTCATCGAAGTAATTACCATCACACTTAATGACTAGAACTCTTGAGTTTTGAACTGTCTATGCTTCATAAAGTTGTCAAGAGACAAAAAAAATGTGGTAATAACTTATGACGAAATGTCAGGAGAATATGGAGGGTGTGATAACGTTTCCCAGTCAAGTTCAGAAATTTTTCCCGAGCCACTCTTGCGGTATGCGGTCTGGCATCCTGAAAGAATGTCACTATCTTTCGATTGATCAGACACGTTGTCTTGGAATTTTCCTCCACAACCTGTTGAATATCCTTGTTGTGTTAATAATCTTCGGTCTCCCAGAGCGTGCTCCATCTGTCAAGCTGAGATCTCCCGAAGAAAATGTCTTGAACCACTATCGTCTTTGAATGCGGTACATATTTTCCGAGCTGCCACTGCAGCGTTGGTACCAAGTTTGTACTCATAGAGTACCTAAACAACTTCGAATTAAAGTTTATTCGTTGCCATTTTTCAACTATTTAAAACTAGAAATTAAACAATTGTCACCAAATGTGTATGTATCCGATAAAAGTAGGATTTATACTAGAGTAGATGGCAGATAACAAACAAGTAACATGGCACTCTACTGTATACAAAATCCGCATGAGCTTTTTTGGTTACCTGATAGATAAACAGTAATTCAAGCGGCTTAAAATATGAATTTTAAACAGGTTGAGAACTAGAACTGGCTAAGTCAAGTCGCTTAGAATTTGCGAGATAAACATATTGTTTTATCTTCTGAACAGATACAGTTAGGTGAGTAATTAGACATAACCTACTTCATTGCCAACGTATGTTACATATGTAAATATTATGAAGATAGTAATAAATACTTGACTTTCAATCAGCTTGAAATTAATTTCAATTCACAGTTTTAAAGCTCATGAGGTATACATCTTTTTGTAATATTAAACATGCTTAAATATCTTTTAGCTTGATTAAACGGGTTTCAGATGACAATTAAGCCTTTTATGATTTTCTTCCATTGATAAGCTGTATTCCGCATCCGAATCTATCAATCAATAATTATCTGGTCTTGTATTTTATATTTTGTACAAAAACCGTTATCTAAACTAACGGAAAAAGCATTATTTAAAATAATGGATATTCTGAGTTCCTTATAGAAATCAACATTTATTTTATGAGCTAGTTTTTACAGTAAGGACATATTTATTACTAGAATTGTTTACTTAAATTTTCGGTGGATTACATGTTTAACAGAATTTTAAATCAATTTGCATTTCAAATGACGACCTCTTTTTTTATTTGAAATAATTAGAGAATAATTTTCTTTTTTGTTAATTCAAAATTATCTGAAAATGTCAATAAAACCGCTAATACAGTTTTAATATGAACGTCAGTAATATCTTTGATAACCAATTCCAAAAGCTTCATCAAGACTAAACGTGATTGCTAGTATGCATATAACGTGTGTTCATTTGAAAAGTCAATCTAGGTTACTTTCAAATTTTGATAGAATAAGACGCATATATATTAGTATGTGTTTGTTGTTCCGTAAACGTAAATCCAAATGACATTTGATAATGTCAATCACATTTGTTATTTATTTGTATGTATGAAACTGGCAAAATATACGATTTCGTAGGTTAAGTAGTAAATTTTAATTTACGACATACTTCAAAATGTTTTCAGTAAATCACATGCTACTAGATTGACTTTTCAAATGTGTGTTCAAAGGTGTTCAAATGAACACCTTTACATTGGCCTAATGAAAGTTTTTACGCAAATATCTCTTTGTTTAGTTTCACTGGCCGCTTGGATTAATAATTAGCTTTTTGTCTAGGCAGATATTTTTCCCAGCGTTTCAATTTCTGTACACAATTTTTGTGCGCCTTTGTTCTCGCAAGCTCGAATATTGGAATATTAACCAAAATCGTGATTGCATCTTTGTGAGTTTATTCTTTTATCGATTTTCAATTCAATTAAAATCCTCGCTAATTTCCTTATTGTAGCACTTTTAATGGATTTCTCCCACTTTCGATTTTTGAAACAAAAATTCAAAAATAAATTATTCAACCAGTTCTAATTATTTTACTTGGTGTCCTTGAAATAAAAAGACAACATATGAAAAATGGAAAGATTAAATTATATAGAATATTTTTCCAAAATTTCCTCTCATAAGCGAGAAAAAAATGACAAAGATATTTAAAAAAATTTTGTTACGTTACTGTGCGACTGAATATATCATAAATACTACCTTAGAGCTAACCCCACAATAATAAAAAGAATAGCTTTGTTATTGTATATCTTGCTTTAAGTTTCATTCTGTTGTCGATCGTTACGTACGCTCGGTACAATTTTTCGATAGAGGATAATAGATTGTAACTTAAATGCCCGTAAACCACACATCTTGCATGCTTCTTTAATATATCAACTTTAAAAAGTTACAGGTATCATTTTTTTAAAAGAAAATGGGGCATTCTGAATCCGACATTCATATTTTATATTTCTTATTTCTATAAAAAGAAAACATTCTCGTATTATACATGGAATTTTAGTATGATTTTTAAAATGAGTTTGTAAATAAATCCAACACATATCTTCATTTTTAATTTTTTACTTGAATGTATAAAAAGCACAATGTATTAACCTTAGTATACAAGTAGTACCTTAGTATATCATATCTTTCATAAGATCGACAGCTGTAACGTACGTAAACATACGATGAGTGTGTAACTTAAATAGAGGTGTATTAAGCGCCAATTAAGTTGGCGCGAGGAGGGGTAAGTTCGCCCAGGATTAGAAGTAGTGGGGAGATTTAGTATTAGTTTACATCAAATCGCAAGATACCGTAGGCGGCAATGCCAGATAATTCTAACTTCTACGAAAAAAAACAATAATTGAATACAGTTGACATAAGTGCAATATATTTTAACATGGATATTATAAAAACAACAACTTATACTTAACTTTTACTAATCTCCTTTGTGTGATATACTTATTATTAAATACTTTATTGGTGTTGTTCAATGCACCGGCTAGCTCTTGTATATTTTGATTACGATTAACGTATGTATAATTAGTAGGTTCGGTACGTTGATCAAATATAGGTATAAACTTTCAATACAAGTTATTCGAATTGGAAAACCTTCCGTTATAAATAACAATAATAAAACAAGAGGATTACTGTTGAAATCACAAGTTTAATCTGAATTTTAATGCAACAGGTAAGTTTAAATATATGATATAACAGAATAATAAATGCATGCAAAGTCACGTGATCTGATATAGTTAAATTAAGGTTAAATATACTCTTTGAAATAGCAAAAACTCAAATAAACACTAGGTTGAGGTAATTTAGCTTTAAAAGAACGGAAAAGAACTGTATTTTTCCTATATTACTATAAATGAACTAAATACTAACAATATTAGTATCCATATGAAATATGAACGATTATTCTTTACGTGTAAAAAAAAAATATGGTTATGTTTTAGGTAAAATAAAATATAAACAAATACTCAAAATTGATGTTGATGGTTTCTCCAGGATGATCAATGGGAATTCAGGACTTTATAGGCAGGAAAAACGGGTTCAAAGGTAGGAGAAAAGGCTGGTATCGTTATTGTCGGGTTAAGCGTCCCCTCGAAACAGGATATTCTTTAATATGCGATTTGGCAGGTCCAGGTTTGGTTAAACTTCGTAAAACTATCTCTGGTGGATAGGAAACTTGTAGAATATATATTTTGGTGAGAATTCACTAGTTTATTTACTTTTTTTCACTTAATTTTAGCTTCATTAATTTTATATGAATTCGACGCGTTATATCCATTTTTTATTCACCCACATTCTTCTGTTTTTCTTGTTGATTTTCCAGGCTTTCTATTTTGAATGTTTATTTATATGTATTAAATTACGTTAATTGATAAATCAAAATTATCATTACCAATCGTTTTGACATTTCATATAAATTGATAATTTAATTTTACAATTTATAAAAATATATTTTGAATGTTAAATCTCCGTAAAATACCTTAATTACATTAGGGATTATTCCCGCCTTATCTGATTCAAAAATAAAGTACAGCTATGTCCATAATATGACATATAATTCCAATCAATTAAGTTAAATATCTTCGGTGACATAAATATGTAAATGAAAATAATTATAGATATAGATTACAAGCAATACAATGAGTGTGTTATACAAATTTGATAAATTAAAAACGCGGTATTAACTTTATTGATTTGGCATGAGAAAAATGCAGTTCTGACAATGACTTATTCTAAAAATTAACAATTAATATCTTAACTCTATATTTTTGTTCTAGGCATCCTCTTATGTAGGCTTGAATCACTACAATTTCCCCATTAATTAGATAATGCGTCATAGTCTTGACAAGTAAGCTTATCTAATTAAGTATATCTTCATTTCATTGAAATAGGGATTCTGAAGTTATAAAATAACATTAGCAGGATAAATTAACTGGTCGAAGATTAGTTGTAAATGGTATTTCCTTTAGATTCCTTTATTTGGTATATATATATATATATCTTTGTTATTTTTGTTGCTTTAAGATTAAACTATTTGTAATATCTCTGATTTTTTTTTTCTCTTATAGAAATTTGACTTGTATATAAAAATAAGCTTTCGAGTATATATGGTTGTCTTACTTTAAACGTTATGGCACATGTAGTATTAATGTTTATTTTATTTACGTCGTTTTAATATTTCTTTTTATATAACTTCTTATTCTACTTTATTTTTCGGACTAGTAACTATATTATTTATTTTTATCATAATTTTAGTAATTTTATTAATAAGTTTTAATTTCTTTGGATATTCATTTTGTGTTGTTTAGTTTTATATTTGTAACCTATAAATGTATAATAATTGTTCTTTTGAAGTTTAACTTTACCATATATATATCATATTGCTTTTGTCTCCGAATATTTTTCTTTCAGTGATTGTTTATTAGTCCTAAAACTTACAAGCTCTAATTATGTTAAATTTTCCTTTTTATTGTAAATAAAGTTCGCCTGTTTTTGTGTGTAGATATTGGTATATGAATTTTCTGTTCGTCTTATATTGTTTTGGTTTTTCGAACTGTAAACTACCCCTTTTTGTCTCTCAAGTGTAACTGTATATTACATTATAACTATTTTGAAATTATTAATATTGTTTTGTTAGTATTAAATTTATATGTGTTTAGTTTTTATTTACATTAGTTTTTATACCGTATAATCTTGTAGCATTGATATGTGATATCTCCCCTTTATATAATCGGTGTTTGGCTCGATTAGTTCATATGTATTATAGCCTAATTTCTGATTGATTATGAAAGGTCCTTGATAGGCCTTCAATAGCTTACCCATGATTTTCAGTTTTGCATTAGACACTCTTAAGCTTTTAACTATAACTCGATCACCTAATTCATATGTTTTGTATTTCTTGCTATTGTCATTCTGTTTCTTTTCCCATTTACTTTTTCGTTTTATCAATTTTTGTCTGACCTCTTCCGTACGTTCCGATAAATTTATTAACTCTGGCTCTACCCATGGTCTATGTGGTGCTTCTCCTGTAAAAATTGTTATTGGACAGTGATTATGTACTGTGCTGGGGGTGTTGTTCAAAACAAATTCTATTTGTGAAAGATGTCTAGCCCAACGATTATGATTTTCATCCAGTAAAATTCTGAGATATTTTAATGTTTCACGTATGTACCTTTCAGTGGGATTACCTTGTGGATGGCGTATCGATGTGTAATAGGTTTTTATATTTCTTGTATGTAAAAATTCCTTATACCTGTCGTTCGTAAAATAGGTCGCATGATCTGAGAGTATTGCTTGTGGAGTACCATATTGGATGAAGTAATCAGTGAGTGCTTGTAGTACCGTTTCAGTATTGCACTTTGTTGTTGGTATTAACTTGATATATTTAGAGAAAATGTCACATATTACTAGAATATTCTTGTAACCTTTAGTGCTTTGGATGAGATTTGACAGGAAATCTATTGATATAAGTTCTAATTTATCATATGCAATAATATTACTACTCCAGTTTGAGTTTGTTCGATTTTTGTCTTTTGCGAATAAACATGTTTGACATCGTTTTGTCACGCTTTTGATAATTCTCTCATCGTTTGTGCAAAAATACGCTTCTCTAAACACGAGCCAACATTTTCTCGCTCCAATATGTGTGTAATTATAATGTAGATAATTTGCTATCTCTCTGGTGTGTTCCTCATTTATAACATACAATTCATTATCACCTATGTTCTTAATTATGATACCATTTCTAATAAACATACCTTTAAATTGTCTTCCCTCACTGATAATCTTTCGTAAAGGGTCAAATTCTGGTGTTAATTGTGTTTGTTTTACCCTATCCAATGAAAATAAACCTTCCTTTTGTAACATTACAAGATTTATGCATATACTTTGCTTCTTCATTTCTCCATCTTTTCTTGTTAATACATCTGCTGTTATCATTTCTTTCCCAGGCTTGTACTTAATTTCGAAATCAAATTGTTGTATTAACAATGTCCACCGATAGATACGACTATTATTTAATTTAGAGTTCATGATGTTTATGAGCGCTTTATGATCGGTTTCTAGTATGAATGCTTTACCAATTAAATAATATCTGAGCTTTGTTATTGCATATACTATTGCCAACATTTCTTTTTCGGAGATTGTATATCGTATTTCGCAAGCATTCAAAGTTCGGGATATAAAATGTATAGGAATCTCCGTATCTCCTTTCAGTTGAACTAGTTCAGCAGCAATGGTCTGGTGCGAAGCATCTGTTCTCACAATAAAAGGCAAAGAAAAATCCGGATGATGTAATTTCAAGTTCTCAATAAAGTTCTCTTTAAGTTCTATAAAACATTTTTCACACTTAGAAGTCCAATTCCATTTCGTATTTTTCTTTAGTAATTGTAATAGTGGTAAAGTTTTCTCGCTATAGTTAGTAATAAATTTTCGATAGTAATTCAGAACTCCCAAAAATCCTCGTAATGTCCTCAAGTTCTTCGGGCGAGTGAAGTTTTTAATTTCATCCAGTCGAGTATGGTCTAGGAAGATGTTGTCTTTATTTATGATATAGCCTAAATAATCAATTTCTGTTCTGAAAAATTGACATTTACTTAAATTTAATTTTAAACCTTCAGTACATAAAGTGGTTAATATTATTTTTAAATGTTCTAGATGTTGATATAAAGTTTCGGAAAATATTATTATGTAATCCAAATAATGAAGTGCGAAATTATCGTATTTATCTAAAATGCGATGTAAAAATCTAATCAGAGCTGCGGGTGAAGTTTTTAATCCAAACGGACAGACTCTAAATTGATAAACTATTCCATTTATTAAAAATCCACAGTATTTTCTAGAATTGGGTTCCAAATTTATTAGCCAAAATGCGTTTTTTAGATCTAATTTGCTGTAATAGTTTTTGTTACCACATTTCGTTAATAGTATATCTATATTTTGAGGCATCTCATATTCAGGTTTGATACGTTTGTTAAGTGATCTCGCATCTAAACATATTCTTAACGTTAAATCTTTTTTTTGTACAATAACTATGGGATTGATGAAATATGTATTAGATTTTTCGATAATACCAGATTCTTCTAATCTGTTAAGCTCTATATTAACTTTTTCCTGATAATGGTATGGTATGGGGTAATTCCTGCTCGATAATGGGTTGTCATTGTCTATTCTTATTACATGTTGATAGTTACGGGCGAATACTACTACATCATTTATTAATGTTAAGTTGTCAAATAAAATTTTTATTAATTTTGGTGGGATCAAATGATATGGTATATTTTGTTGTTTAATTATTTCCTCTATATCTTCTAACTTATTTACTGTTCTGAGGGTATTTAAATCCTTTCTAACATCCATTTCCTCTACATTCTGCATTCCTATTCCATCTTCTTTTTCTTCCAATCCGTATATATTATCATCATTATTCCATTTAATATTTATTCCTTCTTCTTTATTACTCCATTCATTTTCATAACTACTTATATCCAATCTTTCTTGTAAAATATTATTAATCTTCTTTTGTAAATGTTTATCTTTAAAATTATTATATTCATATATTTCTTCCTCAGATAACTGTTTCTCCATCATTATTTCTATTTCATCTATCTTTATTATTTTTCTTTTGAAATCCAATATCATTTTCAAATCTTTTATGTTATCTATCCCGATTATGCAATCGTATTGCAGTTTTCCTATTATGTAGCATTGTATGACAAATTCCTTGTCTTTCACCGTTATTTCCGTACATATTCTTTTTTGAATCTTCCCCATTCTTTTCCCATTAGCGGCTATTAAATCAGTTCACTTAGTCCGTATAATTTTCTTCTCATAGTCATCGATTAAGATTGCCTTTTTCTCTTCTAATAACGTTATTTCGGCTCCCGTATCTATTAAACAGCTTAGTACTATGTTCGTGAATTTAATTTTAATTATAGGTAGAGAGTGCGTGTCTATATCATGGGTTCCAGTTTCTTCTATGTGTATGAACTCTTCAAGGGGTTGGTAAAAAGTTATATTATTTAATTTTGAGGGGTAGTTACAGTTGCGTTTAATTAATGTTTTTGAGTCGAGGTGCTTGGTGTCGGGTTCGAATATAGATCCATTTCCGAAATTGACGTTTTTTTTTGTACAACCTCCGATTCTTCTCTAGAGGGCGATGGTGACAATGGTCTCCTGCAGTAGTTATTAACACGTCCTCTATTTCGGTATCTGTAATTATTCATTCCTCTTCTTACCGGCTGGTTATTATACTGGTTGTAATTATTTGTGCGGTTAGCATCATATGCTCGCGTATTATTGTTATAATTATTACTAGGGTGTGGATTAATCGAAACATTAGGTCTATTATTATAATTATTGAAAGGATTTGTAGAGTGGTTACTATAATTTTGATGATTATTGTAATTTGGAGGAGGGCTTGCTTGGTTGTTATTATAATTCGTGTTGTTATGATTTGTTGCTTGATTCGCCTGAGGATAATTGTTATTTGACCTGTTGTTATTATACGAAATTGTTTCTTGTAAGTGATTCGGTCGATTATTTTGAGAATAATATTGTCTAGATGATTGATTATGTGTATTGTTATAATTGTTATTACTCGGTCGATTATAAGATGTATTATATGGACTGTTGTTTGCATTCCGTTGCGCTGGCAAGAATGAACCACGATTACCCTCTGCGAAGTCATCTAATCTTCGTAAAATTTCTATTAACGAGTCCATATCATTGACACGTTGACAAATAATGGCTTGAGTATCTGAATAAATGAAGTGATTAAGTAACTGTCGTGCTATGGTTGATTCCTCCATATCGGCTATATGTTTACAAAGATTGTAAATTCTCGAAGCATATATCTCCCTAGTTATTGGGCCCATTCGATATTTACCGGTCAAAAGTCTAATTTTTGCACGATTTTGTTGCGCTTCATCCCAGTAATTCCTTTTAAATAGCGACACGAATTTCTCTACGTCCTCGCAGTGATCTTCTATGCGTAAGAACCACTCCTGAGCACTATCTTTAAGTGTAACTCTTATTATATCCATCTTTTGTTTATTGTCCGGAATGTCGATTAAGTAACGCAGGAGTCCATTCAAATAAAGCATGGGGTGTACATGTGTAATATCCCCGTCGAAATGAGTAAGGTTTTCTATTTTAATGGTTGGACCTCCTGTGTTTATACAATTAACAGACGCAGTATATCTTTTAATCTTCGTTTCTATTATTCTCAATTCGGATTCGTAGGAATTTTTATTAATATCTTGGTTCGTTCTGATAATGTCAAGATTATCTTTCACTTGGTTAATCTCCTGTTCGTAATATGTCTTATGTTCCCCCATCTGAGTGTTAAAACTATCTGTTAAATGTTGTTTCAAATTTAACGAAGATATTTCATTACTTAAATTAAAATCTGTTAATTTATTGTTAAATTTCGTGTGTGCTTCGTTACAGGACTTTGTCAATTCGGTTTTTGTTTCCGTGTTTGCGGTTATTATTTTATTATTTGTGATTTCATAGATTTCCCGTGAAGTATTCTCCAATTGTTTGGCCCAATGTTGGTTATGCACATTTAGAGTTTCGTCCATTTTCAGCAAGCATTTTATCTCGCTTTCTTCAAGAGTTTGGTGCATTATTTCTTCGATCTTCTTTTGGCTTTCTTTCAAACCTTTTATGTCTTCTTTTATTTCTTTTTTATCCTGTTTGAGTTGTTCTAATTTACTATCAATGTTAGCTTCTATTAAACTGATATTAGTCTCTAATCTTGTGTTATTGTCGGTAATAAATTGTTTAAAATTTTCATTATTTATTTCTAATTTATGATTTAAATTAGTTTCTAACTGACTTATATTTTTATTATTAGCATCTAGTTTTTCATTAAAAATTTCATTATTTGTTTTATTACTAGTTTCCATAGTTTCTAATTTTTGGGTTAAATTAGATAAAATAGCCGTCAAGGAACTAAGATTCAGAGGCACCTCCTCTTTTGAAGCTTCTGGTTGAGCAGTGACTGTGACAGAATCACCCTGTTCAGCCTGGTCCTCTCTATCTGCAAGATTTTCCCTTGACTTGCTTCTTGTTCTTTTGTCCATTTTTTTTTTGTTATGATTGTATATATTTAGATTTAAGTTATAATTGTATTTTAAGTTAATGATGTGTAAATAAATTATTATTAGGAAAAAGTTGTATTTGTTTTGATTTTTCACTTAGTGTTACAGAATTGAATATAAAAGCAATTACCCTTTAAACATATTCACTTACAAATCCTGTTTCTGAAGATAAATGTACGTCCTAGCACATAAGAGAAAATCCACAAACAAAAATATAGGTTCACAAATCCAATAAATTTTATATAACTTAATAATAGAATGTTTTAAATACAGTTCTTCCCAAGTTGATTTTTCTTAAGTTTATAATGCTATATTCAATCAAGCACGTCTAATTACGGCCCTGACGTTGTGGTGCCAATATTGTAACAAACCAAGTAAACAGGCTTCCACGTACGGCGCCAATATTGTAACAGAACTTAGTCTCACGTTGGGCTGGCAATATTGTAACAACTCCAACGAGTCCTGAAGATAATAGGACCAAAAGATATGGTTTTCTTTTGAAAAATAAAGTAAATAAATTGATTACATTGAAAATACCAATTATTTTAGTATACACGTAAGGAGTTATAGATGATATATATAGATGGCGCTTCGTTGCATTGATACAGTTGACATAAGTGCAATATATTTTAACATGGATATTATAAAAACAACAACTTATACTTAACTTTTACTAATCTCCTTTGTGTGATATACTTATTATTAAATACTTTATTGGTGTTGTTCAATGCACCGGCTAGCTCTTGTATATTTTGATTACGATTAACGTATGTATAATTAGTAGGTTCGGTACGTTGATCAAATATAGGTATAAACTTTCAATACAAGTTATTCGAAGTGGAAAGCCTTCCGTTATAAATAACAATAATAAAACAAGAGGATTACTGTTGAAATCACAAGTTTAATCTGAATTTTAATGAAACAGGTAAGTTTAAATATATGATATAACAGAATAATAAATGCATGCAAAGTCACGTGATCTGATATAGTTAAATTAAGGTTAAATATACTCTTTGAAATAGCAAAAACTCAAATAAACACTAGGTTGAGGTAATTTAGCTTTAAAAGAACGGAAAAGAACTGTATTTTTCCTATATTACTATAAATGAACTAAATACTAACAATATTAGTATCCATATGAAATATGAACGATTATTCTTTACGTGTAAAAAAAAAAATATGGTTATGTTTTAGGTAAAATAAAATATAAACAAATACTCAAAATTGATGTTGATGGTTTCTCCAGGATGATCAATGGGAATTCAGGACTTTATAGGCAGGAAAAACGGGTTCAAAGGTAGGAGAAAAGGCTGGTATCGTTATTGTCGGGTTAAGCGTCCCCTCGAAACAGGATATTCTTTAATATGCGATTTGGCAGGTCCAGGTTTGGTTAAACTTCGTAAAACTATCTCTGGTGGATAGGAAACTTGTAGAATATATATTTTGGTGAGAATTCACTAGTTTATTTACTTTTTTTCACTTAATTTTAGCTTCATTAATTTTATATGAATTCGACGCGTTATATCCATTTTTCATTCACCCACACTCTTCTGTTTTTCTTGTTGATTTTCCAGGCTTTCTATTTTGAATGTTTATTTATATGTATTAAATTACGTTAATTGATAAATCAAAATTATCATTACCAATCGTTTTGACATTTCATATAAATTGATAATTTAATTTTACAATTTATAAAAATATATTTTGAATGTTAAATCTCCATAAAATACCTTAATTACATTAGGGATTATTCCCGCCTTATCTGATTCAAAAATAAAGTACAGCTATGTCCATAATATGACATATAATTCCAATCAATTAAGTTAAATATCTTCGGTGACATAAATATGTAAATGAAAATAATTATAGATATAGATTACAAGCAATACAATGAGTGTGTTATACAAATTTGATAAATTAAAAACGCGGTATTAACTTTATTGATTTGGCATGAGAAAAATGCAGTTCTGACAATGACTTATTCTAAAAATTAACAATTAATATCTTAACTCTATATTTTTGTTCTAGGCATCCTCTTATGTAGGCTTGAATCACTACAATATATATATATATATATATACATATATATATATATATATATATATATATATTATATTTTTTGCAGATGATGCAATGGTTAATTCTAGTAGAGGATCTCAGCCGATTCTGGAACCTCCTCGGAGTGACCTTGACCTTGGTGTATGTTAGGTCAAGGTCACTCCGAGGAGGTTCCAGAATCGGCTGAGGCGGAGGGAGGTTGCAGCAACAAGGCCATTGAGGAGGCTCTGACCTTGACCTTGACCTCAAGCTTATGACAACCTTGACCTTGAGACGACGTAAAGCTAGGTGAGGTTACATAACCGAGGAGGTTCTATAAAAATAAATGAGGTTGCAACGACTAGCACATCGGGTTGGTTTTTGCACATAATTGTAGGTAGGGGTTATTGGTATTGCATATAAAGGGAGATTATTCGAAACAATTGTTAGTCTCATTGATCTTGAATGTTAATACTTTTAAACAAAATGTCTCAACACCTAGAATTGATATTAGAAGCAGTCAAGTTTGTTTATGAAAATTATGGTCATCTATCTGGTATTAAAACAAATCTAATAGAGTATATTCCATTAGATTTATTTAAAACGAAAGTAGCCCCAGAATGGATAGAGGAGTTCTGGCATTTAATTTCACCTGACAAACAAATTGAACTAGAAGAATATCGACCGTGTTTTAGACACTATAATACCGGTGAGGAACAAATTGACGGTCCAGCCCCTTCAAAGAGAAATTGCTCAGTTTGTAAAAAGAGTATTACCCAACAATTTAGAAAATTTAGAATACCGAAAAAGAAAAAACTAAAACATTAAATATGATTTAAATAATATATTTTATATACTAAAGATTATCTTCATTTATCAATAAAAATGTTCCGAGGAGGTTCTATAAAAATGTTCCGAGGAGGTTCTATAAAAATAAATGAGGTTGCAACGACTAGCACATCGGGTTGGTTTTTGCACATAATTGTAGGTAGGGGTTATTGGTATTGCATATAAAGGGAGATTATTCGAAACAATTGTTAGTATTAACAAGTATGTCTAAACGTAAGGTTGCTGTGATGGAAAAACCATCCTGTTCCCAACATATTGTGGAAAGAAGTGATTTGGAGGAAGGGGAGAATGCTGAGGAAGCGTTTTGGAGAGATATTGAGTTGGATCCCAGATTTGAAGAATTATTAAATGGGATGAGTGATCCCAAAACATATATTGTGAATGGTGATTTTGGACGAAAGGTATCAACCGCTGAAAAGTTCATGGAAAGTTATATGAGGGAACCAATTTGGGAAGTGCCATTAGTAGGAGAGAGGTTTTTCTTTTTAAATAAAAGTCATTCCAAATGGATAAGCATTGGTTTCTCCCCATTGCAGAATATGGAGTGCATGTTAAAGCTTGTTGGTGTAAAGAAGCAGTGTGTGTGTTTGAACGTAATGGAATGGGGTTGGTTAATTGAAGAGATAGTACGGTTGAGGGAACGATTCGAGTGTAAGAATGCAGTGTTTCCTACAATTTGCGGGATGCATATGCGAATATCGCGAGAGGTAATCGACGGGTCGACAGCAGTTGTGAAGATAGAAAAAGGTGGGGAATATGTGTATTTGGCATATGAAGGGTTGTTGGAATTGTTGCGATTGAAGGGAATATTAAAGTGTCGTCTGGCAGTTTTAGAAGGCATGCAATATAATGTATGGTATAATAATGTGGTGCGAAGTTTAGCTGAAAGTGATGAAGAAATAGAATTGACAATAACGAAAATGTATCATGGAGTTGTGTCAGAATTTGTATGCATACTAAGGGAGTTAGTCACATATTGGCCAAAGAAATTATCAAATGATGTGAATTATTTAAGAATGAATAATGGAAAAAGTTGTACAGTTTGATAATAAAAAAATTAAATTATTGTTATTTTTTATTATTAGATATAGGCGTTAGCTATATAATACTGTCTATAGATTTAATAAGCAAGCTAAATTGAGTATATATTTATAAACCGCATTGGCGTTGTGTTGTTTGTCATTTCACAAGTTGTTGATTCATGAGAAAGATCAATAAGATTGCACTAAAAGGTTGTGATGGTATTGAAAAGTGGTAGTTCAAATCGGACAGTAAGAAGGAAAGGTAGTGGGCTACTGAATACCGTGATTAATAAATTACCAGTAGAGTTGCATATACCGGGTTATAGTTTTTGTGGTCCAGGGACGAAATTAGAAGAACGATTACAGAGGGGTGATAAGGGTGTCAATATTTTGGATGAGGCTTGTAAAGAGCATGATATATCTTATGCTCAGTCAAAGGATTTATTAAAGAGGCACGAAGCGGATGAGAAATTGTATAAAAAGGCCGTAGAACGAGTGAAAAGTAAAGACGCAAGTGTAGGAGAAAGATTAGCTGCTACTGTGGTTACCATTGCTATGAAAGCTAAAACGAAATTGGGTATGGGTTCGAGGATACGACGTAAAGATATAAGGAAAGGTAAGGGTAGAAAGTATATGAGGAGTAGAAAAGGTGGAGCTATATCATTTTTGCAAGCGATGAAGAATGCTAGAAATGCTATAAGACGAATTGGGAGGAAAAAAGGTATTTTAGAAAATGCGAGAGTTGCATATCAGAGTTTAATGAAGTCGGGGAAGAAAATAAAATTTCCAAAGTCTAGAGTAATTCCAATACCGAGAAAAGGTGGATTTTTACCATTAATTCCATTATTCGCAGCATTAGGTGCTTTGGGATCGTTGGGTGGGGGTGCTGCGGCAATTGCCAAAGCAGTAACATCTGCAAAAACTGGAAGGGATCAGTTGGAAGAAGCAAAACGACATAATTTGGCTATGGAGTCAAAATCTGGGAGTGGTTTATATGTAAAACCATATAAGCAAGGTTGTGGTGTATCTGTGGGAAGTGGTTTATACGTAAAACCATATAGAACTGGTTGTGGAGTTTATTTGCCGAATAGTAAGGGTTCAAAAAACGATTAAGTAGTTTACCTCGCAGGCCTTTAACAGAAATAGATTTGTGGAAGTATGTTAAAAGGTGGAGAATTGGAAAATTTCGGGGTATATTTAGTAGAGACGTTTTACCTAGACTTATATATAAAAATGAGAAAGGGATAATTAACTTGGATGATGACATTGGGGGAGGTACTCATTGGGTAGCATACAAAAAAAATAATGATGTGGTCGAATATTTTGATAGTTACGGTGATTAAAGACCAGCAGTTGAAGTGGAAAAGTATTTATTATCGAATGGTGGTGGTGTTATATGTTATAATTATAGAAGATATCAGAGTATTAACAGTGAAAACTGTGGTCAGTTGTGTTTATTGTTTCTGAAGGGTGTTATTGAGTAACCTATGTGAAATAGGAACTAGTACTGGTGTGTAGTATTATACGAAAGAGGTGTGAAATTCTTGTTAAAATGGGGAGAGATAGTAATGGAAGTATCAGTAATATGGCTTTAGTGATATCTGGGAAGGGATCAGTTGTGGATTGTGTCTTAAATCCCCCAATATACTTAGATGGTGAATATGAAATGTGCATGATAAGTTTGCAAACATATAATACTGTTCCTAATGTTACATCTACAAACAATGTATTTCGATATACTGAATCACTGGACAAAATGGATTTTGATTGGACAGATATAATTATTCCAGTTGGAACTTATGATATTCAAGATTTGGAGAAATACATTAATGAGAAACTACAAGCCAATGAAGGTGGTAAAAATTATTTTACTTTGGATGCCAATAGTAATACTATGAAGGTGCATATGAAGGCTTCCGTTGATGTTAATTTTTCAATAGATAATTCAATTGGTCCTTTATTAGGTTTTAATAAGAAAGTTATACTAGCCAATAAAACAGTAATTAGCGATAAGGTGGTCGATATAAATAGAGTAAGTGCTATCGATATTATGTGTAACGTGGTTGAAGGATCATATATTAACGGTGAATTATCACATGTTTTATATCACTTTTATCCCAATGTTGCACCTGGTTATAAAATAATAGAGGTTCCACAAGATAAAATTTATATGCCCGTGAACACTAATGTATTATCTCAAATTATTATTCAAGCTGTAGATCAGACCGGACAACTTATTGATTTAAGAGGTGAGGAATTGACCATATATTTAAGGTTGAGGCGAATTAATTGAGTTTGGAGAAGAGCGCCTTCAATATTTTAGTGGGGATATTAATAATAGACCAATATTATTTGTAGAGACGAAGATAGGGTCGGACGTGTAATTGATATACGCAGTAGCAGACTGGGATATTCAATATTGTGTTGTGGAACAGTTTAAAGTTAAATAATTACAAATGAGGAGTAGCGTCTTTAATAAACTGCGCACTAGGGGAGGGAATTGCAGATACAAAATAATGAATAAGTTATGGCGGGTAGTTGGTGGGGTGAGGGTGCGTAATCGATTAACCAATGAAAATAGGAGTTTCTTGAGTGGTATAGGGTATGAAGTTTTGGTGTAGATAAAGTAAATCTTCGAGCAACTGTGGTATGGGGATTATAAGTTAATAATTGGAATAAAGAGAGGATTAAATTTAGTGTAAGAAAAGACTCGATCGTGATAAGTTTAACGAGACTGTTTGCATCAAGTTTTCAATAGATATGGAAGTTTTTGATGTTTTAAGGAAGGTGCGTGTCGATAATTCTATCGTTGAGATGGAATTTCACAATCACATACCATTTGGTTCTCCAAAATATGGGAATAATGACGAGATCAGGATTGTGGTACCGGAAATAGATAGATATACTTTACCATCAGAGTCTGAACTATTAATTGAGGGAAAGTTACGTCTGGCAAGTGATGAGAGTAAGAATAGTGCTACAGCATTTTTAATTCATAATGCAGGAGCTTTTATGTTTAGTAATATTAGATATGTTATTAGCGGAGTGGAGGTGGATGAAGTGAGAAATGTTGGTATAACATCAACTATGAAAGGATATTTCTCATATAGCCCAAGTTATGCTAATCAATTGGAAAATTCTGGTTGGGAATTCGCGGTGGGGAAGGCTCCAGTGCTAGATAACAAAGGGAATTTTAGTTTTTGTATCCCATTGAAGATGTTAATGGGATTTGCAGAAGACTTTAAGCAAGTTATTATGAATGTATCCCAGGAATTAGTTCTAAAAAGATGTGCTGATGATAATGATGTCATATTGAATTCAGTTACCACGGAGAATATTAAGTTAATAATTGATTCTATTGTGTGGAGGATACCACATGTTAAGGTTGGGATGAGCCAGGAATTGGCTTTAACTAAGTTAATTACGAAGAATCATATAATGGAAATGTTCTTTAGAGGTTGGGAAATTCATGAAAATCCAGGAATTCCCGAGACAACTAAACATAGTTGGGCCATTAAAACAGCTCCACATTTAGAAACGCCAAGATATATAATTTTGGGTTTTCAGACAGGGAAGAAAGGAAAAATAGAAGCAAATATGAGTAGATTTGATGCCATTAATTTAACTGATATGACTGTTTATTTAAATGGTAAAAGATACCCATATGAAAATGTCAGAGTTGATTTTGATGATAATCGAGTAGCAGTGTTATACAATATGTATTCTAGGTTTCAACAATCTTATTATGGTCACGAATATAGTGAACCGATGCTTAAATTAAATAATTTTAAGTTGTGCCCATTAGTTGGCATAGATTGCTCACATCAGGAAGATGCAATGCATAGAAGTGGTGTGGAGGTTAGAATAGAATTTAGTACGAAAGATAATGTGCCAAAGGATACGGTTCTATATTGCTTGATTTTGCACAATAAATTGTATCAATACTCACCGTTCAATAAGGTGGTACAGCGACAGTACTAGAGAACTAATATTTAAAGTGGTGTTGTATAAGTAGTAGATTCAGTTCGAAGTTGGTGTTAGTACGAGAAGTTTGTTTGGTGGTGAAAGATATTGAAGTTGACAGATACAAAAATGTGGAGCTCCTACTTGACAGATAGAAAATATATCATAATAGATTTTCAATGGTATCGGTTTAATAATTACAGTTTGATGCCAAAAGAATTGGCCACTTGTGATAGTGAATTTAGGAGGAGTCATTTTGTGTTTAAACCGGTATTGAGCTTCGGTGTATTAACTGAAGAAGATCAGCGTGTAGCGAGATATGCATTCAGTCATCATCACGGGTTAAAGTGGGAAGACGGTTATGCATCAGCGAGTGATTTTGATGAAGTAATTAAACGGTTGTGTAGAGGAGTGGATATTGTGCTTGTTAAAGGAAGAGAAAAATTGGAATTTTTGAAGTGCATTATAGATAAACGAATAATTGATTTAGTCGATGCGGAAAAAATAAGGAAGGGAGAAGCAAGTTGTAGTTTCCACGTTGGTAATTATGTGGTGTGCGCTCTAAGTAATGTGGAACGATTGCATAAGTTTATTGAGGAGAATAAAAAGACAAAAATAAAAGTAACATTATAATCTTTGAAATGGGTTGTGTGTGGACTCTCATGACAAATTATGTTGTGAGTAGGGTAGGTAGTGTGATAAGGCGATATGAAGTTGATGGATCATTTGCCGCGGTGGAAGATAGTGACTTAGTTTATATTCCAAAAACATATTTAATGTGGAATGTTAGAAGCTTAGATTTAGAATATATTTGGAATCGGCTACCGAAAAGTTATCATGAAGATATAGACTTAATTAGATGTAGACCATGTGTGAGTCATTATAATGTGTTTGGGGATACTATCGATGGGGTAATTAGGAGAAGAGACTGCAGCGTGTGTAGATGTAGAACTAGTATTTCATTATCTGGAAGTTAATGCTCGATTGTAACGAAATTATAAAAAATATTTAGATATAAGTACAATACCGATATATGAACATATGTTTGCATAGTTGTATATTTAAAATAAAGATTTATATATATGTAATATTAATAAGATGTTTTCGTAATCGAGTTAATGTTCGATTGTAACCAAATTATAATAAATATTTAGATATAAGTATCATATAGATATATGAAAACATGTTTAAGTAGTTGAATAATTAAAATAAAGACTTATTTATATGATGATTTGTTTTGTTTCAATAAAAAAAGATGCTTACATCGTTGAATAATTAAGAAAAAGTATTAGGGGGGGTGGTTTGGAGGCGTCTCTGTAAGTTATACGAAGAAAAGGGATTAAAAAAAAAGAAAAAAAAAAGGAGTGAACCAAACGCCGACACATGAAAACACCTCAGGGGCGGGGGGGAGGGGGAGCGGGATAGAGGGGAAGGGAGGGGGTGACGGTGAGGGGGTGAGGGGAGGGGGGGGGAGGGGGGGGAGGGGGGGGGGGTTTCATGTGGAGGCCAATGGAGGGAAGTTTTATGTGGGGTAAGGGGGTTTCCTCTTGCTATGGGCACTTCGGTACGGTTACCTACAAGTCGTCGACCTTTCGAATACTTCTGTTTGTCCTTACTTTCTGATCTCTCGCGTGGTGACCTACAAGTTGTCGACCTCCGAACATTCCGCTCGGTCTGGTTTCACCGTAATTTATTAAATTAGCTCTCTGACATTTCAATGCAACTTTCGACAAGTCGTCAACCTTTCGAATACTTCTGTTTGTCCATACTTTCTGATCTCTCGCGTGGTGACCTACAAGTTGTCGACCTCCGAACATTCCACCCGGTCTGGTTTCACCGTAATTTATTAAATTAGCCCTCTGACATTTCAATGCAACTTTCGATTTCTCATTTAAGTTCTTTTGGAGTGGGTGAACGTATTTAACATATAAATACCCGACAATTTTAATATACTGTCAGAAAGTATTTCTTATACATACTCTTTAAATATACAGTAAGAAATTGTTAATTACACATACAATGGTAAGCATTTTTTCTATTATTCCTAATTTCTTTATTTATTTTTATTGTATTGTATTATTGTATTGTATTCTTGGAAAGTTGCTTTGTATTTTTAATGAGACATATTTAGGCGTTGTGATTAATTCTATCACAAATATGTGGTATTTAAATTTACCCAAAAAGTGTAATTCCATTTTCTTTGGTTTTTAGTTATCTTTATTATATCGAACTATAAATTCTATTATGGAAAGTTACTTTGTGTTTATAATAAGACATCATATTTAGGCGTTTTTATTAATTCTATCACATATATGCATAATGTTATTCTACTTTTCTTTGGTTTTTATTATCTTTATTATTTCCAATTATAAATTCTATTATTGCATTTGTTTTACAAACAAATCACAAATATTAGAATTACAATGCATTCGTTTTACTGTGGGTATTTCACACATGATGAAAATTTTTTCTTTAGGATCAAAATAACGCTTCAGCAGACTTTTTCTTGAACGAACCATCTTCGTCCAATTCTAATTTCTTGCAAGCTGTGGGCCACGCTTCCTTCCTCAATCAGAACACCAACAGGGTAACGGTATCTGAAACGCGTTTTGATGGGTCACCATCAACAGTGCCATCTATCGCTGCCCCTACAAATGTTGTTCATGACGTGGAAGGGACTAATTTTCCCCATATTGACGACTTTGATGAGGCATTGTTAGATGATACACAATTGGATAACTTTCCGGTAACCGTTATAAGTACCGCTGCCCATGATATGGTTCCTATTGTGGTTGGAACAATTACTACTGCCACTGTGACAACCTCTACTACTACTACTTTTACTACTACTACTACTTCTACTACTTCTACTACAACTACGACAACCTCTTCTACTATAACGACGACTTCTAATAACATAGTTGTTCCAACTGCTGTAGATTCTATAACGGTGATGTCTCGAATTGCCACTCCTGCACCGTCTCAAATTCGCACTATTACACCATTAAACATCAATCGTGTGCCTACTACACGTTCTAGAGGGACCGTTACTCGACGTCAACAAGGACTTACTCGACAAGATATATATAGAGAGCAACGTAGACAGACCCGGACTAGTAAAACTTCTTCTACACCAATTAATAGGTTTAAAAGCCGAACTAGTAAGACTTCTTCTACACCTATTAATAGGCGTACAAGTAAGCTGCGAGAGCTCCTTGAGCGTAGTAGACGAACGGTGGGTAATCGTGTTTTAGTACCGAATTTGGAACCAACACCAAAACTTCAGTCGGTGGCGGTACGCGAGATGTCAGTAGTGGCAATTGATACCTCATCTGTCATATTGGTATCTCCTCATTTAAGTGGTAACCCCTTATCTACCCAGCACTCCCAAGCATTATTTAATTGTTCCTCAATTTCACCAATCCATGCAGTACACAATACCCTCATTCCTCCTGCTTCTCCACTTTCGTTATCTATCCATTCTAATATTACTCCCGGTCAGAGATCTCCACAACCCGGTCCTTCCACAATACCGCAGTTCCCACAACCCGATCTTCCCATAATAGCACAGCCCCAATCAGATATCCCATCTAGTCCACGACCCAACATTATAACTGCGACTTTAAAAGAACTTTCAGACATTCTAACGTCTCGCATTGGGGGAAGTTCATCAGTTTCTAATGTTGATAAACTGTTACTTCCCTTAAATGAGGAAATACTGAAGGAACTGGCAACGATTGATATGATTCTCCAGCTTAATAGCGCCATTAATATTAACATCGGAGGTGTCGAAGGTGTTAATATTAGTGAGAAAGTTCCCTCCCTCATAGAGCGAAAGAATCATCTTTGTGAAATGCGCAATCTGATATTTAAATTATTTCGATGAATGCAAATCAATTCATTTGATTTCTATTCACTAAATTATTTAAACTCATTCATTTATCGCAATTTACATCGTAATTCAAGTATTTAAAATGGACCTAGTTGGTTCCGTGTTCAATAAAAAATGTTTGTCCAACATCCTGGATTAGAAGACAGGTGGGCACCGCATTGCTTACACATCACATCCTATGCTAAGAATTGGTTGTTGCTTCAGGTTGGATTGCTTTATAGCCACCTACAGCTGTCATATATATTCGGAATGTTTGTTATTATCCTATATTTTTATTGACAACAATATAAATATTTTCTTCTGTACAGGAACTATACATAACTGTTAATATGAGAGTGGTGGTAGTTTTCCCTACACAGGGAACACCACCACCTCCACCACCACCACCACCACCAACTCCACCACATACGCGGACGGCGACGCCGTTACACACCCCTCCTCCGCCCTATAGCCCCGTTAGGAGGGGAGAAGGAGGCCAGCGAAGGAGACGTCCCCCGGTTCTTCCCTTATTTAGCGGATGGACCGAGGTCAGTGGGTGGGAGACCCCACCAGAGTGGGATACGCCCACTGAATTGGACATAACGCCGGCTCCAGAGTTGGCACCACCAATACCACCACCGATGGCACCGTTCAAAAAGAAGGGGAGGAAGAAGCCTGAAGATAGGGTGGAAGATGTCAATTCTCCTACCCCCTCCTCTTCCTCCTCTTCTTGGTAGAAGACATAATAAAGAAAATAATCAGAAAATCCTTGTTTAATTTTTTAACAGACATTCAGCAGATATATATTTATTGATTTATGCAATTAGCATCGTTCAGTTTACATTATGATATCATAAGAGCAATATGAAATTAAAACAACAATCACTTTCCTTGCCTATATTCAATTTTGATGGAGTATTTAATGAAAAACGTTTTACCCGGCACAGTAATCTTTTTGGTGGTGTTTGCAAACGAGCGCTTATAGTGGGACCTTCGGGTTGTGGTAAAACAAATGCTCTACTTACTTTACTATTACATCCTAATGGGTTTCGCTTCAAAAATATTTACATTTGCTGCAGATCTCTCCATCAAAAAAAATATGAATATCTCAAAAATATATTGGAAACTGTCCCGGAAATTGGTTACTATGAATATATAGATGCTAATGATATGCCATCGCCGGATAATGTCGCAGACTATTCAGTAGTAATATTCGATGACATACCCGCTATTAATTTAGATATTGTCAAACAGTTCTACTCTTTCGGTAGACATCGTAATTTAGATTGTTTTTTCCTAATTCAGACATACAGTGCAGTTCCTAAACAATTACTGAGGGATAACACAAACTTCCTAATTTTGTTTCAACAAGACTGTACTAATTTGAAACATATCTTTAATGATCATGTACATGATTTAAGCTTTGAACAGTTTTTAAGTATATGTAGAATGTGTTGGAAGAAACCTTTCGATATATTTCTTATCGATACTGATTGTAAATTTAATGACGGAAGATACCGGCAAGGTTTTGATTCCTATATCACATTATGATGTGTCTAGTTCTTACATAAACACTATTTAATCATTAAAAGAGTCCTACTTCTACAAATCTACATCAGTATGTGAGTATTCGTTAAAGAGTGAAGATAAAATGGAAGATAAATTAGTAAATAATTTAGTGCAAGCTCGCTTAGCTTTAAAAGCAAAATTAAGAACGTTAAAAGCTGACATTGCAGAATCTCAAAGAAAAATTGATATACAATACGCGCCTATAGCCAAACCTCTACAAGAAATTGCGATGAAATTAAATCCCGCTGAAACAAAGACAGATAGGATGCATCGTGAAAGTATTACTGAGGATATTTCTGAAGCTTGGTCTGACATTGATCCGAATATATCACATGGCGCAATGGCTGGAACATCAGTTATACGACAAGGGAGAACACCTTCACGAAAACGTGTGGCCTGGTTTAGCCCAAGTACTCACTCTTCTCCGACGAAGCGGCCTTATGAAAAACTTAGCACAACGCCTCAAGCAACCAAAGCTAAAGCAATTTCTTCTGATTTAAAACCTCGGTTGTCGGTATCATTTGCACCACCTGTCAAAACTGCACCAAAACCTAGGATGTCAACATCATTTATGCAACCAACATTTATAGAAGATGATTACATAGGGGAACTGCTACCACAATCTTCAGTAGAAGAGGGAGGAGATCCGAGTGAAGAAGAAACTAATACAACTGGTAGTGTGGATTTAGAAAAATCAATGGCTCACGCCATTTCGCTATTGGGTACGAAACCATCAAGATCAATAATTGCTAATAAATCTATGAATAAAACGCTCTTAGAAACGGATGAAGTGAGGGAATCATTGAAAGATTATAATCCCACGATACGCCCATATCTTATTGGTTTAATGATAGACGAAAATGAAGAATTTGATGAAAAGTATGGTGTACATGAAATGGATAATAATTTAAAAATGGGACAGGCAGATGTTAGATTTGATGGGTCCAACATTGTAATCGGTGGATTTACATATAAAGCCACTAAGGGTTTATTAGAATTACTTTTCAAAAAGAAACCAGGTAAATTTCTATAAGCTGATGCGAAGAATTATAAGTACATACTCAACGACACTCACTCTGCGCGAGTTGATTATGAGCCTGATAAGAAGTATGCTGCCAGTAAAGCTTATAAATACACATCAATTATTAAACCTATTTTACAAGGAAAGAAACCTGAAGTTTGGTGGTCTCGAACCTGGAAGACTGGTTTAGGTTTATCAAAAATATTACCAGTAAAAAAGACGCTTATACCTAATAATGAAATTGAATATAAGTATTGGGACGATGTGAATGAATTGTGTGATAGATTGAAGTTGCTAGTAGCCTCGAAGAATGCCGGTCATACAGGACACGAAAACGAGATAATAGCAATCATTGAGGAATTGAAGGAGGCTAAAATTATAAAATAGTCTCTCTATATACTCTGTAAAGTCTTGGTTGTATGACAGTTTATATTTCGACACCAATGATAGGTAACGATGACAATAGATAAATTTGGAAGACACATACACAAGCATGTCCTTAAGAGACATTTAATGGATGTCGACGTAGTCTCAGACTTTCTCAAACATCCTAAATTTCAAGAAGTATTACAAATGCATAGAAATAATATTCCTTCTCCCAGTGCAACAGAAACTTTGAAGTATATTATTCCAATATATAGTGACGGTTCCATTGGCCTCATGGGTTATTATGTAAGTACGTCATTGGCGAAACAGACTTATTTATATAAGAATAAAGTATATCGTGGGAAGGTTATAAATGTTCACTATTCTAACGAGAAATTAACAACACTGCAAGTTAATAAGGAACTATTTAATTCCAAGAGACCGATAGAATTGACAGAAGGAACAACGTTTAGGTTGATATACGTTGGTACCAAACCTACACCACCAAAAACAGAAGCAGTATTTGCGGAAATAGTCATCGAAGGAAATGTCGTCAATTAGGAGGGATGTTGTAAATGAAATACATAGACCAGCTCGGAGGAGGTTTACTCGACGTCGGGTTATCATAAAAGGATTGCGGGACCTATTTCAAATCGATCTTGTTGAAATGATACCGTACGCAAAAGAAAACGACAATTTCAAATACATTTTCGTATGTATAAACACATTTTCGAAATTTGCCTGGGCCGTCCCGATAAAAAACAAAACAGCCCTAGAAGTTATGAAAGCCATGAAATCTGTACTCTCATCTGGGAAAAAAAATATACCGAAAAATGTTCAAAGCGACCAGGGGAAGGAATTTTTTAATACTCATTTTAAGAAACTTATGGATCAATATAATATTAATCATTATACAACTTATTCTAGTTTAAAAAGTTCCATTGTGGAACGTTTTAATCGAACTCTTAAAAATAGGATGTGGAAGGAATTCAGTTTCAATGGAAATTATCGGTGGATTGACATGTTGCCAAAATTAGTGAGAGATTATAATAATACAGTACACCGAACGACAGGGTACAAACCTGTGGCGGTTAATCAAAAAAACATGCGACACATTTTAAGTTCTGTTTATAGCAACATGAAAGTAAGCGACCCAATCATTTCAAAATTTAAAGTTGGAGAGCCGGTTCGCATCAGCAAATACAGACATGCATTTTCAAAGATGTATAGACCAAATTGGACTAATGAGATATTCGCTATAAGGAAAGTCCAAAACACCTTCCCCAAAACGTATCTATTATCTGATTCAAAAAAAGAAAATATTTTAGGTGGCTTTTACGAATCGGAACTCTCAAAAGTGAAACACCCTGACGTTTATCTTGTTGAAAAAGTTTTACGGAGGCAGAAGGGTAAAGTTCTCGTAAAATGGCTTGGAATGCCTTCGTCACACAATTCATGGATTTCTAAGGATAATGTTTTGTAGGAAGTGAGTTCTACTTAGGATACAATACAGTATCAAATATGTTCGAAATGTTTTTTATTCAATAATATAAGATATAAATTTTACAAAAGTAGATGCTGTCATTTACAAAACATTTACAAAACACTTGGAAATTTATTAAAAAATACATACAATGCATTTACAAAAACAACAAATATTTACACTGGTAAAATCCTCTGACCCATCTCACACATGTCTTCCAACTCTAAAAGTATATTTCGCAAGTTTTCTTCCCGTGTAATCTCTTCTATTTTATGGTGACCCCACGCCAACGTATTACATTTATCGGGAAGGATATATCGTTTATCATCCTTAAATGATAAAGCTACTTTATTTCTCAATTCAGTATAAATTGTGTGTAACTCAGAATGAAATATGTACATTTTCCTCATTATGTTTCCTCCATTTTGCACAACATTCTTATAATCGGTTACCGATAAATTCTTATCAATAACATACTTTTTTACCCCCTTAGCTGTTTTGACAGTCCTATTGACTAATTTAAGACAATAAGCTTTAGCACCTGTTCCATAGAAGCATTCGATAATATCACCCGCGTATTCATCTTTCATTTTTCCCAGTCTAGGCAAACTCGGGGGTATTCCATGTATATTATCCTCAGTGTAATTCGATGTATCAAACATTTCTAAATTTTGCTTTATATCATTATATACGTTATAATTTTGCACACTCACTATCAACGAATCAGTGTCTGTATATAGTAGTGAAACGTCTGGACCATATAAAGGTTTTATGAAATCATAGAAAAAATTATACATTACCCACTTAGCGAGTTCCAAAATTGTAAACCCTACATATATGGGTTTTACATAATCTACACGTACCTTGCATAATTCAATTGCTGTAAGAGAATCGCTAAATACCTTGCAAGACTTAAAATTTGGTTTTGCGATATATGCCTCAGCACCGAGTTTTTTATGGATGGTTTCCCAATGGGAAACCAATCTTATATCAACACGATTTTCTACATTTTCCATGGTTTTGCCAAAGATGCTGTTCACCATTAATTTATAAAATTGTTTGAAAAACTCATTGCTAGATCCATTTCGTTTTGCAGTATTAAAATCGATATATTTCTTTAACCACTTGCTTTGCTTAAATCGAATACCTCGTCGAATTCCCTTTAATACCAGGCCATTCCTAACACATTGTTTCAAAGTTAAGTGATGTATGACATAATTTGATTTATCTGTAAGGTTTGGGATCAATTTACCATACTTCGAATTAGGTGGACTAACATGTTCGGGGCAAAATGGGAAGTCATTGTGCAGTTCGTGAAGGCGTGCGGGATATTCTAGATCTACTTCAAATACATATCCATAATCTCCATCATCCTCCAAGGTTTCTACATCCATCGTCAATAAATCTTCATTCGTTAACCACTCAAAGTCACCACATGGTAATGAAAAGGACATAGTATGACCGTACAAATTCGTAGCGTCCATGTATAAAATATATTTCACAGCTTCTGATGAATCGAAATCTGATACGAATTTATTGTTGGCTGTTTCCATTCTTTTACAACACATGCTCACACCTCCACGTATACCTTTTTTAAAAAAATGAAACATGTCGGCATCTGTTAATAATTCAAAACTTACACCGGTCATACGCAACATAGCATCCCAGCTCAATCCTGGGGATGTGAAATAATGTGCAGGGTCTAATTTATAATTCTCCAGACAGATATTCCGAAAATTTTCAAAAACATCTGCTAGCAATAATACATCTGATTGTATATATACATCGCTATAGTCCCCTAATGTTTCACACTCAAATAAATCCCAGACTCTTTGAGCTCTACAATAGTCTTCATCGCTTATATCACAATCTGATAATATATCATGAAAACACTCCTTCTTTGGTAATCCAGCAAAAGATAAAATTTCATGAGAAGTAACATAGTTGTATGGGAATACGCCTTTTTTGCGTATGAGTTCGAATTTTTCACCACTGTAATATTTACTAACTTCTTTACACTGCTCATCTTCTAAATAAGATGATAATTTTTCCAATGAAGAATTCATAAATCGGAAGGAATCTATAAATCTTAACTTATAAAATACGTGTCTTTTCTTACCATTACAGTCTATTATATCTCCCACGTGCACTTTCTTAGAAAACGATACATACTTTTCTTTATTTTGTGCAATAACATCAACATCCTCTTTTTCGAGCGCTAACGCTTTTACGAATAAATGGGTATCATAATTAGATAAATTGTGCAAAATAATAGGTATATATCGGGGTTCTTTATAATTTACATTACACACCATATGCGCTGCACCTCTATATAATCCAGTCATGTGATCATGGTCACGGACTTTTTCTCCATGGACTTCAAATGTTTTATCGCAAATATGACACACTGTCGCTTGTTTATAATTATCACTCTCCTCATTAGTTAAAGGTTTCATTTCTACCTCTTTACTTAAATAATGTTTATAGGCAAATTTCACGTCAGTTTCTAACTCCTTCACAAAGGTTGAAGCTGCATGTTGACCTCGATATACTCGCAATTTACTAAGATTTTTGTCGAAACTACATTTCACATCATAAGCGAATGAATGTGGCTCATGCTCGAAACATTTCACACTGTAAGATTTCGAGGGATCCGGTTCTGATGTATCAATAGGTTTCAATATAGCCTCAAAATCTGCATAAACTACGAAAGGAAGCCTCAGTTGCTTTTCAAATTTTTCAAATTTTAGTATATTTCCCGGTAATTCTTCACCATACTTATTTATTTTCAGTTCTTTATTGGGAAACACTGCCTTCACCTGCTTACAGTCTTCATTTGCATGTCTATGTAATTTTTCTTCAGAAGTAAAGAAAGTTAAACAACCTTCACATATGTATTTTTGATGTCCTGATAACGATTTCTGTGAAGAAACTAGTCGTGATAAATTCTTTATCCAGCAGTAATGTGTATTCCCATTTTCACCACTAAGGAGTAATAAATTTAAATGAATAGTTTTCCTCCTCTTTGTGAAATATAATGGGCCCACCACATCATGTGATCTTATTTTATTTTCAAATACTTGCTCTAAACCATATACATTGAGAGATATATTATTAATCTGTTCAAAATTAGCAATATCTTTTAAATTTGTTGGAAAGGAACAACTGCTAAAATCAGCTACAGTGCTATGATGTGGATATGAAGAAACTCTTTGCGGTAACCCTGTTGGTTCCCTTAAAGCAGAAGTGATGGCCCAAGCAAAACACTCATCGTCGTTATTTTGTATATTTATTATGGCTTTCTTTTTTTTTATTGCTGGGGGTAAGTCTACATAACTGGAACCTCTCATTGGATTATATTTGTTTATATTCACTTCCAAATATAATACATTACTCAATGTCCAACCTGAAATAATTAATAATTAATAATCAATAATTAATCGTACTTAAAGAAAATCTTAATTTACCTGAATCACGCTCCTGGAATTCACTCATTTTATTCTTAATTTCATCCATAAAATCTGCATATATACCATATAAATCACTTCCTTGAGTTATAACTTTATTTTTGGAATTGAAGGATTTTATTTCTACATTTTCTTTCACTAATAAGTAATATAAACCATATAGTTCAAAATTCACCTTCATTGATGTATGTACAGCTAAAGTACTATCCACAAGTGATAACACTTTCTCCCTAATGTTATTTGCAAATTCATCCACATCGATGTATACACGAGATGAATGATCAGATATTTGGTAGCTTACTATTCTATCACCAAATGCTCCAACATTTTTCATCACACCATCATCAACAACAACAAATGCTTTATTTCGATGTAAGGTACTGCGTATATGTGCCGTATAACAATTTTTTTCCACATCGACGCCGCATGTTTCACATTGCATAAAATTACCTGGATTATTCTCAAATTTCCTTCTCTTTCCCTTACAAGAACTTAACAAGTGTCGATTTCTATTATCAGCTCGAGTAAATGTTTTCCCGCAAAACTCACAATCGAACATTTTAACACTAAATTTATACCGACTAAACACCTCGAGTGCACCTACTTGACTAATGTTGGAATGGAACAACCATCGCCTTATATACAATCAAGGTTAAAAATTATATTTAGAAAAAAAACATTTCGAAGGATATATTTATATCTAACACATATTACATTCTACAGTTCTTATTTCTTCCTCCCCTAAAAACATTGTGTCTTGATCGAATACATCTATTTCAATATCGAAATTTTCCTCCTCACTATCCTCATCTATTATACTTTCATTGAATATATCTATGTCAATCTCGATATCTGCCCCATTACTACACTCTTCATCGCTACACTCCTCCTCACTACACTCCTCCTCACTATACTCCTCCTCACTATACTCCTCCTCACTATACTCATTTTCATCTTCGTCTTCATCAAACAAAATATTTATATCACTATTTGTTTTTACTATTTCAAAATTCAAATAACACATATTCTCTTATATGTGCAACTATTGAAACTTAGAATGAGAAATACAGATCCCTTCGCTATTAATATATTAGCGGTTGAATCCCTACCTCCATAGCTTCTCAAGGTCAAGGTTCCTTCAAGGTCAATGTCAGGTCATTTCAATGTTGGGTCGTCTCAAGGTCAAGGTCATCTCAAGGTCAAGGTCGAGGTCATCTCAAGGTCAAGGTCATCTCAAGGTCAAGGTCAAGGTCATCTCAAGGTCAAGGTCAAGGTCATACTTCCTAACCTCACCTGTCCTCAAGGTCAAGGTCAAGGTCAGAACCTCCTCAATGGTCTTGTTGTTGCAACCTCCCTCCGCCTCAGCCGATTCTGGAACCTCCTCGGAGTGACCTTGACCTATCATATACCAAGGTCAAGGTCACTCCGAGGAGGTTCCAGAATCGGCTGAGATCCTCTACTAATTCTTTTTGAATCTCACTATAAGTGAGTTTGTTCATATCTGATTAATCATCTAGCAGAATGTTTGATTTTATAAGTTTATTGATTCTAAGTTTTCAAGTAAATTTATTTTAGGATCCTTATTTTGTACATGACAAACTTGAAAGTAATTATTAAAAGCATCGTTTTCTTCTATTAAATGATTCGTAAAGATGGAGTCTTCTTTTATTTTTGAACGAAGAACAATGTGTTCAGCTATTTTAGTAGGTATGTGGTACTAAAAACAATTTGTAGTATATTATTATATATTATCAATTTTCACCAACATTATATTTATACAACTTGAAAGTATGCTTTTACATTTTACAGAAACAGAATTGAGAATAATGTTTGGAGTAGCACGTCTGATTTAAAAAATTTGTAATACTAGCACATACGCACATATCTAGGTCACACATTTCCAAACCAAATACTAAAAACAAGGTGGGTCTTATAATATAGCTGCTTGAATGTACCAGGTTTTTTCAAGATTTTTAAAACTAGACGGTATGTGCATTACTGACGAGAAATGTGAACACAATTATTAAATGTTTTACATTTACTTTTGGTGTTAAAACAATGAAATAAAGAAAATATTGGGCCAATTAAAACTACATTATATAAATAACTTTAGTATATAATTCAAATTACTTGTCATAAGGAAAACAAATAACCGAGTAAATTATAAGAAATTCTTAATATCTCGTTAGGAAATCTTTCGATTTTATACGGCTTCTAGCCTTCTTGGCATTGACTTTATTAACTTTTTTTGTAAGTAATAACATTAACACACGCTCCACTAATTGATTCGATTAAATGTTTTTTCTTAGTAAGATTGTTTTTAGCAACAAAAACTTTGTCTGGTTCAGAAATTTTCTATAGGATGTCTGTCTTGCTAAAATATATGTTTATTTTTTCTTGTGAGGAAAAGTTGCTATATTAATGGCAACACATTTCACAACGAGACATCTGTTTGGTACTTTTTGTGTTTATTATACCATCGATAATCTGCAAATATTTGCATACAACCTCATATCATGTAGCTGTAGTGCAATCTGGCAGCTCCTGGTCATCGACGTACAAATGTGATTTCATCGCTACCAAAATTACCATTAATTTTCAAAATAGAAGAAAACTATGGTCAAAAAGATATTAAACATCTAAAGGTTATTTGACCCAGTCACTAAATAAAAATAAGTAAAATACAGTTTTTTCCAAAAATCACCAAAAGTTAATACCACAGTATAAACGCTGCCAAGCGCATGAGGATACTGAGAAATATTGTAATAAATAAGGATGCCCATATGGGAGCAAACGCAGTGTCGCAGCGGAAGGGGATTCCATTGCAGGTGCATCCATTATATGTACATATTTCGGATAGCGGTGTTAACGGCCCATAGTGTATTAAGATTATTATTCCAATATACCAATACACACCGATACGTGTACATATAAATGAATAATAGGAAATAATAGATAAAGTTATAAATTTATAAAAGCTGCTGGAATATTTACCGTTTTAAACGTCTATACATAACTCGAACATAAATATTAATGTGCCTTTAATAGTTATATTTTCTTGTACCCGAGAGCGGTATTTCACAAACTTTGCATGTTATTGTAGTACCAGCGTAAACTAAATCCGAAAATCTACTTATTAATTCCTGTGCTTCGCGGTAGAACGGTTTCTTTATAGCTTTCGACATGATCGATTTATTATTTTTTACTTTGCACTAAATAACCGTACTATATCGCAGCAGCCTTGAGATTGGACACATATCGGAAACATATAAAATATAATTCGAATTCCCTTCCACTGCGACACTGCGTTTGCTCCTAAATTGGTATCCTTAGTAATAAAGAATCAAGACGTGTTAAAGCATTGGAGAGCAGCTTATTAGAAATTGTACTAAACCGAAAAGTAGTAAATCAAAATGTGTTTAATGTGGTGTGAAACATTCGGCTAGTTACAGAGGATGTAAAGTTGTTATAGAATTACAGATGATTAAAAATAAAGTTTTGAAAAACTAACCCACACAGCAAGAAACAAAAAATCATAAACAATCAAAGAGTGGTAGCAAAATAGAAATGCATAGTAATAAAATAATGAACTATAAATAATGAAATTGTATTCACAAGCACTTCCAAATAATATGAACAAATTAAAGAATGAGCAGCGAAATAGTTATATTGAACTGACTCTGCAACAAATTTTGGCGTAACCTGACAAATAAGAAAGCTTCATTTCTAAATGATGAATGAAGTACTTAAAACTTTAGAAAGCAGTGCTAAAGGAGCTATACCGAAAACGAAACGTTATGCATAGCGTCTTTAACGTATTAACTTGGAATTTTAATGGACTTCTCAATCGCCAACAAGAATTGCAGTTAGTCTTAGATTCAGAAAATATTGATGTGAGCTTCATTTCTGAGGCCCACTTCACTAAACAATTATTTGTCAAATTTTGTGGGTGTATAACCTATACTGAAACCGGGTTGTTAGTTAATACACGTCATACCTAGTGTATGACGCAATTTTTTGCAATGTTGTCAATGGTAGGCTGCCTTAATTTGAACTGGTAGGTACTGCAGGTTATGTTCATGTATGTTTCGAATGTCAAACTGAAAGTTTAAATTTGAGGCTAGAAGAAACTTATATGTCTATAGTAATTATGTTGATCGTATGAAATTTGCAATATAAAATTTAGATTACAGTAACCAATAATGAAAATTATAAACAATAATATAGTTTAACCTAATATATACATTTTAGTAAATGTATTAAAACTTGTTAGCATTTCTTATCTTAACATTTTTAAGTAATTATGTAGCATATTAAATTTGATATTATGTAGTACCTATATAAAGAAAGACAACAAATTAATCCGATTCTGAATCACAAGTGGTATCACTACCATCACCTAAATGTATAATTAATTCAGCAGCATCGTCCTTGTCAAATCCCACTTCTCTGTCGCAGCATTTTTATATCTCTTTTTTGGTACGATTAATAGTATTTTCCCATACTTCTGAAGTAATTGTATGAAGATCTATATCGCAAAATTAGTTCGTAAAAGAGCTGATAATTATGACAAATACTAAATCAAAAGCAGGTAAATAATTAACACAAATGATAAGTACAATGACAGCAAGTTAGCGGCATTAGCGATACTGAAAATAAAAATGGCAAAATGAGACATCTAATTTTACTGTCAATATACAAAAAAAAACAGACTTGTTGTAATTTGTTAAGAGGACTATATAATGTGCTTCTGTTAAGTTAAACAATCCGATAATTACTAACACCTATTATATCAACAAAATAGTTAATTAAAAAAAAAATGTAGGTTATTAATAGGTATTATTATTCATATTAATTTTAAGTTGTGAGGTTGTCATGGAACGTCATAAATACGTAATTGCTTACCTGCATTAACTGTTTCGCCGATTTCATTATATCACACTATTCATCTAGACAACAATGCTAAAAGAGGTAGTGTGATAATAATGCAAAAACATACAACATTAAACTAATAATTAAATAATTGAAAAACATACAACCTTATGAAGAACCAAAATGTGCCACATAAAAATTACAAGTAACTGCAGTAAATATAAAAACAATAACATATTAACTAATCGAGCACGAGTATCTGGAGTTCTTTGGACGATTCGGTAACATGTTTATATTGGGAGCTGATTACAATGCAAAAAACACCCACCGGGGATCTCTACTAATCCCGTCAAAATGTAGAGAACTTCTTGATGCAATATATGCGTATGATTGTGAAGCTATATCCACATATTGGCCAATAGATCCTAATTAGGCACTGGACTTGATAGATTTCTTTATAGTGAAGAATATTGCTGTAAAATACCTCCACATAGACGTGTACCAATTTTTCGATCTCTTGATGATACTGTTTTCTTTAAGTGAAAATATCATACAAAACGAAAATAACCCAAAGTTAGTGAATAGATACCCTAATTGGGAATAATTCAAATTATCTCTTTTGATGAAAAAATAATATTAAAAGCAGCACTTAAGAGAGAAGAGCAATAGGATTTAGAAGTCGATAAATTCATACGTGATATACAAGAGTCAGCTTGGAAGAACACATCACCTAAAAGGTAGCAATTATCCAAGAGAGAAACTTAGTTAAAAACAAGAAAACAAGAAGAAAATAGTTTCTCATACTACGGCCTCGTAAGACAAAACCAATTTAAACAACTTCACCCAACGATTGAGAAGAAAAATTAATGAATTAGAAGATAAGTAAATAAACATCTATCTAAGAAAATTAACTAGCGACAACAGTAAAGACTTTGGAAGGTAACCAAAAGAATCGAAAGACTGCTGATATCGCCAGTTAGAAACGAAGAAGGGAGCTGGGCTAGAAGCAAAGTAGGAAAAGTGTTACCCTTTGCTAAATATCTGGAAAGCAACTTCCGACCATATGATATGCAGGATGAGCCAACACTAAATGATACTGTCATGCAAGAAAAGGAAACATTACTACATATTTCTTTTGCAGAGGTTGTGAATGAAATTAGATAACATTGACACAAGAAAAACTCCTGGTTTCGAACGAACTTATAACAGGAGAAGTGTTGAACAGCTCCCAAAGAAAGCGTCGATGAAACTTACCGCTTTAATTATTCAAACTTTGGAAAGCGGCGGAAATAGTTATAATACCGAAACCAGTTTAACCCCTGAGAAAGCTACATCTTATCGACCAATTTCATTGTTACTTATTATGTTTAAACTATTTGAAAAACTGCTTCTTAAGAGAATACAATCCATTATTGAAAGACAAAATCTGATCCCAAATCATCAAGAACAGTAAGATAATACAATAGGAATATCGTAGCTTGTTTCTCAAGAAAACAAAATTGTGACTGTAATAAAAGTGGTAATACTTACAGAACAGTGAAGTGTATATTATACATGAACAGTAAAGGTTGATAGAATTAACAAAATCAATTGAAAATGGTAAACTTGCTAAATATATAGATATTAAAAATCTTTTCATAAGACTTGGTGATTAAAACAAATTGAAGGAATACATTTCAACAGACTAATTTATAAGACTCACTCACGAAAATTTGAACCAAACGAAAAATTGTTCTTTTTAAGAAATGTTTTGGATATTATGTACAGATTAGAATGTATATTTTTAAATTAAATATTTTTAAATTAATATTTTATTGTTAAGCGAGCGTTGTAATCGAGTTGGGGAATGTTTTTATATGTATTGTTACACTGTCGGTGTGTAAAATTATTTGTGGTTGGTAACATGTAATGTATAATACAAAGGTATTTTTAATAATATAAAATATTATTAAAAATCTGGTGTGAAGAACACAAATACAGGTTCACTATTAATATTTTTGTGAACGTGTCCGAACATATCCCTCCCCAGAGACGTAGATACGTATTTCGAGTTTCTACAGGCTCATCGGTACGCCCCTGCTAGAGAAAGAATATCTTCAGACACAGCGTAGAAGCGTAGAGCGTAGAAGTAAATTCAGCGCTGCCTGTTGTCAGACAGCCGAAGTACCTCGCCCCGTCCACATAACCAATGTGAAGTAACGACGCCCTTCCAAAAATATTAATAGTGAACCTGTATTTGTGTTCTTCACACCAGATTTTTAATAATATTTTATATTATTAAAAATACCTTTGTATTATACAAAACTGGTGGGGTTTACCTACTCATGTATGTTTCAATTATTCTAAAACATGTAATGTAATAAAAATAAGTATGGTGAAAAAGATAAGAGTGTTCATTTGCAAAATAAAAGACAACTAAAACAACAATAATATTAGACCATACATACGAGGTGCTACCCAATGTCGCGCCAAGAGATGGTAATACCTACATTTGTATAGTGTTAGATAGTGTGAGCTACGTTTATACCAAGTCAGTATGTCAAATGATACTTTGCTGGTAGGTGACAAACAGATTTTGTGTTTATATTTATTATATAATTATTATATATTTGTTTGTAAAGTTGCGTTTGAGTTATTCTGTGACACTGCAATGTCTGATGTGAAAGAGCAAAGAATGTGCATCAAATTATGCTTCAAACTTGATAAAACGGCAACGGAACTTTGGAAAGCGGCCTGCCGAGTGGCGCAACAATTCGTGGATCTTACACAACGACAATACATCAACACGCACGTCACATGTTGTGCGTCAGTTTCTAGCCTCAAGTAAGAGGGAAGTGCGACCCCACCCTCCCTACTCCCCACATCTTGCCCCTTGTGACTTCTACCTGTTTCCGAGGTTGAATCTGAAGCTCAAGGGGTGCCGTTTTGAGACGATTGAGGAGATCCATACCGAATCTCAGGCAGTGTCGAACACGTTAACACGCCAAGGCTTCCAGCACTGCCTCTAGTCATGGACAAATCGCTGGGATCGGTGTATTCATGCGAAAGGAAAGTACTTTGAAGGTGACGGTAGTGAGTAAATTGTAAGGATAATTTATTGTGTTTTTTTCACATTCCGGCTAGAGCCCTTAATATGCCACTGTATTGATTCTTGGTTTGGTTCACGTCTCCATCCGTACACGTATTTGGAATGGCGAAAGCATTCGCGGAACCCATCTGGCACTAACTTTTGTCATTCCAAGGCATTCGTGTAGAATTCTTAAAACTGTGCTTTCTGAAACTCATAATGAAGCTGCTAATTGTCGCCTCTTTAATCTTGCATCTTTCAGTACCAAACACTCAGTTTTTTCAATAACATCGGAGCTGATCACGTCAACAGGCCGACCTGGACGGGGAACATTATCCAGTGATTTTTGGCCATGTTTAAACAATTTTGACCATTCCCAACTAGTCGACTTTTAAGAAGAATCATCCCCGTATACAGCCAACATTTCTTCACGAATAATTTTTGGAGATTTTCCTTGTTTTGTCAAGAATTTTATAACTTCTCGATATTCAAGTTTATGCTTTTTGATACGTGACAACACAAACTGACAGATATTAGAACTAATACTGCTGCAATTGTTTTGTAAATTGTCAAAGTCGTTACCAAGGCATGTATGATAATAAAATACTATAATGAACAATTATATTAAAATTGAAAAATGTCTAGTTCGGGAATATAAAAACGACCCCTAGTATTCTAGTTAAATGATTTCAACATAATTTTCTGCAAATAATTCTATCTGAAATATTGATTCCTGTGGAGTATAATCTTTTTTAATGTCTTTTGAAGAGCTTCTACAGTCTTGTAATGCGAGCCAACAGATTCTTCTTTCATTTGTTTTAAGTAATTTAGGAGAAGGTGCTAATCTATGTGTTTTTTCTTGTTTCAAATCTTTCGCAAACATTCCTTAAGTCAAATTTTGTTGTTCTTTTTGCAAGTCTCTTAGCAATTTCCTTGTAAGTAGAGCCTTCTTCACGTAATGTGATAACATTTGCACGTCTAGTAGGTGGCCAATCACCTCTGTGGAGCTTTACCGGAGCCATTTATAGCATCTATTAAGAACGAAAATAAATACGCATATTAAAAATGACAGCTATAGTGGCAATAGATTTATTACCTAGTACCTAGTACCTAGTAAATTTCTCATAGATATGAAATCTATGAGAAAACTAAATGTGCCGCTATTGATCAAATATAAGAACAATATATATTATTGTAAACATCCACACAGCAGAATTCAAACTAAGCCTTTTATTTCTATTAATCGCAGTATAATAATATTTTGAAATTACTTTACTTTTAATAATATTTAAAATATTTGATTTTTATTGAAGGTAAAGTACTATTATACACGTGCATTAAGAAAAATTCGTATATTAAACATATCAATGATTTGTGACAGTATCAACACTTCTCACCTAAATAGTGTTATGCCATCTTTATTAAGGCCGGTATTAACAGGGAACACATCTCTGAATAACAACTTGACGAATAAATTTATTCAACGAGTAAATTGAAATCTGGTATTATAAAAATGCATGCAAGTAAAGTAAGTGTTTGTAGAATAACTCTGAATAGCTATGTATTTTGCAGTTTAGCGTTTCGATAAACGATGGAGCCAGCCACTAATAAAATGAAAAAATACAAAAAATCCTAATTCTTTGATTATATTTGTAAAATACAATGCGATAAATCGAGCATTATCAAAATTCAAGTTATCAACCACACACAAAATATAAACTTTTAAAAATAAAGTTATGTTTATTTGAAACTGTGAAGCAAACAGTTGTTCGCATTTAACCAACGAATGAAATTTAATACCACGATTTTCTAGGGTGTAAATTAATTGGTAGATTACTTGCTGAGTTTTCTTATTCGCTATTTATAGGTAATACCCAATCTATAGAGTAAATTACATTTACTTGCTTACTAAATAAAATTTGCAGATTTTATCGTTTATAATACTGGCCCTAAACAGAACCAATGTTCTTTTAATAAAGCTAGATTTAACTATATAAAACACTGAGAAAAATATGTAGTATAGGTGACTACTATTGTAATATCCCATATTACAAGCGATAGTTACCTATCTTACCAGTGGTTGCTTGCAATGCAGTTGTAGTAAAATAGTATAAGTTGTAGTAGGAGAGACACTATACGGCGTAGAAACTCTTGGCGTTGATGTACAAAATAGTACTATGTATTAATAAATATAATCTCTCTCTGTTCTGGTATTCTTCTTTTACCACATTTCGGTGTCAATGGGCTGAACGAACTAAGCTGTAGTATAATTTTTATTCTGGTCATCTATCCAGCAACTGACCACGGTAAAGTAATGCCTATTTAGCTACTTCAATTGTAAGTATTGTGACACTTACCTTGAGTACTGATTACTTGAGTCTGGTTATACACTTGTATAATATTATTAGTAAGACGGCAGACTATGTGCCCGGTGCATGGTGACATGAATCATGTCAGCATGTGTACTAAATATTATTTTGGATACTATGATATAAATGTGTTTTGAAGGTGCATTGCCAATAATACCACTTTTTCTTTAGAATAAATGTTTCGTTCATTGTTAGAAATACAAAATAATGTTTCTTTTTTATTTTGATTTAGAACTGTAAAATATATGTTCAAATTCTGTTATCTCTTTGATAAATGCATGTATGGAAATATTTAGGAAACTACTAAATATATGCTTTTCTGCTCCGATATGTAAACAAAGCGAGAGGAATGAAAAATAATATTTAGTACACATGGTGACTTGAATCATGTTACCATGCACCGGGCACATAGTCTGCCGTCTTTAATTATTACATATCATTAGGCATAGGGAATACGTATGAGTACATACGATGTATATGTATATGGAAAAGCCGATCCAATGCCGGCGAAGACCGCGACGGCCGGCAACGATTGTCTCCGATTGTTTCGCGAACACAAGTTAGCAATAATCATTTGACCATCGACATAGGTACTTGTAATGCGTTCTAAAATAACATTTACGAATTGCAAGGGATTTGCTTTTCTTATTTCGTTCAGTAGATGCAGGAAATTTTTAAGCTGCGGTGCGTCGCATAAACAAAAGCGTAATTCTAATAAAATTAAAGAATAATTCTAATAAAATAAATAAAAAAGGATTCTAAAAATTATAATAAATTATACAAGAGGTTCAAAAATTCCTCCTTGCATAGCAAGGCATTGTCCTAGGCGATCGTAGTAATTAGCTCTTACATTTGTTAACATGTCGGCAGTTAATGAATTCGCAGCCTCAGTAATTTTTTCTCTCAAGGGAACTAGATTTTCTACTCTACCAGCTTCGTGAGTATAAACAATATTTTTTAGATATCCCCACGAAAAGAAATCATTTGGAGATAGATCAGGAGATCGCGGGGGCAATTTAATGTTTCCTGTTCCAGTAATAAGACGGTCAGGAAAAGTATTTCCTAGAAATTCCTTTACCCTCACTGCATTATGTGCTGGACAGCCATCATGTTGAAACCAAACGATTTTGTGATTTATTCCAATGTTTTGAATGGCGGGAAGTATTTGATTTTTAAGTAATTCGAGATACTTGTCGGCATTTAATATACCATCAATAAAATAGGGGCCTATAGAATGGTCACCTAAAATACCTGCCCAAACGTTTAGTTTTTGAGGATACTGAGTGTGATTTGAAAAATGCCGGTGTTGATTTTTCGAAGCTCAATATCGAAGAACAGAGGGATTGTGCTTTCCGTGTAATAGAAAAGTTGATTCATCGGTGAAGAGAATATTTTTAACGAAATTTTCATCTCGATGTATCTTTTCCATAACGTCTTGACAAAACTCCATTCTCCGGAAATTGTTCTCGGGAAATATTTCTTGAGTTTTCGAATATTTGAAACATTTTAAACCATTACGTTTCCAAATACGTGAAATAGTTGTGTTACTTGTACCCAATTCCTCGGCAGCACTTCTAGTAGATCTCGTGTTTCCACAATACTACAAATTAATACATCCCGCCGTTCTCTTTCCTCAATGTTTTGTGGTGATGCCTCTCTTGGTTTGCATTTCGTACAGTTATTGAGACAGAAACAAGTTTCAAATTTATTTATAATATTATAAATTGTTTGTCTGCAAGGTATAGAACGGTCTGCAAAAGTAAGCGCAAACAAATTCATGCACTCCATTGCAGACTTGCCAGCATAAAACCATTTTACTAACTAAAGATTTTCAGTGGGTGTATAAAGAGCCATTATACATTAATTTTATTGTACGATTTCAAACTGTAACGGCCGCAGCTAGACTGAATGCAAAATTTCCAGTCAATCGGTATCGGAGACAATCGTCAGTCGTCGCGGTCTTCGCTGGCATTGGACTAGCTTTCTCATGTACGTATATATTGTATGCACTTATACGTTGATTCCCTATGCCTAACGATATATAACACATACGGTATATCGTCTATCGGCGTAGGAATTGTGACAGTACAAAATAGTAGTTTGTATAATAATAAAATATTAGGTACTTATAGCAAATAACTTTAATTGTTTCGATTTTAATAATCTTCTTCGACGATGATAGAATGCATATTATTCTTCATACAACAAATAATAATAATAATAGTACCTATGTTACTTTTACAATGGTCAAATTTGATATTCACATTTCTGTGTTTTACTATTAATTGTGTTGTGTAATACCATAATATATTAACATACATTCATTAAAAATATTTTGTTCTCTGTACAACTACATTTATCTCAGTGTATTAAATCCACAGACTGAATATTGCAATTGTGCCATAAGATTCAGCCCAATTATTTTTTTAAATTTAATGGTTGTTTATGTTACTTGATATTAATTTTCCCATTTGGATTATCTTCATATTAAAATGATCTTGTTCAAGATAGTTATTACGAATTCTTCTATAACTGGATTATCTATTTTCGCCATTGGTATAAAGAAATAGATTAGATATCTAACAAACTGATCTTCACACCAATTTAGAGATGCATATACTTTGTATTTTGTTGGTTAATTACCAGCAATAGTTGTTTGTTTTCTTCGGGACTAAAGTGACTTAACCAGATACATCACAATCAATGTGAGACTCAATATTATCCAACTAAACAAACGTCTCTAATACGATTGATGTATTTGATGTAGGGTGATTGTTATTATCAAATTGAAGAGCTACCAATAAATAGGTTATTACATTTCCGACTATCTGAAACATATTTTTCGTTATAAAGGATTCTTCTATATTTTTTGTTTTGTAAACTTTTTGTTTAATGAAGAAAGTTGTATGAGTAAATGTTCACAAAAATACTACAGAATTACAGTTCCTGATCAAAATAATCAGAACATGACTAAATATAATTGTATCACGAAAATACTTATACAACGAGTAAACTTCTATGAAAAGGTTACTTAAGTCTTATAAATATGAGTATTATATACAGTCTAGCCATATACTATTGTTGGTATCTTAATGAGGTATAAATGGGGTATACAAAACTAAAATAGATAACTGTTTCTAGCAATATTTTTGTTGCAACTTCAAGAATACTTCGCCATCCCAATTTGGATGACGTTTCTTACAAGCGATCCCTTTGAGAACACTCCATAATTGATAGTCGAGAGAAATCAGGACCGAGCTTCGAGACGGGTTGGGTTGTTTTCATTTTCTGAGTGGGTGCCTAATCTTGTCGAAATACTCATTATTCCCCATTGTTACACTTCCCATATATTAAGAATGTTTTTAATTCTATTTTTAAATTATATTATTCACAAATATTTCGAATTTAAAATTCCAGACTTTTGTGTCATAAGCATACATTCGTATTATTTTTAAGAGAAAGCGTTTCTGTTGTATCGTTTTGGGCATAAATCGCCCTCCAAAATCTATCTGCGGCTTGGAACTTTCGTTTTGCTTCTATTATGTCATTTTAATTTAGTTATTAATTAATTACATATGACTTCTATTCTAATTGTCTCTTAATTAGTAATATTATTTACTGTTGAGCTATCTTTTCTATATGTCGAAATTATACCGACCCAGTGTTAAAATTTACATAATTATAGCTACATTTAAATTACGATTGTACATTTTATCTAAGATTTATTATGTGAGATATCATTTGAAAGTACTTTTCGCAAAGAATATTTTAATGATATTAATTAATTGACATCACAACGCTTCATCTCGCGTCTTTAATTAATTATTAATTCTTTAGACATCGCTAGTTTCAATACGATTGGTTATCCTTAGAATAGATCATAAAACAACTCTTTCTCGTTTGAACTTTTTTCTCTTACAAAACTCTCTATTGGTTCCTCTCTTTCATAAGAACTCTCACTCTCTCCACGTGTTTGTCCAAATATACACAGTGAAGCACATGTCCGACCGCGACATTGCACAAAGGTATCTTCTGCCTTGTTCGATACAGATATTATTTTAATTACATTCACATTAATTTACAAAATAACTAACTTACTTTTCAGTGTGCATTTATGTGTTATTTTTAAAATACTTATTCGTCGTTCTTTGTATATACAGCTTTACTTAATTATTTTAGTACATTTCAAAGCTCAATTTGTGTGTAAATATTAAATAAAACTTTAAGGACGACGTTGTTGCGTTTTCTTTTATTTAATAAGTTGTAGTTAATAAACATTTATTTTAGCATACTATACACGTCTTGGACCTTTGATGATAAATTACTCTCGTTATTGTTAGCACGCCCGATCGAGCAGCGTTTTATTAACACCATAAAGAAGTAAATTGTCAGAGGCTTCATCATAGTTTTCGACACAACTTCTTGGCACACTTGAGTCAATGTTCTCACTCCAATCCCGGAAAAATAAATAAGAGAAATATCTTCGTAGGGGTCACTTCAATAAACAATTACTGAAGCCGAATGGTGATAGTGCTAAACCTTTTCCGAACTTCAGACATACACTCTATCATTATGTAAGTTAAATTTTTCCTCAATAGTAAATATTTTCTAATTCGAGAATGAGATTTAGTGATAACCTCTTTTACCGTGACGATTTAACATCTAGTTTGCTCTTTAGATTCTTATGGCCTTCAACGATGGTGTTAAAAGATGGCGTTTGCTCCTTCCGTAAGTCTTCATGCCTGAATTTTACTCAATGATGCAAGTTATTGTCCTGGGTGCAATGTTCATTTCACGAGACAAGATTGTTTGCTTCCTTGTGTGTATTTCCAGCGATTATTGCACGCAATATAAATATGCTCAATCGACATTTATTGATTCAACATATTTATATTTCTACTTTAAATCACACTTCTCTGCCAGATAATAGTTTACGATTTATTGTTTATCCCATATTTATTTTTAGGAATGTATACGAAATAGAAGTTCGATTTCATGATTGTTTTAGTGAAGACAGAAAAGTTTTGCTTTATTTAATTAATTTAAAATTAACGAATGAATTTAGCTTTATGAAAGATGTTATATAAACAATTATGTTTACTCACAGGGGCAAGTAACCACGGACCCATATTTATAACTTCTAATGCGGATAAATTTCCTACTTTTCCTGACCATTGAAGTAGTAGTGTTTGTACCTGTATGGAAAGATAATAAATTTTGTTATGAACTTAGAGAATACAAATGTCAGTTAAGTTTGAATGAGACTTTTTAAATAATGCATTATTATACTAAAATATAACATATACAATCTGTAGTTTCTTTTTCTATATAGTTTTCCCTGTTTATTTATACGAGGGTAAGCTGAAAAATTAGGTAACTAACTATGAAATGGCGCTATGTAAAAGCAATCTTTGACGCTATTGTATAGCTTGATGTTTCAATGATATACTCGTTAAATTTCATGTCGATCTGTTAAGTAGTTTGTTGTGTACACTCGTTCAAAGCAGAGTACTGTCGTCGCTTCTTAAAAATGGACAATATCGAAATTCGCGCAATGATTAAATACCTGTTAAAAAAGTATTCTTTGCCTAGAGAAATTCATGTTGATATGGTAAATGTTTTAGGCGAGGAAGTTCCTGGTTTTAAGACTGTGTGCAAATGGGTGAATGAATTTAAAAAAAGGTCGTACGAGCATAAATGACGATCCCCGTTCTGGACGTCCTAAAACAGCCCCTTCTGCAGAAAATGTGCGAGAAGTTTTGAAATTTATAGAAGCTGATCGCCGATACACATTGCAAGATATTGCTGAGGCTACACGCATCTCCAGAGAACGGGTGTCGTACAATTTAAATGTTGAATTAGACATGTCTAAGCGGTGAGCTAGATGGGTGCCGCGGTTACTAACAACACAGCAAAAACTCTGCAAAACAGCAAAAATGCGTGGAATGTTCTATAGTCATTTTGGATCGGTTTCGGCAAAATCCAACAGATTTTTTTCGTAAATTTGTGACGTGCGATGAAACTTTGGTCCACCACTTCACCCCAGAAAATTAACAGCAATCAAAACGGTAGACTAAACGTGGTGAACCGGTTCCAAAAAAGACCAAAGTCAGTCTATCGGCAGGAAAGGTGATGGCTTCCGTTTTCTGGGATGCGAAGGGAATCTTACTTATCGACTGCCTGCCAAAGGGACAAACAATGCACTATACTATTCTAAACTTTTGGATCGATTAAAGGCAGCTATCGTCGAAAAAAATCCGGAAGAAAGCATAAAAAATCATTTGCCATCAAGACAATGCTCCAGTTCATTCGAGTGGAATTGTCAAAGAAAAATTGGCCAAATTAAAGTTAGAAACACTTGAGCATCCCCCTTATTCGCCGTCGTTTAGCTCCGTCGGACTATCATCTGCTCCTCAAACTGAAGAAACACCTCGACGGTATGAGATTTGCTTCGGATGAGGAGCTGATAGCTGCCGTTAACCACTATTTTGAGGAGCTCGAGGAAAATGCGTACTGTGAAGGCATAAAGAAACTTGAGCATCGACTAAATAAATGTATTGAACTTGAGGCAGATTATGTCGAAAAATAAAACACATTTCACTGAAATATTGTTTTTTGTTATACTTTAGTTACCGAATTTTTCAGCTTACATTTGCATTATCATGCTTCGATAGAAATATTTTGGACGTTTGCTTAATCAATTGTACGTAAATTGATGTCTATATCGTTTTTTGAATGTTGTACTCTTAAGGATTATTTTAATAGACCAAACATGTGATAGTGATAAGGACTATGTGGGGTCAATGCAATGTTTCTAATGTGGGTTAAGTAAGGGTCCCTTCTGAGATCTTTTGTGAAGCATTATTACAGTTCTGATAGGAAAATTCCGCCTTTTGCATATTTTGCGTTCTCCTTACTAAATCTAAAAGCTCATTGTGGTATTCAGCGTTTACATTTAGATGATATGAGAAATCTATGTACGCAACACCTTGATGGTTCTAAAATACTGTAGAGAGAAGTTTCCCACATAACAATTTTGTTTTTGATTGAACGGATACCAACCAGTTTATCTTTCTTTCGCCAGTCCTTACTAGTGCGTTTAATTTGACGGATATAATAAAGTACCTATCTGTATATCAGTTGTACTGGTGGCAGTTCTTTCATGTACGCTATGATATGTAGTACAGCAGTCACAACCAAAATCGATTGTATTGTGAGCGCTTGTAAACGGGAACTAAGAGCTAACTAAGGCAGGAAATATTCGTTTATGTGTCATAGGGAATTAGGGAATTATTATATAAATTCTTTGTTGGTGTTTCTGATTTAAAAGGGCTGTTAAGAAGTTTATATTTCTATAACCATTATCACCTAATAAATAGTTATTTTCAAACACCTTTTTTTTCAAATCTTTCTAGAATATGAAAATTAAATTTGTTCACACTTCAATTTTGCTATTACATAAGAAGCGCATTACTTTACTATCAGTTGATTTATGAATACCAATTAAATCTCCAACAGTATTTAGAAAACTTTCAGTAGAATAATATCGCAGCAGAATTTCTGCAAAATATTTTAACATTATCAATCTGAGTAATAGTTTCGCGAATTTGAACCAATACGCGTTTTACAGATTTACATTATCTTTGATCAAGCGATGTCTAACAAAAAAGTCATAATAATTCCATAATTGAATATTATTGGGGCGGTCACTTATTGCCTTTGGTCTTTTATTACGCCCAAGATATTCTACAAAATGAACAATTTCCTCATAATCACAAGATTGTATTAAATGAAAATATATCAATGTTTTAGAAGTGGTTGGGGAGTAAATGTTAAACGAAAATTTGAACGCTGAACTTTGTTCGGTTCAACATGAACTCGATTTTCGATTCAGTTTCGAGATTCTAATACTGTTAGATTTCATTTATATAAAGTACACACAATAGCATCTCAAATCCATGGTGCAAATGTTTGAGATAGACTCTGTCATTACTTTGTTTGTAAATAGCTTGGTGCAATGTGGTATTGCTAAATTAGTTCATAAGCTTGGAAGTTTTAAATTCTGCCACGAGTTTCTAACATCTTAAAAACCATAGGCGTAGGCTAACAGACTAAATTTGAGATCTCCATTTTAGTGCGTCGAATCCAATTCCTCATTTCGAAAATATGTTCAAGAATGCTTGTAATGCTGTTTATCTTCGTAGATAGGTATGATATCTAACATGATTAAGTTTATTGATTTCGTGTGCCATTATAATGTTCAAGAAACACGACAGATCTAAGATTATTAGTTATAGGCCAATAAGTATATTACCCGATTTTGCCAAAGTTCTTGGGCAAATTCATATCTGGGCGATCAACGACCACAAATCTTGTGAGCATTACTCAATTTCTTTCTTCGGCCATTGACAACCGGCAACAAGTTGACGTCATATATACATACTTCTGTTAAGCCTTTGATTTCATAGACTACGGTATCCACCTTACAAAGTTGGATTTCTTTAGTTTTAGCCCTGTGCTTTTAGGTTAATGTCATCATACCTCGTGAATAGTTCTGGCTATGTGTTTTACAATATTTTCGCCTAAAATTTTTCCATTTATATCAGGGATACCTCAGGATTTAAATCTTGGGCCACTGATTTTCAAAGTTTTTATTAATGATCTCTTAGATAAATTAAACTGTCAATTTCTGGGGTGTGCTGATGATCTTAAAATCTACAACATCATCTACACACACTCCGATTGCATCAAATTGCAAATTAATCTTTCTATAATTAAAGAATGGTGTAACCACATTTTATTGAATATTTCAAAGTGTTGTGTTGTTTCTTATACTAGATGTATTGGCTCTAAAATATTTTATTATTCTGCCAAATCAGAGTTGGTGACTAGAATGTCTGAGGTCTGGGCATACTTTTTGACTCCCAACTCATATTTTCTCAACATTTTTCGTGGATCTGTGCCTCAACTACAAATTGGGATTTCTTATTAGGTCGTGTAAAAACTTCAACAACATTGCTTCAATAAAGAATTTATATTATGCCTTACTACGATGCAAACTGGAGTATGCCCCTTTAGTGTGGGTTTCTTATTACACTTATCACTGAAATACCTCTCCTTGAGAGTGACTGGCACTTATCCTGAACGAGGAATGTACTATTCTTTTGAAGTGCCATAGTATCTTGTCGTCGGGAGATGTCTAGTGCTTACTAAATATCTTATTAAATGAAATCGATTTCCCAACGATATTTGACTTCAACGTACCCACTTCTAACACTCGTACTACTTTTATTCCCAGAGCGAAAACCAATGCATTCTTAAAGTCACTGGTCTATATATTATTTTGACGAGATTTATAGAGACGTTTAATAGTTATTTATGCACCAAGGGCGTTATGGGTGTTATATTGCTCTGAGGTCGACATTAATTCAGCCCGAGGGCCTCTGGCGCGAGGGATGAATATCGACCGAGGGCAATATAATAGCCATAACGCCAGTGGTTCATACTATTTTTGGAATTACATTGGAGATTTCGGTCAAATGTCATGTCGTTGACAGTCGTTACGCATCTAATATGTTGAGGCCTAAAAATACATGAGAAATGGAAAAGTATCTTTGTAGCAGAAGGATACATAGATGAAAGCATTTCCTCTAAGAATAGAGTATCCAGCATGCTATTAAATTCTGTTACAGTATCAGATAAATCCCCGTTGGCTTGGCAAAGTACTAGTGCAGATGTTTTCTCTCCAAGAACTTTAACAAACTTGGAGAGCTTCGGATTACATAATTTTTCAGGACATTTCGAAAATTGTATTTTTAATTTTGCTACATAATATTAAAAATTTGATTCTTTAGAAATTGATGAAAAAAACAACTATTAAGTTTTACGTATTTTAAATGATAGTTGTTGACACTTTGATGTTTTCAAGTTGTCAATGTTTAGATACTCTTAATTTTATTAAAGAATGCTAAAGTTTTGCTTCTTTCTTTAGACTTTGTTAAAAACTAAAATTATTAGTTCTGTAAAATGTATACCCTTTCTTCTCGGGCCTTATTTATATTCTTCTTCTTCTTTAGGTGCCGTCTCCGCTTCGAAGGTTGGCAATTATCATAGCAATTCTTACTTTTGAAACCGCAGCTCTAAACAGTTCATTATTATTGCATCCAAACCAGTCCCTAAGGTTTTTCAGCCATGAATTCCGTCTTCTTCCTATAGATCTCTTGTCCGGGATTTTTCCCTGCATAATTATTTGTAGTATTTGATATTTTTCTCCCCTCATGACATGTCTCATGTACAGCAGTTTTCTTCTCTTAATTGTCGGAATCACTTCTCTCTCCTTATGCATACGTCTCATCACTTCTACGTTGGTCTTTCTCTCTACCCATGAGATCTTCAATATTCTCCGGTATACCCACATCTCAAATGCCTCCAGTCTCCTCATGTCGGTTACCTTCAGCGTCCAGGCCTCCATCCCATAGTATAGTATAGACAGCACATAGCATCTCATCAGTCGTATTTTTAAGTCAAGGTTTAAATCTCGGCAGCAGAAAAGCCTTTTCATCCTTGTAAAGGTGCTTCTCGCCTGTTCTATTCTGACTCGTATTTCTTGGGAGCTGTCATTGTTCTCATTAATAATCGTGCCCAGGTATTTGTATTGTCTTACTCTCTCAATAGGCTGGTTCTTCACATATATCTTACGAGTATCTTTAGTTGTTTTTGTTATCAGCATATATTTTGTTTTGCTTATGTTCAGCGTTAGTCCATACTCTTCGCTTACTGTGACCATTCTGTTAATTAGAGTTTGTAGGTCCTCGTGTGTTCCAGCTAAAATAACTGTATCGTCAGCGTACCTCAGATTATTTATTGTCATGCCGTTAATCTTAATGCCCTTGTCCCGATCATCAAGTGCTCTATTTACTATGTCCTCCGAGTACAGATTAAAGAGGATTGGCGACAGTATACACCCCTGACGAACACCTCTTCGTATTTCTATTTCCTCTGATGTCGTGTCTTCTATTCGTACTGCTGCTTTTTGGCCATAATATAGGTTTGAGATTAATCTTATGTCTCTGAGGTCTATCCTTCTCTTGACCAATGTTTCTATGAGTTGATCATGTCTAACTTTATCAAATGCTTTATTGTAATCTATAAAGCAGGCGTATATGTCCTGGTTTACGTCTAGGCATCTTTGTGATAGGACATTTAGTGCAAATAGTGCTTCCCTTGTTCCCAGGCCCTTACGGAATCCAAACTGACTATCGCTGATATCTACATCCAATTTCCTGAATATTCTATTATGGACCACCTTCAACAGGACTTTCAATGTGTGAACCATCAGGCTTATTGTGCGGTAGTCAGAGCAATGCCTGGCATTTTTCTTTTTCGGAAGGGTTATAAAAGTTGATAGCAACCACTCATTTGGTATTATTCCTGTTCTATATATGGTATTAATTACTTCTACCAAAACATGAATCCGGTCGGCCTCTATTAGTTTAAGAATTTCCGCTGGCAGTTGGTCCGGACCTGCAGCTTTTCCGTTCTTGAGCATACCTAGTGCATATGTTACTTCATCCTTAATTATGTCCGGGCCCAACTCCCCTTCCGTATTTTCTAGAGTCGTATGCCGTCTCTCATCTTCGAACTGCTCTGTAATGTAGTTCTTCCAAATTTCTAGTTTTTGTTCTATTTCTGTGACTATTTTCCCGTTGTTATATAATATATTAAGTTGCTTTTGTTTAATATATTATATAACAACGGGAAAATAGTCATTATTTATTATTATTATTTATATTCACACAACATTAAAAACTGTAAATAAATTACCGGGCGCTAGGGGCCATAATGCCCGGTTATTACGCCCATGGGCGTTATGACTATGTTTATGGTAACTTTATCGAAGCTGAAATGAACAAATAATACTTAAGTGAAAAATAAATTAGTTTTTCCTTATTTTTGTGTATACATAAAATTGCATCAATTTATCATATTGGATATATTTATTTTCTTTTTCTATCTTTCTGTATATGTATACGATCGATCGATATTTATTTAATTTGTTTTGTTTTCTTTTATATATTATTAAGTACTATTTTGTACAGGTTTTTTGGAATGTTGTTGAACTACACAACTAATTATATAATCCAATATATTAATGAAAAGTATACTACGTTGGTATTCTGTTTCTTCACACAGTTATTATCCTAAGAATATTGCTTCTTCCTTTTTCCAAAAAATAAAGACTAGTAAGTTTTGGGGAAACAGTTAATTATAATAATGTCTTCAATTGATTTTGAGTTTTGTGTGATGGATAGAACTTTGCAACTGATCTTATTTATTACCTAAGAATTAGTTTTAAATATAGACAGTAAAATACGATTGTTCAGCTGTCTCAGTTTCAACTGAAAGTTTCATTTTGTATGTGTTCATGTTAGAAATATTTAACGAGATGTTTTTTAAGGTTTATATGCAGCCTGAAGTTTAAGCAACACTAGGAAATATAATGTCTATAAATTATAATATTCCTTGTATGTATGTATAGAGATAGCATATAGATGTTTAACTAACATCAAGGGTAAAATACTGCAGTACAAAAATGTTTGAAAACCTGTCTGTATATGTATATCGTGCATTCAAAAAGAAACTGCCTTTAGTGAGCCATGATTTCTAAGTAACATCAAAACGCATATCGTAACTTTACTAATATGAATTTCTTAAATGACAGTTTTAGAAAATTGCAAGGTTAATTGTTAGGTTATAATCTTCCTGTCATGAATAAACAGAATTCAGTGTTATCGTTTTTAGTAGATAATACTAATGACATTAACATTTTGACAGTTCAGAACGATGCGGTTAAGTTACGACATACCTAAAAATTTCATGGCCAACTCTGAGGCTATTTTTTTGAACGCACGATACATGCATATGCACAACGTATACCTTACACATTGGTTACTTCTATGTACACACACTTGCATCGAACTCGTCTTTGTTCTCGTTAGTAAACGTGGAGAAGCACACTGATGCATTACGTCGCTGCTAAGTATAACATTATCTTGTACATCGCATGTCATGAGAAAGCGTCTCAAGACATGTAATGGCCAAGAGAGGCACGCCGGCAACAGTTTTCTTGAGTAGCTAAGCTACTTACTAGAAGGAAACTATACGTGTACAAACTATTACTTGTAGTCTAGATGGCTCCTTCAGATGGTAGTCAGATGTCTTGAGACGCTTTCTCATGACATGTGACGTTTAAGATTATGTTACAAGCATAGTGTTACACATAGTGTTACAATAAGAAAGATTAAGATTTCGCCCATACTCCGTTCTGTTTAAGAAGGTTCCCCACAACCAAGGCCTTATATACTCCAGAGATCAAGGAACCAAAACCACTACAAGTCGAAAACCTGGACACGGTGGACTGCACTTTCTCGATAACACAGGATGGTGCATTGATCTAGTAGAACCGCTTCTATTGATATAGGATAGATTAGGGGAGATAAACAGCCGAATTGTGGAGTCTGTTCTGCTAACCTGTGTAGGTTGCCAAAAGACGGACCTATGACTCAGATACCTTTCCATACCTGGTATAGAGTACATCGGATGTGATATAGTCGTCCCCGAGGTAATCATGTGAGCACACAAGATGCCGATGGGTGCTGCGTTTGCTTACTGTTTAGAAAATTTCTGTTACAACTTTAAATGTAGTCACATGCGCACATACGATGTTAAACGTTCGAGGCCTTTATGTTGCGAAAAAGAGCAACCACTGAATAAAAATGTGTGAGATAGCTAATGCCGAAAACATTTCAACTGAACTCAATATTTTACATATTTTGCATTTGGTTTCTTGAACAGTTAAATATTGAAAAAGCTAACCACAAGATAGGTGCCGCGTACTGTTGAAAAAATGCGAATTCGTGTAACAATTTCTAATGATTGCATGGCTAAGTTTATCGAAATCCAAAAGAATTTTGTGTGAATGTGTTACCGTAGATGAAACTTGGATACGTTACTGTCCTCTGGGAACAAAAACACAGTTGAAGCAATGGATTTATTCTGATGAACATGCTCTGAAGCAGGCAAAACCCGCTTTTTTTTCTGACAGTAAGACTATGGCCACGTTTTTTGGAATTTAAAAGGCTTAATCTTTATTGACTATTTACAGGATGAAAGTAAAATAACTAGCCAATATTATGCTGATATATTGACACATCTCGATGTTGAACTGAAGAACAAGCGGCTGTATTTATTCAGAAAAAAAAATTGTTCCAAACGCACCCTTTTTCATTCATCCGCCTAAAATTGTCCAGTTAAGATATAATTGCAGCCTCATTCACTATAGTCACCAGATTTGATTTCGAGTGATTTCTTATTGTTACAAGCTTGAAAAAATGAGGAGGTAGTAGCCGCTATGAACGTTTGTTTTGAGAGCTTCCGAAACATTACTTTTTAGACGGCTTAAAAAATTGGAAAGTATATAGAATTGAATGAAAATTATTCAAAATTGTATCTTCTGCGGAAGTTTAGAATTTAAATATAATAGTGGCTTGCACTTTGTACGTTATGTAAAGGCAATAGATATTTGAATGTAACACACTTTCGTCAATAAATGGAGTGTGGATTATAACCTATTTTTAACCATAAAAAAAGGTGAGTGTTAGTTAGTCCTCCTGGTTTGAAGGAATTTTCGGAATGTGTCCGACCGAAATATGTTTCGAATAATAATTTGAAATAACACTAATATATTTACAAGATAATTATTAATAAATTGAATCTTTGAGTCCCATTAAACTTAATATAATTATATGAATCTGGTCTAAATAGTAAAACCCGAGAAACTGGCTAATACTTTATATTCTTGAAGTGAGATCGCGGAGATCTGGGTTGGAACTAATTTTTGTTCTTACTTATTTTTAAAATGAAACTTTGGTCCCAGTTACAAGGGAGGGAGAAAACAACTAAAATAATTATAATGAAATTGCCATGAAAATATTTTACCTTTCTTTCAGGAAAAGTATATGATGTAGTTTACCAACGTCATAAATGGATTAAAATAAACAATATGCACATGAACCCTTAATTATAATACTGGAAAATCAAATAAATATTAAATACTAATACAAATAATACAATTGTTACCGGTATTAAATTACCAGGTACGTATATTACAATGCACAGCAAGTGGGCTAGAGATAACGAACAGTATTCGAAGAATACAGGAAAAATGGAATAAACCGTAATCTCTAAACCTAATCGTAAAAGAATGAATACATTGTAACCTTCATTATAATAAATACAATAAATGAAATATAACAATAAAACTTATGCTATTATATAGGTTTACATCTGCAAATGAATAAAGAGTTTTATGATCGTAGAAGACAAGACAATGCATAAGCAATATAATACCTGACGTAATACACGTAATTAACAAAATTAGTTATTTGGGAAACTCCAAGACCTTTCTATACACGTAACATTTACAATTAATATAAAATTAAAACCTATAATACGTAAAATAAATACAACTAAATCTATTTGATTATACTTAAATAAAACTAAAATATAAATTAAATCTATATAGACGTAACAGTGAGAATTACTATAATGTATCAGCAATATTTAAACAGTCCACTTGAGACTCTCTGTTTCGTCACTACCTTATGTATTAAAAAATATAGCTAATGGATTAATTAACTGACTTAGTTGATAAGTTACTGCACTTAAGTGCACTGTATCATCAATATTTTAAGCAATTTACTTAGGCAATAGTTTTTTCTTAATAGGAGTATATCGTATTTAGTTTACAAGTTATATTTTAGAGATATTGGTTTATACCATGTCTTATTCGTCTTCACGTTTTGTTACAATAATTATATTAATTATAGATAATATAATAGATGATTATAATACACATACCTGTTGTTGTGTTCTGAACGGCAGGCTTAATAAGTTAACGTTTTGAAGTATACGAAGTGGTCCTTGAGACTAAAAAAACATAAATAAATATGACCTTTAAATCATGTATAGTACCTTCTATAAGTACAAAAACAAGAAAAAGTGAAATTTTAATGTAGTTAATTTCGATGTGGATATAAAAATAGTGAGCATAAATAACGGGTGTTCAGAAACATTCAGAGTCAAGTGGGCTCTGAACAATAAATCGTATATTTTTAGTTAAGTATCTGATTTGTAATAATTATTAAATGTCAACTGTTGTCTGTCAAAAATCAATCTATCTCAGACATGACTTCATATTTTCAAGGACTACTTTGACTTCGAATGTTTCTGAACACCAGTTATTTTGTTGAATACAGGTTGCAATATGTTTGATATACGGTTGTCAGTTATAAACAGAGCTTAACAGAATGCTTAGGATGACGTAATCTTTAAAAGGAGTACACATGGTGGTAGCAAAAGTTGTTTTTCAAGTTCATTTCAGATACTTAGAAATGTATTTGCAATGCAACTTTAGTTAATATTCGCAAAATTAAGCTAAACTCCAAAATATTGGTGCATTAGGGATAACCAGAAGAAATTTTAGAATTTCACGAAATTCCAAGAAAGTCGAATTTCTTGCCTAAGTTCATCAGAATTATTTGGCATGAAATTTCTTGTGTATAATCATTTCGTTATGTAGTCCCAAATAGTTTCGATGGGGATTCTTATAATCAGAATTTTATAAAATTACGTCCTTCTTGCTTAACATATTAACATTAGATGTTGGTCATCATGAAAAAATATTTAGATGATACTGTCGAACTCGAATTATTTGACAGCTGGTTGACAGTTGTTATTATTGTGTTTTCGTATCTTTGTTACTCCTGTTTTATTACTGTAATATTTTCAGTACCAGTTCTTTTTGGCACTAGCGATGCCTAAGCCGTTCATCAGCCAGTCAATGGAGCTAATTAGCTCTTTGATTTCATACTTTAACCGTGAACGGGGCAATGGTGGACCACTATTACCGTTGACAAGTATGCGTGAGGTATGTACATTTTGTTGTAATTGTATCAAATAATGTTATTATCATTTTAGAGAGCTGCAGAAGCATTAAATATATGCGTTGAATCTGTCACTAATATTTCAAGAACAATGATACAAAATGAGCCTCTTCGAATCCATAAAAAATGTCACAGGAAAAAACCTGTACGTGATGTCACTCCGGCAATAAAAGCAACAACACGTGATACTATATACGATCGATAAAATTTCACGTTCGCCAAAATAATAGAGATAATAGAGAATAATAATTTGGTATAGTTGGTGCTTGGAAATAACAGCATTGATACACTGCGGTCAGACTTAACTTAACTTGAGGTTGTTTAATAAAAGGATGTTACTGGACAAAGGTGGCATAGTTCACGCTGGAGACACTATGGTTTGATCAAGGGATGTTTATTCTTATTTAAATCAAAAACAAAAGTGGATATTAATACACTGCTCAACAAAATTAGTGTTCCACTAATTTGAACGCCCGTAACTTTTTTGTGAGTAGAAGACGAATTTTTTTTTATGACTTTTATTGTTGTTTAGAACGTTTTAGGAAAATTACGTTGATACATTTTTTTCTTTTTCTCCTTAGATGTTAACATGTAAAACACTACCCAAAACAAAATGGCTTTTGTATCTTAAGCAAACAATTAAAATTTTTTAAGGTAAGTTTTTTGACATTTCACACCTCAATTTTAAGTGTAAATTTACTTCTAAGATTAAAATGCCTTATTTAAGTGAAATCGAAGTTGTGAGGGCGGTTGCTTTATTTGAAGATGGTCGATTTATGCGATATGTCGCCTATCAACTACAAACCAGCCCATCGATTATCTGCAGAGCATGGCATAGATATCAACAAATGGGCAGATACTCTAGGAGAACTGGACAAGGATGTAGAAGAAAAACAGCATCAATTCTTGCCTTCGCTGTCGAACTTCTACCGCTCGTGACTTACAAATCCTACTTCGAAATGCTACTGGTATAATAATCTGTGATCAAACGGTTAGAAGAAGACTTAAAGAAGCAAATTTGATTTCTCGAAGGCCTGTGCGAGCTCCTCGATTGACGAGAGATTACAAATGATCCGCTTAAACGTTGCTTGCGCACATGTGGAATGGTAACTTCGACACTGGATGTCTGTGCTTTTTAGTGATGAATCCTGGTTTACTTTAACTCGTTGCGATGGTCGTGTACGAGTGTACAGACTTCTTGGAGAGATATACACTGCAGGGTGTATACAGGAAGTGGATCAATTTGGATCAGAATCAGTTATGACTTGGGGTGTAATCAACATAGTCGTATCGACTTGGTTGTTGTTCCTCAACGTCTCAATGCACAGAATTATGTTAGAATGATCCTTCAACAGCATGTCGTATTATTTGCCAACAATTTCGGTGATGGTTTTATCTTCCAGCAGGATAACGGCCGAATTCACACAGCAAATTTTACGACCAATTTTCTTCGAGAATAAGAAATTCAATGATGGTGTGGTCGGCAATGAGTCCGGACTTGAATCCTGTCGAACATGTTTGGGATTCCCTTTATAAGAATATCAGAAAGCGCTTCGTTGCACCTCATCCTCTTCAGGAGTTAGTCGAACTTCTTGTAGAAGAATGGCAAAATTTACCACAAGCCGTGTTAAAACGCTTTAACCGCAGCATGCCCCGACGATGCCAAACTGTAAGTAAAGGAGGGTACACACGATATTAAATCTGGATATTCGGGTTTAAACAGAATTTTTAATAATTTTTAAGTAATAAAATAGGTACATTTTGATTTTAGTAGTATTCTTAATTGTTTACTATGGTACAAGAAAATTGTTAAATTAGAGCATATTTGTTATTAAAATCTTGTAAACTAATGTTGAAAATTTGATATTCCAAGGATGATAGTTATGTCTCTCTTTTAATTAAATAATGTTGCAGTATTAAATTTGTGTTCCGCTAATTTTGTTGAGCAGTGTAGTTCGAAAACTTTTTAAAATAGGCTTAACACAATTTTAATCCCAAAATTAACAGACATATTTCTATTAGCATAGCAATGCACTATATCATAGTGTTCAGGTTAATAAAGCATCGTAGAAAAGTGCAATTGCATTTAAAAATTCTCCCATTGCAGTACTCTAAAGTACGAATTATTTCAAATACTAAGATGAAATAAATTCTTTTCTAAGTATAAAATTGACAATTTTCTCGTGGATATACTGTTTTAAAATTACCATCCTACCACTGAAATTTAATTCCATTAATTTTGAGTAGAAATACAGAAGTTTTAATACATCAAACATTTAGAAAAGTAATCCCAAATGCATGACAAGCGGAATGTGAACATGTTAAAGGAATTTAATATATAAAAAATAATAGATCTAATGAGAGGCAACATGCCTTAATTATATTGTACGACGGTTGTCTTTTATATTTATATAGAGCTGGAATAAAACAGTGAAGATTTTATTGTTTGTCGAAGTATTCACCACGAAGATTAATGCACTTTTGCATGCGCTCGAACCAACTCTGGAAAAAGTTATTGCACTAGATTTTTGGTACTGCCAAAACTGCGTTTTTAAAGGCATCGACTGTTCCTTTTGAAAGGTAAAGAAATCGTTGGGACTTAGGTCGGAACTGTACGGAGGATGATCTAACAATTCGACGTTTTGTTGCGTTAAAAAATCAATTGTCTTGCGATCTGTGTGCGAACTTGTATTGCTTGGTGGAGGATGATTCGTCGTAGTGGGTTGGTTTCTCGGAGCTCAGCGATGACTTGCGACAAACAAATGGTTTTATACCAATCGGTAGTAACAGTTCTTTGATGTTGTAGAAAAATTGTTGTCACATGACCTGCTTTCGAGACAAATATCGCGACCATCTTTTTGGAGGCACTTTGAGAACGAATGACTTTTGTCGGCTTTTCTTCACCTTGGAACACCCAACCAGACGATTGGCGTGTGTTTTCTGGTTCGTATAAGTAAATCCAAGATTCATCACCACTCACGGTGTATATGCTCAATGACATGGAAACTGCAACACCAAGAAGTGGTGCGAATTTTTTGACCAAACTTGGTAGAAACGTATAACTAGTCAAACGTAATAATTGATTAAAATTTTGTTGCGATATATCAAGTGGTCATGGCACTTCTGACACTTCAATCAGTTTTCGCTGACATTAATGTGTGGTGTATTTATTGTTTGTTTCAAATTTATTTCAACGGTTTTATCTTATTATACCTTTGTTTAATAGAGAGTTTTATTATGCCTAGAGTGCGGCAACGTGGAAATTGTCGCCAATTAAGCGAATTCGACAAAGGTCGAATTGTTGGTTTGCGAGAAGGTGGTTTTGCATACAGGGAAATTGCAAATCGCCTTAACCGGAACCAATCCGCCATTATGCGCTGTTATCAATCATGGACTAGGGAGGGTCAGGAAAGACGCCGAAGAGGAACCGGAGGCCGAAGAAGAACTAATGGGATACAGGACCGCCGTCTTCGCCTAATGGGACTAAGAGACAGGTTATCCAGTACCAGATCAATTGCTGACGTGTGGTTAGGTAATCAAGGTCGTCCAGTAACCCTTCGAACCGTTTATCGCCGAATTAGGGGTTTCGGCTTACAATCGTATCGTCCACATCTTGTGCTACCACTTACGGCTCAACACCGACAGCAACGTTTGGAGTGGTGTAGATTGCGAATGCATTGGATCGTGGAGTGGCATAAGGTGGTGTTTAGTGATGAATCTCGATTTTGTCTAGGGATGCATGATGGCCGTATGAGGGTCAGACGAAGACGTGGGGAACGTAGTGATATTCAGTTTTCCGTTGAAAGGCATGTGCATCGAGCAGTGGGTGTTATGATATGGGGTGCTATAGCATATGGGAGTAGGTCTCAGTTGGTGTTCATCCAAGCCACCATGAACGCCCAGCGTTACATTGATGAGGTGGTAGAACCCCATATTCTTCCATATCTTCAAATGCTCGAAGACCCACTTTTGCAGCAGGATAATGCCCCTCCCCACGTAGAGAGAATTTCTATAAATCGCTTCGAAGAGGCTCATGTCAATATCTTGCCATGGCCACCCAAATCCCCCGACCTCTCGCCAATAGAACATGTGTTGGACATTATGGGACGAAAACTTATGAAATTAGCCAATCCCCCGCAGACACTAATAGCTCTCCGGCATGAATTACAGATTGCTTGGGACTCCATACCCCAAGAGGATATCGACCACCTAGTCGAATCAATGCCCCGAAGAGTGAGGGAGTGTGTAACTAATAGGGGCGGCTCGACACATTATTAATAAAAATTATGTTAAATTGTGTTAGTCTTTTGTTTTTTTTCTTTGAAATTTTAATCAATTATTGCCTCTGAATAGTTATACGTTTCTACCAAGTTTGGTCAGAAAATTCGCACCCCTTCTTGATGTTGCAGTTTCCATGTCATACAGTATACGTTGTTAAAGTTTCCTGCATGGAAGCCGTATAGAGTTTTTTTGACACCAATTCACCCTAGCTGTTTTATGTTCTTTGGTCAACAGATGCGGTATCCGACAGGAATTCCCAATGATGTCTCAATTTCGTGATATGTTACATATCGATCTTCGTTGATGAGCCAGCGCTCAGTATCGACGTTTTCCTGAGTGACTGTCGTTTTTGGCGCACCTGCCCTTGGATCGTCGCTATGACTAATCCGTCCACGTTTGAATTCTCCATACCAACGAGAAATTGTTGACTGATGTGGTGCTTCATTACCGAAAACAGAAACCAACTTGGCGAGGCATTCTTGTTGAGATAATTGTCTTCAAAAATTATAAAAAATTATTGAGCGAAAATTTTCACGATTTAATTTCATTTTTTGACTAACTTGTCAACTTTGACAGTTCGTTGTAGCTACAACACTACACGTATGGCACTGAAACTTTGGATTTAGGCTAACTAAAGATGGAGGTTAATTTTTAGTACTGACATTTGATTAGTGGCGCCCTCTAGGTCCCAATATGCAAAATATAAAAGACATCCCTCATATCATATCCTACTGAATAAGGTAGTCAAATGGAGTAGGCAGGTTTAAAACATGAAGTTTAGTTAACTTTTGTATATCAAACTCAGACAAATATTATTTTTAACAACTACATTTAAACTGCTATGTATTTAATTTATGACTGAACAGTGTTTTAAATATTCTGTTAACAATTCAAAATATGTAATGTAACGCGCACATCTTAAATTAATGTCAAGTTTAATATGCAACATGTTGTTTAACAAATTATAACATATTATAGAACCCTGCTATAACGTCAGCAGTTATAAGATCAACTTGCTTATAATGTTAACTTTTTAATAGTATCTAGTATCTGCAAAGTCCCATATACCTACAGTTTTATATCGACAAATCGTTTATAACGATAACTAAATTTATGTTTATGATCAATGTATGTATCAAAATTAAAAGAAAACCTCACAGATATCTTACTAGAACATTTGAAATTACTTATATTTCTCAAATCAAATGCATAAGGTACATATAATTATATATGTATAATATGTAGGTGTATGTGCAATCATTAAATACGATCGTCGGTGTATATGGTCTTATTTACAATCATGGTAAGACACTACTCCGATTTCTGGAGTTATGCATAATGAATTGAATGAGATTGATAATCCTTAAGATATTGTTGATTCCTTTGCTCAATTTCTCTACTTTATGTACTACTCCTTTAAATATAATATGTACTTCTAGGGTGCTTGCTATAAAACTTTGCCGTTCCTGGCTTCCTTCAATATCTAATATCGAGTTGAAAGTATGTTCTCTTCACCGAATAGATATATATCTGCTGACGATTTAATAATTAATAAACTTAATAACCTAGTTTTCTTGTGAAAAATGCTTTAAATATTTTCCGTTTCTTTATAAAACTCATTAGTACTTCCATTTCTTTATCAGCTTATTAGATTGTGCAAGTGAGCAAGAATTGTTTCTGTCTTCAAGAAAGGTGATAAAATCGATATAACAAACTATTGTTTTATCACTATTCCTCCAAATTTCTCTAAAACATTTGAATATACAGTAATTCCTTAACATTCGCGAGGGTTACGTTCCAGATAAACTTCGCGAATATTGAGTCCATCTTCTTGTGTAAATGGGTTCCATAATGGTAAATAAAGGTACACAACATATGTGATTTGTTTTACGGTTTAATAATAATATGTATGTATATATATATATAAATGTAGGTGTAGGTTTCCGCGGTCGTTCTCTAGATGTAGATCTCGGTTTCCGCGTCGAGTTAGGCGTAAATGCCAACGTTTCGTCCACTGTTTCAAGGGACATCTTCAGGGCTGTACATAGATGTTATTCTTCATGCATTCTTCAAGCTAATGCGAAACGACGAACATCTACGTACAGCCCTGAAGATGTCCCTTGAAACAGTGGACGAAACGTTGGCAATTACGCCTAACTCGACGCGGTTCCAACCCGGAATCTACATGTATGTATATATGTTTTTTTTTCATTACACGTTTTCAAACTTATATTTTAATCTACATGTGTATGTAATTATAGTTTAGTTAATTGTTGCTTGCTGAGGGCAGAAAATAACGAGTAATCTGGGATTGCTTGGCAGATTACGTCTGTAACTTTTCAAGTTCGACGTAAGGGGCCATAGCAGCCTCGTTTTCTCTCCTAAACTTCAAACTTCGAACAAGGAACGGATCAAATTCAATAACTTTTTCAACAAGTTGTTGTTATATGATTAAAATTTCTCTTAAGTGTTTCGATGAGAACTTCTTGTCCGGGGTAAAAACATGTTAAAAAAAAGATAAAGAAATGAAGTGCCGTAACGCTTGTCCGAGATTTCATCTTCCTCCTTTTCGTCTTCACCTTCTTTGAAATCCTGTTGTCTGTCTTCCATCATCTCCAATAGCTCTTTTTCGGTTAGCCCGTTTCCGTGAGATTCTATTAGATCATGAATTTCATCTTGCCTGATATCCGCAAATCCATCACCCTCTATTTGATGAGCAAGTTCCATGATATCTTCTTATTGATTTGTTATTGGCGGAAGGTGATTCTCTTTAACAACCACTTCCGGTTAAAGATCCTTCCAACATGCATTGATAGAGCTTGTCTTCAACTCTCTCAGTGAGGCGTCGATATCTGCGATATATTAATTTTTTTCCAACTGGAAATCACTGTTTCTTCTGAATTAAGTTCATTCGAATCCAAAATTCGCTTGAAACAACGCCTGGTATAATAGACTTTAAAAGCTGAAATTATTCCCTGATGCAGGAGTTGAATTAAAGACGTCGTATTTGGGGGCAAAAATGTCACATTAACATTAGGATGAGCTTCTATCCGAGTAGAGGAATGCCCAGTTGCGTTATCGATTAGTAAAAGGACTTTGAAGGGAAGGTTTTGAGGCGCAAGATAGTTCTTTACCTCAGGGATAAAACAATCATTAAGCCACTTCTCGAATAAATTCTGTTTTGGAAAGGAAAATCCCATTCGGCATTCACTTCCAAAGCAGTCCCGTCTCATCCGCATTAAACACCTGTTTTTGTAGATATCCTCCTTCTTGAATTATTTTTTTTAAGTTCTCCGGGAATATTCATTGGTCAACAGACGCCGATTCGCTGGTCGATTTTATATTATGCAAGTTATGTCTTTTCTTGAAAATATCAAACCAACCTTTATTACCCTGGAAGTCAAACAATGAATTAGAATCTTTGTTTATACTATCAAATATTGTTTCAGCCTTAGCTCTTATCAGATCTGACCGGAACATGCTTCTGAGACATTTCCTCCAACCAAACGCCTAAAGCATTTTCTGTCTCTTCACGAGATTTATTTCGCACTTGAGAAACAATTTTCGCTCTGAAAGGAGCCCTAGCCGCGACACTCGCGAATAATCAAATCCAAAGGTCGCGAATGTGAAATTCGTCCGCATTTTAATGATCGCGAATGATCAAAATTCGCGAATGTCAAAACCGTGAATGTTGAGAGATTACTGTTTTTCATAATATGTATTCGCTTTTATATTTTTCCGCTACAATATGGCTTCTTCTCTGGAAGATCTATTATAAATAAATTAGCAACTTTCGCATAATATCTTGACTTCTCCAGCGTATTTGAGATTATCGATTATCTAATATTTTTAAATAAATGAATGCATTTCTTGTCTCCTTGGATATATGAAGTCGTACTTAAACTACGTTTTCTTTAATGGTCACTTATCTAATCTTTTTATGTCTACCTCTGAGGTTTTCAAGGTTCCAATCTGTCCCCTAAATTTGCATTTTAATGTTTCGGGTTATGCTGACGATATTAAAAATTTGATTGTAGCGTCGAGTGATGCTGATGTCAAGCACTTACAAGAAAGTATTGATTTTGTCATTGATAAGTCTAGTATTAATCATTTCATGTAGATAAATACTTTTCCTTTACCAATAAATTCATATATCTTCGCTACTTTTAACCTATAATAATATTAGGTGCACAAAGAAAAAAATTATAGAAGTTGAGGAAATATGAGCAAAATAAGTGACTCTTTCCCCGAAAGGAACCTCAGGGAATACTTAAGCCTTCGCTGTTAAGCGAAACATGTCGGCTGGGGGTTCTCTTGAGGATAAAGTATCTAAGCGCACAAAGCTTTTTACTTCGGACATAGGTTATAAACCAGCGCTTAAACCCATTAGGGCTGTTATAGTTCTTAAAGATTACCCGGTCAACTTGGTGACTGAGGGTAATGTAGGATCTATACAAGAAGTCATGATGGTCATAGATGGGACGCAAAAAACACCGAGATTTGAATCCTCCCGTCTTATGGACAGCTACTATGGAATCATCTGTGCCGCCTATAAGACAGTAATCTCTCGTAGTATTACACGAGTCCTCACTCATATAATACTGCGAGGGATTACTTGGAGAAGGAAAATGTTTGGAAACTCGTGAAGAGCGAAGAATTACCAAATAGCAACGAGTTCTTGCATTTCTGCCAAAGATTAAGAAAGAGGATCTGTCAGTAGTCGTAAAAAGACTCGAGAGGCAAAATCTAGGGCTCAAGGTGGACCGATGGATACTCCTCAGGCACTAGGTCTTCAAACAAAAGCCCTTTGAATTGACAAGAAGTTTGGGGAGACGTTGGTGGTGAGGTCTGACTGGAGACCTTAGATTTCAGAGGGCTAGCTTTGTAACCCTCGAAACAAAGAAAGCTCAGAAACCGACGACGCAGGACAAGGGTACTCTAGGAGAACCTTAAGTATTAACTTTTGAAAGCTAAAATGTTGAATGTTCTCTAGGTAAATATTTAACATAAGAAAACAGCCACAGCAGCACTTTGCCAAAGGACGTTGGGTGAAGACATTGACATCCTCTTCATCTCGGAACCATAGATAAGTAAAGGTAAGGTGTGAGGACTACAGATCAGGCGAAGAAAGCTGTTGGTTGGTGTCCCGAACACTAAAATTAAAACTTGTATCGGTTTCAATGTCGACCTTGACGTGATGCCTATCATGGAGCTAGGTACTCGGGACATGACGGCAGTCAGGATAATACCGTGTTGACGGAGGGATACTCGAGACAATTGCATCTCTGTATCTATTGACTCTCCAGAACTACCAGAGTCTGATATTGAGGCCTTGGTAGCATATACCAATAACAATCTGGAAATAATTATCGGCGCAGACACCAATGCTCACCATAACGGTTGATTCAGCAAGTCGAAAATCGTAATAAGTCATCGAACGAGTTAATTCCATTTTTTAACTGAGATGAAATCTTCAAGTTACTGTAAGTAACACAAATAGCGTCTACAGGATAAAATGTTCTGAATACGTATCCCGTCAAAAATGTTAAACTTTGGGATGGACGTATCAGATGGCGCGTAGCAGTACCAGTGTTGCCACTCCGAATATAAAATTAGCTACATTTCTACATTTACTTTAAATATTATAGATAATAACTATAGAGGTAAGTTAGTTTAGTTATTTGTGTGGTACTAAACTTGATTGTCTGAATAAAGGTGACAAACCGACATTTAAGACATCGAAATTGCCAAAAAAGGCAATCGTGGAAGAGACGTTAGAGTATTTTCTACGGGTGCATTTTCAGGTTTGGAGCGTATGGATGACTGTGATGCCAATCAACTCGTCACCTCTTGGAGGGCGATTAGGAATGATTGGGAACGAACTAGCGGGATCTTAAAGGCTCATCTAATCAGATGGACGATAGGGTCGTTTGAGCCATACCAATCCATAGGACCTGATGGAGTATTTCCTAAGCAAGAGGGAGTTGTGGAAATTATGGGTCCTTTATTGGAGATATTCTGGATTAGGTATACCATGGGATATATCCCGAGGGCACGGAGAGAAACTAGATAATGTTTACTCCTAAACCTATAAAAGAAGCATTTACACACCCCAAATAATTTATATCAATTAGTCTTATCTGTTTTATGTTGAAGACTATGGCAAAAACTATATATTTAAATCTTAAAGAAGGAGGTCTGTATATATATTTTCTATACTTTGTGCAATGGGCATACCAGATAGGGAAACCAGGTAACGCTGCCCTGCATAACTTGCTGAGGCGCTTGAAAAGAGCCTACACCGTAAGGAAATAGCGCTTGCAGCTTTCTTAGACATACCTCGACATCTTCCATCATTCGATATTTAAAAACTCGGAAATGCAAAACAAAACGATCTTCATGAGGACAACAAAAGGCTGTTGACGCCAAGGAGAAGTACTGTCGACTAGTATGATGATAATCTACTGATGATAATCTCATCAGGACTTTAAATGACCAGGGAATATGGATGCAAGGGTTTGGCGATGATATTGTTATCGTGTCCCAGAAGAAATTCGTGGAGACAGTGGCGAGCATCATGCGAAACGCTCCGCGAATTCTGGAAAGATGGCGCCCTGAGGAGCGACTGACTGTTAATCTACAAAAAACAAAGTTGGTAGCTTTTATCAACATGATAAATCTAAATGGTTTGGGCAGCGGACAAGAATTAGAAGTAACCAATGCAGAGAACTATCTAGGCATAATACTGGATGTAAAACTGACTTAGAGTAGACAGCTAGTCAAAGTGATTGACAGATTGACGCAGCTATTTTGGGGATGGAGAAGAGCTGTTGATAAGACCTGGGTATTAAGTCCAAGTGGTACACTGGTTGTACATAGTGGTAGTAAGACCAACGATTACCTATGGGCAGTTGTATGCTGGAGGAGGATAATTTACAATTATTGTAAATTTTCTGTTAATTTACATAAACTTACGATGATGGTAACATATCCTTTGTTCTAAAATTGACTGGATTGTCTTCTAGGAAATGTTAGTGGCGACGTCTGTTGGTGGTAGATTGGTTTATGAAGTGTAACTACAAGCTAAAATACGACAAAAACTTAAAAAAGGTATATAACCCCTTACCACAATTATTAATCGTATCCTAAATACGTATTTCGACAACTAAGTTGTCATCATCAGTAGGTAAAACCACTAATCAAAGTGTCGCACATGGGGTACAGTAAAGCTAGCACAACTGATCACGCAACAACATTACACGGCGTCCACGTATACCCTTTTAAAATATGACACATTTAAGAGGCAGTAGTTTGTGTTCCTCTATCGAAAAATGAAAAAACTAGAAAAACTTAACATTAAGTTCTGTGTTAAAGATGGTAAAATAAAGAATAAAAATATTTTAATTGTGGAAATTGTATCATTTTTAGATACCTAAAAATTATCTAGTACTGTAATACTGTAATACTGTATTGTAATTTTATTATTTCCTATTTCTAATTAGAAAAACATAAAAATACTTACCCAAAATGTTATTTCTCTTCCTAAGTACACAAAATGAAGTAAATTTCCCATACGATATAATACACCCATAGTGTAATGTATTCTTTCATTTGTATTACTCAATATCATTTCTCTCGAAGAAATGCTGTATCTATATAAAAAATATATCGTGGTAAATAAACTCGAAGATGTAGCCAGAAGAAGTTGTAACCCAACACATTTATTTACTTCTTTCAAACATAAAGTTATTTGCTTGTGATCGTTTGCTAACTGTTCAAGCTATATTCATAAATAAGACTTTAATAAAAAAAGAAGAATGTAAATTCAGATAAGCTTACAGATTTTGGTATGTCATTGGTCGAAGTTGCAACACGAGAGCATATTAACATTGTTAAATCCGTTTTTTCTGTTAAATGCTTAAATTTATTTTTTATAATTAAGCACAGAAGAGTTAAAAGAATGTGTTCAATTGCTGGAAAAATTAAACTACATCCTCGGCTAATAACAGCAAAAGGCAGATCTACAAAAATAGGATAAGTGCCAATAATGTAAATACATCTCAAACTATCTTTCATTTAAATGTTAGATAGCATTGCGTAACAAATTTTAATTTTTTTGTCTTCTTTATTATTTATGCCGATATGTTTCCATTGATCTATGATTAACTGATAAAGACTAAACATATCGTTTGTTTCTAATAAATATATAAATACTTTTTGAATATAGAGACTATTTTCAAACATTAAAATTAAATTAACATTCTGCTATATTCTTCTCACAAAGTGCAATCGTCTTGGGTGAGCAGAAGTAAGTGTCAAACATTGAGCGTTAGCTTCTGCTCTTGAAATGTCATGAGTGTCATGACTCTATGTGGACGTCCTAATAAATATTAATAATATGACAAATTGATAAATGATTACGGGACTGAAAATTACGTCGCCGAATACAATTAAATTGCGAAATTGCATAAAATAATTCGGCACTATACTATCGCGGAAATAAACAAACTAAAATAATATTTTAAATCAATAATAATAATAAATCGTTGACTGAGGGAGGAGATACTTGTTGAACCTTCATTATAACGATAACTAAACTTCTAGCTTCAAAAATTTTTGTTTAATTCTAATTGGTCATTTAAAGCTAATTTTAAATTATTATATCTATTTCTAAGATTTCTAAGTTTTTTGTTTTATCTTGAATATGTAAAATTTTGAAATATATATTAAATCCATGACTAATTTCTAAACAATAATTTGCGAAAGTTGAATCTATTTTCTTTTCTTTATGACTTCTCTTGTGTTCTTTCATCCTAATTTTGAACGTTCTCCCCGTTTGTCCTATGTATACCTTATTACAATATTCACATGTTAACTTATTATATACACCAGAGTTTGATTCGTTGGCTATTTTATCTTTATTGTTTTAATAATGTTCTATGTAGTATTGTCTGTCTTAAATCATATATGTTCTTTATTTTATATTATATATTTCAAACTTGGAAATACCAAACAAATGTTGTTACGTGTTCGTGGACACGTATTATTTTGTCGCAAATTAGCGACTTTCATGATTTTATTTCGTTCGATTAATTTTGAATCTACCTGTAAGTTCCTATACTTACGTTTATTTATCTGTAGGTATGCTTGCGTATTAGCTTTCTTCGTTTTTTTTCCTCTCCACTTCGATTACCGATTGCGAGTTATCTTTCGTGCAGATGTAAACTAGACATCGATATCGATCAGTCGTGTTTCCGCCCTCGTTCATCATGTGGTTGTTTAACTATAGGGCTTTAATTACCTCTTAATGTAGAGTATCGCTATTGTCGCCCTTCTGCTTACAGGGATTTATTAAGCATCACGCTTTTTTATTGGATGTACCAATTGCTCGTACGGGAATTTTTTTACGGTAACGAGAGGAGATCGTTTCCACTAACGATTTATAAGTTGTGTCATAAAAACCATTAGAACTATTCTAGTACGTAATTTCGAAGTTAATTTATTTCTTTAAATTCTATTCGTTTATTTGCACTTTAAAATAGGTGGTTTTTTTAATGGGTGACTGAAGTCTCGCAGTTTGTTTATATACCTATGGTTCGTTTCTTCCACAGGTTGATGTAGGGGATTCCCGATCTACTTGAAACAAAGGACAATTACAGCGTCAATCAGAACTAAGTTACCCACTATAGATACGTATAACCCAGCTAAGAGTTTTCTATTTTTTTCTTCTGAATTTAAAAATTTGAAATTTGTTGTAAACGCTACGTGCGTAGTTTACAAGTTCAAATTCATAATTTAGCTAATAACTAATAACAAAAATACAACATAGGTACACATATGTTACTATTTGACAAAAAACAACTTTTGCATAAAATATAAAGATCTCTTCGTCGAGTTTTTCTTTGTTGTTTGCGCAAACTCGAAAACGTGTACATGGATATGTGTTGCTTACATATACACGTTAACATAAGTTTAGTTGTCTATTTTTTTTAACTTTAGGATTGTAAATTAAGATTTACCTTTTCTCTATTATTTGATATTTTAATTGAATAATTATTCATTCCTTTTTCTTTTTAAATATTATATAACCACAAACTTTGGTTTAATTTATGCAATATTCAACTTCGTAAATTTGAACTTAGTGTATTTTAAAATATAAAAGCCTCCGGACCTATACCAGAGCTTCCCAATAAAACTGAGTTATAATTTTGTATTTATATATGTGAACCAGAAAATACGTATTTTAACGTGGTTTCTTTTTTCTGGGTAGAGTTTATACAGTATTTGTTATTACATACATCAAAGTTTTCGCTTTCTCTTTTTTTGTGTTTTGGTGTATAATTAATTTAGACCTATCTACTTTGGTCTTGGTTCAATTTTGATATTTTGTTATTTTTTTTTCTTATATTTCATATATACTAATTAAAATATAGAGTACCGGAGCTTAGCATGGACTGGACTTCTTTTTATTACCTCATCTTTATCGTTGCGGATAACCTGGTTGCGCCATCTACTCGCCGCGTGACTTGCATAGTTTTTTTTTGATTTCGAGACTTTGCTACCGGCGTCTACCGGTAGCAAATTCGGTGGCAGCCTATTCCACCTTCTCTTTTTACTTTCTGGTACCTTTGGGTCTCCCCACCCCTGAACGGAGGCTTCTTAGTAGCCGGATGGGCCGCTAGACGTTAGACCAGGGGCTGGTAGGTGGGGCAATCCTGGTTGCCCGAAATCTTGTCCTTTCTTTCTTTTGGCTATTATTTTTAACGCTACCGGTAGCGCCTAACGGCCTGACGGTGCGACCGTAGCAATGTCTCGAATCTGTTCATTAGTATCCCACCCCAGGTAATAGATTTAATCACTTTACAACTAGAGCATAATAACACGAACATTGTCACAAAGACCGAAATTTTACAGCTTTTAGAAACGTACCTGGAACAAAATTATTTTCAATTTAAAAAGAAATTTTATAAACAAACAGAGGGCCTAGCAATGAGGAACCCACTAAGCTCCTTATTAGCCGAAATTTTCATGAACAATTTAGAAATTAAAATAAGTACACATAATTGTGCTATTGGTTTAGATATGTTGATGACATATTAATTTACTTTGATGGTTCAGATAGACAATTCAAAACTTTATACAATTATATCAACACTATTCACCCCAAAATAATATTTACAATAGAACCAGAAATAAATAAAAGCATTAATTTTCTAGGCTTAACCATAATACACAAAACTAATAAACACGAGTTCTCTATAAACCATAAACCAACACACACAGACACCACAATACTCGCTAATTTATTTCATCCTATAATACAAAAATTATCAGCATATACTTAATACTGAAGACTTAATACAACAATTAGGTATACAGACGTGTATATTTGAAAAAATAATATCTTTCAATGATTTTTCATTACTTAAAATTGTTCCATTAAACTCACAACTAACTATAATTGCCGATAAATTACATAATTCAAATCTAAATGGTGTATAGATTAATTAACATATCTATGAGGAAAAGTAATTTCGACCTCGAACTAAACAGGATAGACACAATAGCATTAAATAATGGTTATTCTATAAATATTATCAATAACATCCTGAATAGTCAACAAAAATCTAAAACCGTTTCTTTAGTTTACCCAAAGTTAAAAAAAAATACAACTAATTCATACAATTCAATCACTTACTTAGAAAGAATTTCGGAAAAAAATGGTTGAAACCAGAAGTTTAGTACTCATTTATTATCGTTATAATAATAAATCAATAACTATGTTCAAAATTCACATGAATCAAAATAAATGAAAATAAATGGAATTTTCGATAAAATAAACGGAAACAGGTTATGTGCCTATGAAGTGTGGTGGAGCGAACGGAGTACGTGACGGGGTTTAATGGAACCGGGCGGAAAAGCTATCGCGCGCGTTTAAACGTGAGCACGGTTAATAAAACAAATCGTGTACACTCACACCACCTTGATTGTTTCATCGGACGTAGCAGGTCCTCCTCTAGTCCAACACAGACAAAAATAGATTGTTGCTGGGTGGGCGTCACGTCCAAAGTGGATGAAAACCAAAGGTTTTTCTTTCACCGAGGAAACGGAGCTGGTTAAATCTATCGCCTCAAAGGACTTGGCTGGTAAGATGCCAGCCAACGACGATGTCTCACAGAATTCCTTATAACTTTCGCAGACACAGCTTATTGTCGGGCGGAGACGGATTTGGTGAAACCTGTCCCTTCAAAGGATTCTAGAAGGATTCCAGCCGACGGGGATAACTTGAAGGTTTCCGATGACTTTTGCATACGCAGCTTATGGTCGCGCTTAGATTGTCACGGGAAGACAGGTGGCTAGAGAAGTCTATGACCTCGAAGGACGCTAGGAAGACACTAGCCGCCAGGGGTAACTCGCCACCGAAAAAGTAAACAAGTTGTACACAGAAAACGGCTCGGTTCTTCACGCTTGCGTTGGGTAAAGTGTATGCAATTCTCAAAACAAGTTTGTCACAAAAATATACATCTGGCTTCAAAAAAAACTTAATTCTTTATATAAGCGCCAGGAAGCATTACTATCAAAGTTCATTACCAAATATTCTTACAAAGTTGTAGTTAGTATATTCGATTTCCAGCTCATTTTACTAAAATGTCCTGGCTTCCTCGCAACTGATTCATAAAAATAGTCTTTAGTAGTGGACCCTTTCTTTCTGGACGCCATTTTGTCAATGTCGCGGAGCTTAAACCAGGGTGTCGTGAATTCCAACATAATAAACTGTGTTATTGTATTTCTTGTTTATTAAGTTCATTATATTAAGTAAATTAAAGGTCCACATTGAAAAAGAAAAGAAGTTTTGCAGCATAAATTAAAAGCGAGAGACACATTGCTTTGTATGTACTCATCTTAATTTTCTCAATATTTCATTTTTCGATATAAACGCATTCTTTATTAAATGGTAAAACTTTAATGTTTTCTCTACTTGTCCAATATTTCTGGTTTTTGTGTTCCATTGTTATTAATGTTATTATCTATTATAATTTTGTGTCTGTTTTTCCTAGTGCACGTACTATTATTTTTGTTTTATTTACATTGATTTTTAAGTTACTGTTAGTACTTCCTTTCATATGTTTCAGATTAGCTTGCAATTTTGTTTCATTTCGTGAAAGAACAACAAAATCGTTTACGAATGCACACTTATTTGCAATCTGCAATTTGCATTCTGTTTTCTAATTTGTGTCTTATACACACCCACTTATATATATATATATATATATATATATATATATAAAACAATTGATAAATTATTGGAGTTTTTCGGCTTTTATATGAAATATTTACAAATATCAAGTTAGTATGTATGTAATTACTTTATAATGCATTTCTAAATAGCTTGAACCTAGGTCTATTGTGGGTGAGTGGTAAAACCGACAGTCCGGCAAACTGTAGACTTGGGTTCGAGTCCCAACAAAGACAATATTTTTCAATTAAAAAATTTCGTATAATTTGCTTTGTAATTTGTAGACAGCAATGTTTACACCCCCCCCCTACTTTGCAATTACATACATACTAACTTGATATTTGTAAATATTTCATATAAAAGCCGAAAAACTCCACTAATTTATCAATTGTTATATTTAATAAACGGCTAAGAAATTATCTAAACACTTATATATATATATATATATATATATATATATATATATATATATATATATATTGTTACAAGACAGTAACCTGTTATATAAAATAGAACCAAAAAAAAAATAAGATACAGTGAAGCTGGTATAAAAATAAATATAAATAATAAATTATAGTGAAGCTGTAATATAAAATAGGCCTCACGTTGATGCGTCAAATGTTACAAACGCGGGTTACCTGACTTCCACGTTCGGCGTCAAATGATACGCTACGGTGGATAACGTTGTATTATAAAATTATAAACGTAATGTAAGTAGTAATGGTAATATGAATGATAGGATTAAATTTGAATCTATAAATTGGGCGCCATAAGTATAAAATAAATATACTTAGAACAACGCTATCTTCACCTTATCGAGCCAACTAGTCATCGGTTGCATGAAATCTATAAAAAAATCAATTGTATCCCAGGATCTTCGCGAGTAAAGCTGTTTAAATCTTTATGTGGTGCTGGATTAAATAATATTAATAGAAATTACTCTTACAACTTAACTCTAACAAATAAAAGATTGAATAAAATTAAATATAATGATTATTGAAAAAATAAAAAAGGAAACTGTAATGTAAACAACAAAAATGGATTTAACGTTAAAAGAAATAAGTTTTATAATACTAGCATGTGTGTGAATAAAGTTCTCTAGGTTATGTGTATCTATAAATATAAACATGTACAATTTACTATGCTTAACAATAAGAAAACGAGTAAGTACTTCTTAAATTATTATTACAAGGATGGTTTAATGTTCTAAGGAATAATATGATCTGTCTAAAGGGTAAATCAATATAAATAGACTTCGAGTTATTTTATTTAAAATATCCAATTTTAATATTAATTAAAATGTAAAAACTGACGACTTTGTGATAATATTGTTATAGCGAACCTGTATTATTGTTCCGTAAATGTGAAATTCCAATTTTGAAGCAATCTCGTTGATGGATATAAGTTCGGACGCTTGCTAAATCCTTGACGGTGTTCGCGGCTTGCTGGAAAGGACGCGTTCGCCAATCTCTTCGGAATTGAAATGCTTATGATGTTCGAATTTTCGTATGGCCTCGGACAAGTGTTTGATTCGAGGTTTGTTCTTTATTCTCGTTGAATGTAGCCAATTTACGGTTAGTATACTTCTTTTATGGTTTTCACTGGTATTTAATATTTTATCGATGATAATATTTTGTTGATACGTGGTAATACGACGATGCGTTGAAATACGACTATGCGTTTATGTAATTTTTTAAAAGAAACGTTTTGAATTTAGGATTGTACTGAATAAATTGGATTAATTACTTTTATATAAAATTTCTAAAATGCGGATCGAAAAATGCGTCTGTATGTTAATTAGATTTTAAGATAAAGACGCCGATATCACTTGTTTATCCTCAAAGCCTAGTATAATTATTACAAATAGCCTCGAAGTTTCAATATTATTGACTGCTCTTACAGGCATTATGTACATATTTTAATTATTTTCTAAGATTGATAATATTTATTTATGAATTCTAAAGTTAGGTTATCAAATATTCTAATGCTAAATTAGTTGTTATGCGCATGCTAAATACAAGCTTGGCGGGTTAGTTTACTTTTAAATAAGTGGGCGTGTTTAACTAATATCGATACAATATATTTATGTAGATAAATTAGATATAGGTGATTTCGCGCTAATATTTGAATTATGAAATTGAAGTAATGAATATAAAAATAATTAAAGAAATAGAAATTAGTTAATTTAAAGAACACAATATTATCGTCATATTAATTTATATACATTTCGATATTAATTTAACATATTAACTTCGCCTGTTTGAACCTTTTTTATGCTGAATTTAGTAATTGAATATTTTGTATTCCCCATCATAGGTGCTGGAACATGGGTATGCTTGTCCCATAACAATATATATATATATATATATATATATATATATATATATATAAGGTAAACTTAATAAGTCGGCGATTAAAGGTCTGGTTTATTACTTCAAAGTATACTACAAAGTATACAAAGTATAATATAAAATATTATTAAAAATCTGGTGTGAAGAACACAAATACAGGTTCACTATTAATATTCATATATTAATAGTGATAGTGAACCTGTATTTGTGTTCTTCACACCAGATTTTTAATAATATTTTATATTATTAAAAATAACAGTCAAATCGCCTAAGAAACGTTAGTTAAATAGTATTGAGTTTAATACTCCTTCTTGTCGTATTCCCAAATAGATTCTGAGCTTTTATATGGTCTTTATTGTTAGTTGTAAATTGCTCATTATTGTCTGTAATTTTTTTCTTAGAATTTTGTCGAACGCGTCTTGTAGATCTAAAAAAGTGCTTCTTTCTTTTCTATACTAAGTTTGTGTAGTTTAATTTTATATCATATTTTAGTCTTCGTTATTTCATATTTATTCTTTGCATATATTATATTCTGTAGCATATCTTAGAGATTACACTCAATAAGGCGATACCTCGATAGTTGATGCAATTGAATTCTTACTTAATACCTAATTTACAAGCAAATTTTAAAGGTTGATAATTTGGATCCTATGTAGTCGACGACTTTTTGTTTCTGTTTCGTAAATATCGATTTTTCATAACAACTTATTTCAAAAGTATTGATATTTGTGTAAGTCTATAATTATAACTTCGTATTTTGAAGATATATTACTGCAGAAGTGTCAGTATTAAAACATATACTTGCTGATATATTCAATATCTGTATGTACTTTGGTGGTGAATGTATTTTAGCAAATCTAAGAAATAAAACGTATAAAAGTTAGCATAGTTTACTTACCTGGAATGCTACAAAAATGCTGGAAAAAGGAATTCTCCATTACAATGCGAAGGAGAGCTACGTATATATAAGAAATAAAGATAATTAAATAACAAAGAATCGAAATAAAGATAATTCTTCTCAATGATTTTTTTAGACATTTCATCTCTTTAATAGAACCATCTAGGCACGCCATTTTTTCTAATGTATTGCTCAATTTTTCAGAAAAAATAGTGCCACCAGCTATACAGCATACTACATTTAAATCATTGATCATATAACCAATTGTCATAACGTACCTAAAATGAAATGAACACTTAAAATTCCTCTATAGTTAAAGAAACCTTACTTAAGAACATATAAAACTAGGAAAAAAAAAATAGGAAAAAAAAATACGTTATATATATACTTATAACTATACCAGATAAAGAATATTCTTTATTATTCTTATTTACTTATTCTTTAGCTGATTAACGGCCAACAAAATAAGAAATTCCTTCTATTTAATATATATATATATATATATATATATATATATATATATACACATTATAATGTTGATAATAAATTATACACTCTGTACTTACCAAAATATTCTATTGGATATATTTGGACCACAATATAATCGTATACTATGTAATACGGTAGTGAATAATAAAAATAGACTCTGAATAAAAAATGAGTATATTTTCCAGTTTTTTGATACCTTAAAGAGACACCGTTGTTTATGTTGATATTTATTGCAACAAATTATTGGTGTTATTCCAAATAAACGTCCGATATATAGTACTGGCCCAGCTGTTTCACATAAGCACGGATAGTGTTCAAAATTTGATGTATTTGGAAATTTAGTATTAATTTTAGAATTCATGAAGGTTGTCATTATGAAATAGTACGAAAAATTAAAGTTGTGTATTAAAGGTAACTATAATTGATTTTAACTTGAATTTTGTTTGTATAGACATGCAATTTAGATAATTTCTCCTATACTCTATTATTTATTCAATTCGTTCATTAAATTAATTGATTAATGTGATAATGAAATTACAGACGCATTCAAAGGAAATATCTTTATTAATTAACAAGTATGTAATACTTTATTAGTACGGTGCCTGAAGAAGAAAAAGCTCAAATTAAAACTAAAATTAATTTAAGGACTAATTATATTATGCGAACGAATTATAGTGAAAATTCGGTCAGAATGTGGAGGATAACTACAAGGAAAACCGAAAACTTTTTTGAAACTATAAAACAGTTGAAAAATTAAAAAAGTATACCATGATTTAAATGATGGGGATTTAAATGACAAAAAGGCGAAAGTGATAGAAGAAGATAAAAATGAAGAAATGGAGGCAACACTTTAAAGACGTAGAAGATGCGGGTTAAATTTAAAAAATGAAGAAAAAGCAAAAGCGGCAGTAGAGGGATATCATCGCCAAGTAGATGAAATCACAAGTGAAGGATTGGAGGAAGCCATAGCAAGGTTTAAAATTAGAAAAGCTGTGAGAATAGATGAAATTGCTTACACCGGCTGTTGTAATTTGCGTATTTTGTATATATTTAATACGGATTGTTTTTCATTTGCAGAAAAATGCATGCTTTTACGCTTTTTCGGTGGTCATTTTCTTTCAGATGTTTTGCTGTGATGTGTGCTTTTAAACATGACTTGTATAAATTAATTTAAATTAGGCAACGATAATCGATGGCACGCTATGTGCTATCTACAGCAAGACAGTTTTACAATAAAAATATTAAATGCAAATAATTTCAAAATCACGGCAAAATTCTAACAAAACAACCTAGCTGACAGCTGACAAAATTAGGTTATGTCGCTAAATCGCACAAATTTCAATCGTTTGTAACTGAATTTTTTTAAATTTTAGTCAGCCAATCAAAGAGCTAGTATTTGTGATTACGAACTGATCACGCATTTTTTGCACTTTTTCTGTTGGGCGAATAGAGTATAATACATGGATGCGAAACCTGGAAGAAATAGAGTAAGAAATATACAGAGAACATTTAAATATAAAATACATTCATAAAAAAAGATAAAAAGATCGCTGAGGCGGTTAGGGTACCTAGACAGGATGTCAGATATGAAACAAGAACCCTGAGGTAATACAAGTCGCAATAAAAAGAAATATGTCCCGAATAGGAAGGAATGGAAAACAAACATCTCAACTCAATAGTCTTACATCAAAAGCCAGAAAGACATAGGGCTAGGAATTAATTATGTGGAAAAAACATAATTAATACAAAATTAATAAACTCGGATTCTATACATCTAAAAATATTTTGCATGGCATCTACAGCCTAATCAGACATTTTTAAATTCCGCGGCTGTTAAACAAATAGCATATTTCGATATGAATTTGATTTTAAATTTTGGTTTTGTTTTTCAATGAAATATGCAATTAATATTCACGTTGTAATAAATCTAAATAAAATGTATTTTCTTTTTCGGGCAACTAACCGGAAATTTAAAAACGTTTCATTGGGTTTTTATCTTTTCACGTATTCGTTTACTAATGTTTATATTTCTTTTATACATACGAGTATATCAAATAAAGGTTGCTCTTTATGCTTGAGACCCAGAGCTAGTTCAAAGTTGATTTTCTGATCCATGGTTAACTAGCTTGGTTTCTTGTTTTTTTTTGTAGAGGCTAGACTAGATCATAACTGATGGTTAATGAAAATACGTAATTTATATACCTTGTTTGTATACGCTACTGGTTTTAGACGCGAAAGGTATGCAATTATATATGTATCTTAGAAGGTCTAAATATTATTCAAAATATTTAGTATTAAATAAATCTGTTATTGTTTTACACATATGAAAGTCGATATACATTTATTTATAGCTAGTCTATAATATTGCCCATAGAAGAATCGTGTTACTATCGCAACTACCGTCTCTTTCGACTATTTTTTTCTTATTGGTAGTCTTAGCGTATCACGTTTTTTTGTTATGAATTTTAAAACTATTAAAAAGTTCGATAATATTATAAATATCTAACAATCCAATATTATACACAGTCTAGCCTTAAATACTGTCAATAGTTTTATGGCGTATAAAATAAGGAATAACTTACACAAAACTAAAATTAATATATTGGAAAAGTATATAAAGTAAGCTTTCAAAGTACAATTTATTAAAAGTACTCGCGTTCTGCATCCGTACAGAGTTTCAAACGATGAGGCCATTCGTTTATCGATTTACGTGTGTTTCTAACAATATTTTTATTAGAGCTTCAAGAATACCTACTTCGCAGAGATTTCAAATTGCAATCTTGCAATCTATAGTTGAGAGTTTAGGTCAATCCGTGCAGTATAGAATTCTATATATCGCTTCGTTTCTATCGTTTTAGTACTCCGTATCATTTTCTACAGTAGTATTCCCGTCCGCAGACACCCTCGGAACTATAGCTTCGTTTCTACACCCCCACACCTATCGCATTAAGAAGATATAATGTAGAAAACAAACATTTGTATACGTTAGATAAAGACGAAAAAGAGCGGTTGACTGATATCCACCCCTGCATATGTTTTGCACATTTGAAAATTTGTAGATTTTATTAATATTTATTATGGTTTCCAAATTCTCCTTTGAAAGAAGATTTCTTGTCCATTTTACAAATTGTAACAACTACGTAAGGCCTTCTTCAAGAAAATGTGTTACAAATGAGCATTGGGCAGCTTTATTTAAATTTTTTTGAAGGATAGTTAAATACGAATAAATTTAGCAGCTTACAAGGAATACAGGAAGTAAATTCGCTTTGGAAGAGTGTTGTAGAACAATTAAATTCTTTGGGATATGGAGAAAAAACTGTTGAAGAATGGAGAAAAATGATGATAAACTTTTTCTTTTTTCTCATTATTCATATCTAAGACTATAATGAGATGATTAAATTTACAATTATTTATAGACAATTTCTAACTGGAAGTCAAAAACTAAAGGAAAAGCTGCTAAATTAAGAAAAGAACAAAGTGCAAATGGGGATGGAAATGTTTATTGCACCGCCTTAAATAAATTAGTGAAACTTTTAAATTTAATGGGTAGAACTGCCACAGAGGGAGATGCAGACGTGCCAGAACTTGGACTTGTACCTGAGGATAATTCTGAAAAGGTATAAATTATTTGTTCCAGCTATTATAAACATTTTATTTAATATCAATATTTCTTTAATTTATTTAGTTAAAAACTGAAATTGTCATGGATTTAAGTTACCATATGTATTCGAAACAAGATGAAGCTGCTTCCAACCCATCCACCAATACCGGCTGCAGCAGGTCTACTCCTTCGAAAACAGTCCATACAATGTACTCCGCAATAAAAGAAGACGACTAAAAGAAATGTCTGAACAATTAAATAAAATGAATAATTTTATATCAAGATAACAAAAAATAGTCTTTTAATATTTGGTCAAAATGTCGGTGATATAAACGTCAAAAAAAGGATGATAAAATAGCTTTGTCTAGAAATACCGTCATGCGTCGTATAGATGACATGAGCCAGGATGTTGGCACACAAATAGTCTCTGGACTACTTAAAGAACTTAAAAATGTAATTGAGGTTAACAAAGAAGAGTAGACAAAATTAAATAGCGTTTACACAGATATGGTTGGCAGGAAAAAAGGTTTTGTTACATTGCCTGAAAAGTATTTGAGAATAAAATTAATTGTATTAAAAGAAGCTCTTTGTGCCAAGGGCGTAAACCTGTCGTCTGTTGTTGACCCTGTAGCGCGCTGTATCAACAAAATATGAGCTCGAGCTCTGAATCGACGACGACTGTAGTGTGCGCTGACTTTTCAAAGAAAATGCACTCGCGAAATTGGGAGTGTGTTTTAAAAGATCTGGAAGAAAATAATGAACTGCCCAGTGAGTGATTGCTACTTTAGAATGAAGATTGGTTATGGGATTTAGGTTTCCTCACCGATATTATTGGACATTTAAATAATTGAAATTTAAGATTACAGGGAAAAAATGGTATTTTTCCTAATCTAATTGGTCATATATCTTCTTTTTTGAATAAACTTTTGCTTTGTTGGATTGATTTTGGACGAAAAAGATTAACAGTCAAAACAGTCCAAAAGTCAATGATGCTCCGAACCATGATAGATTTAAAAAGTTAATTATTAATTTTACAGATGATTTTCAAGATGGTAAAAAATGCTCATCTTTTCACAGATCCTTTTTTAAATTCTCTACGTTAATTGTTAGCCACCTGAAATCTAACTCGAAATTATTGACCTACAGCACCATACTATACTGAAAGGCTAATAACGGGTGTTTATTTGAAAAGTCAATCTAGTAGCATGTGATTTACTGAGAACATTTTGAAGTATGTCGTAAATTAAAATTTACTACCTAACCTACGAAGTCGTATGTTTTGACAGTTTCATACATACAAATAAATAACAAATGTGATTGACATTATCAAATGTCATTTGGATTTACGTTTACGGAACAACAAACATATACTAATATATATGCGTCTTATTCTATCAAAATTTCAAAGTAACCTAGATTGACTTTTCAAATGAACACACGTTATAAGGAACTTATTTCAACTGCAAGTAATCCAAATTATATTGAATTTTGGAAACTCGTACCAACAAGCATTTTTCCAAATTTACACGATTTGACTGTTAGATATTGTGTAGGCTTGGATCAACATATTGCTATGAATTGTGATGTTGTACTTTGCTAATTCACAATTCACAACCAATCTGTCCAGCTAGTATATTCAGACGGCTTATTTTCACAATGAGACTGCTTTTCCCTCAGAGTTCCAATTGGAAAACGTGATTTTTTTCTCTTCTACAAAATTTATCAAGCGCCAGTAAAAGAGTTTAAACAAAGGTAAAAAGAAAATCACAATAAATTTAAATGAAACTTTAATACAAAAAAAAAAAAAAAATTAAAAAAAAAATCTTTATGGAGTATAAAGATAAATATTGCGTCATAAAATAATATTATTAAGGTAAAAATATTATACAAAAATGACCGTAGCGTATAATTAAACTTCCTTAGTGACAACCGAGCAAAATTAAAAACTAATAAATTGCAAAGAAGTATTTTAATTTCTCCCACAATAAACAAAGTAAACAACGTGGTATGACTGCCCGAAAACAAACTCTAACGCATGTGCAAGCCACATGAAAAAAAATATGCCCTTGAATCCAAGCGAACAAAATATTTTAAACGTTATAGAAATTTTAAAAACGTTCTTTGTCATTTAATTCATATAACTAAAAATGAAATATATATACATATATCAAAATTACCACAATAGTAAAATACACAAAAATGCAATGCACACAAAATAAATATATTAATGATAATAAGAATAATATACTTTACTTACGTAGTATAAAAAATATATATTTTTTTTCGAGACACCGGAGTTAGAAAGCCACTAATTAAACAATTACGAGTTCTACACACTCGTAAATAAATGGGTATTGAAATCAAACACCAACACAATTAAATCAAATCACGAAGTTAATTAACAAAGATAAATAATTTATCTTCTCAAAAACACGACCTTCTAACTTCAGAGTACATTAGTGTCTGCGGATTCAGAAAGGCAAAACGGCGTGCTTCAACTACACTAGTCAAAAATATAAATCAGTTCAACATAAAAATACATTCATAAATAATAAAATTTTTCAAAATATTTGCGGGGAAAAATCCACAGCAATATGTTTATGAACAAATGTTTTCTATTATGAACATAATAAAATCAAAATGCCGTTCAGGATTAACTGATATGCACATAAAATACTTAATTTTGTTAGCATGTTCAAGAACTAATTCTAATGTGGATGACTTGGTAAAAAAACTACAAATTCACAAGTCACATCAATTAAGTACTGACTATTTAATAATTATTTAGAATTAAATGCTTCAGGTTATTCATTTTTATTTTATACATAAACTAACTGACTGAACTATTAAAAACGTTTATGAACAATAAAACCTAAGTTTGTACTTTTGTTTTATTTCTTATATTATTTTTTAAATCTCCACTACTCAGACTTACATTAAAAAATGTGCTATTTGCGTAAAAATCACATAATTAGTCTATAAATAATATTTTTTCACCGTTTTATATTTTTTAGTATGTTGGAAAAGCTGGAAGTGGCATGTATATATTTTGTTTCAGATGATGGCATTCTTTCCAACAAAGGTTGGCTATGGCTTAGGGGGATGGGACGTTTCGTCGCCGCCGTTTCGGGGCCGCCGATTCGGAGCCGCCGTTTCGTGGTCGGGACGTTTGGGAGCCGAGCCGTTTCGGAGCCGAGCCGTTTCGGAGCCGAGCCGTTTCGGCGCCGAAGCGTTTCGGAGCCGAGCCGTTTCGCGGCCGGGACGATTCGCAGCCGGGCGGTTCGGAGCGGGGCAAAGTGAATATTTTTTAAATTTTTAAGATCGTATGAAAGTAAGCACTTCCATGTATTTATACTAAAATGTCATTTAATGAACACACAAATTATAGCTATTAACATATCTAGGAATGTAATGAATGTCATTACATCTGCAGATGTCGGTTGAAATCCGAGCGATAGCGAGGATTTTAAGACATCTAAGGATGTAATGACATTCATTACATCCGAGGTGTGTTCAAGATTTAATCGGTTTCTGTACATTGAACGTATAAAATTAAATTCAAAAACTCGTTTTGGAAAGTGACAGTGACAGATTATTAACAAATATTGACAAATTGGTATGTAAAATTGACATATCGGTATTGTAAATTTTTAACATCCAGCATGAGGTTGAAATAGGTACGTACAATTGACATATCGGTATTGTAAATTTTTTACATCCAGCATAATGTTATGCCATAGTAACCAGACTATTTTTGTGAATGTAAAGGACCGTTTAACCGACAGAAACCGATTAAAGTCATTTCTTCTTGCTAACATGTGGATTAAGATTATAAGCCGATAAACAGTGTTTACTTTCATACGATTTTAAAAATATCAAAAGTATTCACTTTGCCCCGCTCCGAACCGCCCGGCTGCGAATCGTCTCGGCCCCGAAAGGGCTCGCACCAAAACGGCTCGGCCCCGAAACGGCTTGGTCCCGAAACGGCTCGGCTCCGAACCGGCTCGGCTCCCAAACGTCCCGGCCACGAAACGGCGACTCCGAATCGGCGGCCCCGAAACGGCGGCGACGAAACGTCCTAGACCCATGGCTTAGAGTGTATATGGTGTGCGTAAAATGTTTCATGGCTTTGTTACTACACCTCCTCGCCGTACGAGTGTAGAAAGAAATATTGATTTGATTTTCACTTCCCCTAGATTTAAAGATAGCTGAAGGAGACACCTATCCTGAAAAACTGACCTTTCATCTGGTGGCCCCAAGCTTCGATGAACGAGACTCACCCTCGTTACCCGATGTTCATACTACTTGTGCCGTTTAGTCGTTAATAATAACAACGATATTGTTTATATGGCTTTTTTACAGAAAACAAAGACTTCATCAACAAATGTTTACGTTGGACCTCTGAAATAAGCTTTGATACTTCATTTGATAAACGTGAAAATATATTATTATTTCATGTTTTATCATTTTAAATAATTCTATAGTTCGACAGATAAATTTAAGATTTATAATTAATGACTGTGACATTAAAAGTTCTTCTTATTAATTTGTAATTTAGATTACTATACTTGCTAAATTCCTTGCATTATCATTAAACATTGCTTGCCCTTTTATTCATTCTTAGCTAAATTTTGACTACACGTAGTACATAAAAATATGTTCAATATACTTTTGGAAATTAGTCATTAATACATATTGCTGTATATCTTTCTAAACGAGATAAATTCAAAATAAGATAGAGCTGGAACAGCAGTGAAAAATTTGAAACGGGTCAATTTTGAATGCACCCTGTATGAGCATCGATATAACAAATTTAATGTTTATTATATATATATATATATATATATATATATATATATATATATTGTTATGAGGCAAATAGCACAGTTAATCCAGCTATCTGCAAATGAAAAAGCAGGAATTAAGACAAGAATTACACTCAATAGAATGGCTACATTTGGCGGACATAATTTGTAAAATTAGTATCGAAATGTTAATAAATTAAGATTACGATAACTTTGTATATTTCAGATTAATTTATATTTATTTCAAAATTGATTTTTCATATTTTTAATTTTCATTTTCATCATTCAAGTCATATACGCGAAATTAAAAAGATAGCTAATTTATTTACATTGAAATTTTATATCGATACTAATTGAACACGCCCACTTTTTGAATTATCACAAAAACCCGCGAACAGGTTATTTTTGTACTAAATATTACACATAACCTAGCATTGAAAAGCCAGTCGTAACTATTTGTAAATTAATATTTTAATTTAGTTTACCCATCTAAATTAACATTTTTTATACATTTTAATTATTATTAAAAGTAATAAAAGTAAAAATCAAGGCAATTTTTTAATTTCTAATAAGGCTTTGGAAAGAAATAATTGATTGCTAGCGTCAGTAGAAAATTTTACAACGGTTGCCTTAAAAAAGTGATACTCCGTCTTTAAAATTCAATGAATTCTAAAATACTAGCGATAAAATAATACAATTACATAGAAAAGAAGTAATTAACATTGGCGCAACTTTAGAAATACTTTTGGCGAACATAATACCTGAGACCGGCAAATAATCGACCGAAGCATCTGTTGGCCACCGAGCTACGACCGATTCCTACTCCTTCGAACAAGCTTCCACATACATGCACCGTAGAACCCGAGAACACCTTTTTTGGGTCCCGTACAACTTAACCACCTGAATAGCTGATACCATCCTTCATACCTGCACGCTCCCTGCAAGACACAGGTTTATTTAAATCAATACCTTTGAAAAAGTCTTATTAAGAACTATTATTAACAAATCAAAATTTTATTAAATTCATTACTCCTTGATTTTACTTTCAAACATATTACTATCTTGCTCAAATTTGTGAAAAGAAAATTATTTATCAAGAATTGTAGTACTTACCATCAATCTGTTTGTTTATTTATTTATATTATAATATACTTTACTGTAGCAATTCACTTGATACATAACCATAATTTCTCACGTGCACATTATATTAATTCCTTGTTTTGCCGTTAGTCACGTTACTTATTCACTGTATACAGATAACTTGCATTCAATAAATATTTACACTTATTATTTTAAAGAAGTTCTTTTATTTATAATTGCGTAGCTAGAGATAACTTTGTAATATTATTAAGCAATTTTCCATCAATTTTATAGGGTATAAACCAATCGACGATGATCCGAGAAAGAGCCAAATTTATTTAAAATATTATTCATGTTCTACCGACCTCTAGTCGTAACCTGAGATACTACGTGAGAGTGGCTGATAATCTAACTTTAGCAGTTTTAAAAATAAGGCGCCCGACTCAAAGCGAAGGATATTTAGAATTAAAATGGTAGCAAATTTCATAATCAACATTTAAGTCTTGCAGATTTCTTCAATAAATAAAATTATTTGTTCTGACAGTCATGGAGTACGTAAAATTTTAAATAAAAGATATATATTGAAATCTTAGAATATCAGGTATATATTACTACATAATATATACACAACAAATTAGAACAATCTAAAAAGACAATAAAAACTTCGTAATAAAACAATACATGATATGTGTTTTAAAATTGACGTTTCGTAATACCTACTTACGGCATTCATTTAAAAATAGTCGCGATTAACCAAAAGAAGGATCAATGCTAATGAGAATACCTCAAAAGATTCTATAATATATAAAATAGAGCTTAATATAGAGCTTATATATTTGTGTATACATAATAAACAATACAGTTGTCAAACTATGTTTGAAATTTGAGGTTATATTCAAATCGCAGATTATGATGCCGAATGATAGACAGAAGAAGCTAGTCAATTAGTAAGAGAAGAAAGATACGGGCCGTCACAGTGAGAGACATGCAAATAAGAAAGGCACGTGGAACTGGACATATAAGATAAGGATTAGAACAAGTAAAAATTAAAATACGTGTTATGAACATTTTTATTTATTTAGAAAACATTAAAAATCGAGTTTTAAAATATAAAATATTATTTAAGGAAAGCACTGGGAAAATTTAAATACATATATCTATATGCATGTAAACACGAGAGTACACTTTGGAAATTAGCAGATCGGTTCAGCTTGGAATTTTTGGACTTGATTAATCGAGACGAGGACATTGTAAACCGTTTGTGGATGAGTGATGAAGCGCACTTCCATCTCTCCGGTTAAGTGAACAAGCAGAATTTTCGATTTTGGAGTGACGTTAATCCTAGAGAACTGCATCAGCAACCATTGCACTCCGCAAAAGTTACTGTGTGATGCGCCATGTCTTCATTAGGGATAATAGGGCCATACTTTTTTGAAGATGGCCTTGGCAATGCTGTAACAGTGACTTCGCAGAGATACGCAGAAATGTTGGAAAACTTTTTTACTCCACAACTTGCACACTACGACGTGAACGATGAGACGTTTTTCCAGCAGGACGGAGCAACATCCCACACTGCTCGAGTAAGCATGAATATTGTCAATCGTTTGTTTCCAAATCATGTGATCTCCCGAAATGGGGATATTGCATGGCCCTCTCGTTCACCGGACCTCACAACATGTAACTTTTTCTTGTGGGGTTATCTGAAAAGTAAAGTTTACCAAGATAACCCTCTTCGAACAATTGAGGGCCTGAAAGAGCGGATCCGACAAGAAGTTGTTCAAATCCCACTGGCAATGCTACGCAATGTGATGGGTCACTTCAAGGTCCGGCTGGGGGAATGTTTGCGTCTAAACGGAAGGCATCTTACCGGAGTTATCTTCAAAAAATAACCGACGTTTTACTATTTCAGAAAATGCTTTTTCATGTATTTTAATATTATGAAATCAGAAATTTTCTTAAACGAAGTGTTTTTATTTAACAGCCTTTTAAAAATCGCTCGTTATTATGCCTCACGTTGTATATGGTAGATTTAATTAGTTGGTAATTTAAGGTCTGGTTTTACTTAAAAATGCATATATTTAAAACAATCTTACATGTTTCGTTAAGTGATGCCTTTCTCAAAGAATTTAATCTTTTTGAGAAAGGCATCACTTACGGAAACATATAAGATTGTTTTAAATATATGCATTTTTAAGTAAAACCAGACCTTAAATCGCCAACTAATTGATCTACCATAACATACAAAGGTCACGAAATAATTATCTATATATATATATATATATATATATATATATATATATATATACATTTATGTGTGTTAACGGGGATTACTACCATTTTATAATGGTGTCTATTATAGGCATATTTAAGTATTCAAGTCGTGTGTTTAAGTATAAAAAAGTCGTTTGTAAACTAGATATCTAATTTGAATGAACGGGTGATAAGCAAACAGGTTCATTCGAGTAACATTGCATGGGCACACTCTTTACCTGCTGTGGTTTATATAAAATTATGAAACGTGTCAATTTTTATATCAAGGGGGACAACTTTTATTGTCGTAGCCCCACCATAAAAATTTAAATAGGGAAGATGCGTCTTGAAACTACTAATCCAAAAGGTCTTTTAATTCTCTTTACGGCAACATGTATCAAAAAGTCATTTTTTTTTCAGTAAGCAAAAAGTGCAGTATATAATGTGTAATAAATAGAGAGCGAATTGAAGCGATTGTATGACCAATTCCCCCGATAAAACGTTGTGGCGGAATCCGGTATAGTACGCATGTTATAACAGCCCCACTATTTGCTTGCTCGATTGCATTAGTCGAGCAGATGTTTTTATTTCCGTCATTATGTGTATTCCTTCATAAATTTAATTCAACGGTGGCGTGTAAGACGGAATATACATTTATATATTATTTCGTTAGACTTCGTTGAAATAATCCGCTCTAATTTCCAAAGTGTATTCTCGTGTTTACATGCTGTTATACATTCATATACATATATGTATTTATTGTTCTTGAGATAGTATATTTTCTATTCTCTTCTATAAGGGATTGTTTCTGGTTTCGTTTCTTTCAATCTTATTTGGTTACAGCGTTTAGTATTTTAAAAAATCCGTTATATATTTACGTTATTTTTGGAGTAGTTGTCGTTTCTTCTTTTTAGTCCATTTCTTTTTGTTCTTAGTATTTCCCTTTATGTTCATTAACTATGGCGAATTCTCGTAGGGCAACCATGGTAGGATGGATTAGAGGCCATACAGATTGGTTGCATATTGCTACCACAATGCGACCAAAATAAGTTAAGACAAGTAATAAGGAGGTTGCGCGATGTTCTGCTTGCTCTCCTCCTCTGGCCTGAACCTACCTGAAGATGGACGTCCCCAGGAAAGTACTCTGCCGGCTAACTCAGTCAAGTAACGTAGAGTGTCGCGAGTTCCAAATGATCGCTAGATGTAGATAAAGACGCCACCGTTTTCCAACCTGCAGAGAATCCTAGAAAACGGAAGCAGGCGGGATCCTGGTAGCTTAAAAATCAACCAGAGAGGGAGTCAGCCCCCTACTACTTGTTTCAGATTCAAATACGGGACTTTGCTTCTCTCAACACTTGTAGGACAGGATTCAAACAAACCTAAGTCATCAACAATAACAAAGTTTATTAATAAGTAGGTTCCAAAATATCAAAAGATTAGTTATCAGATGCCATACAACACAAATTTACAGGTGTTTAACTAAATAGAACAAAGTTTGCCAAAATTCAAATTCTATATAGAAATCAACCAAGCAATAAGATAAAATAATTAATTAATTTGAAGAATTAATTCTTATATTGAGAAATATAATAATATATGAGGTTATATATAATGATATAGTTACAAGAATGAATAAGATGATTCAAATTTTAAACTATCAGTGATAATACGTTAATTAAGAAAACTGAAATTAATATTAAATCTTATAAAATTGAAACTTCATTGCAAATAAAATTATTAAGAAGAATTGTCTCGACTAGGTAGTTTTAATTGAGGTGAAAATCAAAAGCAACAACAGTCGCTTGCGAAGTTACTAAGAGTTAGAAGCTTGTGCATCTAAATTAATGAGTAACACCCTGTATACACAGGTGATAAAACTGTGAAAGATGAAGTTATATTCGTATTAAGAACAAGGCAGAACTCAAATTATGTATACGTAATAGTGGTTCTTTACAAATATGTAGTTTACAGTGTATATTAAATTAAGAAATAATAAAGAGACGTATTCCCTCGATATTGAAGTTAACAAGACGTAGGCTCGTCTGAAGGAACTTGCCACGTAAAAAGCACTACAATATCTGCAACTGATTATCAGTGAAGCTGACGACCAGCTTGATTATAAAATACAAAATGAATGCTAGATTCCAGGTGTTCTAGCCTCTAACTGTTAAAAATTTTATGCATTAGCCTAGACAGCTATTAAAGATTTTTGATTTACAACAGAATAAAGTTTCAGGTAAGCAAACAGAAAGTTCGGCTTATCTAAAATCTTACCCAGGTGTAAACGTTTTGAAATTTAGATTAATAGATAGAATTAGCAAAAATTTAATTAAGAAAATAAAATAAGATTTTCAAAACCTACTTCTAAACAAGTTCTCGATTTCGTGCCCCAATTTGACCAAATTTCCAAATCCTTACTTGAGATTGTCTTCTCAGATGCTGTACGTACTGTTTTTTCCCAATACCACGCCAACTAAAATGATGCTGCGTCTAGAACGCCATATGCACGCTAAGAAAGCGTGGGTATGCCGCCACCTTGAAACGTCGGGTAAAAATTTGCTTGAGATTCAGGAAAAAGGTAGCCTCGACGTACCCAATTTCACCCTCGCAGGTGGAAAATGGATTAAATTTCCGAATCACCTCCAAAAGAAGTATAATGATTAAGATACTATGCTGAGTAGAAAAATTGCGTGTGCAAAAAAAACAAGCCCACCACCTGGTGAAGTACTCGTTGAGTTTTCGAAGAAAAATCGGCTTAAATTCGCAAAAGATGGGTGGTCGCCCCAAAATATATCCTAGGGATGATAAAGAAGCACATAAGCAAAGTTTCAAAAGAAAATTAAAACTCTTACCGCAAGTCCAAACACACTAACTGAATCACGACTATCTCTGTCGACGTAGACAAACGTAGTGCGATCGACAGTCGATTGAATGAAACGTTTCAGATCCGATATAAGTCACACGAGACCGTATATCGGTAATTTTTGACAGAAACGGAATTAATTTAGCATAAACCCTAACTAGGTGTAAGTGTGAACAATAAAGCCATCAAGCGACAAAACGATAATTAAAACACCGTAAATTAGGGTTAAAAGACATAGCAAATAACTAAACAAAAGTCAGAAAACTGCAAATGGAAGATACACCAAAAGAGGTAAAGATGGCGCCACAAGCGAGAGAAAAGATTTACACAAGAAATACGGTAATTGAAAGTTAAATCAAATCAAATAAACAACCAAATAGGTTCACAAAATTCACGGAAAATTAACACAGTAAAAGAATTGAAAGAAGAGAAACAAAACTGATTTAATAGCAAATAATAAATGCAACGTGACTAAGCACATAAATTTCCAAAATGTCGGACAGCGTCCAGATATAAATAAAAAACGCGAAAATATAACAAGTATATAGTGACAACCAAAATATTTGAACAAAAGTAAATTTTAAGAATAAACCAAGTTTGAAGAAGCCCAAAACGATTGATAATTAATAACAAAAATAAATAAAATAATAATGAACGAAAAAGGTGAAATATGAAAGGCCTAAAATGTCTTTACGTAAGCCAATAATGAAATAAATTCATTAAAAATTCCTGAATGAACTCTAAGTGATTTTTCGAGCGTAACAATATTCGTAATGGTACCGAGATATATTGCAGTGCCTGTTCATTAAGTTTAAGGTGTCCACAAAAGAGTAATGTGCAGAGACATGTTTCTTCGAAAACTCATCAAGATAACATATGACAATCTGCACCTGACACTTTTAATGAAGAACTGTATGAAGCTTTCATGACGGCCAATATCACATTCAAAAAGCTTAACAATCCAGTCTTCAAGAGGTTTCTTACAAAATATACTGATCGTCCTGTACCAGATTAATCAACTTTACACAAATACCACAATGTTATTCGAGAACCATTGAAAAAATACGAACCAATCTATCTGGTCATTGCTTTTGGGTAAGTGCAGATGAAACAACGGATGTAATGGGACGATATGTGTTAAATGTAGTTGTTGGTATTCTTCATCCGACAACTTCATACCAACCATACTTAATTGCAACTAAAATATTGCCAGTCGTAAATGGTGTAACAGTTGCAGAAGTAATTGATCAATGTATTCGTAATATTCTGTCATCAGACAACAACTATAAAGACAAGATGCTGTTATTTTTGACTGATGCGGTAGCTTGTATGTTAAAAACAGTGAAGTTATTAAAGTAATCTCATCCCAATATGTAACTTACACGTTTCCTGTGCAGCACATGCACTACACAGAGTATGTGAGTACATCAGGGATCATTTTACAAATGATGATAAATTAGTTTCATAAATGATGAAAAAGATATTTCTCAAAGATGAGACAAAAAGTTGATGTCATATTTAGCAGAATTCCAGATTTGAATATATTATATCAATTCTGGACAGAGCCGATTGAAAAATCTATACATTCGATGTATGGTGCACTTTTGCAGCATTTTAATCACGCACCCATCACCAGTTGTGATGTGGAACGGACATTTTATATTTTTAAAGACGTTTCAACATCTAAAAGAACTAATTCAAGACGGGAACATCTTGAACAAATTTTAGTTGTTCATAGTAATGTTTTACACTTTCAATGTTTCACAGAAAGTACAGTTTTGAGTTTCATTCTATGTAAATTATTTTTATTCAAAATTCGATACGCAATTCACTTGTCAGCATTACTTTTGTTTCAGCAGTAGTTGCTGGCGGTTACGAAACCGTTAATTATATTCGCTCTATTGTGCATTGACAGATACTTATTAACTGCATATGTAGGTAGGTCCCACTTATGCATCTGGCCACACGTATCAAATTGTTCGAAACTCACGGATCGCTTACAGAAACAAACCTATTGTGAATACAAGGCAGACGCCTATGGGCTATGAATCATCAATCGCTCGAGTGCGCTCTCTGCTAATAAAACACAACTAGAGCAAAATGTCTTGGACTTTATTTCATTAAATTTTCAAAATTTTGACCATTAACCTCCATACAATAGTAAAATCTTGCTTCAAATGCTCTCCTGACATTTCGCAACATTTCTGGAGTTATTCGTTGGTATTCTTCAACAATTTTTTTTTTCCGGCGCTCTGGTAGGTCATTCTATATCCCCCCTCCCTCGACGATCCAGAAATTGTCGTACTCCGGCAGCGTATTGAGGAGGCACTCCATCTTGCCTAAATATTACCTCATTCTCTAACAAATCTGGATCTTGCTCCAATTTTTCTGGAGTCAAAGGATTGATTGTACCGTCCAGCATGTTCAAATAATTTGACCGTTTAAAGTCCCATCAATGAATTGGGGTCCTATGAGATGATCGCCAAAGATACCAGACCATACATTAAGTTTCTGCGGCCATTGTGTATCTGTGTCCCGCGTCAAATAGAGGTTGGTGTCACTCCAATATCTGCAGTGTGACGATTTATATCACCATTTAATAAAAAGATGATTCGTCCGAAAAGCAGATATTATACAATAAGTTTCACTTATTGTTGATGCGCTCGGTCATTACTTCACAAAATTCCAACCTCCTGTCAAAATTATCCTCATTGAATTCGTGAACAAGGGTAATTTTATAGGGATGAAATTAGAACTTCTTAAGTATTCTACAAACTGATGAACAGCTTACTCCTGATGCGTGAGATACCTTCATATCAACGTCGCATTTCCAAGCACTGCGACCTGGCCTAAAAGTTCGACGTTGCCATCTTCATTATTTACAACCCGATGAAAATGTTTTTTGTTATGTACAGTTTTCGTAAATTTTTGGATTCATTCCAGTACATACTTGTGTTGCACATTTTGACCTGCTTGATTTTCGTTAAATAAGTGAGATGTAGATCTTGGACACTCTCCATTCTCATAATACAAAGTCACTAATTCCACACGTTTTTGGATAGAATAGACTATTATTTGTTAATTGTGAATTCACGATTAAACTAAAAGTAAACTCCACTAATGAACATTCCACTAAACAATGCAAACGTAAAATAATATCGTACAAAGTTTATAAAGTAGTAAACAAAAGCAAAACATATGGATAAAAATAACATTAAAAACGATAAGTCAACGCGATAAAAGCAAGTATGAGTTACCCTGGTTACAACAAAATGCGAAAAGTCACGAGAGCATTTGAAGCAAGATTGTACTATTACTACTAGTTGTGTTTTATTACACAGGTTGCAAATAATGCACTTTTTACTTTTGAATGAATTGTCAAAAGATCCATCTTCCCTATCTAAATTTTTAATGGTGGAGGCTGCTGCGCCCCCAGGAATGATTTTAAATTGTCAGGTTCGACATTAAAAGTTATCCCTCTTTTGATATAAAAATTGACAGGTTTCATAATTTTGTATAAATCACAGTAGGTGAAGAGTTATTTGAGGTGGCCCGTTTCAATTGAAATGGCCTATATACATTTTGTTAGTCGCCGCTGGATAACGTTGAGCGCACTTCGCTCGTAGGATGTTACACCGATGGAATGTCGTTTGAATGAACAGTTCTAGTGACAAATCATTTTACAGATGCTAGGGAGTAATGAATTGATCTAAAATTTAAATATAATTACCACATATTCTCTAAAGCCCCGGAATTTCATCAATCAACAACCTTTTACCTCAAATTCCATATCCCCCCCCCCATAAATTTGACCAGGAACTGTGAATATATTCTAGCAAAGAAATTTTTTTTTTAGTTTTTGGTGAATCTATTTATGTAGATACAATTAATATTTTAATAACAAGTACTTAAAAAACATTTAAATTTTTTAAATCAAAAGAAAAAACGCTACGAAATATTTACTTGTGTACTACTTTCTGTCTTCTACATTCACTTAAGGTTTGTAATATATGAATAGGCCTCTTAAATATGAAAATTAGAAAATATTATTCAATACTGAATAATATTCTAATTACATTAAAAAAAAACAACTTACCATTTACAATATAGTTGTTTCTGTATTTCAAGGACAGCTTGTATATATGTATTGATTAATTATTCTAGAGTTTTATTATCTCTTAAAATAAAGTTATCCTAGGACGGATTAGAAAAACATGACGTAACCGCGTTTAATCAAGAAATGATAACTGTAAGATATTTTTCCAATAATACATACATTGGTGTAAAATTAAATAATCGATGAGTTACAATGCTGATAACACATTGATATGTATGTAGTGCTACAAAAATCTTATCTTATTTATTTGATTTGACAAAATTTACGTTTTAGGTGTATTTCGCATCAAAAGTGTTAAAGTAGTCTAATATGTTAATGTATTTAATTTTTTGTATTTTAGTGCACTCTATTACTGCGCAGTGTAAGTAGAAGCTCAAAATCACATTTTAGTATAAATACATTTATATTTTTTAGACGATTGTAAAGATTTTCTGGAAGCACCTGTACGGAATATTACTGTACATTACCCTTCGAACGATGATGTTATTGACTCGTTATACATTAACGATATAGAAGGTATAACAAATACACTATAATTATTATTATTATTATTATTGTCTTTCAATTATAATATTAGAATACGTTACAAATATAATTCTGGATATGATACGCGCACATACTTGTCAGGATTTTGATAGACTCGCGGCTGTCTTTAGGAGAAAGACTAAGAAATACATGGAAAAACGTCATCATGAATACACAACCTATGAAATCAACATAAACCGTGATCAAAATACGTTACCACCTGATTCGCCGAACACTAACCATATCACCGACCCCACTAAGCGAGCGATGTCCTGCTGGTGTCAGAAGGCACTACAAATGCTATTCGCAAAGGAGCTTCCATCATTTTGAATCAAGCAACACCGAAAATATGTTAGCAAGTCTGCCCAAACCTTGATAAGATAGAGAAATAAGTTCACTTGCGAATTAATGACAGGGTTTATATACATATTTATATAAATGTTGCCACACTTTGATTACTTGTACAGTGTTTATGAAATATTGCACAATTTGGTTTCAATGTTTAAAACGAACTACATTAACGTATTTTTTTACCTAGTTCATATTTTGAAATTGATGACCATTCCGATCTATAAAGTGCTGGTATCATAAAGCTATGGAATCGCAAACATTTAATAACATATCATGCGAAACTTCAGCATATTCTTTTTCGATAGCTTCTTTTAATTGATCAATGGTTGCAGGTTTTATACCATAAACTTTATTCTTAAGGAAACCTCATAACAAAAAATTCAGTGACGCGAGGTCTGGTGATCGTGGTGGTTTTTCTACAGGACCTCTGTGACCTATCCATATGTTAGGCAGGTTAAGGTTGTTGGAAATAAAATCCCTTATTGCCAAAATTTTCAAAAATATGTGATAGGATAGATTTTTGTAATAAATTAAGGCGCCTAACACCACTGAGAGTCTCCTCGAAAATGAATGGGTCAATTAATCCTTGCGTTGAGAAGCTGCACCACACCGACACTTCTGGTTAGTTTGTACATGATGTTCCTCCATAATGTGTGGGGTTTTACGTGATGTACAATTGTGGTGCTTAATTAATTATGGACACTATTCTTCGCAATTCTTATTTAGCGAAGCGATGCTCTTAGCTGTGGAGGTTACCAATACACTTTCTACTACAATTGCGTCAGGCAACGATCTTGGCCTTTTGAAACGTCTGAATATTATAAATAGATTCAAACTTTCTCCGAAATCATGTTAACATTTCTACCTCGTTTTAACACTCTAACATAAACTTTCTTGAAAACCTAATCTGGATTGGGCTATTATTTCTCAACCTTGAGATCTGCGAGAAAGACAAAATTCAGCTTTCTACCAGATAATAAATTGTGGTAACATTTTTCTCGACTTGTTATTTCAGGAAATAATATCACATTCTTAAATTGCATCATTTTCGAATATATATATCAATTGATAAAATCTTGGAGTTTTTCGGCCTTTATATGAAATATTTACAAATATCAAATTATTTCTTGACCGTATGTTATAGTAAATTAGGTTAGTCGGCGATTTAAGGTCTGTTTTACTTTAATATGTAAATATTTAAAATAGGCGAATGTTAACAGCTTAAAATCTTAAGTCGCTCCACGGGCGCAGACATAATAATAACTCATGGCATGCCAATACCCTCTGTAATTGGCGTTAAGCTGTTGGTGAATGCTAAGGCATGCATTATTATTATTAAACTTAAATGTATTTTTGAATAATGTAATTTTACCCGTGACAACTTCACATATATAAATATGACATTAATATACTGTCATTTATAATTTAAAATTCTTTGAAAAAGGCAGTAATTTCCAAAACATTTATTTTAAAGATATACATATTAAAGTAAAACAGACCTTAAATCACCGACTATCTAAATCTACTATAAGACATAAAGGTGAAGAAATAATTCTCTCTCTCTCCCTCTTTCTCTTTCTATATATATATATATATATATATATATATAGATATACATATATACATGCTACTGTTTGAACAAAAAAAACATAAAAACATTATAGGAAACACAATCACAACATGATGAGAATAGCATTGTAGTATCGCATAAAATTACATTTGATTAAAGTTGTTACTTCCTTTCGAGGTTTTATGACTATATTCAAGGTGAGAATAAATTCTCGAAACAATTACTTATATTTACACAATTGTGATAAATAAGAGGTACTTTCATATATAAGATGTAGATACTCAAAAGATCCATTAAGATTACATTTTATGATTTACAGGATTTCTTAAATATTAAATTTTAAATTTCAACTTCATTTCTGTTATAGTTATTTGTTTTTCTCGGTATCTTTAGTAGTAGTACTTAAGCTATAAGAAACACTGTTCATTACTGTTAACTACTGTTAAGAGAAATAATGTGTTTTATTGCTGCCACAACCAGAAAACTCTACTCTTATGTCCGTTTTCTTCGCCTCTAAATAAATTATCTGGAGTCTATAATAAAGGTAGCCAATGTAGTACTTGAATTTTTGCTGATTAGGTTAGCGAGTGAGGAGGCATACGATTGCAAAATTTATTGAGCGGTTTTCGTGAATGACTGCTAGAAGTTTGATTTATTATAAGTTTCAAACATTCATAAAAATAATAGAATATTTTGTAGCAATATACTTGAAGCTATAATTAAGTGAGCTCCCATTAATTAGAAGGTGAAAGAAAAATATGATCGCAGATTCTTTTCACTATATTTACAAATTGCTTTTATTTGTAAACGAAGTTTTATTAAATACGAAACTAAAAGAATTTTTCATTTTAGTACATTACAATTATTAAAAAAATTAATAATATACTACAATGTGACCCCCTTCTAAAAGAGACGGTGAGAAAGCTCATAGAAGAGCAGGTAAGAGCAAAAACAATAGTAAAATCAGCACGTAGATTGCGAAAGAAAACATGCATCGCGGAACTGGACAGCGAAAAGAATAAAATCGAGGTAATGCAAAATAAAAGTAAGTTGAGGAATTTACCAGGCGAAAGGATATTCATTGATGATGACCTAACCAGAGAAGAAAGAGATTTTCAATGGAAAATTAGACAGAAGGCAAAAGAGGAAAGGGCCATATGGAAAAGACGAATAAATATAGGCTGAAAAGAAAACAGAGAGTGCGGAAAGCAGTGCAAAAAGCTAAACAGTGTGTTAAGGGATGGGAACATGGGTTTGGCCAAACAACGAAATGCACCAAGATTAGAAGTAAATAACCTTTTATAAACAAAAGAACAGCATAAACCAGTCAAATAAAGAAAAAAAGGTGGATACAAGCAGAAGAGAGGAATAGTTGGGAAGTCAAGTAAATAAAATAAGCAAGAATAAAGTAGAAGAAAGTAGGGCAAACGAAGATGGGAAGTGGTTAAGAATGGCAACATGGAACGTACAAGGAATTTTCGAGGATGGATGAGTCGAAAATCTGGAAATGGTTGCAAATAAGTATAAAATCGACTTGCTAGCTTTACAAGAGACTCATATTAAAGAAACGAAAATAACAAACCTAGAAAAATATATGATTTTTTCAAAGAGGGAGAAACACGACGATATGAGTATGGATTTTAGGTGAACAAAGAAATGATAGGAAAGATAAAATATTTTTAACCTCTGTCAGAAAGGATATGCTACATGGAATTAGAAGACGATATGGACATGGTGGTTGTGAATGTGTACACCCTAACTCCCAAAATAGGGAGAGAAACAATGTACAAGCACATAATAGGTACAGAATGTAAACACTTTGAAAGTAATGATAATGGAAGAAGATTACTAGAATTTGTCGAAGAATATAACATGAAAATTATGAATACACACTTCAAGAGAAAGGACATTTACAAAGAAACTTACATAAATCAAATTCATCATGTAATGGTGAATGTATCATTTTATGGTGAAAGTTGACATGAAAACTAAAAGGCCCAAAAGAAGAAAATATAGAATAAAAAGAAAAGAAGAATTCAATATGTCGGCGTTACAAGACCAATAAATATAGAAAAGATCTGAATGAGAAATAAGGAAAGAATATCAAAAGATCCAGCACCAAAACCTGCAGAATATAGACGAAGTATGGGAAAGAATGGAGGATATAATCCAAAAAGTGACAAAATAATTCCAAAAAATAAAAAGCAAAGAAAAAGAAACGATGGAATGAAAATTGTAAGAGGGAACCAGAAATAAGAAATAAACTAAGAATTAAAGCAATACAAACACAGAAAAGAGATGATAAAGATGCACACAAAAGACAAAAGACAGAAAATGAACAAAGCGCACAAGAAATGGTGAATTATTTCCAAAAGAAAAGAAATGAGGAACGTTTATTATTACGTATTATTTAAAAGGCTGTTTGTATCATAAAATCAGTAACTTATTCAGATCTATTGCTAACATTATACCATAGATTGATAAATAATACTCCTACCATATTAGATTAATACCAGATCGTATAAATATTAACAAACATTATAATCAGCATCGATTTCAACGATTCGTTAATGGAAGATCTGGAGTGGCGGATCTAATTTTAACGTTGTATAGACAATGAGTCTATTGTCTGTATTGTTGAAAACCCTGGAGAGACTGGTAGACATATAGATAAGAGAGGAATTCCTAGCGGCACGACCCCTAAGTAATAGACAATATGCATACCATCCGGGAATGTCTACGGATGGTGTTAGATGATTTAAATTTTCAAAGTCTATTGAGGACAAAGAAATAGCTGTAGCCACTTTTCTAGATATAGAAAGAGCATTTGATAATGCTACAACAAACTCTTTAATTGAGGCTTTAGAAAGAAAAAGAATAGCACTTGTAGTAGGAAGATGGGCGAAGGCTTGCCTATAAAGGAGGATAATAACGGCCTGGGATATAGCATGTCTAAGTATCACAGGTGCTATGAGAACATCTTCTACAGCTGTGCTGGAAGTGATACTATATCTACCACCTCTAGATATTCATATACAAGGAGAAGCAAGGGAAGTAGCCTACAGACCAATGCAAGACCAAACACCTATAAGCTAAATCCACGGAACTGACCATAATAAGTTGAAGAACTCCAGGCAGATCCTATTACATGGTAGCCGAGTGTTGTCGTGGTACAAAAATTCAACTTTGATAAGAAATATAAAATAGTCATTCCAGATAGGAAGGAATGGAAAAAGAATACTGGAATAGTACCATTTAATAATAAATGCTTCAAATAAAGCATTTACTTTTGTTTAAGAGAAAAAACAAAAGAGAAATTTCAATCTTGACCATGTTACTTTTAGCAAACATATTCTTGTAAATATAATACAAAAATATTTAATACACTATACATTTTCATTAATTCAAAAGATTATAAGATTAACAAATGCAGCAAACAATAAGCGCACGTCATCTGTAACGTCTGTAAAACTGAGTGATTAATATTTATGAGAACAATTTTAATATCATAAATACTGAATACGTTTCGTGATTTATACCAGCAATAAACAAAAATAATTTAATGTCATGGCCTAATATTTTCTAATGTTTTTTGTAATACGAGTAAGGAAACATATGAAAAATAAGTAACTAATTGATTGAGTAAATACGTGTTGAAAACTTAATTACAATAATTAATAATAATTTTTAATAATAACTTTTAAATTTCAAAAAGATATAATGTAGACACTATATATGTTTCGCCGCACTGTGGCTTCATCAGATGATAATAAATTCAAATCCAGTTTACAAAATGGGTGTTCATATACATAAAAATCCAGAAAATCAGTTATTATTGGGAAAGGAGGCGAGTATTCATCACAGATTTAGATTTAATACGATGGAGCTATTTAGTTCTAACTGATCATTTAGGCTATTTTACTTTTTTATTATTATTTATTTACTATTTTATTTTTTACCTATTTTATTAAATTTATTTATTTCCAAACTTTGCAATAAGTTTGTGTTACTTGGACGATTCGTTGTTACGGCCGGGTACGATGTTTCAGTTACGGTTCATGTAGGCACTTAATGTTGAGTGGTTTCGGGTGATCGGTGCGTTTGATTCTCACTGCGATATCTGTTCACGCAACATCGCAGTTGAGACAACATACGACGAAATATCGTCAAGAGCGAAGCCGGAAGAAATGGCCGGGCGAATTATTAATATAACAAACCTTAAACTAAATCCCAACTTTGTTGAACTCTGGCCACCTGAACTACTACAACAAACGCAGGCGATAATCGACGAAACGCACAGCGAAAGCGGCGTGCAAGAGCTACTACGGACTTCACCGAGTTTATTTATTATAAACCCAGAACAACCGACGATACAAGTAGAAATACCAGATCTCGAACCCACCAAAAAAGAAAAATACTACAGAAAACAGAAAATGAATCATCCGGAAAAGAAAATCGAAGACTTCATCTACCCGAAATTCACGAAGAAACCGAAAATAGACGAAACAACTTCAACAATCGAAATAAAAAATTCGTACGACGTCCTCGAAAACAAAACCGAGGAAAAGATGGAAGAAGAAACCTCCGAACACACTCCACAACCGTCAACATCGAACAGCACACCCAGGGTAAGTGATAAGACACACACTACACTTAACACAAAAACTGAAACAAAAAAAACACACAAAATCGCACCAATTATCATAATCGAAAAAGACAAATGGACATACATACGACAATTACTTAAATCAAACAGCATTAACACAGTAGAAAACAAAATGGTGAAACCAGGAATACACATCGAACCGACAACAGACGAAGACTACCGAAAACTTAAACACACACTAGACAACGAACAAATTCAATATTACACTTTCCAATTAAGAAGTGAAAAGACACTAAAGGTGGTGATGCGTGGCATTCCCACCTTTATAACAGACACTGACATTACAGACGACTTGACAGACCAAGGATACCCGACTTTAAAAATTAAACGCATGAACGGCAAACACGGAATACCAGCACCACTTGTATTAATCGAACTGACGAGACAATACAAGTCAATCTACAACTTACGCGACTGCTGCGGACTTGCAATAAAAATAGAACAACTAAACAAACGGACTGACATTATACAATGCCACAAGTGCCAGACTTTCGGACATCACCAACGGAATTGCAACATAAACTACAAATGTATGAAATGCGGAGACGGACATTCGACACATCTATGTACTAAGACAAAAACAACCCCACCAAAGTGTGCAAACTGCGGTGGTCCTCATCTATCCACTTTCATAAACTGTCCCAATAACCCAAACAATCCTACAAATAAAACCACACCTCAACCTAAATACGTACTTGCACCACCCCAAACAAGTAATCCATGGACACAACGACAAAACAAGACAAAACTTAACACAGTTGACGAATTAGCACTTGCCTTAGGCAACATGCTAATAACACTACACTCGACTAACGCAACAAACGAACAAATACAACACTTCGTTACACAGACACAGACAATAATAACACTATACAACAAAACACATTAAACACACAACTGAAACGCAAAAAAAATGTGATGATGACCAACAAACAAGCACACACGACTTAAACGCAAAAACGCGACTGACGCACAGACTGCACATACAAAACACATGACCGCACAAAAACAAACACAACAACGCACGATATTAATCAGACACAAACACATCACAACCCTGGGAGATACATAACAACGGAGTGGAAATGGCGGCAATCTTCGACCACGACTCAAAATTCAAGGACTCATGAAAGTGATCGGTGCGATAGATCTTTACGCAGGTTATCTTCCCTCCGGATTAGACATGGTAGAATCAGACATACAAACGACCTTCAATCAAAACACACCTACCCCAGGAGATTTTAACGCGAAACACAAAAACTGGAATTCGAAAACAGTCAATAAAAACAGTAAAAAACTAAAGAAATCGCACAAGATAATAACCTCAATGTAATCGGCCCTTGGAACCTACACACATACGCATACCAACTGGCACTTCTGACGTTGATCGCAATACTTAAAAACATAACTACAACACACACAATAGAAACTATCATTTTTCAGTGATATTAACGCTAGAACTAGAACGAAAGTCACATTTAATAAAACAGATTGGGGAAAATTCAAAGAAACCCTAGTACTCAGAACAGTAAAAATTCATAACTCGAAAGACATTGATCAAGCAGTGATTACACTGGAAGATGACATAAAAAACGTAATCGCGAAAACGATAAAAACCAAAATCAACGACACGAAACTTAACATCCCGACATAACTAAAATTAAAAATACGAAACATAAATAACATACTTAAAGAATATAAACGAACGTTAAATTTGGAGATAAAGACAAAATTAAACGCGAAAACTAACGAAATAAAATCTGACATGATCGAGCACTTTAATAAAAACTGGAATAACAAAATTGAATCCCTTAATACGCAAGACCAAACACTTTGGCAGATGACACTACACTTCAACAAACACTAAAAACAAAATTCCACCACTAAAAACGGCAATTGGACCGGCCATAACTGACAAAGAAAAAGCGGACAAATTCGCGAGCGCGTTAAAACAACAATTCGAAACGAATCCGACAATATCAAAACATAACATATTCTCAAACTAAATTGAATGGCAACGAAATAGTTAAATGGACATAACCGATAGCGAAATCGACGCCACAAATACTGACGAAGTGGAAAAAATAATTAAAAACCTATAAAACCGAAAAGCCCCCGGAGCGGACGGAATAACAAATATTGCAATCAAAAATCTACCTTAAACCGGAATACAAATCATAACCGACATAATAAACGTAATAATAAAACAAGGACACTATCCCGCGAACTGGAAACACGCACAAATAATAAAGATCCACAAACCTGGAAAAGCAACAAAAACTATCACAGATTACCGGCCAATAAGCTTACTTCCTTCGATAAGTAAGCTGGCGGAACGCGTGATACAGATAAGACTCGAAGAAGAAGTCGACAACAAAAATATTATCCCAAATTTTCAATACGGTTTTCGGAAAAACCACTCTACCATACAACAGGCAATAAGACCAACAGAACACATTACCGAAAGAAATTAACATATCGGCATCAACGGGCGCAATTTTTCTCGACATTTAAAAAGCGTTCGACCGTGTTTGGCACGCCGGCCTCATACACAAAATTAAACGTCACAAAATATCAAATACATTAATAAAAATAACCGACAGTTATCTAAAAAACCGCACATTTAATGTCATAATCGGAAAAGATAAATCAACAAACGAACACATAGCAGCAGGAGTCCCACAAGGATCTGTCCTCGGGCCGCTCCTGTATAACATATACACGTCGGACATACCAATAGAAAATTGTAATATCGCGCAATACGCAGACTACACCGCCATATACATAAGCCACAGGCAAACATCTTACATACACAAACAGTTACAAAACAATCTACCTAAACTAAACTAAAGGACTGGTTCGACAAATGGAAAATTAAAATCAACCCACTAAAAACAGCGGAAATTTACTTCCAACACAGAACACGACAGAAAAGGCCGGACGAAATCAAACTCGAAGGTCACACAATACACTGGCAGGAAAAATTTAAATACCTCGGGGTCACAATGGACTCACAACTCACATACACGGCACATATTAAAGAAATAAAGAAAAAAATCGGATATACGACACAAAAATTATACCCAATACTAAGGCAAAAGCAAACTAACACTGGAAAATAAAGTATTAATAATAAAAATGATAATACTCGAGGGCGCGACATATGCCGGAGAAATATGGTATCAAGCCAGCGAAAATCAAAGACAATCGGCACAAGGGAAAATACACAAGGTTATTAGACTCGCGATAAATGCACCGCGATACATGACAAACGCGCGAATACACAAAGAAACAAAACTCGAAACACTGGAATCAATAATATGCAAAACAATAGAAACAATAAAGTCACACGAAAACCCCACAATAAGGAAAATAATAAACCCAAAACGGAGACTAATTAAAAAAGACGGACTCAAACAAATTAAAAGACGCGCAGGGGATAACGATATCCAAATAACCGCGAAAAAAATCAAAAATTAACAGATAAACAGAGGTCAACACAAACACACAAAATGTAGCAAAACACACAGCATTCCTTGTAGGCTAAACAAACGTAACACACAAACACACAATAACACAAATCATTCACAACCCCGGGTAATGAAATTGGAGTGGAAATGAAGGAAACTTCGACCACCAAAGAAAAAATCAAAAGGACACATTTAACACCGATACAGGTATCGAGCAGCGAATGTCAGGTCGCAGACGTTCGCGAGGAGAAAAATCATAATACTGGACCGATAACTTCTTCATGGGTCATTTGATTTTTTCTACGGTGGCCGAAGTTTCCTCCATTTCCACTACAATTTCTTTTCCCTTTGTATTATACAAAACTGGTGGGGTTTACCTACTCATGTATGTTTCAATTATTCTGATATATGTTTTTTATTTTTGTAATTTTATATTATCCTTTAAGTGGATTTTGGTATCTGTTGGATAATAAAGACTATTATTATTATTATTATTATTAAAGCTGACACTAAACTTTTAGGAATTTCTTTGTATGAAAAACCTAGTTTAAAATCGATAAAAATCTTAGTTCAAGAAGCATTACCCGGAATTTCCATATCTCTTATTGAAGAACACGTTACAAACATTTTGCATCTCTTTCTGCTTTGAGTTTAATCTTGCAAAACTACAACTAAAAAGAATAGCCTGCCGAATGACAAAAATATTTTTATTTTTGTTCAGAGACATGGCCTACTAGCAAAATATATATCCCGTATGTGTAGAGAAAATAATGCTTTCTAATTATTTCAAATTATTTAGAATAAGAGTATTACTTTTAGGCTTTGACGAATTCAATGTTTACTATAATTTTTCCAGATGCCGAAGTTGAAGATTCCGCCTACATTAATGCAACTGTGGACAATAATTATTTAATAATAAAAGCCAGCACAAAATTTCAAGAGTCTATAGGAAGTGAAAGTTACGTTGCTTCTGTTGTACTAAAATGTGAAGACGACGATTATATGCTAGTTAGTACAGACATTTATACATTCTATAAACATAGTAATTATAAAAACAAAACAAAAATATAATTATGATTATTCTATATAGTATAACAAATATAACATATCAATTGGAAAAATTGGAAAAAAAACAGGTTTCGAGAAAAAAATATGTTAGATAATTAAAATTAAATAATGTTATTAATTTAAAAAACGATAAAAGCTTCACGATTTAATCGTTAAATAAGTAGATCGATCTTCGATGCATTTGTTTTCGTAGGCATCTTGGATTTTAACGAGTTTTTTCGGAAAATTTGAAATGCACAACAAAAGTTCATAAGATTCTTCATTCACTAGAAAAATTGATAAAGTAGTATTATGGAGGTATATGAAGCATTATCAGTTTGTAAAAGGACTTCATTTTGTTTTCTTTTAGTTCAATTTATCAAATATTGTATATTTTTAATACTAATAGTTTAGGCATACTAGTTTTGAGAAATATCGTGGGATAAGTGATACAAGACATTAGTTTTAAATTTGCTTGTGGCGTTAGCGCCCAAATAATGTTTTGTACCAATTTTGGTCCATAATTTTAATTGTTTAATATAATTGTGCAACATAACATTGTTTACCAGAAGAACAGTTTTATCGACATAAAAACCAGTTATGTTATGATTATAGTTTTTCAAACTTAGAAATGCTAAAATAGTAAAATATTTGTTGTTGTTTTCTCTGATAATTTATATATTGTGAAAGCTGTTTAATTATTAACAGGGATGTCCATCCATCTATTGTGAATCTATTAGAACTATTTGATCTAAATCCCAATTTCTTCAAACGGATAAATCTTGTTTTCTATTAAAGTATTAAATTCGTTTGAATGTTTCGATGACATGACCTATAACTAGTAGTTTTTTTATAAAGTAATTTAATGCTCTCAATTCACTGAACCGACCACTGCTAGTTCGGTTTGGGAATCAGACGTACACTATACAAGGTATTGAAGGTATTGAGAGGAATCTGGGTTAATGAGACGTTTGCTGTCATAGGCATGAAGAAGAGCTTTGGTTTAGACTATGCCCGTCTTTCGTCAACCTACACGGGTTAGCTGAACAAACTCCACAATTCGATTGTTTGGCTCCGCTGATCTACCCTTTACAAGTAGGATTAGTCCTAATAGCTCAATGGAAGATCCTGGGTTATCGAGAGAATGGTGTACTGTTGCGGGAGATCGAGCACAATGGTTACCCATCCAACATTGACGAAGGAATTCGTTTAATATGGGAACTCCTATTACGACATAGGATATAAGCTTCCACCTTGGAACGTTGCACAGCTTTATCCAGTCCATCGGTTGCGCTCATATGAGCACTTTTGAAAGAGTGAACTATTTTTATATCATTCCACGGGAAAGATAAGATTTGTTATGGGCTTTTCCACGTACAAAATAATAAAGAATTAACAAACGAATTTTTTTTTCTTCATGTTAACACAAAAATAACAAATAGTTTTACTTCAATCTTTTGTAAAAATTTATATGTTCGATATATTTTAGCGGAATTTTAATAATAAGCTTATAAAGTCTGGCCTAAGTCAGCAACATACGAGTGATGACAAACGATTTAACAACTTTTGAAAAGTCACTCGTAAAATCATCCTCCTATATCACGATCTTTCGAAAAATAGGCGACTTGTCTATAGATATTCTTCACTTTAAAATATTCCATGATTACTATGTTTACTAAGTTGTATTTGCATCTCTTCAATTTTTTAACGCACTGCTCTGATATACTCTCTGTTGAAATAGTCCTAAATGTTCAAGAAACAATTTATATAAACTCTTTCGCAATGTAATAATAATACTTTGATTTTTGAGCGCCTTTCATCAAAAAGATAATATAGGTCTATATTTTATTATAAATTTTTTTTTAGATATATATACATACATATATATATATATATATATATATATATATATATATATATATATGAAGCGTTGTTCTTTGCGGTATTTCGCCGCGTTTGGATGATTTCGTCCTGAGAAGGACAACTTTCTTCCTGACATTTCGGTGACATCTCTTTCACCTTTTTCTTCTCGTTGCGATGGTAACTTCAAGAGTGCGTCGATTTCCTGTGCTGCTCGTATTATATGGTCCCGTAGGTAGTGGGGACGCGTATTTGGCTCCTTGTGATTGGTCCGTCGGTTTTTCTGTCGCTTTTGGCTATTGGTCGATCGGTTTGTGTTCGATCCGTGTTGGTATAACTGGTCTGTCGTAAGTTATTATCATTACGTCGCTTATGTGTAATCTGTCTATTAAACAAGGCTGGCTTCCATGTGTCAGGCAAACGCTGTCCGTCGTCCAGTTTGTTCATACAATTTTGTCGTTTCTCAATTTCTATAGCCTCTCTTATTATCCTATACGTTAAATTCGTACTGCTGGCTATAGTCTTTGTACCGTCGAAGTCGATGGTGTGTCCTGTATGTAGTACATGCTTTGCTAGGGATGATGAGGGTATATATAAAAAGCGTTCAAATAAATTTTACCTCTAGTAGTCCATGACAATAAAAATGTTTGTCGTAACTTGTACTATTTACATTTGCATCAGTTGTCAATTTGACAGACTATTTATTCTGATGTATACTTAGTTGGAGCTTTTTGAAATTGCTTTATAATTTAAAATGGTTTTCACTGTTCAACACAAATCATTCATGGTTGAATCTTATTTTTGGAACGGACGTAATATTAACGGACAATGGCACTATTTTCTTGAAGAATGCTTAGAGGAATTTAGAAATATGTTTCCAAACTTCGTCTTTGATTTTGATAGTTTTTGGTACACAGTTAAATATTGCACTAAAGTTTTCAGAGAAACAGAGAGTGTTATACGGAAAGAAGACAGTGGCCGTCCGAAAAAATGTACGGAAGAGCTAGTTGACGATGAACGCAAATTATGAATGATACACCAGGAACATCCATACGAGTATTCTCTCCACGAGTGGGTGTTTCAATTGGCACTTGTCATACAATTTTGAAAAAAGACTTACATTTATTTCCATATCGCATGGCCTATTATCAAGAAATCATAGAAATTGACTATCCTAGAAGAACAACATTTTGTCAGTGGTTCTTAAATAATTTTGATAATGACATTCTTGACAAATTTTTTCTCAGATGAATCATGGTTTTATCTGAATGGATATGTTAACTCACAAAATATAAGGATGTGGAATACTAAGAAACCGCATGACTGTTATGTTGTTCATCCACAGAAAATTGGTGTATGGTGTGCGATTAGTCGAAGGAAAATCATTGGCCGTATTTTCTTTAAAGGAGAAAGGTATCGACAAGAAATTATTATGACATTTATTGAACAGCTTAATGAAGAAGAAATAAATCAGGGTTACTTTCAACAATACGGAGCTAGAGTGCACACAGCTTGTGAAACAATTAATATGATACGGAAATTTATCAAAATCGGTTGATAAGTTTAAACATCGAACATGAATTTCCAACAAGATCTTGTGATGTTAACCCCTGTGATTTTTTTATGTGGCCTTTTTAAGAACTCAATTTTTTGGGTACAGATACCTGATCTTGCAGGCATTCAGATCAGAATTGCTGAAATAATTAACGAAATCGACGATATGCTACTACAAAACGTTTTCTCCTTCATTAGAAGAAGATGTTAGAAATGTCTCGAACAAGGTGGTGGCCACTTTCAACAATTTTTATAAAATGTTACTTGTTTGTTGCAAATAAACGTATCTCATTTAGTTAAATATTTTAATTTTATTATTTTGACATTTATCATGTCATTCAAATAGTTCATAACCAACAAAATTCATATTAAGAGAACTTAAGTAAAAAGCTAAGATATACGTATAATTTCCATGGGCAACTTTCGAGGTAAAATTTAGTTGAACGCTCGTTATATACAATATGACATTAATATACTGTCATTTATATTTTAAATTTCTTTGAAAAAGGCATTATATGCTGAAACATGTAAGATTATTTTAAATATATACATATTAAAATAAAACAGACCTTAAATCGCCGACTAATTGAATCTAATGTATATATATATATATATATATATATATATATATATATATATATATATATATATATATATATATATATATATACAGGTGTCCTTGAAATGAAGAGACAACGTATGATAAATGGAAAGATGTAATTGTATAGAATATAAATCTAAAATATTTTGAGTCAATTACGACGCGAACCCCGAAATTAAAAACATTCTGAAAATTGTATTACGTAAGATGTCGTCTTTTATAATGTAGTCGATCGCGCAGTGGCGTGGTAAAATTTTTAATATATCTTTGTCATCTTTTTCTCACTTATAGAGGGAATTTTGATAAAATATTTTGGATTTATGTTCTATATAATTGCAGCTTTTTTTATTTTTCATTCGTTGTCTTTTTATTTCAAGGTCACCGGTATATGTATATATATATATATATATATATTTATATAGCTGTTGGCTGTGAGGATCGCACCAAACTCCGGGAGTGTATTGTATTCTTAAAAATATTTAAAAGAAACTCATATCTTGTTAACCGATCTTAACTTATTTTCAAGCTGTAGCATCATAACAATATTTACAAACTTAACATGTTTTAATCTTTTTGAAAATTCATCATAATAACTGTAACAAGTCATTATAATAAATTTTCGAAAATTTGACCGCTGGCCTCTAAACATTTAATTGATCGTTGCTCTTCTGATTCACTTTGTACACCTCATTTTTAAGACAGCCCCATAAACAATAGTCTAATGGTGTTAGGTCTGAAGATCTTGGAGGCCAATTAATAGGACCACCGCGACCAATCCAAATCCCTGGAAATCTTTCGTCTAAATACTGCCTAACCTGATGAGCGAAATGTGCTCCATCTATTCCCATTCTGATATTTAGTGGAACATCCTCTAGTAGTGTTGGTAATTCATTTTGCAGAAAACTTGCGCCGAAAACTATTTTCGACAATTGCATGGGGATTGTCCTCTGATTATATATGGGAGTTACGAGTATTATTAATGTCGTCACCATTGAGTGACGCCTGATTTGTAAAAAGTATGCGCGATACAACTCGATGTTTATCATTTATCCACCGACAAAATCTCATACGGACAGTATAATCCTCCTGATGTAAATGTTGTACACGCTATAAATTGTACGGATATAAGTCTTGTTGATCTATTGTATCAATTACTCCTTTTTGAGGAATGCCCAGTTGAGTGTTAATTCTTCTTGAACTGGTAGTTGGATCATCTTCTACTAAGCCCAGAATATTTTCTCCTTCATCCAAATCTTGTAGAGTTGCACGTTCGTATGTAATCCTAGCACTGGGTAGCATTCCGGACTCGCACAGTTTGTTGTAAACTCTAATAAATACATTTTTATGAGGAGTTCCCCGATGTGGAAACCGTAGCCGATATTCTTCAACAGCAGCTCTAGCGCTTCCATTGCAATAACCATAAATGAAAACCATATTTGCATATTCAAGATTGATTCAGTTAGCCAGTACATCATCTGTAATAAAAAACAGTAAATAACTTTTCATGAAGAACTACACTGAACTTTGTTTCATTTGGGTTGTCAATACAAGGATATTTTTATATTATTTAAGACGAATTCATTAAAACATGTTAAGTTAGTAAAATTGGTATGATGCTACAACTTGAAAATAAATGAAGATCGGTTAACAAGATATGGGTTTCTATTAAATATTTTTATGAGTACAATACACTCCCGGAGTCTGGTGCGATCCTCGCAACACACCCTGTATATATATATATATATATATATATATATATATATATATTATAAAATAAAAGTTACAATAATGATTATCGGATTTATGAAAATTCCGAATTATTGGGACTATTTTGCTTTGTACATGCAATGCTAATACAATAACATTTCTAATAATATAAAAAATACGATAATACAAATTGTTAAAAACATATCTGCATATGTACACATGGATATATACAACGCATACATATTTCTCAATTGGAGATTTCTACGTACGGATACGTGTTTCGAACTTTTCCCAGTTCTCATCAGCGTATGAAGGAGAAGTACCAATGCTTAGTGCATTGCTGCTAAAATATACACAATCTTGTACGACAAATGTCATGAGAACATGTCTTGAGGTATCTGATTGCCAAGAGAGGGATGGTGGCGTACCTTTCTTGTATTATTGTATTTTACGAGCTAGTTCAGTAAACACTTGATGTTAGTTAAACATGAATATGCTATCTTTTACATGGAATATCAAAAATATTAAAAATGAAGTGTGGAGGACACAATACATAATACAGGTATATACTTGCGTAGAAATTTGCATCTAAACATACAGACACACATCTTACTGGATTCATCAGTATATGACGCTGGATAGACAAATTTTACAAAAAGAAAAACGGCTACCTACCGCATACAGTCAAGGTATAAAAGACAGCTTGGAATGTTGTTGCTCATCACCATCACGAAAGCCAACTCAACCAACACCATCTCTATGGTGTCAGACTTGGCAAGTGATTTCCAACAGACGAAAACAGTTGTAACAACAGGCATAAGTCGAGGAACTCCAACAAAGTTCAAAACCAAAAGCAATTTGAAGCATACATATAGAGAGGGTAAAACGTCACTATTTCTATAAAAATAAGAACATTTTTAATAATATCGAAAATATTCTTATTTTTCTGCAAATAGTGAGGTTTTATCCATTCTAGTATGTTTCAAGTTGTTTTTTTTTATGTTAATACACTAAAAGAATATGTAGTTTCTGTTTATAAAATTTAATTGATTTAGTTGTTGAAATATTCATTCAAAATATTCACAATGCAATTAACAGTGTTGCCCGTTGTTATTACTAGAAGTAGAAGCTCGTCTATACCTGGCCGACACATGTCAAGATAAACGCCAAGAACTCTGAAGACCCCTCAAATATTTATTAATAATTTATGCATCTACTATTATGATTTACAGTATGAGATAATTAACTTTTTTAAAACCTTAAATACATTTCTATCGTCTTCAAACTAAACACTTCTTTTAATGTCATTGAAGACCATTTCTCAATGAGGTGTAGCAGGTTTTAGAAAGGGCATCTGGCTCTTAGGGGGTAAACATTATTTTACAAATTTGTTTTTGTCAAAAAGAGAGTACCGGAAAATTTAATGCTATAACTACAACTGCCTGAGAATTGAATATTTATTAGCATTTGGAGGAAATGGCTCCTATGATAGAAGATGCTGGTCTTTTATAGTTCTCTTTACATGTGAATTGGTTTCTTACAATTTTTTCACATACGGGTACCACATTTATTGTTATATTAACTCTATATTTTTAAAATTTCCTCTTTTGGTAACGTTCGCGCCTTTTATTAAATATTTCATTTCACAGGCTTGGGTTTGGCTCTTCTAGTTTTCATTCGTTGTCTCACGTACATAAATTTCGCTTGCTGAGAGCAGAGTAAAGTTTATTGGTACTAGTTATTCTGTTAGTTATTTAAGGTTTTATCATTTCGTAACTAAATATTTCATTATTTTGTCCCTTTTGCAACTATTTTTATTTTATATTCTTCGAATTCTTCTTTCACACATTTAAAGTGCTCTAAATTTTTTTGATTAAAATTTCTACGACTGCGCAAAATAATGATAGTCCATTATTTAAGTAGTGTTGAAAATATTTTTTTTTAAGAAAAAAGGATATAAATATCTTAATAGAAACTAAAGCTGTACAAGAAAAATATAACTGTATTATTTTGTGTGAAATCTTATTAAGTAAAAATATCCCAAAAACAAGAACCTGGGTAACATTTTTGATATTATGTTTTGGCTTTTAGAATTACATTATAAGTGTTCAATACTGTCATGGGGTAGAATTTAATGAACCGGCCTATAGTTTTACATTCTATGGCTTCATGGAAAAAGGTGAGGAGATTGACATAGGAGCGTTTGGCCGAATCACAGTAAAATGTCTTGTTGGATCAGCTAAATTTGATATAATAGAAAATGACTATTTCAAAATGGATAATGAAGATAATGGCACAATAATAGCATTGCAGGATATTCACCCACCGCCAATATTTAATGAAACGTTTATTGTCATCGGATGGGTAAGGATATATCTTCTTTCGTTAGTCAAAATATTGTTACAGGTATATTTTGATATAGGATGATTTTGTAACTAAAGAAGAACCAGCTAGAACTTCGGTTCAGATAATTCTAAATCCTATGTATGAAGGTCTTATTTCATTTACTGATGCAACTTATTATGGTTATATTGATTTCAACTTAGATGTTGTTATTGAAAATGGCCCAATTGCTCTGGAAACCGACATTAGCATAAGTGATATCTACATTGAAATATCATCAGGTAAACTCTAAATCAATAATAAAATTTAATATTCATAACACGCTTTTTTTTGTGGAAATTACGTTTTGCTAGCTTCTTGCCATTGTATCACATTTACTTTTGGGAATGAAATAATACATGTTATTTTTCACGTATTTAATATTTTTAGAATTTTGATTTATAGTACATTTATAGTCTTCATTCACAGTTATATTCCACAAATCTTATGACCGCTTTGGTAGGAACCGGTAGCGGACGAATATAAGCTTTGTAAAAAAAATGTGTGAAACATATTATTTTGTAATTTAATACCAACGCTAGATCACATTTATTTCTGATGTTCTCATTTAGAAAAGTGAAACTTAAAAATGTGATTTAATATTAGAAATTTCAGAATCGATATTTATCTCAGGCTTGCGTTATTTACGATTTACGAAAAATGGCCTCAAGTGGCTTTGTGAATATAATTTTATCGAACAACACCTATTACCTTTATATGCACTGATGGTATCATAAATATTAAGTATAGTTTATCCTAATTAGAAAATGTACAAAATGCATATATGGAATCCTCGATGAGATGAATATTTTTTTGATCAATTAATCAGAAAAACATTATTAGAGTTAGTTAATTGCAAAAATGCATTTTCTTTTCTATAGAATGTTTTTCAAAGAGCGATATTTGTGAAGAGGGGCCGAGTCACCAATTACTACATACTAACCTTTGACCAACAAATGAAATATATTTAATAACCTTACTGTAAGTAAGTTTCTCAAAGTTTCAAGTGTCGGTCTTGTGTGTCATTCCAAATTAGACAATTTGAAAATATAGTGGTGTTTGCGATTATTTTGGAAATGTACAAAATTACAAAGTTATTATAAAGTAACTCCGGAGAAAAGGCTTATTGTCTCAAGAGGACAAGAGCTGAGGTGTTTGTTTCAGCGGAAAAGCAGTCCACTCACTAGAATTACGTTCTATTCTCCAGATAGAAGAAGAATTTTCGGGGAACTGTTTTTTTTCGACAAAGTACGTCTTTGTCATCAAAAGATCGCTTCTGCCTATGAGTGGCTATTAGGACAAGAAAGGGAGTTTGTTCAAGCTCTTCGTTATAGATCAAATGTGTTGACCATTCGGTAGATTATGTTGAAAAATGATGTTATTCAAACGTCCCATATGTTTCCTTTTATATTGTTGATAATAATTCCTGAGCTTTTTACGTTCTTTTGTCGTCCTATTCGAGCGCATTTCAGTACATCGTAGTTTTCCCACCCTGGCAGAGCATTTGTGTAGCTAACCAATGAGAATGCTGTCAAGCAACGTCAAATTATATGTACAGGGTTATTCATCATAAATTACCTAGCCTTGATCATCGTTATTATTGCATATATTAAAAAATGTTTCAAAAAAAAGTTGTGTGGCTGCGACTGAATTTTATTTGCATGCCATCAAAAATAGAGTAGCGTGCAGATTCAATGGGATACAAAAAAATAATACATTTTTTTAATAGAATACCCTATATGTATATTATTAGATTTTTATGATTTTTTCTGATTTCGAAAATATACCATATGATACCGTTTTTCTTAAACCGTTTTCGAGTTATTAAATGTCGAATATCGTAGTTACTGTAATTATAGAAAAAATTATAGAAAATAGAAATTATTTTGTTTGATAGGTCACATTTCTTTATGGTTTACAGTGAGGATGAGAAAGCGCAAATATTTACCTGTTTTATACAAAATAACAAAAACAAACGTGCAGCAAAAAGAGCAGATTAGAGTGTTCCAAATCGTCTAACACTATCAGAAACACGTTTAAAAATATTTATTGAAACGTAAATAATACCTTGAGATTTAGTAGAAAAATACGTTTAGTTGATGTAAATGTGAACAAACATATACAATTCATAAAGTTTTATTTGCAGTTACTTGACCAAATTTACGGCATAAGAATACTTTAAAATAACTAACGTGTGTAGTATTACAGTGCGTATTTATGTGCGTTTGAAAGAGATAGAGTACAATTTGCGGTTCGCACTTTGAGCAGTACGAACTGCAAAGAAATACTTTATCAATCGTAGATACAGCTCGGTTAACATCTGATGGTACATGTGGATAACAATTTTAAGACAAAAAAGGAGAACGCAGCATGAAACGAGAGAGACAGACAAATTTTAGCCACTTCTCGCGCATCTTTCGTGCCTTAAGATATTAACCAAACTAGCTCGATAAACATCTGATGGCACTTGCGTGGATAATAATTTTAAGACAAAAAAGGAGAACGCAGCATGAAACGAGAGAGATAGACATATTTTAGCCACGCCTCGCGCATCATGGGTGCCTTCAGATTTTAACCGAGCTATACTCTGCTACATTTCGAAAGAAAGGTCATCCATATTTATTTACTAGTATCCTGTTGTTGAAACATGTATGATTTTTTGAAAATTCTAAAAAAAAACTTAAATAATGCAGTTGATCAATTAGAGAAAAGTTATACCGAAATCCAACGCACGTAAAGAAAAAGGAATTATAGACAATATAAAATATTAGCTGTACAAATTTTAACAGAGACTCAAAACATTTGGACTTTTGCTGCGATATGATTCAAAATTTGAATAAAGATGCTGATTATTTTACTAAAACATTATGGACTGATGAGTCATCCTTTTCCAGTAGTTTTAGGAAGTTTTTGGGAAAACGAATACAACAGAAAAATATTTGAAAAACGCAAAAAAATAACAAAATTTATGTGCCTTTATTTTATTATTAGGTATATTTTAAATGGAGCTACTTATCTGGAAAGAATTATATCAGAGAAGAAAATATTCTTATACAGAATTTTTCGAAGGCCGACGACCCTGATTTAGATGCAACATCGGAGAATTCGGCTTAGTGCCCTACAACTTCGAAATCATTTGAATAATGTATTCCCGGTATCGATAGGGAATAACGGAACTATTAAATGGCTACCTAATAGTCCTGACTTTATGCTCTTTGATTCATTTTTTTGGGTATTTTCAAAAGATTATGTCAATAATAATAAGCATAGTATTCAAGTCATTAAAGAAAGGATTCAACTTAAAATAGATAATATAAATATCGATAATGAAACCATTTTCAATACATTTATAAATTTAAGAAGACGTTATCAATTCTGCATTGAAAATAATGGTGGACATACTGAACATCTTTTATAATTTATTCATTATTTGTATTTGAATTTCTTAAATAAATCTTTGCTGTTTTGTGTAAAAAAAGGTAAATATTTACATCTTTTTATCTTCACTGTAAACCGATTTGACTATTTTATTTAATGAAATGTCCCCTATCAAACATAATAGTTGTCATTTTCATAGCTTACTTTAATAATGTTAACTTTTCCATAATTAGAGTAACTACGATATTCGATATTTAATAACTCCAAAACGGTTTAAAATACGGGTATCATATGGTATATTTTTGAAATGAGAATACAAACATAATTATAAAAATTACATAGAGGGTATTACCGCAAACGGTAAGCTGCCATTTTTAGTACGTTTATTCACGTTAGAAGTCTTTACTAATGCTCATTTCAAATTGTAATTTAGTAAACTAGTTTGGAAAGTTAGTTATACAGCTAATTTGGAAAGCTAATTAGGGAATTAATTACGAGTACAACCGATCTGATGAAATAGGAGTTAAACCACACCTTCTGTTAGACCTGTTAACCTGTACCTGTACCTGTTACCTGTAATTCTAGCGCATGTGCGAAGTAACGCCGAGAAGGGTTGGAATCAGACTTACTACAATTATTCCTTCGAAGATAATGTATTGTATTAGTATTTCCTTTCTTTGTTTACGACTTTGATTAATATTACGAATTTATTGTGACATATACATCTACTCGATATAATATATTAATGTATGTTAATTGACGTTATATAATATATGTCCTCCGTATGAGGTATGAACTCTAGTTACAATAAAACATGTGATATGCGTCATACTGCTATATGTTTGTTGTAAGAGCCGTCCAGCCGTCTTCATATATGCAGCTCCATCTGTTACAAATAATAATACCTTTTTCTCTATTTATAACGTGCTTTTCACCCCATATCGATTTCAAACACGAAGTTGTGTTACTTGATATAAATTCTGCATTAGTTGTTCCGAATCTCTTAGATGTTAGTAGATGTGTAAACATTGCAGTATCGCTGTCCATCACGTATTTACCCAATAAAACTGAAGTAACTAATACAACATTGGCCCGATACAAATTTATTTGAGTCCCCTCCTGGAATGTACCGCTGACTGCCTTCTTAGTTATGACATTTAAGCATTTTTTTTTTTTTTTTTTAGAGTATGCGAGTTTCTTTGATATTAAGTATTCCGAAAATGAAGTACTACTAGTGGCTGCAACAGACACAAGTTTAGTCAAATTGGATATAGAAGATGACACTATAACTTTAGTAATCACAGCCTATGATGTTCGATCTTTAGATAATTCAGCTGTAACATTTGTAATTCTTAATGTATTATTTTCAAGAGAACAGGAAAGTTCTACACTTTTACCAAGAACTACTTTAGTAAACATAAATGAAATAACTGATGAAACATCTGAAGATAAAATAAAGGAAACGACAGAAACAATAAATATTGATTTCCCCGATGAACAGTTTATTTTTTGGGTTTCGAACACAAAGACACTTATTGTAATAATGATGATTATATTTAGTTTTACTATTTTCTCAGCTATAATATTTCTTAAAATTAGGATGTCTTCAAGAAGTATGACATATTAAATAATATTTATTATAACCACAATTTTATTTATTCCGCATTATAACAATAATTAGACTATTTCTATATTATACTGTAATATTATAAAGTACAATACAGGAAATATTGATAAATAAATGGCTATTATTAAAACAGCATATTAATGAACGAGTGTCATAAGACAGGTTTTATCGTATGAGATAAAGTTTTGGACCCTTCTCGCTTGCTAAAGGAGAGGGGTAAGTGTCTTATGACTAGAGACCGGACACATCGGGCTGAAATGGACGTCATTACGACGGACGATATAAATAGTCTACAACATCTGTAAGTATATCTCGCAGTTGTTGAATAGCACTATTCATTCGGTTAACTGCACATCTATTTTTTTGTGTGCGGTTAACCGAATGAATAGTTCTATAACTGCGTGATATACTTACAGATGTTGTAGAATATTTATATCGTCCGTCGTATTGACGTCATTTCAGCCCGATGTGTCCGGTCTCTACAGTTATGACTGAAACTGGGAACTATATGCACACGGTAGCTGTATTATATGCGCATATAATATTATTCCAAAATTCAATGAAAATGTGCAGAACTCTTAATAACATATGCAAAAATATGTAAAAGTTTAAGTGATAGTACTAAATTATTGTCAAAATATTAAGTAATGTCAATATAAATTTAGATACCACAAATATGTACTATAACAATATTTTATTTGAAATTTTACAAAATACATGTACGGTCGCGGTCACATAAAAGCGACCGGCACTTTTTCCTATTGTATACATCATGTCACTTAATAATGAAAAAAGTCAAATATTATTTAATTTGTCATTAGTGTCATTACTTACAAAGCCAAAATTTATGAAAAAAAACACAAAATGTCAAATTAGTGGTCGCTTTTATGTAACCGCGACCGTACCTAATACCTAATAATAAGAATAACTAAGCTAAACAATGTAACTCTTTGTATTTATATTTGCCTTTGTATAGTATTGTAAACATTTACAAATAAATGCTTTTCTGAATTCTCAACTAAAAATGAGCTTTTACGATCCATTAATAATAGCTTGTATGCAGAAAAGCTTTGCTCAACGTCAACTGATGTAATTGGCGCATACTTATATTTGCAAATAATTGATGGACTCATCCCAATAGTTTCATCGTAGTTTCCTTGCAACACACTGGAAATTCTACTAAGCTGATTAAAGCTCTCGTTTTCCTCTAGAACTTGTGTTAATTTAATTTTGAACCTCTCTCCTATGGTACCTCTTACATTATAAATTTTATTCTTAAAACTTGGAATCAATTCAATCGATTCACTGAGATTCCTTATCGATTCCTTGAGTTTTAAGTTTTCGTAGTGTTTCATTAATAAAACCATAGTTTGCTCTTGGCGCATTTACGGTTTATTTAGTATATCTTTGCAATATGCAATTGCTATCGAGTTGTCTGAAAAACAGAAAATGAATTCTCTTATCTATTCAAAGGTACTTGCATATGCATGTGTCCCATCTTGTTATTATGGGTTGATGTGGCAGTACCAGACAAGGTAACTTATCTTTGATTGCTTGAACCCTCAGCGGTGGTTTAATAAATATTTATTTTTTGTCAAATTGATCAATGAATTTATATTTGGAAATGTGTAACGTATTTCTTTTGCTACTCGGTTAACAGCATGGGCCAAACATGTTACATGCATTAGATTCGGGTAAAAAAAAATTAAATTCTGTGCTGACTTGACCATATATGTTGCAGCATCCTATCACATCAGTAATACCTTGTCGCTTGTAACGGCATTCGGCAAATAAAACCTAGTTAAACTATTGTTTATAAATCTTGTTATAGTTATTTATTATACAAGTGTCCCGTATCGTTATGTTCAAATTTTAGGAGTGTAAAGTAGACTTCATTTCAAGTAACAAAAACGCAAAGTTGTATATCCATTTTTATTTGTTTCAAAGTTACAGATCTATGAATGTGATTGTCAGATCATGAACAAAAATGTAATCCCAAAGTCAATACAAACTGATTATATTTAAAAAAAGTTATACGATTCAATCACAGGCCTGTGATTGTTAACGTCGCATAATAAAATGTTATCCTAAAATAAATAAACACGTGTCGTAGTGCATACAGTAATTTCTTGGAGATCTATGAAAAAGAGTACTGGAAATTGATTTATGATAAAGAAGGTTCTTACTTATTTCGTAAGTGCTGAACCATGCATATCATACAATAAACAAATGTTCAGATGACTGTTAAAGTTGCATTTTTTAATAAAGGATTACATTACGTTTCAGTTCATACAACAGCTTATTAGTTAGTGGACACGTTTTCTTTATTCAAAATGCCTTACCGATTTTCTTCTCAAGAGTATGCGGACATGCATTTTGTGTATGGCTACTGTAACGGCAGTGCACATCAAGTAGTTATTGAATAGCGACATCGGTTTCCCGATAGGCGCATTCCTCATTACAGAACGTTTCTGGAAGTACACAGACAATTTCGGGACTGCGGACTGCGTGTTTATCTTTTTGACCGAGGAGTAAATTTGCCAGCAGACTTAGAGGAAGAAGCAGTAGCTATTGTTACAAGGGATCCAACTCTCAGTGTACATCGAATCGCTAGACAACTAGGAGTGCCACGAACGACAGTTTGGCGAATTTTAAAACGTGAGGGCTTATATCCATATCACTATCGCAGGGACACGGTTTGCTTGAGGCAGACCACTATGCTCGTCTAGTTTATTGCACCTGGATATTAAGACAGCCACGGCTTCATTTTAATTTCTGCAGAACAGTCCTCTGGACAGATGAATCTACGTTCACGAGAAGTGGTGTTACAAATCTGAGAAACCTGCACAGGTGGTCATCAGAAAATCCCAAAGCTATACGCCCATCTAAATTTCATCATAAATTTTCTATTAACGTTTGGGCGGCCCTAATCGATGACTTGTTGATTGGCCCTGTCGTTGTTCCTGGGAGGTTAAATGCGGACAATTACCTTCAGTTTCTTATTGACGAACTGCCAGGTCTTTTAGAGGATGTCCCACTGAATGTTCGACGAGGCATGTGGTTTCACATGGATGGGGCACCACCACATTTCGGAATTGCAGTCCGAAATTGGGTTAACGTCAATTATCCAAGATGGATTGGTCGAGGTGGTCCTGTTACATGGTCACCCAGATCCCCGATCTTAATCCCCTTGACTTTTATTTATGGGAGTACATGAAAAATTTAGTCTACGCGCAAGTTTCGAACACAAGAGAAGAGTTGTTGGATCGTATTCTCCTGGCTACCGAGCAAATCCGGCAAAACAAGTATGAAATTCGGATAAGTACTTCTTCTGTTGGCTTACGGGCACAAGCCTGCATTCAACAAGGAGGTGGACATTTCGAAAATATTATTAATTGAACTTTTTTAAATAAAATCAGTTTTTATTGACTTTAGGATTACATTTTTTTCGCATCGAATCTACAATAATTAATTACGGGTATTAAAATATGAAAATAATCGTAAATATATATAAACTTACAATTTTACTGCAATACTTACAAAACACTCTGCCATTATCTACACAAAATTCAGGATAATCTTTTATTCAGATCGACACATGTGGATATAATTTCGACATATCAAAAATAACAAGGTAAAATCACGCGTACATATACTTTCGAGAACTAACTACAACTGGCGATATGACTGACTCTAGGTCAACCTCATTGGTCGTAGATCCACTGGAACTTTCTCGACTTGATAAACACAAATCTGGGAATTCGCGCTCTACGGAAATGTTCATTCTTAGCTCATGCTCATGTTAGTGTAATTTTTATATATTATGAATAAATAGTTTTTGCTATTTTGCGTTCGAAATGAACTCATTATGAAACCCAAAACAGTATCGAAATGAGCTTCATTTCGATACGCTTTTTTTCATTCTTCAATGTTGGCGTTGTTCGAATACAGAAATAAATATCATTGCTGTCATTTGATTTTAAGAATTTATGTACATTTGACACATATGATATATGTCCGTATTTTACACAAACAACGTATGTTGTATACAATTGACAACAACATATATATGTTTCTGTCACTCATGTTTATATTTTTAAATGAAATATCAAGTAATGTTAACGAAAATTAATAAATAATATGTAATATAATATACTTCGCGGATAGCAAGATTTAAATTTGAAAATGTCAAGTATCAATGTGACCAACTGCATGCTTTATATAAAAATTAAACTCTGAACTTTCAAATTAAATAATTCCAATTTAAGCAATTTATTAATGTAAAAAACGCAAAATAGAAAAAATAGTATAAAAAACTCGTTTCATAAGGCCTTTTGCCGCACTCGCTCTTTAGAAAACTCGCCGCAAGCGGCTCGTTTTCTAAACTGATCTCGTGCGGCAAAATGGTGCCTTATGAAACTCGTTTTTTAATATACTATTATATATTTTTTACGATGCACATTAGAAATAAATTATAAAATATGAATAAATATGCAATTTTATATGAAATATGCTCAAAGCAGTATTTATATGTAAGATATGCAAAACAAGAGTAGTCGCAAATACTTTCTTTTTGCGTAATCCGTATAGATTTGCAAGAATTTTGGTAAACATATCATAAATAAAAAATATGCATTTTCATATAATCCCAGCTTTACTTATGACGCAAGTACTGTGTGCTATTTTTTCTAATGTGGCTCTTTTATGACTTATTTTACATAAATAATAGTAATTACAAAATCTGGCTGTTGACGGTACTCTACAGACAATTTACTTGTGATTATCCGATGTTCAATCAAATAGTTTTGGATTTAAAAATTTGACTTTACATTTTTTGATGTTTGATTTTATATAAAATTTCAAGTAACCACTCTTGAAAAACCAAATTACACTACACTACCTATAGTACACCTATAGATTATAATCGTATCGCTTTCGATGATTTAATAGCTTTGTTACAGCAGAAAATTAGAAAAAAATGTATATAATTTTGTTATTAGATAACGCTCACATATAATATAGTGTAAGTACACTTAAATATTTACAATAAATTATTTGAATTCGGAATTTATGAGTTTTCTTCGAAAATCTAAAACATATTCATAAATTGATGAAAATATAAATTATATGTAGTCGAGATTTTAAATGACACTGGAGGATTCATTTAGTTCAAGTAAGAATAGTATTTATGTACATTTAAGTCATATAAATTTATTCATAAAGAATATATATTTTTCACACAATGGTACATGATGGCTTTGTCAAAAAAAAACATTCTAAAATCAGTTAATATATTATTTCTTATAACAAAAAATACTACTTGATGACCTTCTAGATAATAAAAAACTACAAATATTCGGCATCATAAAAGTTACGGATATTGTAGAGTACAATAATTGCATTCTTGATCAACTATACGAACATTTCCATTATGATTGATGTGTTTGATGTCGGATGAACATTATTTTCAAATTGAAGTGCCACAAGTAGATAAGTTATTACATTTCCAACTATCTGAAATCAATTACATAATATAAGCTATACGTGCATTAACGCTAATTGTAATTTATAATATAAAATTGCAACATATATATTATTCGAGTAAAGTCTTCTTCTTAAGAATTTCTTATTTATAATACAATATACATAATAATAATACACATTTAAGATATTGAATAAAAATCTTAGGATTTAATATCTAAACACTTGGAGAAAGACAACTGAAAAAAAAAATGAATAACATAAAACTCTTACAATATTTCGTATTTTCTTGGCCGTGGTTATAATACCAGATAAAGAATAAGTGTTTCTTGGGAATGGCGGCCGGGTAATTAAAGCAATATTTAATTTTGTTTACGTTTCGGTTCTATATATAGAGCCTTTTTCACAACTGAAATATTTATTTAAATAAATATTATTAAATATTGTTTTAACTACGTAGGTACATAATACATATATCAAATACAAAAGACCTAATATTACTACCCATGTCTTTCTGCACAGGAAATAATTTATAATCAATGGTACACGAAATAAATTTAATAGGAGTGATCGGATTACTTTGATTGAATGGTTTAGGTACTGCATTTAATTAAAGTGGATAAGAAACAGCACAAATATTAAAGGAGTCAGCAAAAAATAATGTATGAACATAATCCAATAAATTAAGTAAAAACGTTTATAAAGGAATTATTTATTTGAATATTGAACTACAAAGTATTTATTTGCAACAATTAGAAAATATTTTGTAATATCAATGCACTAATTCTATTGAAAACACCCGAAACTCATTATATACACAGACATATTACACAAATACAGTAATGAAACCACTTGCTTTAAGATCTATTGATACAAATTACACACAGGATTATTAAAGACTGGATTGAAAAGTTATTCTTGATGTCTTTACTTAAAATTAATCGGAATCATCACTATCACTTGTATCAAAATAAATAATAAATTATGCCATTTCATTTTTATCGATCACAACCTCCCTTTTCCACCAGTCTAATGTTTTCAGCATGGTTGATACAATTCTTCCACATTTCTGATGTTACATGTTCCAGTGCATCCTGGCAAAGTCTCAAAACATTCTCTGCCCCTTCCTCATATATCCCTATATTATCGTAATATTTTTTCGCAATTCTCCATACATTTTCAGTTGCATTGAATGTACAATGATATGGGGGAAATCTAAGTACGTTGTATCAATACTTTTCAGCCAACTTATCTGCCACTCACTTTTCTTGGTCTATGCCTTAAATTAAATAATTAAGTAATGCTAATTATAGAAGTAAAAAAACTAAGTGCTTAACAAGTTGCAGGAGTTGTGGTTTCAAAGAGTTGTCATCATATTGTATTTTGTTTTCATTTAACCAACCCTGGATGATATCAATCTATTTCCACATAGAAGTTTTCAGTAACAGTATGGTAAGACGCATTGTCCATGATGATCAGAGATAGCTGTTCTAGCTTTTTGAGTAGCTGTTCTTCAAACCATAGCCGGAAGTCCTTGAGTTAGTTTCTTCATGATAGTCTAGATCATTTCCTTTTGATGGAAATGTAAGCGACACTTCAGGTATAAATCCTTTTCGATTACCAGCATGAATAATAATATATCTAGAAAGCATAATATATTAACTGCTATACATTTGTAATTCTAATCGTTCACTAACTTTCGCCCAGCAACTTTAGTCATTTGATACTATGAACATTCTGCCACAATCTACCTACAGTGCCATTTTGGAAAATCCATGTTTCATCTACAAAAACAAGCTCCCACAAATAATTCACATTTTTATTTTTTATTTAACCTACCAGAAAATCTAGTCGACCAAGAATAATATGAGATTGCTCCATTAGTGCTCTGCGAGGATCAACTTTTACCAACGAAAACTAATGTTACGTAAAATTATTGATTACCACCATTATATATGCTTCTCTCTTATAGGATATCATGCAAGGTATTAAGCGTTACATGTTGTTTTGAAGGATGTTATGCGCTGAATTTGACTACTGTATTTTTTTTGGACAGCTTATAAATATTTTGAACTGTCTGGTATATTTAGAATAATTAAACTAAACCTACCTGCAATAATTGTTTTGCTTGTCATTTATTTTTAAATGTTCAGGTATATATTGTGAGAATTTCCAATATTATATTATTTTTCCTACATCTAGAATCGTTTCTGCTTATATTTAATTTCTACACATTTGTTAGGGACCTTTAATGTATAAGTATTTCAATTTTTGCTATCTGTAACGTAGTAATGTCATCAAACAGCGATATTGCTTCTCATTTAGTTAATTTTTATACGTAATCATTCTAGATCAGTATAAATAGCATTGTACCTCGAGGATATTTATTATATTAGTTATTCTTTGGTTAGCTTCTAATTATAATATTATTTCTCAGCATAAAGATCTTGTTGTGTCATTGAATTTGTTTTCCTCTTTTAATATCTTGCTTATAGGTTTTCTGAAATGCTATCTTAATTAGAGGGTTGGTTAGACATTATGTAAAATATACCTTAATTTTCATCCTGTCTGAGTACCGGTTTTCCTATTTTATTTTAAACCATTTCTCAGTTTGCGGGGTTTGTTGTCAACGACTCAGGTTTTGATACATGATTCTGACTGTTGAGTTGTGCATGGTCCATAGGATATCTGTCAGCTGGGTCTACACGTGGGTATGTATGTGTGTCTGATATGCAATATAAATTGGCGGACTAATATATATTTTATCCCAAATATATTTATTTAAATTAAAAAATGTTTTGAAGCAGTTTCATAATTAAATCTTGTGTCTTTGTGACTATTTAGAATTTTCAGTTAGTAATTTCTTTTTGTTCATTTTGGAATTTTTCCTTTATCGTATTTGAATAATAGCGACATCTTTGAGTAAATTGTCCTGGACCATTTTTCTTTTACCTAGAAATTCTTTATGCCATGTATCTAATTACAATTTCTTCTCTATCATAATTAAGATGTAGCGAAATACTCTTCTAATTAGATTTTCATCTTTAACTTGTCTCGATAATGTCTACATCTGTCTTGGATTTTTCGGAAGAACTAAGCAGCTTTTCCTATATAAGATCGAACATGCTATGTAATCGTCCCTTTTGTTCATGAAGTTGTTGGGCAAGAAATAATCTAAACCGTGCGTGGTTAGGACATTAAAATTACATGACTTAATAATTAATTAATTACTTTTAAAAAAATGGAATTTACTCGCTCTGCGGTTTTTGTCGTTGTAATTTATTTTAGACAACAGAGGATAGTGGTTGGTATCAACGGAAGTAAAAAAAATCCTTAAGTGATATCTGCACGTGGGTCGTGATTTCGAATTCCTTTCGACCGTTTACTTGCATTAGATGAGTTTTGTTACACGATGTCCTTATGTAAAAGTATTGTTCTTTCATTATAATTTTATTTTGTTACATTAGTTTTTCTTCTTTCTGGAATTTAACAGGGAGCCAGTAGAGTCTACATTTGCCAGTAGAGGCTACGATTTGCTAGTTCCTGTAGAGCATACGTTGCCAGTAAAGGTTACATTGCTAGTTCCTGTTTTTTGCCAGGAGGTGGCACTTTTGTTAGGACCAGATTAATTTTACGAGCACATGGTCATATTTCATGTCCAAGGTGGATAGAAGTACAACCGTCTGCTGAGCCTTTCAATATCATGCAAACAAGGTGGGACTATTGTTTTCAATTTTCTTAATAAATGTTTTGAAAAATTTGACACAAACTTATAGTTTCAATGTCAAATAATAAATGTCATTATGTGGAAGTGGTTAAAGTAACAACCCAATTTCACAGTCTACTCCAATTATGAATTTTTTCGATGGCTCGTTACATCAGTGCAGTCACACCCGCTCCCACCACACCCTAGAATAATATTTTATAAGCATTTATTTCCCATTATAGTCTCCTTTTTGAGCATCTTGAGAACAAAAAGATTTACCAGGGTTCGATCTGGCAAATATAGTGAATGGTTAATTTCAGAATCCACGTGGGGTCACAGGTAATATGTGACTACGGAAACTTGGCGCTCATCAGGGGCTAAATTCAAATTAAGGGCAACGTGCCGACGTTTGCGTGGCGGTCTTTAGCGTTCTTTCGGGGGGTACTAGGCGAAACACCCGTGTATTTAATCTTATATGGTTAAGTGCGGCCTTGATTGGATGAATTGTTCTCTTGCTAGTCTAAAAACCGTAGGTACAAGACAAAAGCTCTAAAGCGGCAAGGCAGGATAGGTAAATTAAGCCAGGTAGGCAAGAATGGACCAGAACAAACCGAAACAAATACATAACACTGTAAGGATAATTTGATGAGTTAAGTTATTTGGAAGGCTAAATTACAGTGGCTAGTAAAATAGGAATAAGACTACATATAGGCTAAAAGAGCTCTAAGAAAGGTCAACTTCGTCAGAAACCGGACAATTTCAGATAAAATATCTAAACTATTAAGATAAAATAAAACAAATTTTATGAATTTCACTTTTTAATTATCACTGTAACGAGTCGTTTCGCACCAACCTGGGCTTCGTCAGACATATAACTAACTTATTTACAAAATATTTTTTATATTAAACGCAAGTAAACGGTAACAAGCAAAAACACATGTTTTATTTTTAAAAATAGTCAGAGGGACGGGTGCTTTTTATTACTGGATGTCTATGCACAAAACTTTCGCTACGGTTTATACAAAATGTACTGTTCTTAAGTAATAAAACTAGAGGTTTACATTATATTACAGGGAGGTAAATAATTCCATGGAAAAATACAAAAATACAATATGTAACTGTCTGCATATCAAATAAATCAATGAATTATTGAAATCAATAAATTAAAGAAAACTGACAAGATCTTAAATGATCAATTAGAAACAAATAATTCACCCTTACTCAATCTATTTATTTGTTTCAAAACAGAGAAGAAAAAATCCTTGAGAAGCGAACTCATAGAATCTTGAGCATTGAAGAAAGCGATCAGCATCACTTTCGATGTTTGATTTCATCCAATCTTTGATCCAATTTCTTCAATTTTATTATTTAGTAGTCGGATTGTATTGAAATCAAATCACCATGATTTGCCTTTCGTAACGGAGCTTTTAATACAACACGTACACACGCCACATTATTTTCAGTAGTGGAACTGGAGGGTCATTCTTGTTTGAGGTCGCTTTCCAGTGATTCACCACTTGAATACCTTACTGCATTTTAAATAAACATGTTCTAAAGCAATTTCCAAAATTGCAAACCTTTCTTATTCTAAGCGAAACTTTATTGTTCTTATGCTAAATATAGATAAGCTATAAAAGAAGTTGAGTGCGATCGACAAGTATACTCTAAAAGGATATCGTACATGGTACCATACCGTGTATATGAAAAAATACACGGAACAAGTTATTTTAGAAGCCACTCTGGTCGTATGGAATCCAACTCTGGGGATCTACCTCAAATTGATTTTAATCTAAAGTTTTTTGTATGATCCTCGACGCTACATGGCTTGTTCTAAATGAGATAATCGGATATGGTTTAAAGGTTCTATCAGTGAAGGATGAAATTAAAAGTCATTATTGATACTATTTTGAAAAATGTAAAACAATAACTGGAGAATATATTCTAATCCTCTAACGAAACTAAGCACAAAAGTTAATGCAAACACGTCTGGCTCGCAGAAAGAAAATACATCTTCTATCAGAATAATGCACCCATGGTCTTGGTGATGGGAAAATCGAGTTGAATGCTGGAACCACCCTATTCCCCAGATTTAGTTCCCTCGTACTTTCACCTCTTCCTAAAGTTTAAAATCTTCCTCGCCAGTTAACATTTTTCGCCAATGAAGAAGTGATTGCGGCTGTAAACGAGAACCTTGCAGCACTTTCAGCGGAGCACTACAGATACGAAGTAATGGCGCTGGAATACCGCTGGATGAAATCTATTAATATTAAAGGAGATTATGTCGAAAAGTAAAAGCTTTTTTAAAACTTAAACTGGCATTTATATATATATATATATATATATATATATATATATGAACTTCATGTGTATGAGAATTAATAATTATTAAATCTCATTTTACATGCGATTGTCGCTATAATTTGTTGCATTTAATTCTACAATTCGGCAAATCACTTTTGCCCTAGATTGTAGACGCAACAAGCCGCGACATCAACTGTACAAGTTGTCAGCACAAATGAAAAATTTTGTGAAAAACTTATCTGCGCGGAATGTGCATATATCGATATTTCACTGTTTTTTACAGATCATCAGTGCACCTTACCGAAGACAGACATGATATTCACTTCTATACTACGTGTATATATACGAACTGTAATGAACTTCATGTGTATGAGAATTAATAATTATTAAATCTCATTTTACATGCGATTGTCGCTATAATTTGTTGCATTTAATTCTACAATTCGGCAAATCACTTTTGCCCTAGATTGTAGACGCAACAAGCCGCGACATCAACTGTACAAGTTGTCAGCACAAATGAAAAATTTTGTGAAAAACTTATCTGCGCGGAATGTGCATATATCGATATTTCACTGTTTTTTACAGATCATCAGTGCACCTTACCGAAGACAGACATGATATTCACTTCTATACTACGTGTATATATACGAACTGTAATGAACTTCATGTGTATGAGAATTAATAATTATTAAATCTCATTTTACATGCGATTGTCGCTATAATTTGTATAGCGACAATCGCATGTAAAATGAGATTATATATATATATATATATATATATATATATATATATATATATATATATATATATAACATATATTGGCATGAAGCCGAGGAAGTTTCAAACTACTCTCGCAAAATATATCAAAGCACTTGATACCTTTCAAATAGCTTCGCTAGAAACTAAGTGATCTTTAAATGACTGCGACATATGATACGGTCTGGAGAGAAGGCCTTCTCTACAAATTTCTCAAGGTAATACCATGCAGCTGAATAGCATTTTTATTAAACAACTTGATTTGCGACAGGTCCCTTCAAATAATAACAGGAGAGAGCAAGAGTAAAATGAGACATCTTAATAATGGATTGCTTCAAGGATCGGCATTTGTTTAATCTGTATATTTCTGACATGTTACTCACGAAGTCAAAAAGTTTTTTATATGCTGATGACCTGGCTCTTGCATGCCGAAGCAAAACCATAGAGCATACTAATAATATACTTTCAGAAGACCTGTCCGTGCTGGGAAAATACTTCGTCGACTGGAGACTAATCCCAAATATCAATAAAACAAAAGTGTTGTGCTTTCACTTCAATAATAAACAAGCACGTCTAGAGTCGCAAGTGTACTTCAATAACAACTTGCTACGTTATAGTCTTTACCCAAAATATCTAGGAGTTACAATGGATCGAGTACTCTCATATAAAAGACTTCTGGAGAACCCCGCAGCTAAAATAAACCCTAGAAATAACATAATACACAAGCTCTGCGGTACTGCTTGGGATGCAAATGTATCCATCTTTAAAAGGCCAGCTCTTAGCCTTGTTTACACGGTAGCTGACATCAAACTCAATGAGACCTTGAGAATTATTAGCGGTTGTTTAAAAAGTACACCTCTACCTTGGCTACCGATTTTAAGCCATATTGCACTTTCCACCATCCGGAGACCAAAAAACCCGGTAAAAGAATATAATAAAATAATATCGAATCCCCACCTTCCAGTACACAGTGACCTGTCTGATGCCGGACTGTCGAAACTGAAGTCTAGATCTCCTCCACTACTGCTAGCAAAACAACTTATAGCAGAAGATTTCAACCCAAATGAAAGATGGAGAGAGTATTGGGAAACCTTGAAACCCGCTAAAGCGGCCCATATCATCGATCCAACTGTACCCTTACCAGGAATGGAGCTGCCTCGCCACGAATGGAAGACAATAGAATAAGAACGTCCCACATAATTTGTCGTGATTCATTCTGTAAATGGGGTCTGACTGAGACACCAACTGGCAAATGCGGTGACTTCGCCATTTCCTCGACTGTTCACCATAGTATAGCTGAGTACCCCCTTATAGCATATGGAGGTGAGATGAGTGACTTCTTTGAAGCCATTGATTCCGCGTTGGTCTGGATCAATGACCTTGATTTAAAAATTTAACTTTTAGATGTATATTTTCAATCCATGTTAGCCATACGCTAAATAAATAAATAATCGTTAAATGAATAAGTAGACGTACTGTTCCTAGTGACTCACTCGTAAAATTTTAAGTGTGTGGTAGCGTTCAATTTACTGCCTCTAATTCAGCATAATTATTTTTAATTGATTCCACTTTTACTTGATAATTCAAAATGGAAATAAAATACGTACTCTCTACGTACCTGACGAAACCATTGTGTAGACGAAACAATTGTTGTGTTACGATTATATATTAATAAAGTGAAGATGAAACTATTAGTTTTATTTCTATTTATAATTATTTTGTACGATTAAATGTACAAATATAAAACTATGCTATTTCCTGCAAGTCGACAGTAATTTTATTAAAACATTTACTTAATAACATAATAATTATAAGTTAGGTCGGATGAAAATATGTGAATTATTACTGACAAACAAAATACTTATGAAATATAATATATAATACTTACTGGTGCAAGCAACCATGGACCTATATTTATAACTTCAAGGGCTGATAGTCTGCCTACTTTTCCTGACCACTGCAAAATTAGTGTTTGTACCTAATTTTAGAAAAACACACATAGAATATTTATCAAGAAGCATAGACAGTGAAATCAATGGAAATGCAAGTTTTAGTTAAATGAGCTGTCATTTTTGCAGCAATTTTAAGTAATGAATTGCATGAATTTAAAATTCTAAAAAATGAGGTCGTATCAAAATCAAGGCACTTTATTATTAATATGTCTGTAAAAATAATCTCTTAAATAGCAATTTTACAAGAATGTAGGGAGGGCGTCTTATAATTTGGAGTTAACATCAAAATCAATTAAACAATTGACATGGAAGTTACGTTTGAACATTCGATTTTGTTCCAAATATTGCTTTCTTTCTCGATTATTATAATAAACAATATCCTGAAGATCCTGAAGATTATTCAATATTTTAGGATTAGTAATAATTTTATAATTGTGTTACTAAAGATTAATAAACCAGATAAAGATCTCGAAAGTTATAAACAAGCTTCAATGGAATTTTTGAGTCATTTGTACAAAATTTTTAACATACTATTTTAAAATAGTATATTAAAACACAAGTTTCATAAGGCGTGATTTTGTCCCACGAGTTCATGAACGAGAAGGAGTGCGACAAGGGCTCACGAAACGAATTTTTTATACTATTTTTTAATTTTGCATTTTTTACATTAATAAATTGAAATTATTTAATTTAAAAGTTCAGAGTTTTATTTTTATATAAAGTATTACCGTTGGTCACATTGATATTTGACATTTTCAAATTAATATATTGCTATCCGCGAAATATTATTTATTAATTTGATATTCTATTTCAAAATTTAAACAGAGGTGACATAGAAACTAATATATCTTGTACTTCATTCCAGTTACGTGAAGTATCTGAAAAAACAATTAAGAATATAAGATATTTATTTCTGTGTTCGAACAATGCCTATATTAAAAAATTTAAAAAAACGTATAGAAATAACGCTCATGTTTTTGGTTTCATTATGAATTTACTATGAAGCAAAATAGAAAAAATAATATTTTGGAACATTCTTGTGGAAAATGTAACATTGAATGAAACTAAAAGCTCGGTTGCAAGATGTTTAAAATCAATGCATGTAGGTCGTGATAAAAATATAAAATGTATTACGAAGGTGATTTGACGGCAGAGCGGCTTTTCGAACGTTGGCAACACGTTTGCTATGATGAGTATATTGCTGACTTCAGCCATGTTTCAGAAGCATACTATCATATCATATAGATAAGTTTTTTACATTCGCTTAAAGTAAATTATTTGTCGCTTTTGTGTTAATCTCCCGAAAAAAGAATTTCGAGTGTTCATTAAACATTATGTTTTTTACCTGGAAGTACCATTTCTTTAATGGTTTATTCACTTAAAAACTGAATAAAAGTTACATAAATATTGTGTGATGTTGTGATGAATGTGCTTATTCCCATTGAAAAGAAGATGCTGAAGGTTTGTGGCCTTCATTTACCGTAACTTCTCAAGAATAATTAATACAGTCCATACAATTGTAAGAGCGACCGGTGGACAAAAGTGTGAGATAGCTATTGCTGCAAAGGCCTCAATTGAACGGGTACACAATATTTTGCATCGACATTTAAATATGAAAAAGCTAATCGCAAGATGGGTACCGAGTGTGTTTACTGTTAAGCAAATGCGAATTCTTGTTATAATTTCAAATGACTCTATTCCAAGTTCCAACGAAATCCAAGAGAATTTATTCGTCAATGTGTCACTGTACATATATAAAACCTGGATGTATCATTATACTCCTGAGACCGAAACACTGTCAAAACAATTGATTTCTCCTGATGAACGTGGTCCGACGAAGGCAAAAACAGTTTCCTCGGTCAATAATATTAAGGACACGAATCTTTGGGATTATTTTATTGACGGTTTACAGAAGCGAAGTACAATAAGTGTCCAACATTACGCTGATGTGCAAACAAGTTTAGATGCTGGGCTGATGAAAAAATCAGCGCATTTATTTAGAAAAAAAAGGGTTTGTTCTATCAGGATAACGCGCCCTCTCATTCGTCAGCTATTGCAGCCACTAAATTTATCGAACTAGGATATGAATACATATTCACCAGGTTTAGCCCCGAGTGATTTCTTCTTGTTCCCAAGCTTAAAAAAATGACGTTGTGGAAAGAGATTCTAGGGAGGTGATAGCCACAACGGATGCTTACTTTGACGCACTCCCCAAAGGATACAGCTAGCATAAGTAGTTTTTGGACGACTTAAAATAAATTAGAAACTCGCTAGATTAAGTGTATAAAATTGGACGGGACAATTATGTTGAAAAACAAAATATATATTTTACTCTAAATAAGAACTTTATTGAAAAGTTTCACAACAAATCACCCTCGTAGAAATATATTTTGCGTATATATTATATACCAATAATAAAACAAACGATTGGATTATCTAGGTGCAACGTAGATTTATAATATGTTGAATATATTGATTGGAATAGTTGTCATTAAGACTAAAATTGTTTGAATTTTATGATAAAGAATTAATATAAAAAATTTATATCGTTTTTCATTTTATTATTTTTGAAGAGGACGAAGATTTATATTAAACGTTATTTGATTATAAACAGTGACTATATTTACTCTTGATCAAATAGAGCAGCAGATATTGCGGCTTCCTAAAAATGAACATTTTGTTTGGGCTTCAATATAATTAGCATATGTATTTAAAATTTTTAGATATAAGCAGTAGCTGAGAAAATATGTGAAAATATATAACGCAGGTGTTCATGACAAGAAATCTGAACCTTGTTTTCAGTAACGTTTATGAAATAGATTTCATAAAATTAGAAATTATTTCTATGATGTGAAACAACCATTTGTTCTTTGTATTTTTAGAGGAAACATTGAAAATATTTAACACAATTAGGAAGCTTAAATATAGAGCACTTCCTTTTAACACTAAAATATTACTATTTGGGGTAAATTAATTTTTGAAAGGTATTTTTCGACTTTACAATAGCATTTGGTTGATTCCAGTGCATTAAATAAGATTTGAACTTTTTTTGAATACATACCTGTTGTTGTGTACGAAAAGGTAAATTCAACAAATCTGTATTTTGAAAAACACGTAGTGGTGACTGCGACTAAAAAAAAAATAATTATAAACTGCGCCAACAGTAAATATATTTTGGAAATTTTGGATGATCAACAAACATACATACATGTGCGTTCAAAAAAAAACAGCCTCAGAGTTGGCCATGAAATTTTTAGGTATATGTCATAACTTAACTGCGCCGTTTTGAATTGTCAAATGTTAATGTCATTAGTGTCATCTAATAAAAACGATAACACGGAATTTTGTTTATTCGTGACAGGAAGATTAAGTCTAACAATTAACCTTGCAATTGTCTAAAGACGTCTGTCATTTTGATGTAACTGTCATTTAAGAAATTTACGACATACTCTTTGATGTTACTTAGAAATGATGGCTCACTAGAGGCAGTTTTTTCTTGAACACACGATACGTATACACACACACACAAACACACACACACACACATACACACACACACACACACACACAAACACACACACACACACGCACACACACGCGCGCGCACACGCAGCCCTCAACTAAAAGACTTCGTTAGTTTGGCTATTGAAGTAAAGTTTAATAAATCGCCTCATAGGTATAGCAAATTTTGTCTTATCAGGTGGCACCAGATAATATCTAGTGACATCTGACGGACAGAAGAGACTATGCCGAAAGTGGCAATTTTCTCTTGCAGACGTGTATATTGCATGTCTGTTTCATTTGTAACAAATGCGTAATACGTGCTTAACGTATTGATATACTCAAATTTCTTTGGTGTATTTGTTGTCATCTGGCATAGTATTAATGGACTTACAATTATGTACGTATTTTTCCCCTTCTGTACCGGCATAGCCTGTCAAGAGAAAATTGTCAATGTCGGCATAGTCTCTTTTGTCCGTCAGATATCACTAGATATTATCTGGTGCCACCTGCTAGGACAAAATTTGCTATACCTATGAGGCGATTGATTAAACTTTACTTCACTAGCCAAACTGATGAAGTCTTATAGAAATCGTTTCGATATATTATAAGTAGTCGAGACTTTTGGGTAAAAAAAAGAGATTAAGGATAGCAATCAAAAATTTTGAAAAGAATAGACATGCAAATTTTGGAAAAGCTGATAAAAGGGTATTATCTTATAAGTTTCATTGCATATAATGAAATAAAAAGATAAATGTTTTAAACAATAATGTAAAAGAAAAATATCTATATAAAAGTTAAATAAGAAGATAAAAACGAAGATATGTAAAAGGTAATAAAGAAGACATAAACGAAGTTTATACATCAGAATAATTGAAACATACATGAGTAGGTAAACCCCACCAGTTTTGTATAATACAAAGGTATTTTTAATAATATAAAATATTATTAAAAATCTGGTGTGAAGAACACAAATACAGGTTCACTATTAATATTTTTGTGAACGTGTCCGAACAATTTTCGGTCTGGATCATTTCTATGATGTGGCGATGTGGTTCCTTTTTTGTGAATGTGTCTGAAGATATCCTTTCTCCAGCAGGGGCGTACCGATGAGCCTGTAGAAAGGCGAAATACGTATCTACGTCTCTGGGGAGGGATATGTTCGGACACGTTCACAAAAATATTAATAGTGAACCTGTATTTGTGTTCTTCACACCAGATTTTTAATAATATTTTATATTATTAAAAATACCTTTGAAGTTTATACAGGTTAATAAACAAGATATATAAGGAACAAGCAGGAAATTTGTGTTAAATAAGGAAGAGACAAACGAAGATTATAGAAGCATAATTAAAGAAGTTCAAGATAAGAAATATTATGATGAGAAGAATTTAATATAATAGGAAGTTACAATTATTTAAAAAGGAAAAATGACAGGAGATTTTTGACAGAGGTTATTTTGGCAGATAGGACATTTACGAAGTCAATAGGTTTTTTAATAGGTATAAGGAAGTTTTTGTTAGAATAATATATTAGCAATATTAAATATTTCATATTCTTTTATTGGTTAATGATATAAAAAAAATAAATAAAAGTTCAATAAATTTGTTATACATTTAAATATAGATTTTGTTCTTAATTTCGTAGTATAGAAACTCAACAATTTCAAATTAAAAGAATCTGAGACCCTGAGTTTTTGAGATAATTCGTTATTGATATTATATTGGTGATCTAACGAAGAGCCTCATTGTTTTATTTTGGTACACAACGTTGAGATTTCGGTGTAATGTTGTGCACTGTGCAACGTGTGTATCATATTAATATAAGGAGTGAGCCACAAACAAAGTATGCCATGGATTAAATCAGTTATCTAACCTACATTTCGTACTATTAGTAATAGGTTAAATCGTAACTTGTCAATTTGACTTACGATTATTTACAAATGACACTTCATCAATTCTCTAAGCTCAGACGTAACTTATATGTATATCTCAGTCGTTCACGGCGTATCTAGGATATAAATTTTGTGGCTCGCTTGATATATATATATATATATATATATATATATATATAGATAATTATTTCTTGCCCTTAGTATGTTATGGTAGATTCAATTAGTTGGCGATTTAAGGTTTGGTTTACAAAATCATATTTGCCTAAGAATGCAGATACAACGCGTCGCGGCGCCAACCGTCCAGGTTGTCCTGGCAAATGATAAATGTGTGAAAGCCATATTCACCTGGAATGTGCAGATATCGATATTTCATAGTTTTTACTAATCTTCAGTACACATTATCCGGGAATAGATACGAATTTCATTTCTATACTGCGTGTATATATACAAATGATGAAAAACTCGATGTTAATGAGAATTAATAATCATTAAATTCCCATATTACATGCAATTGCCGCTCTAATTTCTTGTATTAATTTCTACAAATGACCAAATCACATTTGCCTAAGAATGCAGTTTCAACGCGTCGCGGCGCCAACCGTCCAGGTTGTCCGGGCAAATGAAAAATGTGTGAAAGCCATATCCACCTGGAATGTGCAGATACCGATATTTCATAGTTTTTACTAATCTTCAGTACACATTATCCGGGATTAAAGCGGCAATTTTATGTAATGTAGGAATTTAATAATTATTATTTCTCATTAACATCGCGTTTTTCATCATTTGTATAGATACACGCAGTATAGAAATGAAAGTCGTATCTATTCCTGGATAATGTGTACTGAAGATTAGTAAAAACTATGAAATATCGGTATCTGCACATTCCAGGTGGATATGGCTTTCACATATTTTTCATATATACAGGCTGATTCATTTTCGGCCCCCAGCATGGGGATCTCGCTTATTATTTTAGATAGAGTATAGGTTTAAATTTGGCAAAGTTGTTAAATTTTGTGTTTGTTATAAATCCGTAAAGAAAATAGACCTGTGACAAATGACCTTCGTTATTAAAAAAAAAACGCGAAAACCCCATTTTCTTCTTTTACCTGTAGCACCGACATTTGGCCTTGTAGAGAAAAAATAAAAACACATCCTTGTGGCCATTTCTAAACCTCTATCCAGTGGTGTACTCTAAATCTTTATACGACGTTTCGTTTCTTTCTGGCCATCATCAACTATCTAATATCTTATTCTTATATTCAATTGATAAATTATTGGAGTTTTTCGGCTTTTATATGAAATATTTACAAATATTAAATTAGAATGTATGTAATTGCAGAGTAAGTGGGGATGTAAACATTGCTGTCTACAAATTACAAAGCAAATCATACGAAATTTTTAAGTGAAAAATATGGTCTACGTTGGGACTCGAACCTAAGTCTACAGTTTGCCGGACTGTCGCTTTTACCACTTAGCCACAATAGACCTAGGTTCAAGCTATTTAGAAAGCATTATAAAGTATAGCAAACGCCAATTAAGTTGGCGCGAGAAGGGGTAAGTTCGCGCAGGATTAGAAGTAGTGGGGAGATTTGTATTTGGTTTTACATCAAATGTCAGATAATTCTAACCTCTGAGCGTGTATGATCCCCTAGCAAAGACATTACAAAATATGTTCTGTCAAACGTCAATGACAAATGTATTCTGACAATTACTTGAGTAGTGGGGGTGGACGTTTTTAAAAACGGCTTCTGCGCACCCCCTCTTCGCGCCAACTTAATTGGCGTTTACTATAACAGTGTTAATGAATCAGATGTCAGTTATTGAATGTAGATGTCAAGTTGAAGGCAGAAGTCAGTTTTGAAAGCTCATGTCAGTTTTGATAGTAAATGTCAGTTAGTGAAAGCAAATGTCAGTTATTGAAAGCAGATGTCTGTCTTGAAAGCAGGTGTCAGTTATGAAAGCAACATCAGATTAGAAAGCAGATGCCTATTTTGAAAGTAGATGTGAGTTATTGAAAGCCGATGTCAGTATTTTGAGAGCAGATGTCAGATTTGAATGTTTGAAAATGCTAATTATTACTCCATAGCTACATGAGTGCTTAGATAATTTCTTAGCCGTTTATTAAATATAACAATTGAAAAAGTCCAATAATTTATCAATTGTTATATTTAATAAATGTGAAATAATTATTTGACATTTATATTCTGTCATCTATATTTTATATCCTTGATAAACGCATAATTGCCGAAACATGTAGGGTTTTTTTAAATATATATACTTTGAAGTAATAACCTTTAATCGCCGACTGATTAAGTTTACCATATATATAAATATATATATTGTCGATGTGTATAGCCTATTCAGTTAGAAATATATGCTCCCCCCAAACCTAACCAGTCTTGTCCAATAAACGTTTAACCACCAACCGCGGTTTTGACTTATAAAGTATTAAACTTGATTACTTGAGCTCAGCCCTATTTTCTCAAAGATTAGGACCTCTGATAAAACACCCATAATGTAAATGCAGTTTTTTGAAAGCGAAAGCTTGGAGTTTAATAAGCGAAATGCCAGTGGTGAGAATGGCCTTGGCCTAAAATGTATTACTAAATCTCTCAATAGATCATCCATTAAGTTACAATTCTATTCTGTTATCAGAATGTCAGAGGTTTGAATAGTAAAACAAATATACTTTAAGTTTTGTTTCTCGTTATGATATCTATGAGCTATTGAAACCAGGTTGTGTAATCCTATTAATAATGCTGAACTCTCTCAAGATAATTATAATGTTGTATATTGCGACCGTACTAATGAATTTGTTGGTAGATCTAGAGGAGGTGGCGTTCTTGTTCCACTCAGAGAAAACTTCTTAAGACAATATATTTTCCTTTTTTATTGTATTTTTATATATATCCACCAACTTGGATTGCCTGAGTTTTGAACTTCTGTTGGATTGCCTTGAGTTGGTTTTATTAAAGAAATTAATTATCCTTCTGGGAGATTTTAACCTTTCCCAATTTCATGACTGTTTTTATTTCCTTTGTCTTTCGATTATAAAGTATCACTTTTCATAAATTTTATTCATTCACTCAGTCTTACTCAGTACAACTTACTCAGTTAATGAGCAACGAAGATTACTAGATTTAATATTATCAAACATGAACTATAATTTCTGACTTGGGTGAGTTTCCTTTCCGTTTGTGAATATCAACCGTACCTATATATCGATATTGAATTTCTGCATTCAAACAAACCAGTTATATTATATACATATACAGGGTGTGTATAAATTGGCGGACCCACTACACGTGGTGACATTCTTGGTCAAATTTTGAGTTGAAAGTCCTAATCCTAAAACGATGTATCAGGCTTCCTTTGTCTTCAGAATGAATTTGACAGTAGTAATGTATTTGACTAGAACAACATTAGGCTGCCTACTTATTGTTTTACAACGTTGTCAGATGTGTTTTTTGTCAAAATAAGTTAATAAACAAATATTTAAAACAAACTTTAAAATTAAAAAGAAAACTTTAACGAAAGGATAATAACAACAATTCTTCTTTCTTCTAAATTGTAGCTCTTTCTGTCAACAAATATCGAGTAATAATGCTTATTTCAAAACTGAAAGTCCGAACTTTAAGAACCTCGTGCAAAGATATGGAGCATGGTACAACATTTTCGTATTAGGATTTTGGACTCCAAATTTAACGAAGAACATCGCCGCGTGTAGTGGGTCCGCCAATTTATACACACTTGTATATATATATTATATATAGCAATCCTATATATAATATTAGAAGAATTTTAATAAACTATATTCGGATTTCTTGCTCGTGAATTTTACAGTTATTGAATCACCTGTTGGTGGTACTCCAAGGCTATCAAAGAAAAAATGCAAATGAAGTTTTATTATCATTAGAAATGGCGATATGCAAGTAATAAATATTTCAAAGAAAATTTTCAACGTATCAGAAGGTAATAGAACTTATGAAATTTCTATTGTTTATAAGAATTACCTTATGTATAGGGAGTCATATGTTCTGATCCTAACACTTTCCGGTAATTTAGTCTCATCAGTATTATTACCACCATCGTTTGTTATGCCACTGCCTGATATGCTATCTAATTTTCCTCCAATTGCCCTTGTTGAGGGAGAGTGCTCGCGTCTTTTCTGCATCTTTAGCTATTATGTATAATTTTTCCAAGTTTTTGAACACCTGCTGTACAGAAATTTAATGACGAACGCTTGAGTATTTATTTTTTTTCATAGATTCATCACTGGACGTTCCATTACAATAAATCTTGCTATTATTACACAGGGAATAACTGAATAGTTTGATAGGGGATACTATTGATCATATGATGTTACTGCAAAAATTAAGTGAACTTGGTCTCTCTGTGCCACAGTGCTCTAATTTGCTCTTCATGATATTCATTAACAACAACTTAACTTTATTAGCTAACATTTTGTGCAGCATTGCTTTATGCAGATGATCTTAATATCTATCGTACCATATTAAATGAATAAGACGTTTTTTTTATTCACAACACATTGTACATTTAATGGTGCAGGAAAAACAAACTTAATCTTAATTTTAACAAATGCAGTTCTGCATCTTAAGCGAAAACACATAATGCATGCCTTAAGGATTGCTTATTTTTTTCATTTCAATACTGTTTTGGATTTGGGAATTACGTTTGATAATCAATTGAATTGTACCCAACATCTGATCAACATCAATGCAATATCGACTACAATCTTTTTTTACACCGACATGACATAGAAACCTTGAGAGCATGTAGGAAGGAATGCTTTATTTTTAGAGAAAATCGTCAAAAACAAAATTGATTAAGGTGCTGCGTTTTTTTGTCTGAACACGTTGCTACATTTTTTGAACTTATCCCTAGAACTAACATTATGACGAAGGTGCTGCTTAGTTATGCTTTAGTGAATGCTAATATAATTTATGAGAATATTTGCTTCTTTTCATATTTTCAGTTGGCTTGTGGAATATTCTTTTATTTATAACATTATTTATGAAGTGATTTTCTTTTTCTGTTTATAAGTATAGTGGTGTATACTATGTTATCCAATGTGTCATTTTAAAATTTAATTTGTCCTATGACACTTTACTCGAATTAAAATTATAAGTAGTTAAATGATCAAAACAGCATTCTTACCCAAAAAGAAACTTGTCTTCCTAAATACACAAAATGAAGCAAATTTCCCATGCGATATAATGCACCAATAATATAATGTATTCTTTCATCAGTGTTACTTAACACCATTTCTCTTGATGAAATACTGTATCTATACAAAAAATATATAGTTGTATATAAACCTGAACATGTAGCAATCAGAAGTTGTAATCCAACACTTGCATTTACTTCTTTCAGGCAAAAGCTTATTTTTTTGTGATCATTTGCTAAGGACTCAAGCTGTAAAACAAGTGATATGTTTTTATAAAAGGTGCACATATATTCATGTAAACTTACGGACTGTTGGACAACATTTGCAGCCGACATCACGTTAGAGCAGATTGGTATAGTTAACTCTGTTTTTTCTGTTAAATGCTTAAATTTATTTGTTATAATCAAGCATAAGAGACTTATAATAATGTGATCAATCATTGGAAAAATTAATCCAAGTGCTCGGCTAATCACAGCAAACGGGAAATCTAGAAACATGTATATCCTATACACGGTACAATTATTGGATTTACAGTAAAGAATTACAATAATTATCAGAGATAGTTCATAGCAAGTTCGGCCGATTGTGTTATATATCTGAATCAGTTCGCCTTGTTTGCTGAGTGTGTGTTCTTGTTGTTGAGTGTGTTGTAAAATATATAGGGTATTTCAATATTTTACATGCACACATTTTGCAAATTTAATCTATTTTTAAACTTTAAGAGAGGAAGACCTATTGAGTGGGTAATATTATAAATTTTGCCCAGTTTGTTGAAAAATTTATATCTTTCTCTAGTCACAACTAAATATCAATTACTCAATATACTATTTAGAGGACAATTAGGAATCCCGAGAAAGAGTGCATCTTCAGAAGACGCAGGCAATCCTTACATTTAACACTGATTTCTTAGGTACTACCTACTTGTAAATCTCTGTAATTCAGTATAGTATCTTAACTATTTTCTGCTTGTGTTTTTGTTATTTTGCCATTCGCGAACATATCAAAATTTCCGTTAGGTAGATCCTTGGAATATAATACAAACGGCCTACAGTGGAACCTTGAGGAACCTCAAACAATATTGTCAACCACTCTGATCCAAATTCCCTGCTCTAATATTATCGTACACTACAATGCACATATCTAATTTTTCATACAAGACATGAAATTTTGTTTTAAAAGCTTTGAAAGCAAAATCTAGCAGAAGTGGTATTGGCTTCACAAATATATCGGCATAAAACTTAACCAAAATGGAAGGGGTATGATCATTACTCATGGTGAAATTATTATTTAGTTCTTTCAGTGCACGGAGAACGTCAGCTTCAGAAATGGAAGAGAAATTGAGAGAAGAATTATATTGACTAAAAGGAGGATCTAGTAGGATATTGGTTGTTCATAGATAAAGGAATCGAAAAACTCACTAAATCCATTGAGTATTGATTTCGGGGTTACCAAAAATGCCTCCGCAATCGTTTTAAGAAAATTTGAAATTTATATGTTGCCTTTCCATGACCGAATGGAAGATCACAACCTCACAGAATCAGACTTGATAAAATTTTAGACATTACGTAGATAATTTTGAATTGAATTTGTTTTCATTTTACTGCATAATTCTCTATACTTATTTAAGTCGTTCGCACATGCAGTTCTGTTATATTTTAAACGAAATTTGTTTCTTATTTATATCACATATGTAATCAGATGTAAAACAATAAAGAATAGTCAGACTTAAGATTATCTCTTTCAAGCACATAGGCGCTTTAAGAAAAAAGAAATCTAAATTGATTTATAAAAATCGTTACAGGCTTTGCTAACGTAACTCTGCTTTTCAACAAAAACTATTCAGAATGCAGCGTTGAATTACACTAGAGGGAATATGTACTCGCAAAACCGCTAGAAATACTATCCGGTAGAAATAACGGAATTAGTAAGAGGAAGAAGAAGAGCAAGGCATAGACGGCAACTATACAGATATCCTTCAGAGTAATAATACTATAGTAATAATAGTAATAATAATAATAAAAATAATAATAATAATAATAAACACCCAGTAAACACGTACGCACACCAGTGCTAATGTACACGTTCGGTATAGTGCGATGGACCGCAACAGAATTATAGGAAATAAACAGACTAGTACGGGTGACATTCACTAAACACCGCGCCCATCACCCCAGAAGTTCGAACGAGAGATTCCACCTTCCTAGGAAGAAAGGAGGCAGAGGTATAATTGATATTAAAAACATCTACTATGAGCAGATACATGACCTGAGAGAATTCTTCACAGTAAAGGCACAAACATCAAACATTCACAGAGTTGTGTGCAACAATGATGACCGTTTCACTCCACTCAACTTAAAGGACACGCAAAACAATATTCAAGAAAAAATTGTACACGACAACGAAAAAATTGACGCGTGGAGAAGCAAAGAACTACACGGCAGGTACATACACGATGCATACAATGAATACATCGATAAAGAAGCGACACTACAATGGCTATGTAACACGAACTTATTTGTCGAAACAGAGGGCTTTATGATGGCTATACAAGATCAAATGATAGCAACTCGCACATACAAGAAACACATATCAACGTCATGCAGAGTATGTGGCGAGAAACCGGAAACCATAGAACATATACTCAGCGGATGCCCCATTTTAGCCCCAAAACAATACACCAGACGCCACAACAATGTTGCGAAAGTGATCCACCAGGCAATATGCAAACTGTATGATGGAACCACTGGAATAACGCCATATTACCAGTACGAGCCGAAAAATGTAGTGGAGTTGCCTGAAGCCATGATTTACTGGAACCGAACAATACAAACTGAAAGAACTGTCCAGCATAACAGGCCAGACATCACGTTACGAGACCATAACAATAGCATTACGTACCTCATTGACATCTCTGTGCCAGCGCCAGCGAATATCCAGGCGAAGCACAGAGACAAGATCGACAAATATTTACCACTTTCCCAATATGTTAAAGAAGTGTGGAGCCAAAACAAAGTGATTGTGGTACCCATCATCATCGGTGCTACAGGAGAAATACTGCTGAAGTTACATGAGGCTCTAAAGACCCTAAATATACATCCTATGACATATAAACAGCTTCAAAAAATTGTCATACTAGAGTCAACGAGCATTGTGCGGCAGGTGCTGAGCCAGAATACATGATAAAGCAACCACAAACACATCTCAAACCGAAACACCATATCTCCGAAAACACGAACTAAACGATTCCTACGATCTATTGCGTCGATTAATGAGAAAAAAAGCCAAAAGAACAACATTACAGTAGATCCATGAAAAAAAAAAAGCAACAAAAGAACAACAAAGACAAAAAAAAAATTATTTAATATACTAATGTTTCCATCCATATCAAGCAGGATAGATGTTGATATGCTTGCCTCGCGGCCGTGTATCAACTTTTTCCCTTTCTCCCGAAAGGAGCGCACACATCAATAATAATAATAATAATAATAATAATAATAATAATAATAATAATAATAATAATAATAATAATAATAATAATAATAATAATAATAATAATAATAATAATAATAATAATAATAATAATAATAATAATAATAATAATAATAATAATAATAATAATAATAATAATAATAATAATAATAATAATAATAATAATAATAATAATAATAATAATAATAATAATAATAATAAATAAAATATTACCGTTGGGTTGGGTTAGCAGCCCCAATGAGGTACACTTGCTCCAAACACTGGATGAAAAGGATACTGTGGTGGGTCGGAGGAGCAGGATCCAGGTAGTATTAACCAGCAAAGACCGAAACGGCAAATTGGAAATGAAACACAAACATGGCATGCTTCAGTAGAAACAAAGAACGCAGACGAGGATGTTGTTGAGATACCTTCATCTCAACCCACTTCGTCAACATAAAAACAAAAGCGCCGGACCCTATGGGCCGTGAAAAAGACCCCCCCTCTACATGGTGGGAGGTGTTATTATCTGCTTACTAAGAATGAAGCATGCCATATGAAGGAGAGCTGCATAGTTAGGTTACGCAAAAATACTTGGAAATAAGAAACAATAAACAACAATAATAATAATATTATGATAGTTATGCCAGCCATCTTGTTCTCACGAACCGATGGGTTAACACACTGGCAACCAAGAACAAATTGAATGTTCTTGTGTGGAGGAAATAATAATAATAATAATAATAATAATAATAATAATAATAATAATAATAATAATAATAATAATAATAATAATAAACCCGCACATAGCCTAGAGCTAGGTTGCTGGGGACTAGCGACCCCACGGTTTCCTGAGCTAACCGTTGGTTTGGGATAGCAGCCCCAATCAGGTACACTTGCTCCAAACACTGATTAACAAGCAAGGACTGAAACAGCAAATTGGGCATGAAACACAAATATGGCATGCTTCAGTAGAAACAAAAGACTCAAGCGAGGATGTTGTTGAGATACATTCATTTCAACCCACTTCGTCAACATAACAACTAAAGCGCCGGACCCTCTGGGCCGAGTAAATGTAACCCCCCCTACATTGGAGAGGTATTATTATCTGCTTACTATGAATGAAGCATGCCATATGTAGTAGAGCCGCATAGATAGATTACGGAGAAATACCTGGAAATAAGAAATAAATAATAATAATAATATTATGACAGTTATGCCAGCCATCTTGTTCTCACGAACCGATGGGTTAACACCCTGGCAACCAAGGACAAATTGAATGTTCTTGTGAATGGAGGAAATAATAATAATAATAATAATAATAATAATGATGAAAGTTATGAAAGTTATGCCAGCCATCTTGTTCTCACGAACCGATGGGTTAACACCCTGGCAACCAAGGACAAATTGAATGTTCTTGTGAATGGAGGAAATAATAATAATAATAATAATAATAATAATAATAATAATAATAATAATAATTCTCTAGGCTGCGATCGTTGTTGAAAACCAGATTGTCGGCAAGAAATATGTCCAAGGCAATAAACAGCTTTGCAACTTCCGTACTTACTTATGGATTTGGAATAATTAACTGGACTGATACTGAACTTGAAGCAATAGACATCAAGACAAGAGTAGAAGCCAGAAAATTTAGAATTCATCACCCACGTAGTGCGATCGAAAGGTTCCACCTACCAAGAAGAGAAGGGGGTAGAGGAATACCGAGTGCTTATTGCAGGCATTATACACAGGTAAATAATTTACGAGAGTACTTTCTGCAAAAGTCGAATGAAAGTAGATTGCATAATGCGATTGCTCAAATGGACAATTTTACGCCACTCAAACTGGCTAACAATGAATTCAATCCATCCACGAGAATCTTAAGTATACCCCAACAGAAAGAGAGATGGAAAAATAAATCTTTGCATGGCAAGTATCCGTTAACAATTGGATCTGAAAATTTTGACACCTCAGCGTCGCAGGCATGGCTGTATACAGGTAACCTGTTTGCAGAAACAGAGGGATTCATAGCCGCCATCCAAGATCAAGTAATTCCAACACGCTCCTATAGGAAAAAGATTCTTAAGGAGAATTTATCTGACATTAAATGTCGTGTATGCGCAGATAAGGAAGAAACAATTGATCATTTGATGGCAGGCTGCTCTGTACTTGCCCCCAAACAATATCTCGAGAGGCACAACAGGGTTGCAAAAATATTACACCAACTGCTCAGACAGAAGCACTTGTCGTATTCTGAAAATGTCCCGTATTATGAATATGAAGCACCTTCAGTTTGCGAGGACGAAAATTCTCGATTATATTGGAATCGCCAAATAATCACAGATAAAACAATTCCCAACAATATTCCAGATATAATACTGACACTGAAGAAGGACAAGGTAACGTACATCATTGACATTGCTGTTCCGTTGGCAAAAAACACTGCAAGGAACTATAGTGAGAAGGTAAATAAATATTTACCTCTCAGCGACGAAATCAAGAGTATGTGGAAGATGGACAAGGTCCTAATAGTCCCAATTGTGATTGGCGCAACTGGAGAAATTCCACAGAAATTACACAAGTCCATAAATACTTTGGATCTCTACCAAAAACTTTATTTAAAAATGCAAAAAAGTGTCTTGTTAGACACGGCTGCAATAATACGTCGCGTGCTGAACTGAAATTGCAGCGCGCGAACGCGGCCAACGTGGCCGGGAGGCGAAATGACGGAACGGGTGGGGTGCTGATGTGGTCCTCTACTGGGTGGTAGCCTAGCATATGCGCTACCAAACTCTAGGGGGGTCTGCCCGATGGGCGGGCAGGTGCCATTCCGCCTTTCCAGCAGGGGAGAGAGGAACCAAGCTACGCGGCGCAAAACACGGCGCCGCGCAATGCACACACCACTGGGGTCGGTCCCGGGCGGCAACCTTGCCAGGCTGGCGTGAACAGCACACACACGCTCGACGTGTGTGCAGTGCCCCCGCAATGGCGGAAAACGTTAAGATGGCACAAAGTGTGACCGTCGTCGACCAAAGTAGCCGCTAAGAGTGTTACATTGGTTGGCGATGAGCAACCCCGTGCAGGCTGCGCTTCGCGTGTCTGGGCCTTGCCTCGATGGGGCGGGGGTCGGGCCGTCGAAGTACTGCATGGAAAAGTAAAGAAGTTGCCGGGAAAGGGTTGGCGGCCCTGCGCAACGGCTGGTTCTCCGATCTCTCAAAATTAGCGCGACGGGACACTAAACACATGCACGAGTGCGCTAAAATACAACACCCCTACACTTGCGCGCTCGCACAAACACAAAACCACACACCCAGAGAGAGAAGCAAGCTGCCAGCAGCGGACAACACGTAAGTTGACACCCTGAAAGTACTGGTAAGTATCTACTATAATCAATATTCATATAAAAATAATGAATGCTAGATAACTATGCCACCCATCTTGTTCGAATGAACCGATGGGGTAAGATAATGGCAACCAAGAGCAAATAGTTCTTGTGAGTGAAAGAGATAATAATAATAATAATAATAATAATAATAATAATAATAATAATAATAATAATAATAACGGCAGAGGCAGCCGATTAGGCTGAAAAGGGGACTATTTCCGACCGCCCCTTTCCGACTTCTGGTCGACCACTAACACCATCTATCCTGCTTCCTAAGACCAACCCAGCGTATTGTCGTAGGAGGCGGAATTTTTATGGGCTCTGGCTACCGCATTGGGTTACCACCCCTCTGTGTGTTTATGACCGCTATGAAAACTAGGAGTGGATGCCGGGGTGGAATGGGGGAGCAGGCACCCCCAGATCGGACCCACCATATACTGCCTGCACCAGATGACGAACAGAGTAATGGAAATGGACCCGGAACACGCCAAGACCAACCACAAACAGAAGTTCCAATCCCTGAAAGTGTTACTGGCCATATCGGTCAGCCCACCGAAGGGACCAGTAAGAGTAAGCGGTTGAGATGGACAAATGAAATGAATGAATACCTCTACCGAGCTTACTTGCAAATAACCAAAATGGAAACAAGTTCCGAACCATATGGAAATGAGCTACATACAACGATGGCAAAGAAATTCCCTGTGTTGGGAAACAAAACAACACAAAATATCATGGACCAAAAAAGGCAACTGCTAACACAAAACTGTCTAGCAACGGAATCAATAATACGAATAAGAAGAGAGGTAGAAGTAGAACTAGGAATGAGAAAAATCGAAAATATTCAAGAAACCTATGAACAAACAGAAGAAGAACAAGAACCTATCGACGGAGATATAATAGATACGTTGGAAAAAAACACCATGTTATATTCTCATACAGACCCGACAAGAAGGCCTAAAATACCCAGACTAAAACCATGCCGTAAAACAAGAACACTGCTTGACCAAATCAATAAGGCAATAGCACCTGCTATCGAGAGCTGCGCCACACTCGAACAGCTACAAACGACAATATATATCGCCGCGATAACAGCAACAGAACTTCTTGATAGAACAAATCCACAGAGGGAACAAACAACCACACTAAAATAGAATGCCACACTGGGAAAGAAGAATATCTACAAAAATTAACGTACTTCGAACACAAATTGCAAGACTAACGCAAGCAACACACAAAACAATTACCAAAACCAGTACAGAAAAAAAAGTTGACGAGATAATAAAAGCACATAAAAACAACGAGAATACTACGACAGAAGAAATTCTAGACCTGCTGAAACAAAAACTGGCAGTCTATTCCAATCGGATCAAAAGATACAAAGAGAGTCAGCTACGGAAACAGCAAAATAGGTTATTTAACATGAACCAAAGAAACTTCTATCGATCCTTAGAAGAAAAAAATGAGATTCAACCAACACAAGATACCCCAGATATAAATACAACAAAAAAATAGTGGGAAAACATATGGCAGAACCCCGTGGCACATAGAACCAAACAGAAATGGACTCAGAAAGAACAAAAGAGTCAACAGAAAACGAAGTTAATGACACCCGTTCACATAACCACCGAAGACGTCACTAAAGCCATACACAAGACCCTCAACTGGCGAGCAGCAGGTATAGACCATGTCCGAAACTACTGGTACAAGAAACTACCTAATACGCATGCGAAAATTGCTAGGCTGTTCAATGAAGCTGTTGCGATCCTCGAAAAATACCTGACTTTTTCACAATGGGAATAACATACTTGCTCCCTAAAACCAAACCAGCTAGTCCCGACCCATCAAAATATCGACCCATTACCTGTCTTCCAACAATATATAAGCTTTTGATATCTATACTGACAGATAAGATATACGAACACCTTGAAAAAAACCAAATCCTAGCGGAAGAACAGAAAGGGCGCAGAAAGAAAAGTAGGGGGTGCAAAGAACAGCTGATAATCGACACCCTTATTACCGGAGAGGCAAAGAAGAGCAAAAAACATCTCCACACAGCCTATATAGACTACCAAAAAGCATTTGAAAGCATTCCACATACTTGGCTATTACAAACACTGGAGATATATAAAATAGATCCACAAGTAAGGCAAATGCTAAAACATATTATGAAGGATTGGGAAACAACATTGACAAGCAACATAAACCGAAAAACAGCAGAAGTAGGTAAAATAAAAATACAAAGAGGAATATTTCAAGGCGATTCGCTAAGCGCTCTTTGGTTCTGCATGGCAATAAACCCTCTATCAACTATGCTCAATGCGGACAGGAGAGGCTATGAAATTATGGGAAGTGGGCTGCAAATATCCCATCTGTTCTATATGGATGACTTGAAACTTTACTCAACAACAAGAAAAGATCTCGAAAAGCTATTGAGAACAACAGAAACTTTCAGTCATGACATAAAAATGAACTTTGGCCTAGACAAATGTCGCATAAACGCAATGACCAAAGGCATCTGGATTGATTCGGAGAACTATACATTAGAACACATATTATACGAACAAGAATTTATACAGACAATGCAACCTCAAGACACATACAAATACCTTGGCTTCGAACAGAGCAGAGAGTTAGACAAGAACCGCACAAAAGAACAAATAACTCAAGAGGTCGAACGCCGAATTAATCTGATCCCAAAACAAAACTTTCAGGTCGAAATATGACCACCGCAGTAAACACGTACGCACTACAAGTGCTAATGTACACGTTCGGTATAGTGCGATAGACCGCAACAGAATTAGAGGAAATAAACAGACTAGTACGGGTCACATTCACTAAACACCGTGCCCACCACCCCAGAAGTTCGAAGGAGAGATTCCACCTTCCTAGGAAGAAAGGAGGCAGATGTATAATTGATATTAAAAACATCTACTATGAGCAGATACATGACCTCAGAGAATTCTTCACAGTAAAGGCACAAACATCAAACATCCACAGAGTTGTGTGCAACAATGATGACCGTTTCACTCCACTCAACTTAAAGGATACGCAAAACAATATTCAAGAAAAAATTGTACACGACAACGAAAAAATTGACGCGTGGAGAAGCAAAGAACTACACGGCAGGTACATACACGATGCATACAATGAATACATCGATAAAGAAGCGACACTACAATGGCTATGTAACACCAACTTATTTGTCGAAACAGAGGGCTTTATGATGGTTATACAAGATCAAGTGATAGCAACTCGCACCTACAAAAAACACGTATTTAAAGAAAACATCGCATCAATGTCATGCAGAGTATGTGGCGAGAAACCGGAAACCATAGAACATATACTCAGCTGGTGCCCCATTTTAGCCCCAAAACAATACACCAGACGCCACAACAATGTTGCGAAAGTGATCCACCAGGCAATATGCAAACTGTATGATGGAACCACTGGAACAACGCCATATTACCAGTACCAGCCAAAAAATGTAGTAGATCATCTGATAGATCTGTAGCAGATTCCAGTAAATCATGGCCTGAGGCCATGATTTACTGGAACCGAACTATACAAACTGACAGAACTGCCCAACATAATAGACCAGACATGACGTTACGAGACCATAACAATAGCATTACGTACCTCATAGATATCTCTGTGCAAGCGCCAGCGAATATCCAGGCGAAGCACAGAGACAAGATCGACAAATATTTACCACTTGCCCAAGATGTTAAAGAAGTGTGGAGCCAAAACAAAGTGATTGTGGTACCCATCATCATCGGTGCCACAGGAGAAATACCGCTGAAGTTACATGCGGCTTTAAAGACCCTAAACATACATCCTATGTAATGTGGTACTGTGTCATGGCGATTAAGTGTAGGACGTGCGAGAGGTCAATCGGTCGTTACGATGACTATATATGTTGTAGAGGCAAGTGTAATGATAATTATCACTTGACTTGTGTTCAGATAACGGAGGCGGAGTTTACAAACATGAAAGAAAACGGAACTGTTCGTGAATGGTGTTGTTTGAGCTGCAAGGGTGATACAGCCACTGTTGGATCCGTGAATGTAAACATAAATGAAGGTGATTTGCAAAGTTTTATAAATAGTGAAATTGACATAGCGGTGGATAAGATAATAAAAGCAACAGCTATTAATTTTAAAAGTGAGATGGCAGAGCTGAAACTACAAAATAAACAATTGTTACAAGAAATAAATGAATTAAGAACGATGATTAAAATGCAGAATGCTTCCCAAAGTTCACAAGTACCTCCTAAAGATGTCGCGGAGTCTGTGAAAATAAAGGATGTAAATAAACAAATCCGAAAAAGAGATGTTCAACTAAAAACACAAACCGAAAAAAATCTTTCAAGAGAAATAAAAATAGTAACTGACCTAGGTCAGCAAAAAGAACTTATCGAAAGTGAAAGTAAAAATTTAACATATACAGAGGCTCTCAAAGGAAACGTTACAACTCTTCAGGAGAAAAATATTAAAAAAAAAGTTAATGAAGAGAGTAAGAGTTGCCATTATCAATCCTTCTAATGATGGTTTTCAGAATGTTGGCTATAAACGCAGGTCGCAAATAATAAAAAATACAGTGTTTGGTACGGCTGAAAGTACAAAATTAAGGGCATCACTACAGTATGGATACCTTCATGTGTACAATTTGGCTCCAACAACGACGTGTGAAAATATGCAGACGCATCTTGCAGAAAACAATTTGAAGAATATTGAATGTGAGGCATTGTCTTCTAAATATTCAGATAGATACGCATCATTTAAACTGTCATTTCCAATAGATCACTTGAAAGATCTAAAAAAATCCTGAACTGTGGCCCAAAGGTACAAAAATTAATCGTTTTTTATTGAATCGGAAGCCAAACAAAATTCTGGGCCAATCGAATTGAGTACCGAAGTGGCTACTGATGACGTATATACTTTAAATGCTCTACATATGGACCGCATAAAATAATGCATGTCAGTGTACAATGTTTGTTGAATAAGGTTCACAATTTGGAGATCTTGTGTCTGGAGGAGGGCCCTGAGGTTCTTTGTGTGTCGGAGCACTGGTGTAGTGATGTTTCTATAGACTCTGGGTATATAAATAATTATACACTTGTTAGTAAATTTTGTCGGTCTGAATATAGGCACGGTGGTGTTGCAGTGTATGTTAACAACAAGATTGAGGCTAAACCGCTTAAAATAATAACAGATTATTGTATAGAAATTGACGTGGAGATGTGTTGTTGTGTGTTTGACATTTGTAATAAAAGGATTGGAGTTTTGTGCGTGTATCGCTCGTCCAGTGGTTCCATTGATGTCTTCTTTTCAAAATTGAATGCGGCGATGGAGAAAGTGTATGAGCGGTCTGATTATATGGTCGTATGTGGTGATTTTAATGTGGACATGTTGGGGGGATCTGCCCAAGTGGATGCTCTGATGGATATATTTGCGGGCTTCAACATGAGAAACGTGACAAACGGTCCTACAAGGGTTTTCACGAACAGGAATGGTGTGACGTCGGCATCGGCACTTGATTATATGGCTACAAGTATTCCGAGTAGTATGATAGCTGGTAGGATTCTGCCAGTGAATATGGCTGATCATTTTGCACAGGTGCTCTTTGTCAGTGTGGAAGAGTTGAGTGTGGCCACTGTCTCGGTGGATGAATTTATGGAGATTAGAAGCTTGCATCCTGGCAATATCGGTGAATTATGTTGTTTGCTATGCAGCAATGACTGGTCTACTGTTCTTGGTTGTCGGGACTTGGAGGGTATGGTTGACGGATTTGTTGGGACTTTGGATTGGTGCCTTGATGTCTCTTGTCCTTTCAGGAGGGTCAAGTTTAGGAAGCATGAAAAGGGATGGATTACACCCGAGGTTCTTGCGAGTTCCAGGAATTTGAAGGACTTACATTGGTTGACGACTCAGGTTGGTGACGGTGGAGTGGATAGACTGTACGCTGAGCGTAAGAATATGCATAAAATTTTAATTGAAAAAAACAAAAAGGGCTATCACGATGCGAAATTTTATAATTCTTCGAACAAATCGAAAACAGCTTGGGATCTTGTAAATAGACAGAGAGGAAAATGTAAAGATATCAGAAAAGATATTACTTTGGAAATTGACAATGAACTTATTTCAGATCCAAGAACTGTTGCTGATAGTTTTGCGAGGTATTTCTCTACTGTTGCTGTACACCAGGTGTTGGCTGATGTGAAGCGATATATTGGAGAAATGAGGAGTAATAGGTCAATGGAACTGATGGGATAAGTAACTTTATCTTGAAATCAGTGAGCGATGAAGTGTCCGAGGTGCTGTCACATATAATAAATAGATCTTTTGGTGAAGGAAGGTTTCCATCATGTCTAAAAATTGCAACTGTTACACCTTTATATAAAAAAATGGATCCTACGAAAATTGAAAATTATAGACCTGTATCGGTTTTAAGTTCGATATCCAAACTTATTGAGAGAGTGGCTCATGATCAAGTGGTGGATTTTGTGGATAAGTATGGGCTCTTTAGTCACAGCCAACATGGATTTAGGAAGCATAGATCTACTGAAAGTGCCATTTTTGACTGTTCTGAGTTTGTCCACAGATCTATTGATGATAACAAGTACGTAGCGGGGATATTTTTTGATCTATCGCGTGCTTTTGATTGTGTTGACGTCGGTATTGTAACTGATAAATTGTACAATCTAGGAGTTCGGGGAGTTGCATTGGATTGGATTTCCTCCTATTTGAGTGGCAGAAGGATGATTGTTCGGGTGGGCCATTGTGTGTCGTCTGAGACGGAACTTGATCTGGGTGTTCCGCAGGGTTCGGTTCTTGGACCGTTGGTGTTCTTGCTGATGGTGAATGACCTGCCGCATGTCTTCTCGCATGGATATCCGGTACTTTTCGCAGATGATACCTCTGTGATGGTGACTGGGTCGACGATTGATGAGCTTGAGCGGCGGTTGGACGAAACAGTTAGTGAAATGGGTGGGTGGTGTGAGTCTAATCGTTTGCTGTTGAATCGTGATAAAACAAAATTCATTTATTTTGATAAACGCAAAACTGTTCCGGATAATGTGTCAACAAAAAATTTTGAAGACAGTGTATTGTCACTGGGTGTGTATATTGATGCCAGACTTACGTGGAACCTGCACCTTGACAGCGTTTGTAAGAAAATGAGTAGTTCATATTATATGATAAGACAGTTAAAGTCATCGCTTAGTGGTGATAGGTTGCTTGATGTTTATTATGCATTAGTATATTCCGCTATGTCTTATAACGTCATTGTCTGGGGCGGTGCAACGGAGTGGAAGAGAGTATTTGCAGCACAAAAAAGAATTATTCGGTTAATCTTTGATATACCGCACAGGAATTCATGTAGAAATATCTTTAAAAGTGAAAGAATTCTTACATTCCCTAGCATTTTTATCTATAAGGCTGTGCTATATGTTAGGGACAATTTGAATAGATTTGTCAGAAATGGTAATTATCATCAATATTTTACTCGACATCGCGATAGCATTGCCTGTTCCTAGGCATGGTCTATCTTTATATGAAAAGTCACCAGTATATATCTGTTTGAAAATTTATAATAAACTGCCGAAACAGATACGGACAGAGAGTTGCTCTAGAAGATTCAAAAGAAATGTGAAAGAGTTTCTTCAAGAAAAAGTATTTTATGAATTGGGCGAGTATTTTAATATGTAGTTGTTTCTGTTGCTTTGCAATTTTACAATTTTGTAATTACTGACAATGTATTTTATTGTGTTTCTTGTTGTACTTTTTTTGTATTTTTTTGACGTTTCAATAATATTGGCTTTTGAATAAAGATATATTATTATTATTATTATTATGACATATAAACAGCTTCAAAAAATTGTCATACTAGAGTCAACGATCATTGTGCGGCAGGTGCTGAGCCAGAATACATGGTAAAAACAACCACGAACACATCTCAAACCGAAACACCATATCTCAAAGAACACGAACTAAACGACTCCTATGATCTAATGCGTCGATTAATGAAAAAAAAAAAAAGTCAAAAGATCAACGTTACAGTAGATCCATGAAAAAAAAAAACAAACAACCAAAAAAAAACAAAATAAAAGGCAAAAGAACAACAAAGAAAAAATTTATAAAAAAAAAATTATATTTATATATGTATAGCAAACGCCAATTAAGTTGGCGCGAGGAGGGGTAAGCTCGTACAAGATTAGAAGTAGCGGGGAGATTTGTATTTGGTTTTACATCAAATGTAAGATAATTCTAACCTCTGAGCGTGTATTACTTTATGATCTCCTATCAAAGACATTATAATAATAATAATCCATGCCTTAGCATCCCCCAACAGCTTGCGCCAATTACAGGGGGCATCGGCTGGCCATGAGTTATTATTACGCCTGCGGCTGTAGACCGACTTAAGATGTTACCTTTCCGCATTTGCAGTGGAATTTGGAAAACTACAGAAAACCAAACTCAGAATGGAAGCACCGGGGTTCGAACCCGCTACTGCCGGACTACGAGGCAAGTGTGCAAGCCACCAAGCCACTAGCCCGACTACATTATGTTCCGTCAAACGTCAATGACAAATGTATTCTGATAATTACTTGAGTAGTGGGAATGGACGTTATTAAAAACGGCTTCTGCGCACCCCCTCCTCGCGACAACTTAATTGGCGCTTGCTATACATGTATAATTCTACCAATGTTTCCATCCATATCAAGCAGGATAGATGTTGATATGCTTGCCTCACGGCCGTGTATCAACTTTTTCCCTTTTTCGAAAGGAGCTCTCACATCAATAATAATAATAATAATAAATAATAAATATTCTAAATTATATCTCATTCTGTCAACAAATATCAATTAATAACGCTTATTTAAGAACCGAAAGTCCGAACTTTACGAACCTTGTGCAGAGGTATGAAGCATGGTACAACATTTTAGTTTTAGGATTTTAGACTCCGAATTTAACGAAGAACATCGCCACGTGTAGTTAATATACTTATATATAGATGAATATTTGTTGGTTCGTCTATCTTCGGTAAACTACGAAACTACCGGTCGATTGAGCTCAAACTTTGACATAAAATGTGTTTTGAAAAGAGGAAGGTTATCGACATAGTATGATTATTTTACGATAGGTGGCGCTGAACAATAGTATAAAAAAATTTACAAATGAAGCAGAAAATGACAACCAACACTACGATATTCCTCATGCCACAAATGAAACATTTCACAATAATTTCATAATTATAACATGCGTAAATGAAAACCAAATGAATGTACAATGTTTCATTATTGTTTTCAGAAATCAATATTAATGACATGATAGTAATGACAATACAAACACCAACAGCTTAAGTAAATTTACAATTACTAACAATTATTCATTAGTAAAATTTCCAATTATAGTAAATCGTTCACCAAGGAGATAAATAAAACAATACTATGCCACGACGACCAGCGGCACTGAGGTGAAATATTCGCATATCGCTTAGAAAAAGAACCGTAAGAGCAAACGAAACCGAAAAACAACGATGACAACGTAACAAAAGAAATCGCACACGAGCTCTGCGATTATGTGCAATGGAAACAAATGAGCAGCGTGCAAATAGTTTGAGTAGTGAATAACAGCGCATTCAAAGATCACGAAAGAACGAAACGGATCAACAATATGCAGGGGAGGGCGTCTACTAAGTTCGCCGTTAAAAATGTCTCATAGACGAGCCAGCGAAACGAAATGAATTGCAAGTGTTCGAATACGAATTGCTCAAAATAGACAACATATTTCAACGCAACGCATCATCCATTGCATTATTATTAGACCAATGAACAAATTGTCGCCATCACAATTGCAATAAAATTAAAAAACGAAACAACCGGCATGTGCTCTGCGAATGGAAAAGCAATGTTGCCAGAATTGCAATCACCTCCAGAGCTACAATAACATTTGTTTCGGGTGTTACAGCAGACTCTAAGCGTTTATTCGTAAACATTTGCAAATACAATTCATGTTCCCAAGTGACATCTTTCGGTGCGACCAGTGATCCATGATAATTATATGCCAACGTTTAAAGTGCAGGGGCAAATTTATCATCGCTCTGGATCCGTACTGTCTGTTCCAGATAAAGAGTATAAATATCTTCAAATTTAGTTTATGCGAGGTACCTAATGATCAACAAGTACAACAACGCTGCGGATTCAATCCTGGCACAAAACGTGAAATTCTCGCATCTTTACAATCCTTCTTCTATCATTACAACGCATTGATGCGTTTGTTTAAAATAGCTATTGAAAATATGCCAGCAAATAATTACAAAATTGTATACACATAAAAAAAAATCATTTCATTAAATGGCACGCAGGGAATCCGCTGGTATTTTTATAAAATGTAACATATTTTCAGGCCAACTTACGAAATGTTAGACAATATTTGAAGTCGACACGACATTAGACCAGACTAGTTGTGTTAATTCAGTTTTTCTTTCCGTTAAATGCTTAAATTTATTTTTTATAATCAAGCAGAAGATAGATCGTGACGTGTAATTGTTGAAATTGTTCTTTTAAACGCTGTGCAAACTTAATTATAGGGTAGAAATATCAAATTTTATGAATATAACAGTTGAAAAACGCGTGAAGTCAACAGTTCTTGTTTATGTGTTCATCAATTTTGTCTTGTACTATTTCTTCATATAATTGACGTTTTATAGCACATAATGTTTCTGAATGATTTGATCACCTTTTAATATTGAAAGTACTCTATAGGTATCCTTCATTTGCATTCATCTTACTTATCAATGCGCTTTTACTTAAATTATATTAACATTTCATATATCATATAAAGAACGATGATTCTTGGATCATCAAAAGAGTAGTCTGTATTTCGCCGGTTCTGGACCACCAAAATATGAACCACTAAAAATAGCTATATTTACTAATTTTTCTTTCATTTTTGCTCTTCGCACAAAAGTAAACATGAAAGTTGAACGTAAATATAGAATGCAATGACTTGATTTATGGTGAGGACGAAATACTCTCGCTCTCGAATATTGATGATAAGACCATATTTATTAATGAATATTGTATTTAATCATATAATTAGATATCAAATAATAAAGAAAGAGAAATTCTTACCAATAAAATTATTGTTGATAAACATTATAATTTCATTCCATATAATAATTATAAATTATTTAATGTTCCGAATTACAATAAATTGTATCTATAAATATCTTCTATACATATCTAAGTTAATTGACAAAATCAGCATTTTTATTTAAAGAATAGTTATCAAGCCAAATTCCAAGAAATATTTAACCAAATATATATATATACCGCCTCATTCCGAGCAAACGCAACGATCCGAATTTATGAATATTTCTTCCGCTCCGAATACAATTCCCCTGAATGCTGTAGGCGCGTCAACATCGATGTCATATGTAGAGCTGAGGATGTTTGCGGTACGGCAGGACCGTATGTAGTGCATCCCCACATTTAACTATTTATCTAAATATTCTCTGAAATGATTTGCCGGATCTCATAAATTAATAGAGTGATATTTTAGTATGCACTGGATATTGTTATTATACAAAATCATAATAGCCATTTGTATTTATGGATCATAAATAATAATACGCATGTATTTGTATTTGGTTGTGAATTCAATTTAAACTTAAAACGAATCGTAATATTTTAACGACAAGCCGTCCTTACAATACATGCATTCGAGACAAAGTGTGCAACTCTACGAATAACTTCCATAATTGATCGAAAATAGACATTTTGGACCTGAAGTAAAGCCCCTATTCTTAGAAAATTTTATTACTGTCGTTAAGAACTATTATTATAAACAACAAAGGCCTTTTATTAGTGTTGAAGTTTTAGTTTCATTGAATTTCCATGTTGTAAGTAGTCAATTGTAAAGTGTTCATTCACAATATTCTAAAACAAGGTGTAAATTTAACTAAAATCCAGAAAAACACATTCTGATAATATATTACTAGATTAGAAGCTGTGTTTATTACTATTTATTATATTATTTTTATAACCAAATGCAATAAAAGCTACGAAAACAAAAGAAACCTCGATTTATTAAAATCTTGTCACACAGCCTTTCAAAGCCTGGCAGCACATATTTTGCATATATTTTATATATACTACCTACTTGAACTAGGTGAATGAAGTTAGAAGTTATAACTTATAACTTCTAACTTCATTCACCTAGTTCAAGTAGGTAGTATATATAAAATATATGCAAAATATGTTTATTTTTATAGTGATGGAATTTTTCTTTGCAGTGGCATTCAAGGCAACATTCTTGGATATACTCAAATAAATCTTGTTACGAGCAATATGTTGCAATGTATACAAATAATGCGGCTCCATTTACTGTTTTCGTACAATATCAACCGCTTTTGTGTCGTCGACCACTTTTCAGAAAGTGGAAGTGTTAGTCAGCGTAAGTTACCTTATAGATCTAAAATTTTATATTCAGAAGTTATTGCCGATGTGCAGCAACAAATGGAACAAAGTCCAAATAAACCTCTTCGAAGACTCTCCCAGCAAATAGGTATTTGTTGCACAAATAACATTTTTAGAGGTTCTTTTTAAAATAGGCGCCACCGTGTTTATAATCTTAACCTGACAACTAATACAGAAGCTATCGAAGGTAAGCCAAATAAATTAGAACGGACCTGGCAGGCAATAACCAAATAAAAAAATAAAAACCCGAGGTTCGAGGTTTATTATATCATAAATAGGTCCAAATATTATATATATATATATATATATATATATATATATATATATATACATATATATTTTCGTGACTTTGGTATGATATGGTAAATTAAATCAGTTGGCGATTAAAGGTCTGTTTTACTTCAAAGTACATATATTTAAAAAACCCTACATGTTTCGGCAATGATGCCTTTATCAAGGATATAAAAAATATAAATGACAGAATACAAATGTCAAATAATTGAGTTGCTATGGTTTAAATTATTCAAAGATACATTCCAATTGAAGTAATAATAAATCATGCCTTAGTATTCCAAAAACAGATAGCAAGGTGTGAACATATTGTGTCTCTTTCATACCCAGAAAGAGACACAATCTGCTATCAGCGAACAACACATATGTTCACACCTTGCTATCTGTTTTTGGAATACTAAGGCATGATTTATTATTACTTCAATTGGAATGTATCTTTGAATAATTTAAACCATAGCAACTCAATTATTTGACATTTGTATTCTGTCATTTATATTTTTTATATCCTTGATAAAGGCATCATTGCCGAAACATGTAGGGTTTTTTTAAATATATGTACTTTGAACTAAAACAGACCTTTAATCGCCAACTGATTTAATTTACCATATATATATATATATACATATATATATATGTATATATATATATATATATATATATATAACAGCTAGATATGTAGCTTATGCACATAAAATATGTATGATGAAAGAAATTATTAGGATAACAGATGGCTCTTAAGCCGCAATTAATAATATCAAAATAAATATACAAGCGACCAATTTGTTTAAAATTGAATACAAAAGTTAATAAACTAAGTAGAATGTAAAATTGTGCAAATTGATACTAGGTTATGAATCACCCTGTATATCATATCATTGAATTATTAAGAAAATTACATATAAAAGAAATTACCTGAAGTTAAAGTGAATCAAATTAATATTCCAAATCAGATAAACGTTAATTATACTGCTAAAATACACCAACATTATAATAATTAGGTCGAAATTTCAATAACCTAGATCAAAAATTGTAATTCTTTCGCAGACCTGGAGTTGAATTTTATATATGGTTTTGCACACTCAGTATATATGCTACTAGATTATTCAAACAAATATTCAAGAGAAATTACAGTTTAAAGTAATTGTAAATAAAATAAACATTGTAAAATATAAAATAAAACTATTGCAATTATTGTCTTGAATTAGTTACATACAGTACGTATATGAAATATATTAACAGAAGTTTAAAATTTGAAACGATAGCAATTAAGAAAAAAAATTGGACATAAGCTTAGGCTAATTATGTGCTAATTCGATCACTCTGTGTATAGGCAAAATCGTTTATTACCGATAGAATTTAAATTATAGTAAATAAGCTTGACCCTAAATTTTATTTGTGATATAAAAGTTTTGAGCACAAAAAAATTCACGTATGAGAGTTTATGTTGGCTATCTATACTTCTCAAAAGAACGAAAGTTTGCTCTCTTACCTTGCGATGTTGATAACGTATTACAAGAGGGAAAATCTGACACCACAATCGAAAATCCAGGATAGATGTCTCTCGCGTAGAAGTTTAGTTACGAATCCTCCTCGTAGACATATCTATCTTCCCAATTAGACCTTAAAAATGGGTTTTATCCAAACGGCAACCAGTATGGTAAATATATAACACAGTGGAGGCTTCACATTTCTTACAGAAAAACAATCGGTGGAAGATCTAACCTCCTCACGAAGACCTCTTCAATAGAATAAAGAAACAAACGCTGTTGTATTCTAGCTAAATATGCAATGCAGTTAAGATGAACACCAAAGGAAAAAAATAGCATCAATAGGGGATACGTTTTTGCTTTAAAGAGAAAATTAAACCCACGTGGTCGATAAGTACAAAGCAGCACAAACGTTTAGGGTAATCAGGTACACAAAAATCAGTTCTACCTCAAACACAATTAATTATGACTTTAAAATTCGTGTAACCGCAGTACATCAAGCACTTTTATTCAAGTCATAAAAATTTTATCAATCTACTCACGTGTCCAGCACACTTCATGCTTCGTTGACAGCCAAGCAAGAAATGAAAGAACGATATCAATCAAACATGAAATAACCCCAGATGCGTAGTTTCTCAAAACATTCGTCAGATAGAGTTAACGTAAAAAATAATGAAAGGCACACACAAAAATATTATAGCTATACAACAATAAAACTGAATAAATAAAAAGTATAATTAATGGAAAAAAAAATAATTACATCCCACTTCATATTTCCAATAAAGTGACGTACTAAAATTCTATTCACGACAATCAGTCTGAACATAGGTACAATTGGGCCGTGAAAATGCAGTACAAGGGCTGGAAAATTAAAAGAAAACCTATAAATGTAAACTAATTTGAAGTTACATTGAAAGATACAATCAAGGAAGAGTTCTAAATTACAAATAGATTGTCCTCTAAAATTTAGCCACGCCTATAGAAACTCACGTACACATATGAGAACATAGTGCTATAGACTTTTCCCCGCAAATATTTTGAAAAGTTTTATTATTTATGAATGCACATTTATTTTGAACTTATATATTTTTGACTACTGTAGTTGGAGCACGCCGTTTTGCTTTGCTGTGGACGATTTTTATAACTGTGTTTTTTATACGGAGCCGGTGGCTTTACTGTATCCAATTCAGACGCTAGTGTACTCTGAGTTTAGAAAGACGTGTTTATTATAAGATAAATCTTTATCTTTGTTAAGTAACTTCGTGATTTTTGTTTAATTTGTGGTTGTGTTTGAATTCATTACCGATAATTATTTACGAGTTTGTTGATTTCGTATTTGTTTAATTTAGTACGCTTTCTAGCTCAAGTATCTCGAGAAAATATATATATTTTTTTTTATACGTAAGTAAATTATATATTAAAAGATCTTATTATTATTATTATTATTATTATTATTATTATTATTATTATTATTATTATTATTATTATCTTTATTTTGAATGAATTGAATTGTGTATTTTTCATTGTGTTAATTTTGATATATCTATTTTAATCTTAGTTATTTGATTTAAATGAAAAAGAACGTTTTTTAAAATTTCTAATATAAAAAAATTTCTGTAACTATAAATTTAGTTCGCTTGGGATATCAAGGGCATATTTTTCTTCATGTGTTTGCACATGCGTTAAAGTTTGGTTCGGGCTGTCATTTTATTTTGTTTATTTTTGTTTCTTGTGGGAGAAATTAAAAAGCATCTTTGTAATTTATTAGTTTTAATTTTGTTCGGCTGTCATAAAGGATGTTTTTTATCGCACGCTGCGGTCATTTCCGTGCGATATTTTTACCTTAATAATATTGTTTAATGACGCAATATTAATCTTTATACTTCATAAAGAGATTTTTTTTAATTTTTTTTATTTTTGTATTAAAGTTTCATTTAAAGTTTGCTGTGTGTGTTTTTGAATTCTACCTTCTTTCTTTTGTGCTCATAAGTAACTTAAAAACATAATTACTATTTCTCAAATAAATTTTGAGTGGCGCTTAAATTTTTACTAATACAATTGTGTTTTCCACTTTTCCGATTGGAACCCTGAGGGAAAAGCAGTCTCATCTTGAAAATTAACCGACTGAATATCCAAGCTGGACAGATTGGTTGTGAATAGTGGTATTATCAAATTCAAAACCACTATTCATAGCAATATGTACAGTTGCGGCCCCTACAAACTCAGACAGTTTGACAAATAATAAATGTTAGCTTCGTAACATAGTCTTAATATTGAAGTTTATAAAATGTCACCTAACTGAAAGAAAGTATAAACTAAAAAATTTGAAATATGAAAATATTCAAATAGAAATAACCTTTTTGAAACAATATATGCGTTTTTAAAATGAAAATGCATTCCAGTTTGTTTTTCTTGATGAAATCTGGATTTTTGAAGATGGATTCTCTCAAAAACCACGGCAAGATGAGAATATAAAATCTGTAAAAGCTAAACAAGTAGGTGGCAAAAGATATTAATTATTTAAAAAGTATTGGCATGGGCAATACCGCCTAATTCTGAGCAAACGCAACGATCCGAATGTATGAATATTTCTCCCGCTTCGAATACAATTCCCCTGAATGCTGTAGGCGTGTCAACATCAATGTCATATATCATACATACTTACATATTATGGAGCCGCGTAAGAAAAATTATCTGATTACCAAATTACTATTAAAGGACTATAAATTGTTTAGTCCTGTGTTATGGTAATGAGTAAATTGCAATACGTTATTCTACAAAGCGTAATGAAATTATGAATAAGCGGTTAAGAAAATTGCAAATAAGGCATCAAGAGATTTCATAAATTAAATTTTAATAATAAAGGTCACAAAAACTGTTCATAGTAAACTAAATAAACTTCAGAAATAAATAAAAACTAAATTAAATTCTAGTAATGTTAAGAAAAATTTACTCTTGCAGATAATAAAATAAATTGTACATAATGAGAAATTAATTATATAATAACGGAAATTCATCCGTTTAAATTCATCACCGTAAAATAATTGATGATGTTTGGAATATTTATAATTACGAAAACCATTTAATTTTAGTATGCGGTTAACGGAAGAGCAGCATATGCCTAAATCGTTGGAAATATCGCTAACTGTCAAATTTGAATTTAGTTCTATTGCAGCGCATACTAAAATGAACGTATTATTAGGAACTCTGCGATTTGGGAATAATGGATTTAAATTTTGTACAGAACCAGTAATGTCTATTTTCTTTTCTTATTTTCACTATTCAAACGCTTAAGAGACTCCGTATAGGGTGACAGTGGTGACACTAATTTGTGACATTAGTTGTTAAATGGTTGCGCGACAGACTGGTTTGTGATTGGCTAAACGCGTTCAGGGGAATTGTATTCGAAGCGGGAGAAATATTCATACGTTCGGATCGTTGCGTTTGCTCAGAATCAGGCGGTATACTGTCGTGAGCAAAAAAATCGGGACGGTGTCAAAATCGTTATGTCAATTTCCTTTATTTTTTAGCGTTGTAATTTTGACGATATTTGATTAATTTTCAAACTCTACGTCAAATTATATGTCTTAGTTGCTAATTCAAAATTGAAAATACCGCATCTTTCGAAAACTGATAAAGCCAGACATGTTACTAGTTTGAAAAATGGGAAATCATTAAGAAGTGTATGGGTTCAATTTAATATTGGTAAAAGTTCAGCCGCACGAATATATAAAAAAAATGGAGAGAAGAGAATAATTTAAATCGTAAAATAATTTCCGGACGTAACAAAATTTCGAATACGCAAGAAGACGAAACATTAGTTACTGAGATTAGGCACAACCCTTTCAAAACATTAAAGGAAGCTATAAGAACAACACAATTTCCTGTCTCATCTTGTAACACAATGGTTACAGGAGAATGAAATTTAAACTTGAGATTTCCAGCCCAACAGTCCTTATCTAAATCCCATTGAAAATGTATGGGGATTAATGAGATAGAGCTGCTACCCAGGAAGAATTTTGGGAGAGATTGTTCAAAATGCTTGGCATCAAATTTCTATAAATGTTGTACAAAATATTGTCGCTTCAATGTCTACAAGATTAGATGCAGTTAATAATAACGGTGGAATGACGAAATACTAATTATTTTAATGTAATAATTATTTTAATTTAATAAATAATATTTCTCTATCGCTTTTAGTATTTTTTATTTACATTTATTTTAAAAATGTTTAATAAATGTCAATAAGACACACATTTTTGGCAATTCCTGACTTACTATTATGGGTAAAGATAGCCACTTAAGTAGTCACAATTTAAACCCACGCAGAAACAGTGTATCGTTTTTTTTTTTGCTCACGAGAGTATCATTGACTTTTACTTACACTTCTGACTTACACTAAGCTGACACAAGCATAACCATACCGGATAAAAGTCAAATTTACAAAGCACGAATTATTTAATTTGACAGAATGTGTCAAAAGTCGGTGTCTGAGTTTGTAGAGGCCGCAACTGTACATGTAGATTTTAATGATATAAATAAAATGACATAACCTTCACAAAACAAATGTAATTGAAACAGTTTATAAATTGCTGGAAAAGCCTTGTGCAAAGATAATACGATATTGAAGCAAATAGCTACAAATTGTAAAATCTTCGATTAATTAATTATGACATTATAGGTACAAGCTATTAGATTAGAGCAAAGCTTCTAGCCCCGAAATGAAGTTGTTCCAATACAAACAAGAATGTGGATGATCTGACAAAAGAATCCCTTTTATTTGAAGATATAATTACAAAATATAACGTGTACGTAGTGAAATTAAAAATAACATTGCAGACACAATATCTCGTTGATATAGTTTCTTTTTACAGAAAGAACAATCAATACCTATGTCAAACAAACAGTTAAATAAATATTCAAGAGAAAAACAAAGCGTTAAGCAATTTAAATATAGGAAAACAATATACCATACGAAAGTTCGATCTATATATCGAGTAGTTCAAAACTAAATGATCAAAAGGATTAAAAATGCAGGTAGGCAAAAACAAACCGTTACAGTTTACTGTTTCTAGGATTATCATATGGATGTCATAAAGATGTATATATATAATCGATAAAAGCCTTATTATACCCGAAGGTGTTAAGGCGTCTAAAAACTTTTTATTTACGAACAAAACATTGCCCAATCCCTTCTGTCTCTTGCCATTGCTTCTGCATCCTTCCACTTTGTTCCCCTAGCTTCCAAGCACTCTGCCACTGCACTGTTCCACTCTTTTCTCGGTCTTCCTCTAGTCCTCTTTTCTTGTGTCCTTGCCAGCCATATCCGTTTCGGTTGTCTCTGGTTTTCCATTCTTATTAGATGTCCGAACCACTTCAGTTGCTGCCTTTCAATGCTCTTTAAAATCGATTCCACTCTTAGTTCTTCCCTCACTGTTTCATTCCGTATTCTATCTCTTCTTGTAATGCCTTTAACTGCTCTCAGGAATCTCATCTCAGTCGCCTGGATTTTACTTTTTTGCTGCCTTGTTAACACCCAGCTCTCACTACCATACATTAATATTGGTTTATGTATAGACTTGTAAACTAGGATTTTTGTCTTAGTTGATATTTCTTTATTTCTTATAAATTTGTTATTCAAAGCATAGTATGTCCGTGTTGCTTTTTCTATTCTTTCATTTATTTCGGTTTCGTTCTTACCATTCTTCTGTATATTTACGCCCAGGTATCTCATCGTCTTTACTTCCTCTATTTTTGTATTGTCCAGTATTATTGATGCTTGCCCGTTTCCTTTCCCAATCACCATTACCTTTGTTTTATCGATGTTAATTTTTAAGTTTCTGTTTTGAAGGGCTTCATTCCATATTGTTACGTTTTCTTGCAGGTCTGTCGTGTTTTTTGCAAATATTACTAGATCATCTGCAAAGACGCAGTCAGTTATTGTCGTTATTTCCATATTTCTATAACCCACTGGTAATTTCTTTAGTTTGTGCTTTATCTCTTTTTGTACGTCATCCATCACTATGTTGAATAGTGCTGGGCTCAGTACACCACCCTGTCTCAATCCTTCTTTAGTTTCAAATATCTGTGACTCTGCATTTCTCGTTCGTACATAATTCTTTGTGACCTTATACATACACTCCACATTGTTTCTCAATTTCTTATTTACACCTCTTCTTTTTAGGCTTTCCCATATCGCTTTCCTTGGTACACTATCAAACGCTTTCTCTAGGTCAATAAACGCCAAGTACGTATTGCTTTGCTGTCTTTTTTCCATTATTTGTTTTATAGTAAATATGTGGTCTTGTACTCCTCTTCCCTTCCTAAAACCGCTTTGTGAATCTTCTAGCTGTGTCTCTATTTGTATTTTTAATCTTTTTTCCAGTATTCTTTCGTACATTTTGGCCATTATACTCATCATTGTTATTCCCCTATAGTTCTTACATTCACGGTAATCTCCTTTCTTGAAGATGGGTAATATCACTCCTATTTCCCAATCTTGTGGTATTCTCTCTTCTGTCCATATTTTGTTAAACAGTTTAGTTATAACTTCTATGCTTTTTTCACCCAAGTTTTTGATCATTTCCGGTGATATACAATCATGGCCTGCTGCTCTTCCTGTTTTTATTTTTATAATTGCTTCTTTTACTTCTTCTATTTTTATTTCTTGGTCACCTTCATCTGTTGCTTGGGTGGTTATTTGTTCTTCTTTTTCATTATATCCTTGTACTATTTTTTCTATATTAAGCATATCCTCAAAGTATTCTCTCCATCTGTCCATTATTTCTTTGTCATCTTCAAGTATTTTGCCCTCTTTTGATTTTATGTATTTGCTATTGTAGTTCGTATCCCTTTTAAAAGTTTTCAATACTTTATAAAATAATTTCTGATTTCCGTGGCTATCACTTTCCATTCTTTCCCCGAATTCTTCCCATGACTTTTGTTTTGCTGCTCTCACTAGTTCTTTTACCCTTGTTCTTTGCTGTTTATACCCAGCGTAGCTTTCTTCTGTTTTCACTTTGAGGTATTTCGCCCACACACGTTTTTTATATTTTATCGCATCCTTTATTTCGTCGCACCACCAGCTTGTTTGTTTTTTGTTTTTATTTATTTTTATAATTCCGCACGCTTGCTTTGCAGCTTTATGTATTTTGCTTTTTATATTTGTCCATAATATTTCCACATTATTGTCTGTGTCCAGTTTGTTTAATTCTTCCATTTCTTGCTCAATTTTTTCTTTGTATTTTGTCGCTATTTCATTTTGTCTGAGTTTATAGTTTCTTATAACCACTTTTGTCTTTTGTTTTTTGTTCTTAGTCACCATTGGGCTTTTCCTTCCTGGAATGAATATTTTTGACAGCAACAAGTAGTGATCCGAGTATATTTCTGGACCTCTTTGCACTCTAGTATCTTCGACTTCTTTCCTATGGCTTTGGTTTATTAGTACATAGTCTATGATTGATTTTTCACCCCTGCTTCTAACTTCTCGGGTGTATTTATGTATTTCTTTATGGGCAAAGAATGTGTTCGTGATTATTAGATTATTAGTTAAACAGTAGTCGATAAGTCTTTTGCCATTATTATTTCGTATTGTTTCCCCCTGCATTCCAATTACTTTTCCTGATTCTTCATCCTTTTTCCCAACTCTTGCGTTAAAATCGCCCAATACAATTAGTCTTGCATTGACATCCTCTGTTGCCTGTTCTAATTGTTCCCAAAACTCTTCTTTTTGCTTTGCTGCGTCATCCTCATTAGGTCCGTACACAATTATTATTGTTGTGCTTGCTTGTTTTTCAATTTCCATTTCTATCTTTATTATCCTCGTTGATAAGGCCTCCCACTTTCTCATATATTTAATAGTGTTTTCTTTTATTATACAACCTACTCCTTCTTTCGCTCTTTGATTCATTTCTACCCCACTATATATTAAGAGATGGCCATTTTGTACTACTTTTTCCCCTTTGCCTTTAATTTTTATTTCAGTTACTCCTAAGATATCTATGTCTGCTTTTTCAAATTCTGTAATTAGTTCCTCTTCCTTTCCCGTTATACTTCGTATATTCCATGTTGCTACTCTCCACACCTTTCCTTTCATTTTTTGTTTGCATTTTTGGGTTTTTGCCTCGCCTCTTTTTTCTGTGCTATTTATTTCTCCATCTGTTTCAGTTCCCTTCTCTTCCAGTACTTTGAGAACATTTCCATTAATATTATTTGATTTCAGCTCGTGTCCATTTCGTTGCCTGTTCAGTTCCATACTACCGTCCTTTGTCTTTCTGGTTAGTTTTTTGGATTGTTTATTAATCTTTCAATCTTTTCCAGCATCCTTGTTTGTCTATTCCATTTCCAAGTCTCCCCATTCACCATTAGCTTTGCAAACCCCAATTTAACCTGTTTTCCATATCTCCTTTCTTCTTTTGCTTTCTGTCTAATGTTCCTCTGGATATCTCTTTCTTCTCTTGTTAGGTCTTCATTAATAAATATCTGGCTGCCTTGTCTATTTTTTAATTTACTTTTATTCTGCATGACCTCTTTTTTATTCTCTTCACTGTCTAGTTCGACTAGACATGTTTTTATCCCCAATCTACTAGCCTTTTTTATTATTATTTTCACACCTATCTCATTTTCTATTAGCTTTCTCATTTCATCTTTCAGTATATTGCCATCTCCTGTATTCATTGTCATCCCCTGTACTACTATGTTTTTCCTTCTTCTAACACTTTCCAATTTCTCAATTCTTTCATTATATAGTTTTACCTCACTTCTTAATTCATTGACTTCATCCATCACTTTTCCATTTATTTCCTTCAGATTTCTTATCTCTTTCTTGTATTCTACCTGTTCTTTCCGTAACTCTCTTATTTCGTCCTTCAATGCTTTAGTATCTTCTCCCTGCATTTTCTGTTCAGTCTTAATATCCCTTATGTCAGCGGAGAGTCCTTTCATCATTCCCATAATTTCTTTCAGCATTTCATCGTTTGTTTTTGATGGGCTTCTATATGTTTTCTTCGACTTTTTAAATGAGTCCTCTTCTAGTACGTCCGTTCTTTTCCGTTTTACATCATCAGACGTATCAGAATCCATTATCAAAATTTCCTCTTAATTTTACCTGTTACCTTACTTAAAGTCCGTCCCTGTTCTATACTTACACTATTATTGTCTCTAATCGTATAGCTCGCCGCGCAAAAAGCCCGTCCCCGGTCTCCCCGTCGGAGGTCGTGCTCCTATCGGTCAAGCCAGATGTTCAGTTATATATATTTATACAATTTATTTTATTCAGAAAAACAAACCTTTGTCTATTGTAGTTTTTTAATTTAGTTCCCGGCACTATCAAATACACTCTATCTCACTATTATTTTTACCACACGCACAGTAATTATTGTTCGTAATTTCTCAGATTATTTGAGTTTGATCACGGAACTCACTTACTTATGTATTTCTGTGTTCTTGCACAGGACCGAACTCCATAAAGATGTACAAAACAATTATGCGTGCATCCTTATAAAATGACTGTGATTCAAGAACTGCTTCTTCAAGATTTTAATGCAAGAATGCAATACTGCCAGTGGTTTCTCAGTACTATTAAATCCAATGATATATTGGATAAGACATTTTTTGGAGACGAGGTTTGTGTGGTTATGTAAACTCGCAAAAATTATCGAACTTGGTCCACTGAAATTCCTCATACTTTTGTAAAAACAAGTTTACATCCCATGGAAATTGATGTGTGTCGCAAATGTGTTATTGGGCCCATTATATTCCACGAAACAATTAATGCAGAACTATACAGGGAACTGATTTTAAATCCTTTCTTAAATCAATTATAAGACAATGAGAGATTGCATGGATACTTCCAAGATGGGGCCACTGCGCATACAGCAGGCGTCACTGCGATATTTGGAACGATTATTTCCCGAAAGATTGATTATGGCCAGGCCGGTCATCTAATCTAACTCCATTAGATTGTTATTTGTTTGGATACTTAAAGAATAAAATATATTGCAATAGGCCATATAATATCCAACAACTGCAAGCATGTAGAAATTAACAACAGTAATAATAATGTTGAAACTTTACACAAATGCTTTTGAAAACCTAAAAGAGAAGAGTGCAAGCTTGCCTCGATAGTAATGGCCAACATTTCGAACATTCATTATAACAATAAATTTATTACATTCCTGTAATGTATACCAACGCTTTTTATCTATGATAATTTATGTATGTTCTATATTCATTCTTAATATTCTGTTTAAGGGTATTTTATAAAAATGTATCTTTTTAAACGTTTGCTTATAATAAACACATTTTCTAAAACATCTCCATTTTATTTAGTTACCGTTAACATTATTAATAGTTAGTGCTTCTTTTACATACAAATTATTTACTGATATCGACAAATAGAATAAAATACATAATATGAACGTAATTAATGTAATTTGCCATTTCAATGTCACGCTAATGAATTATAAAAAATAAGTGTTAAGTTTCAATACAAATTTTTCAGGCACACCAACTTAATAAGCGGTTTGTGATCACACTGTATTTAACCAATCAGCAGCATTTATTTCATCTGACATGTCAACTAGTGACATCTATCCAACAGTAACTAACTATACTATTTCTGTAGTTCATTCTATTGACACATACATCGTATCGAGATTCGAATCCTCTTCTCCGTTTTCTTCTAATTTCTTGTGTGATCTTTGTTGTGTGGGCTTATTTATTTTCATTCATAATACTTGACACATTTATTTCTAGGTTCATAAAATGACTCACATGTGTAATTGTTATAGTGAAATTAGACGGGTCAATGATAGGGATCTTATCTTGGCTGGGTGTAAAGGAATATCAAGCCGGTAACTGCATATCAGAATTTCCATACCAGTATGTTGGAATATTACTTCTAACATGCTCCTTACAATTCTTCAGTCCAGGCGGTCCAATCCGCAACCCAATTTTGGAACTGCTAATTTCAAAATGTCTTGCTGTAACATTTGTTCACGTAAGTAGACCAGGGCCTCCCATAAGGCACGATAGGTTGGCTTCAGGCTTGACAGTTCTTTCGTGAACAAATAAAATATGGGCTGTTCTTCATTTGTTATTTGGAGACTCCTCCCGATTGCTGGTCCCTGCTGCCTTAATTTTTCGATTCTGCCAAATCTCTCTTTAAATTCTCTGGCAATTCCTTTGGCCATTCGCAGATCTCGGGCTACGCAATGAGCAAGCGCGTAGTCTGGCGGCACCGTAAAGAAATCTTGCTGTTTCAGTTTCAGCTTCTTAATTTGGTAGAGCATATGCTTCAACCCATTTGGTAAAATAGTCCATGACCACTATTATGTATTTATTTCCTTTGTCGCTTTATGGAAAAGGGCCGGCGGCATCTATGGCGATTTTTTCAAATGAGCTTCCTACATTGTATTGGCGCATGGGTGCACGTCGATGCCTCTGGGGACCATTGCTTCCGGCGCAATTAGCACACTTTCGGCACCATTCTTTCACATCTCGTGAACAATTCACCCTCTCTGGCGCACCTTCTCCAGTGTTTTATGGACCCCAAAATGTCTCTCAGAAGCCCGATTCAGAAGTTCTCGCAATACCTCTTATATTCTTTTCTTGGGAACCACCATGCATCTGCCGCTCGATTCCGTTGTGATTTTCAACCTCACGTATTAGGAGATCGCATTCCATGGTCAATGAATCCCATTGTGCCCAGTATGATTTCAATTCTCGTGAATGAGGGGCGATTTCTTGCCAGGTTGGTCTTTGCCCATTTCTCTACCAAGCCCTATAGACTGCAAGATCCGGATCAGCTTCTTGATCTGCGCGCAAATTGTCAGGTTGCCATTGGCCATCAACCACGGTGGTTCGAAAGGCATTGGCCGATTTGTCTTCGATTCGGTTGCAATGTCGACAGTCCTCTGGGCAGGTCCTCCTGGAAGGAGCTTCTGCATTTCGATGTTTGAGGCCTGCTCTGTGTACAATGTCAAAGTCATACTCATGTAGCTCTCTGCTTCCGCAGAGCTTCTGCATTTCGATGTTTGAGGCCTGCTCTGTGTACAATGTCGAAGTCATACTCATGTAGACCCTCTGGATTCTTAAATTGCAAGAGCCACTTCAAAGCGACATGATCAGTGCGGATCAGGAACTTCTGCCCGTACAGATACTTGTAAAAGTGCTCAATGGTTTTAACTACTGCCAATAGTTCTCTCCTGGTTACGCAGTAGTTCCTCTCTGGTTTGGACATGGTCTTGCTGAGGTATCCAATGACCCTTTCTGGTCCATCTTGAATTTGAGAGAACACACCACCAATCCCGACGTTACTGGCATCTGTATCCAGAACAAACCTACCAGATGGCAGTGGATAGTTCAAAACAGGTGCACTTATCAGAGTGTCTTTTAACAACGCAAAAGCCGCTTGGCATTCGTTATTCCAAATTAATGCTCGATTTTCTGTTAGGCGGGTAAGTGGTTTCGCAATGTTAGAGAATCCAGGAACGTGGCGTCGATAATACGTGCACAATCCCAAAAAGCTTCTTAGCTGACGTTTGTCTTTGGATACAGTCCATTTTTCCACAGCTCTGACTTTTTCTGGATCCACAGCAACTCCTTTTCCGGAAACCACATGTCCAAGGTAGTTTACCTCTTTGCGGAAAAGGTGACACTTCTTTGGAATTAATCTCAGGTTGGCACCTCGCAAACTCTGGAATACCACCCCCAAATTTTCCATGTGATCTTCAAAAGTTTTTCCTACCACTAACACATCATCAAGATATACCAGGCAGGTATTCCAAGACAGTCCCCTCAGTACAGTGTCCATGAGTCGTTCAAAAGTAGCTGGTGCGTTACATAGTTCCAATGGCATGACTGTAAACTGCCAGAGTCCTGTGCCTAAACTGAAAGCAGTCTTTTCTTTGTTGTTAGGTTCCATTCCCACTTGCTAATAGCCGCTCTTCAGGTCGAGAGTGGAGAACCATTTCACTCCTGCCAAGGTGTCTAGTGTATCGTCTATTCTTGGAAGAGGATAACTGTCTTTCTTGGTCACACTATTCAAACGACGATAGTCCACGCAAAATCTGATAGATCCATCCTTCTTTCTTACAAAGACCACTGGTGAAGCCCATGGACTATTCGAAGGTTCAATTACTTCTTGGCCTTCGATTTCTTGTATAATCTTCTTCGCTTCCTCACGTTTTGCCAGTGGTAACCTTCTTGGTCCTTGTCGTATTGGACTTGCATCGTCTGTATTTATTTTGTGTATCACAATATTGGTTCTTCCTTTCGTACCACTTTCAGTTTCGAAGACGTCTTCATAATGTTTGATTAGATCCTTAACTTGGCTTTGTTCTATCTTGCTCAATCCTTGACAGGCGGAGTCGATTATCTTGGACAATTTCTCAGGAACCTGCACGAATCCATTCTCCTTCGCCTCTACACGATGAACGACGGCCGACACTGGCGAACACACCCTAGAATAGTACCCTTCTTCAATGAAACAGGGTAATAGTTCACATTTATTACCCTTACCGGTACAGTCTTCTGAGTCTTAACCATTATTTTGGCAACTACTATTCCTCGGCCTACCTCGTCATCATCAGCCTTTGGTTCCAACATTGTAACATTTCCTTCCAGATAATCACATTCCATGTACGCCGTCAAAAATGTCTCACTTCTTGCATCCAGAACAACATTCTCTGCTGTAATTGCTTGTATATTCCCACAATCTTTCCCATGAAGAAACAATCCTTCATTATTTATTTTTAGAGTGCCTTCATTCATGTTTAACTGGAAACCGTAGGTGTTCATGATGTCTAATCCCAAGATTATTTCTTCGTCTGTGTCGGCTACGAGAACACGATATCGGATTGATGTTGGTTATATGATAAAATTGACATCTACTTCACCTGCCACAGAAGCTGCTTCTCCAGTAGCTGTCTTAAGTCTCCATTTGCTAGAAAGTAATTTTTTATTTCTGGAAATCAATTCGGGTCGCACGATGGTTTTCGTCGATCCAGTATCTAGCAAGCAAACGTAGGTCCTTCTTTCCATAATAGTGTCCACATACAGCCCGTTGGTTTGATGTTGCAAGGATGTGGTTTGGCCAAGCGTCCTTGGGGCTTCCGGATGCTCAGCCGATGCATTCTTGGCCACCTTACCACATTTACTTGGAATGTGACCAATCTCTCCACAATTTCAGCATCGAAATACTAATTTGTTTGGTTTGATTTGATTTAGGACTCGACTAACTACCTGCTCCATGAACTCCTCATTTTCTTGTTTGTTAACAGTGCAGACACGAGCATGGTTTCGAGAGGCGTGTTTTGCAGTCACAAATTAAAGCGCGTTCGCCAAAGCATCGATCAAGGTTTTCGGTCGTGCCAATCTTAATGCTTGCTGCGTATCAATATTCCGTAGACCATTATGAACGTCTGGACAGCTAAGTGTTCCATGAAATTATCTGGTGCCATCGGATACGCAAGCCGAACCAGACGAACAATATCTGCTTCGAATTCCTGAAGATTCTCACCTTTTTACTGGGACCGATTCTTCAGCTGGGTGTGGTATACCTGCTCCAAATGCGCGTAGTCATATCTCATCTCCAATCGTTTAATGAGCTGAGAATAATCTTTACGTTCCTCATGGGGTTCAGTCTGCAAAATATCACTAGCATCACTCCTCATGCTATGATTAAAGCAGTAGCCTTCTCGACAGGAGACCATGCGTTTGCTTTTGCGGCTGCTTCGAATTGCGTCAGGTAAGTCGCCCATGACGTCTTTCCATCAAAGGTTGGTGGCTTGATTCTGGTCTTCGAGATAGCCACGGGTTCCTCTTTTATTTCGATGGGTTGCGGTATAACTTCCTTGTTTACCTGCTTGGGATCAGAATGACTTATGGTAATTTCATCTGAGTCGTTATTGCCTCTAAAAGTCTAGAATGTTCCCTAATTTTCTCTTCTACGGCTATGAAAACCTTTTCCTTTAACGCTTCTAAGGTTTTCGCTAGTAGCTGTTCTAGAACTTTCCCCGAAGCTCTCGAATTTTCAGAATTCTTTTTTTCCATTATTTCCAGAGTTTGCTCCATTTGTTCCAGACTTCTCTCGAAGCTTCTAGAAATTTCTAGTAATTTCTTTTCTCGAGGAATCTAGAGGTTTCTAGGTTTCTTTCTTCCATCTGGGCTTGCGTATTTATTTGACATTGTTCCAGAGTTTGCGAATTGTCTATCAGTCGTTGTTCCAATTTTTTCACATTGTCCAGATTCTTCTGTTCCATTTGAGATTGTGAATCTATTAGACGCTGTTCCAAGGTTTTCACACAGTCCAGATTCTTTTGCTCCATTTGTTGCATTTGAGTTTGCGCATTCTCGATTAGTCGTTGTTCCATATTTTTCGCACTATCCAGATTCTTCTGTTCCATTTGAGTTTGTGAATCGATTAGACGCTGTTCCATGGTTTTTACACAGTCCAGATTATTTTGTTCCATTTTAGTTTGTGAGTCTATTATTCTTTGTTCCATTTTCATCAACAGCGAATTCAAGTCAGCATCTCCGCCTGGAACTTGAATTACATAATTATCTGGATCCTCGCCTTCTTTGGCTAACGCATCTCGAAGTAATTTCTGGAGGATTGCCTTTTGCCGGTTGCATCCTCGCCCTCTCCTCTAATTCTTGTTTTAAATCAGTCACTTTTAAGTCAGTGAGTTTCACTCTATTCGCCATCACGATATTTAAAATAAACTTCTTTTCGGACTGTACCTACAATGTTCAAAATTAAGGATTTTTATGTAATTTTAAGTTGGAATGAGGAAAATTGTTAATAATTGTGTTTTTAAGATAAAATGTATAAATTTATACTAAAAAAGAGCAAAAATGAAGCAAATATTAGTAGATATAGCAATTTTTAGTGGGTGATCCTTTGAGGTCTAGAACTGGTGAAAAACATACTATTGAAAAGTTAGATTATATTATGGTCGTTACTATACAATCATAGTTCTCAAACATATACTTTTTACAACCGATAAATAGTTGCGAAAATCAAGTTTTAAATAAATGTGTCCATGCATAAATATTTTTACTTACCTGGTATATTACAAATATTGTTGTAAAACGATCTTTCTGCAAAAAGTCGAAGAATAGCTACATATAAATAAGAAATAAATGTAACCATATAGCAAAGTATTGAGAATATTATGACTTTTTTTAAAGATTTTTTTAAATATTTCGTTTCCTTTGCAGAACCATCTATTCTAGCCATTGCTTCTAGGGTAATTTCCAATCTTTTGGCGAAAACAGTACCACCGGTTATACAACATATTACATTTAAATCACTAATAAAGTAACCAATTGCCATAACGTACCTGAAACAAATACTATTATACTTTCTCATTTGATATTTCGTGTCTATGGCTGTTGAACTTGAAATAAAAATATACAACCTATTTAGTCGGGAATATATGTAGTTTAAAGCATAGCAACTTAAATTATTCCGTTGTCGAATAATATAATAGCGAAAAACTTTTATAAAATGTAGGAAGTGTTTTTGTAATAAGAAAATCTTGTTGAGAACTGCAGGAATTAATAATTTTATGTTCATACAAGTATTTCTTACATCGCGCGATCAGTCAAATTAGTTAAGAATTACATGATAACCACGAATATGACGTTTTCGATGATGTGCCATTGCGCACTTTTTTAATAACGCCAATCGTACCATGAAAATCGATCTGATGATAAGAAACATCCCCACAGCTTCGCGCAAAATATCGCATGGATGGGCCAAATTAGTTAAGAATTATAAGTATGTCAGTATCAGTTAGTATCACTGGTAAGTATTTATTATTACAGATGGATATCATATAATTATTTTTAATTGTAACAAATTAATTAGTTTGCTTTGATTTGTTTATTACTTACACTTATGCTCATTTGTTAATTGTTAAGAAGCTAATTTAGTGTGCCACTTGGTTTTTATTTGTTTTTAAAGTTTATTTTGCTTTCTTTTAGACTAGCTTCTTCTTCTAGACTAGATTCGTTTACATCATTGTGAATAAAAATAATTTTTATTTATGTGCACGAATAATGAATTAGCTAATATTGAAAAATTGAAAAATTGAACTTTCCAGCGTACATGAAACTTTTTAAGTCTATTACGAAACTGTTAAAATTTATTGCGAAAGTATAGTAGATTCTGGTTCGGCAATAATACTTGTACTGGTAACAGTGGGTAAATAAAGCCACGAAAGCCAAGGAAAGAAATGTTGCAAAACCTCAGATTTGGATGAAGAAATTATTTTATTATAACGATTAATTAAGACAAATAAAACAATATAACAAAGGTAAAGTTTAATTTTATAGCAAGTTTTCGAAGTGTTTTCCTTGTCTGTCAAGGTAATAAACAAGGCGATCTTGAAAGAAACACAGGGTATTCCGAATAAATTCTGGGTTTATTCCATCATATGCAGTACATATACGGTCTTTCAGTGCGTACAAGTTATGTATTTGCACGTTATTATAAATTTTACTTTTCAGGTAACCCCAAAGAAAGTAATCATATGGAGATAAAACGACTGGTCTTGGGGGCCATGTCATTGTGCCAAATCTGCCAAAAAAATTCCTGACGGCGTCAGTAGAATGTGCCGGAGTCCCATACATTTGAAACCAAGGCTTATCAACATTTAGTATCTCGATTGATCGAATGATGTGGTCTCGCAAAGGATTCAGATATTTTGCTACAGTGAGGTTACCGTCAATAAAAAAACCACCAATAAGTCTACTGTTTACTATTCCAATCCAGACATTGACTTTTTGAGGGTACTGCGTTCGGGTTAGGTTTTGGGCATGAGGATTTGTACAGGACCAATACCTAATAGATGAATGGAAAGGAAATTTAGTATTTTTTAATTGATAAATGTAGGATATGAACCGGAAGTTCTGAGAGTTGACTTCACCATTTACGGTAAATGTAGCTTCATCAGTAAAATTATTTTATTTAAAATTTCTTCGTTTTCATTTAACATATTAAACATTATTTCATAAACATCAGTTCCTTTTGCTTTTTACAGTACACCATACTGTACGATACTACAAAATGCCTGGCGACAGCTAAAAGCGATCCTACAGACCAGACTGTTCCTCTACATAACACCGGATATTCAGCTTCATGTGATCTGTTAACACGTGATTTGTTTTATTTTATCTTTTGTGGGAATTTAGAAAATAACCATCTTCTTTGAGTTTGTTAAAAATATTATAAAATTGTTTTCGCCCGAGGTATAGGCCTGTCGGGATAAATATCGGAAAGCATGTCTCTGACTGTCCTTAAACTATTATTTTTCTGGTACCACATTATCATTGCTATCTTCTCATCTTTGTTATACTTATTCATGATTTAAATAAATGATCTGCTTTTCAATCAAATGTATTTAATTTAAGATTCATGTATGAATAAAAATTCAAAAATATTAGACATAAATTTTTTTTTTCCTTGCATGATAACTAACTCAAGAATTAAGCTATAGGTAAATCCTTCACTGCTGTATAACTGGTTGCCTACTATACCGCTAATGGATTAACAATTTTCTTTTTAAAGATACACTTAGGAAAAATGTATGTGTAATGTAATAATAAAAAAGGAGCCGGTATATTTGTCGTGCGTAATTTTCTATTGAGGTGGAAAGAGAGGCTTTTCTAGTTCCAATTCACAGTTTTTTGATTAAATACATTTATTTATAATTTTTTAAGTATTGTCCTCTGCCGTCAACGCTATTTTGTATCCCTGAAAACAAGTCTTCAACACGGGTTTGCAACGCAACTGTTTCTGACATATAGTCGATTTAATATTATTTTATTAGGATAAAAATTGTAAAGAATGCGTACAGTAATTGTTTTAGGTATTCCCAAGAAGTGGGGCGGTATCAGGTTGGTGGACCTAGGAGGCCATGTAGTTGGGCTATCCCATCCTATCTATCTCTCGTTGTAATCTTAATTTTAAAAAATTCTACCCAACTGCGACAGAAAAATATGCAGCAGCTCCATCGCCCATAAACATGTTTAATTTGTTTAAAAGTGTCATGTCTTCCAACAAAACCGGTGATTCATTTCTTTAAAAATCTAAGTACACTTGTCTCGTTAAACAATTAGGGAGAAATACTGGACCAATTAAACAATCTCAATCTTCAAGAATAGCAAGCCAAATATTCAGATAAAAATTGTTTTGATGATGCAGTTCAATCACAGTATGGAGATTTTCATCTGCCCACACGTGAATGTTATGAAAATTGCAAGCTCTTCTAAACCCAGCCTTACTACTAAATAAAATTTCAAGTAGAACTTTCTGCCAGTTTCCGTAAAACTCATTGATAAAAACTCAATTGATAAAAATATGCGGCAAGTCTTTGAATGCTAATATTTGGGTTATATTCTACTCCTCTTAAAATATCTAGTTTTATTGTGGGAATAGAAACAAATTTTGGACAGACGGTTATGAAGTCTTGAAAATTTTATCACTCGGCAATAACCGATTTGGAAATGCTTCGGCATAAATACCGAATACGGTCGCAAGACCGTATATAAAATGCATGTCGGACATTTCTGCATTAGTGTATTCAGGCATAATTTGAGAACAGATAAAATTGACGCAAATGATAAGTAATTTTGTCACAGTTGCTTGACAAAGCTAATGTTAAGACACAATAAGCTGTTTCAGAAAGACGACCACTCTCAAAACCCCAACAGAAACTAAAACAGGAAATGGACTATATTCAGAAACAATTGATTTGCGGACCAATGTTGACCAGGTAACTTTTTTGTTTGTTTGTATCAGTACTATAGTTGGGTAAATATCCGACAACCTTTTTTTGACAGATTGTAAAACAAAAAATAGAAATGAAATTACATAAATTCAAAACTTAAGAATATTTTTTAAAATGGTAACGTACTCTTAGAACACGTGTGAATATCACACTGAGTTGGTATCGTGCTGTAAAGATTTATTATTATATACAACGAAGATCCAAGCAATAAATTGAATATGGTCACAGGCAAATAAAAGATACTGATATTTCTTGACGCTAACTGAGGCACCGTTAAATTCAATGGTTGTAATAGATCAGAACGATCCACAGTCGCGTAAAGAAAAATTAGATTAGACCTTTTTCTTAGATACTACGAAGACGGTAACTGGAAACAAGATAAAAATTTGGAGTGGTTGTTGTCTCTTTGACGATAAATATGATTCATTCTATTTCTTAATAGCCTAGCAAAGCCATGCTGAACCACCTCCCATGACGACTCTGATTTTGATAGAACCAATAGCAAAGGAATCTGTACTCCAGTCGTGATCGTATTAAATAGCCTGCATGAAATGAATCAAAGACAAAGTTGCTTGGCAACTAGGCATGAGTCAAAAAGGAGTCCAGTATATTGTTCAGACGTTGAATTACAAAAAAATTGCAATGATTAACGGATGTCAGAAAAAACATTTGTCAAGAATTACTTAACCAGTATCGACGCGAAGGAGATGACTGTAAACAAGGGGCAGTCAATAGAAAATCGTCATCCTGATTCTCCATGTGTACGAAAATTCAAAAGAATTTCATCAGCGCAGAAGTCATGCTCACTATTTTCTGGGATACAAAGGGAGTCATTTAAACCGAATATCTTCCGAGGGGATCGTATCCGTAGAATAAGGCCGGAAAGAACGAACTTTTTCTTGCACCACGACAACACCAGACTGCATTGCTGCAACGGAACGATGAAGATAGTGTTGAGCCTGAAATTCGCGGTTGTTTCGCGCCCTCCATACAGTCCTGCTTTGCCACCTTCAGATTACTGGTTGTTCCCAAAGTCGAAGGAGGTATTAAAATATCAACATTTTTCATCGGACACTGAGACAGTTGTTTGTAATTGGATCAGCAGTGAACAAGAAAGTTTTTACGATATCTTGTTAGCAAGACCACGCACGACGCACCAGATTCTGGTGCGTCGTGCGTGGTTTGTCTGGTAAAATATGTGGAAGAAAGAAGTGGGGAGCCTCGCACAATACACCTACATATAGAAGAAACGCGTTTAGTCCAATTGTACGTCATTGATGACGTTTACATGTTGTCATAAGTATATTAGCAGAACTAAACAAAAGTTAGTTTGTTAAACTATATTTGAAAACTTTTATTTCAATAATTTAAATACAAAACGTTATAAATCGATGATAATATAGACATTCATGGCAAATAAACATATAATTTCCGTTTCAATACTAAGTGTTTCTTGTATATATTTTTAACAGGGTACTAGTTACTTGCAGTGTTGAAAGATAACATATCTGTCAAATAAGCCTAGTTTTGTGTACATTTTTCACGTTTATTTTGATTGTTTAAAAACAATTCCTTTTAGAACTGCATTGTGTTTATTATCTCGTTGCGTCATTTGGATATAATTCCGAAAGGTTTCTGTAAACTGTCGAAGCAATTAATTCCTTCATTATTGACCTTTTTATAGTTGACATATTATAAGCGTATAATTGACATCTTGGCGACAACATATATAGGATGTGTCGTCATGGATATAGTATGACGTACACTTGGATATATCGCGTTTTCTCTATATTTACATCTTTAAATATTTATATATTATACTGTTTTTAAAAGGCCAGAGAGAGAGAAGCTATATTTATTATTTTGAATGTAATATGCTATTCATTATTTTTAAATGTATTATTTATTTATAAATAGAATCAGTCTTACCTTGTCTAAATTACAGATCTTATATTTGTTATCAGGATAAAATAAAACAAATTTTATTGAATTTCACTTTTTAATTTACAGCGTAACGATCGTTTCGCTCCAACCTGAGCTTCATCAGACATATGTCAAACTTATGTACAAATTTTAAAACAAATGTACCGTAACAAACACATGTTTTGTTTTGAATAGTTGAAGGGATGGGTACTTTTTATTACTAAAATGTCTATTCACAAAACTTTCACTACGGTTTATATAATACTGTTCTTAAGTGATAAAACTGAGGGTCTACATTATGATACAGGGAGGTAAAGAAGTTCTATGGAAAAATACAATATATGTCTGTCTAACGGAATTTTATCAAGTAAAGGCTGAAACAATCATATATCTTATATTTGTATTTATCGGGTTCTTTGTATCTGTTGCTCCGGGTTCTGTTATCTTCTAGCTCGTGGGTTTGCAATTAGAGTTTGCTCTTAACAATAGGGGGGTGCTAATGTATGTAAACCTTGTATACTTTAATTGTTAACTTACGTGCTCAAGAATTCAGATAATGACTTAATAGTTATTGCTTTTTAGTTCAACAATTCTAGTGTTGTAGGTGCGTTCTCAAGATAAACAAGTGAGTATGATACTAACCTAATACTTTATTAAACAAATAAACATTAGGTACAATCGTGAAAAGTGTTCAATTTTATGCACACGTTTTATTTATTCAAACATATTGTCATGAAATTTTCCCCGAAGAAAAATTAAAGAAACAGTAAAAGACTATATATATTTATGTACATTTTATTCCAGGAAAATAATTAGAAATATTTTATATTTTATTTAAAATCTGATTATAATGTGTATTTTTGTCCACGCCTGTAGGATGTTCGAGCGTGGTTATGATGTACGCAGTCCTGGCCAAGACGGAAGTGTATCGTCGTAGTCGATCTTTTGATTTATGTTATTAGGTTTGGAGATATCCATTTCCGTTGGGGAGCGTTAGAGATTGTTCATCCGTTAAACAGATAGGTTGAGTTAATTTTTTCTGAATAAAGACTTCCTTTTTATTCAGTTTATTATAGTTAATTTCGGTTTATGGTTTTAGTTGTGTTATTTGATGTGTTTAAAGTAATTCTCGATTAATTACGAGTTTTTGATACTTGTAATTTTTGATTTGTGCGACCTATCTGAAATCTCTCTTTAAGAATAATTTTTTTTAGTGAAGTGTGACGACCACATTAATTAATGTACGTGTGCATTTGGAGAATATATTTTATATATTAATTTAGTTATGTTATGTGTATATTTATTGAGCTCGTAAATTCAGTAAATTTTAGTTTATAATATTTTATAGTCAGAAAAATTTTCAACATTTTGTTTTTTTTAGCTAGTTTTTGCTTTTGGCTGCCTGTAGTTGTAGTGAAGGTCAGGGAAATTTGGTGGAAATTTGATCATGTTATAAGCGCATGATCCAGTCATAATTTTTGAGTTGCGCGCGGACAGATAATTTTCTGTTTGACGTTTGAAGTTGTGGGGCAACGTAATTTAAAGTTTGAAAGTTTTTCTAAATCTGTCAAAATATAAATGCATTTATATTTTGTATTCCCTTGACAAAGGCATATTGCCGAAACATGTAGGGTTGTTTTAAATATATATATATACTTTGAAATAATGAACCAGACCTTTAATCGCCGACTTATTAAGTTTACCTTATCATACCAAGGTCACGAAGATATTATATTTATATATATATATATATATATTGTTATGGGGCAAATTATACCATTATTCCAGCCAACTGCAAAGGGAAAGACAGTAATTAGAACAAGAATAAAACATAATAGAATGGCTAAATTGGCGGACATAATTTGTAAAATTAGTATCGAAATGTAAATAAATTAATATTACGACAACTGTGTATATTCCAAATTAATTTATATTTATTTCAAAATTTACTTTTTATATTTTTATTATCATTTTCATAATTAAAGTCATTAGCGCGAAATTAACAGATAGCTAATTTATCTACATTCAAATTTTGTATCGATACTAATTAGACACGCCCACTTTTTTTATTTTTAAAAACCCGCGAATAGGTTATTTTCATTATACTCATATAACATAACCTTACATTGAAAAACCCGTTACAACTAACTGTAAATTATTATATTAATTTTGTTTTCATGTTAGAATTAATATTTCAGTTATATTTAAAATATTATCCATTGTAATTAAACTAAAAATCGAGGCTATTTTCATAAGTGCTACTCCAAATTTAAAATTTAATTATACTAAAAATACTTGTGCTACAATTATCAAAATACTCAGAAAAGAAGTATTAAACCTTGGCGCTACTTTGAAACTACCTTTGTGTCGAAAATACCTGTGACCGGCAAGTAATCGTCCATCGCATCTTTTGGCCCACGGCTATGAGCAATACCAACGTCTTCGACCGACGCCTTCGAACAACGCCGATACCTGCTCCGTAGAGACGAAAACACCTTTATTTGGTCCTGCATTTCGATAAAACTGACCGGCTGACACCATTCCATACCTGCGCGCATCCGATAAGAAACAGGTTTAATTAATACAGTTTATTTCGAAAAAGTCTTATTATTATTATTATTTTATTTAACAAGACAAAATTTTATTAAAATACATAATTCTTTATTTTTACTTTAAAAATACGTTTCTGTTTGTTCAGAATTTGTGAAAGGAAATTTATTATTAAGATCTGTAGTACTTAGCCTTTAATTTGTTTGTCTATTTATTTATATTACCATATACTATTCATGAACATTGCTATTAAAACATAACTTTTAGTTCACACGTGCACTCTATATTAATTCCATATTTTGTCATTAGGCACGTTATTTGTTCATTGTTTACAGATATCTTACGTCAATAAATATTTACACTTATTACTTTAAACAAACTCTTTTATTTATCATTGCTTAGCTAGAGATAACTTTGTAAGATTATTAAACAATGTTCCATCATACACATAGGGATAAGCTGACCGACGAGCATCCTGAGATAATGTCAAATTTTTGTAGAAAATAATACTTGTTCTCCGACATCTAGCCGCAACCTGAGACATTACATGAGAAAGGCTGGTGATCTAACGGAATAGGTTTAAAACCAAGGCGTCCAACCAATAGTACGATTCCCGTACTATACGATTAATATAATTATATCATTTAAAATTATTACTCTATTATAATTACACAATTATTATTATACATAGCTTATCAGTCATTTATCAATAGTCACCCGAACGTGGAGGCTTCAGTAGTATTAAAATTAATTATTTTTAACACTTAAGTACAATTATTATTACATATTATTATTTAGATATATAATTATTATTATTATTTAAAACAACCCTACATGTTTCGGCAAATGTACCTTTATCAAGGAATATAATATATTTTATATTCCTAAAACAAGACCTTAAATCGCCAACAAATTGAATTTACCATAACATACAAAGGTCACGAAATAGTTATCTATTATACAGGATATAAAAAGGATATCAAAAATATAAATGACAGAATTCTGTCATTTATATTTTTTATATCCTTGACAAAGGCATCATTGCCGAAACATGTAGGGTTGTTTTAAATATATATACTTTGAAGTAATAAACCAGACCTTTAATCGCCGACTTATTAAGTTTACTATATCATACCAAGGTCACGAAAATATTATATATATATATATATATTATATATATATATATATATATTATGCTATGCTTTTTGATAATGGTTGGTGACAGAGCATGTAAACTGTTACAAACGTATAATTTTGCCTTAAAAATAATGTGCCTTTAAAAATTTTCCTCATTAGAGACGGCCATGCTCATTCAAAATTATACGTTTGTAACAGATTACATGGTCTGTCACCAAAAGCATAGACGTCTCTAATGAGGAAAGTTTTTGAAGGCACGTTATTTATATGTATATGTATATATATATATATATATATATATATATATATATATATATATATATAATACTGGGTATACTGTGTCAACATCGCACTTCTTCAGCATACGGTCTATCTTATCCGTAGTATCTTTTACATACGGCAGCAGAACTTTGTTGGAATTGTTTTTCTCACTGTTTTTTTGTTTGTTGTTTGTCGCTCTTTGAATTTGGTGGTCAGTAAAACCGTTTAGCTTTAATAGTGCGTGTAATTGTATAAACTTCTCTTCGATAAAGAGTACCTTCAAGAGGAATTTAAACAATTATATACATAATTGCTGAAGAAGTACGATCCTTACACAGTATACATAACGGACAGGAAAATTTCTCAGTTTTGTAGAAACTCTAAAGACAATATTGAGCTAGATGAACAAGGTGTATACGAAATACCGCGAATCCTGTGACCGTACGTATCTAGGGCAATCGAACCGGCAAATAAGCAAATACTTTAGAAGAGACAAGTCATAAAATCAACTTCGAACCATTAAAAACTATTGCGAACATCGAACACCTACTATACCTATACGCCAGAACAATTAGAGAGGCAGTAGAGATAGAGACAGAACAGCTTGAATAAAAGAGACAACGGGCAGAGATTGTCAAACATGTGGCAAAGCATTTTACGCTGTAACAGATACAGTGGCTTCAAAATCACACATACGCACCAGTAAACACAACACATGGCAAAATACACTAGTTACGGTCGCCCTCGGTCATACTCCACCCGAGAGCATCAGACAAATACCGGCATAACGACAACCTGAGGATGCCAGCAGAGTGATGGCCGAAAGTTTGTTCCGACATCCGCCAAAACAAACACACGGCAAGAAACTAGAAATAAAGCACCCTAGAACACACGAGGATAAGTTGATCGAAGAATCACGTTTTTCAATATTTTATTTGGTCTTTGCGATTCACTTAATTTTATTTTAATTCCTATTAGTATATGACGTCATCGAATTCTTGGACCATATTCTATTTATATGAAGATACCGTATTATATTTCAATATGCCCTTTTCATGTATGATTAAATTTGTATGGAATTGTGTAGAAATATCATCATAATTACAAAGAGATACCACAAAGTAAAATAAAATTCAATTGAAAGATAACAACACGTTCATCAGACAGTGAATAAAAGCATAATAAACAATCAAATTGTTAAACAGTTGAACTCTCCCAAACGGACAAGTTACATGTTAGGGTAAGCTAGTTAGTGATGTGATTAAAATTGTCATTAGCAAAATTAACATACGTGCATTGCCAACCGTAGAATTCTAGTCCCGATAAGACATATCGTATTGACCACCCCCATACCGATCTGACATGAAAGCATTAAAGACTGACAAAGTAGTTAAATTTAGGTAACATATTAATTAATAAGACAATTTATTATAACATATTAGCAAGATGCAAATAAGGTACAAATACGAATGCAACTGTGTAAAACAGTCAATATTTAGTGTTTTACACCGCCGAAATTTACTTATAAATTTTAAATCCTTTGAGGGAACGAGTTTTGCTAGTCTATAAACAAGGCAAACACGTTATAGTATATGACACAATATACACTAATTGCATTGTATTGAAGACGATCAACATATGGAGACACATTACTACAGTAGTAATACCGTAACTATATAAAACTAAAAAACAACGACGAGAGGAAAAAAAACAAGTTTCGCGCCCCACCCGGCTACCAAGACAGCCTCAGCCCAGGGATGTGAGACTAGAGGTACTAAAAAGAAGAGGTGGTAAAGAGCGCCACCGAATTTGGTACCGCTAGACGCCGCAAATTCGGAAAATAGGGTCGCAAAAGCAGGCAAGCCACGCAGCAGGTAGATGACGTAACCAAGCTGTCCAAAACTAATTCGAAAGAAAAGAGAGTTTTCGGATTCAACTAGTCCACGCTTTATTTCTGTTAATGTAACAAACAAAGAAAAACCTAAAATAAAATAATTAAATAGCAATGTTGTAGAAGCTACCCCACAATTTGGATAGTAAACCCAGAAAATTATTATCCCCTATCAAAATACATATTTATCTGGTTCACAGTGGTAAATACAAAATTGTAAGCCAGATCTATTGAGCAGACCTGGTATATGTCTGGAGGTTTTTGATTATATAAATATTAAAAATAAAAAAATAAAAAATGTGGGCGGTTTTATATTATTAAGAAAAAAAAAGGAATCAATGCTTATAACTAAAATAATTGACCAATAATTGAGAAAAATGTAAGACTTAAATTTTAAAATCACAAATGAACAAAACTAGAATACTAATTTTATTTTAACGTGTCGATATAAAAAACACAAAAAAAAACCTTGTGCATGTTTTCTACAACGAAGAAAAACTCACCTGAAAAATCTTTCGATATATATTTTTAAAGCAAACATTGTTTTTTTGTCCAAAAGTAACAGGTGTGCAATTACGTTGTACTCTTTAAATAAATTTTAATCGTTTAAAATCAATATAGCGAACAAAATGATAGAAAACTAACCAGTGAGGCTATTAAATTAATTAAATAAATTTGATTTGTAATTAGAATTACGTAGCTACAAGAACAAAGAAAAATTGAATATGCAAAGAGGAAACTGTATCTTAATCTTTTAACACGTGGATTTAGATTAAATACTTTTTGTTACCAGCGAAATTATGATTCCTGAATTAATTACATAAAATGGATAGGTTGCTTAGACTTACGTAGTTACAACAATAAGGTAAAATTGAATATATAAAGAGAGAGCTAAATCTTAATATTTGTAACACATAGAGCTAGCTTGGTACAATAATTTGCTAGTGGAATAAATTAAAACAAAATAGAAAATCTGAGCTGATTTGTTCGTCCTCGCCGGGGTAATCAGTCACGGTGAACAATGCTTCTACAGTGGGCGGGAAGACTCTGTAGATATGACCAAGACCTGGACTTCGACGGTAGCATGGCCCCCAAAAAAACCATCAGCTAAGTTTGGGATGGTTTTTTGTAAAACTCGTTAAAAAGATCCCTTATGGGTAATTCATTGATTCCTACAATTAACGTATTGCTAAAACAAATCCCGGACTACCAGTGGCTGCACTATATAAAGAGACTAATTAGGGCCCACAATTAACAACATGTGTGTAACGAAACAGGATAACGACTTCTTGCTGTTCGGGTCGGTCTTGAACTCACCGCTCGATGGACACTACCCAAGCGGCAGTGGAAAAGCAACCACAAAAAAAAACTGATGCGTAATCATATTTTGTGGATATATAAAAGCACGTGGTTGCACTTAGAAGTTGGTTCAAAATAAATAGAACGGAATGAAATAAAAAAGACGCTAATTAACGACAAAATAAAGCATGTTTACGAAGACGTAATAACGTGTATCAGACTGCCACTGCTCTTTTCAGCACATGACAAGTGAAAGTCATCAATACATTAAACATACAAAAATACATGACTTACACGTTGTACGTTGATGAGGACAGTAGCAGTCCGAAACACGTGTCCGTATATTATCATCATGAATACAACGTTGGCTATCTTTGTTAGTTTTCACGCCAAACTCTGCCGACACACTAATATAGTGAAGCCGTTTTAGTCTACATGTATTTGAATACACATACAGCGCATAGATTTCGCTCTAGCACTATGTGTGTGCCTTTGAAATTTGACGTCAGGTATTGACGTCAATTTTTAATATTTTTTAGAATCCTTTAAAGGGTTATAAATAATAATTAACAATTACAGTTGCAACTAATCGTCACTAAATGTTGTTAGTGACGATTAGTTGCAATAAAAATTAAATGCACACGAAAGTACATAAATCTTAGCTTACCAAAACATTGTATTCGATATTGTAGGACCACAACTGATTCGTATGCCATGTAATATAGTTGCGAATAGTAAAAATAAACACTGAAGGAAATACGAATATATTTTCCAATTTTTTGACACCGTAAATCTACATTGTCCTTTGTGAAAATATTTATTGGGGCATACAATAGGTGTTACTCCGAACAGTCTACCAAGACGTAAGGCAAGAGTAATTGTTCTGCAGAGGCATGTGCGATGTTTAAACTCTTTTTTGTTCTTTACTTCCACTTTCGAAGTCATAAAAGTTATCATTATGAAACCTTGTTCTTTACTTCCACTATCGAAGTCGTAAAAGTTATCATTTTAAAACATTGTGGACAACAGATACATACAGAAGTTTAGGAAATGTTCGATATCGAGCCACAATACAGTTATTATTAATAATTATAATTGATATTCCAGCGTATTACTTAGTTAATTTCTTTTATTGCTTTGTCACATTAAAATAAGTAATTAGTTTGATAGAAAAGTCGACAAAGAACGTTACTCCTGCAAAATAATAAATTATTCACTTGGAATAAAGTGAATAATTCATTATTATGCAGTAAGTATATTAAAATAAAACAATCCAAAACTTTTTCCGTTTTTTTTCCTTGGACCTATTGGCAGACAAGGCGTAGATTATGCGTATATACATATAATCTATAAACGTACAGTTTCAATCTAATGCAGCTTAGTTTTTCAAGAGTAGTCAATTAAAATTTCATATCGAATTCACACGTAGAAAGTATGAAATCGAAATAACTTGTTCATAAAGTAGAGGGTTTATATTTAGTGTATTGTAATTAAAAGTATAAAATTAAAACATTTTTTGATACAACCTAAAACTGATTTTCTTTTGTCAAAATAGGATACGCAGTCGCTTCCATCGTTAACAAAAATACTTCTTTTTTTTTTTTTTAAACCTACGTGGGCATTTTTTATTATCAACGCATCGAACTCGCTGCAAATCTTTTCGCAGCATCTGTTCCTTTTCTTCCCAGCTGGAGTTCATAAAGCGGGCATATTTCTTTCATTCATCCGCCATTAACTTGTTGCCAAATTTTAATATACAGGGTTATGATAAAGTAACGCACAAAATTCATAAAACGTACAATGTTCATTTTTGAAAAAAATGCAAAAACACGTCAAACAGTTTATTTTATTCCGCGTCTTTTAACATAAGTCAAAAAAATAAAACGTCAAATTTGTCAAAGTTATGACGGCATCAATTTTTTTTTTAAATATGAAGCTTGGTTTTTTTTGAATTTATTTGATAAAGCTTGTTTTTCTGCATTATAAAGAAATAATTGAAGTAGGGGTCACATAAGAAAAAACTGAGAGAATTAATAAAAAACAAAATAAACTAGTTTTTGAATTTATGAAAAGAAACTAAATATTAAAAGAATTAAAACTTAAAGTTACCTAGTAATAAAACAACTGTTTGTCAGTGTCAGTCTTACAATTAGTGTCATACCAATTTTATTATGATGGCTCCTTTAACGGAAAGATATTTGGAACATCTTCGTATGGCAGTGCTTCCGGATCTAATTGCTGCATTTCCGGATCCAAATAATAGGGAAAACTTGGATCCCAGTATTTGGTTCCAACAAGATGGTGCACCACCACATTATGGACTTAATGTTCGAAGGTTTCTGGATAACCAGTTTGAAGGAAGGTGGATTGGAAGACGTGGACCAATGGAGTGGCCACCTAGGTCACCTGATCTCACCCCCCTTGATTTCTTTCTGTGGGGACATTTAAAAAGTCGGGTCTACGTTAACCGATCAGACAATTTAGAAGACTTAATGGAACGAATTAGACATGAAATGACTCGTATAACTCCGCAGATGATCGAAGACTCTGTAAATCAGGTTTACCATCGTCTTGGCCTATGTCAGATAGTGAATGGGACACAGTTTGAACAATTCCTGTAAGAAATCGTTTTGGTTTAATGGACTGTTTAATGGATAGTTAATTTAAATGTTATTACTATAATAAAGTTTATTTTGTTTTTTATTAATTCTCTCAGTTTTTTCTTATGTGACCCCTACTTCAATTATTTCTTTATAATGCAGAAAAACAAGCTTTATCAAATAAAGCAAAAAAAAACCAAGCTTCATATTTAAAAAAAGTATTAATGACGTCATAACTTTGACAAATTTGACGTTTTATTTTTTTGACTTATGTTAAAAGACGCGGAATAAAATAAACTGTTTGACGTGTTTTTGCATTTTTTTCAGGAATGGACATTGTACGTTTTATGAATTTTGTGCGTTACTTTATCATAACCCTGTATATTATAAAGTAATCTTAATTTCATTATACCGATAGATTCGAGTAGTAGGAAATTTAAAGCCGCCACGAAGCAAACAGGGTTATACCCCCACCAATGCTGCCGTAGAGGTTTAGCTGTGACAGTGACTGTCACCGCTAAACGTCTACTGTCAGATAGTCACATCAGCTGTGCTTGAGAATGCGAACGATGTACGTATACCTGTTTGTTGCGTAAAAAGTGTGTGTTTCTTTTATTTATTTGTAATATGTTGCGATGTCTAAACCAAAAGGCAATTTGTAATATTCTTAATAAACTTGTTTATTGTCAAAATAAAAAAGGAGATAAATTTTTTAAATTAAAATTCATTCTACCTAGACATTATTTTTTAATAAAATTCTCAATTAAATTAAATGTTTAAACGTTTCTCCTCTTTGCAACTAACAATATCCCATTCTATCGCAAAAAGCTCTTCTAACGTGAAATAATATATTAAGAGTAATAATATCACAAGCTCCAACAAGTTTTTGTAGCAGCTCTGGGTCTGTGTCCAGCTATAAATTTGACTTTTAATATATCCCTAAAGGAAGAAATTAAGAGATGATAAATCCGGAGACTTCGCAGGCCATCGAATATTGCTATATCTGGCAATTAATGTATTTTGAAATACATTTTCCAAATATTGTCGGATATTTCTGTGTTCATGTGCAGCACTCTCTCAGGAGTTCCCATTATATGAATTCCCTTGAAAATACCAAGATACAATATCAGTTTTTTTATTTACTAAAAACATATCCATTTTAAATTGAGCGTGTTTGTTTTTCTTAACATATACACTTCAATGAAACTAATATGCGATTGTCTGACAGTAAACATTTAGTGATAGTCACTCTCACTGCGAAACGTCTACTGCAGCATTGATGGGCTTATAACCCTCTTTGCCCCGTCAACGCTTTAGGTAAATTTCCAACTTCTCGAATCAATCGGTATAGATTTAATTCGTTAATTAATTTATCATGTTGTAGTTTATATTGAAAATATGCAAGGTTTTTCTGCTAATATGCATTAGAAGTTCTCATTTATATTATATTTCATTTCATTTCATAGCTAGTTAAACATTAATTACATTGGATCTTAAATAATTCTGAGTTAAGCTATTTTTTTTTTTAAAAGGTATATATGACCTCCCTATAATTATTTCAAAAGTCAACAGACTATGTAAATTTTATTAACATTAGAAATGTAAAGTAAAATATATAAGAAGGTAAAAGGTTATATGAAATGAAAAAACATGAATCTTAAGAACAAAAAGTCAAAAATATTATAACACATATTCAAATTTAAATAGAGTGACAATCATTTGGAAAGTCTATACAGACTGTCCCGTAAAAAACGCCAACATTCATAATTCCGTTATTTATTGTCCGGTTTTATTTAAACAAAAAGTAAATTTAATAGCATCAAAAACACTATAAGATAGTAGTGTTTTATTTGTTTTCAATTGTTTTCATTAATGTCAAACGACAGTCAAGTTTTTTATTTTAAATGGCAACATATATATTTTTGGCTATATTCGGATTGGATTTTTTTTTCTGAATTCAATGATGTATAACATGTTTATTTTTGATAAACGTTTATTGCAAAAAAAAACTATAAATTTCATCTTTGTCTTCCATTATTTATAAATATTCGAGTGTGTCATGAAACATTGGAAATGTAAGTATTATAAATATTATTATAAGAAACAAAACACTTTACAATAAATGTTGAAATTGCCCGCCACCTTGTTTAACACATATCGCACATCTCCTAATAATAAAAAATTTAAAAAAAACTTTATAAATTTCATCTTCATTATAGTAGACTTGGCCCACTCCACTAGCATTATGTCAATGTGCCTTAAGTGTCAGTTTGACTTTCATACAAGAACTGTCGGTACTGCTCATCGGAAAATCCTCAACAGTTTCGTCAAAAACTTCTACATGACTAGACAATTACAGTGTGGTGTTGAGTATCAATTTTTGAAATCGTTGGACCATACTTCTTCGAGGAAAATAATCAATCAGTCACCTTTGATTTCCATCGGTATACATATGCTACAGAATTTTTTGGTAGGAGAACTACGAAGATTGGGGCAAGGCGACGTATGGTTCCAGCAGGATGGTGCGATAGCCCATACAGCGAGGGAGGCTCTCCTTACTTTAAGGGAAATGTTTCCTAATAAAGTTATATAAAAAAATAGCAACATAAATTGGCCGCCGGATTTACCGGGTCACGATTTCTTTTTATGGGGCTTTCTAAAGGATAGGGTATATAAGAACCAACCACAAATTATTCAGACATTGAAAGACAATATTTTTCAAGAATGTCAGGGTATTAATGCTCAACTCCTGCTCAGAGTTGTGGAAAATTTTTAAAATATATTAAGGTTTTGTTTAGAAGCCAATTACATTATTTTAGAAAAGTAAAATTGCTCATAGTAAAGTTGTTAAATATCACAAGTTGGTTTAATTTCGTAATTTTTCAACAATTTTACAGCTTTATGAAAATGTGTCATAACAGCTGGCGAACTCTGTACTACACAGATGTCTCATTTGTCTTAGACGACGCTTTTTAGGAAAGTTTTTAGTATGAGCCAGAATGTTATCACTTCTTATGATTACTAAGTACATTTTGGTAAATCGCATGTACCAAACAAAAATCTCACTTGATTTAGTAACCTGCATTAATTAATTAAACTCTATCCACGTGTAATGTGGCCTCTAGTCTTTGTTAGCTGCTTAATTAACTAATGTCTTTTAGTACTTAGTATCGTCTGTTTACGAGCTGCAACATGTCCTTGGTATTGCTTCTTCCTTTACTAAAGTTTCGTCTATTATTGTAAGAACATCTTCAGGGCTACTAATGCTGTTGACGCTTCCTCACTGAAATTGAAGGTCTCTTATTTCGGACCAGAGTCAAGTGGAAATTGTTTCAGGTTACTTTACAGTGAATCTATTTCAATGGCAGGGCTTGCAAGTATTACGTAAATGATATCCGTCATCACAATTGAAATTGTTGAAATGATTTATAGTTCCAATGGACTCTCTGCTTAAATAAATCGGCTTTAAACATTAATCCACATTATCGGACCCCTTTTCTGTTAAAGACTGTAACCATCTAAAAACTCCATGTATCTACAAGATTCCATGTTCGTATCGCATATCGCAGTGTGAGCAATGAGGGAAAACTCTCGCGTTGCTGAGTATAAGCGTTGTACTAAGACTCCGATGAACTTTTCTATCGAAAGAACTCTAACGCCCCAGTAATCCGGAACAACTGTCGTAAAACCCTGCCGCAAACAGTTTTCAGCACATCAATAACGGACCTTACTCTTACTATAGACATCCTCCATAGTAAGAGTAAATGAAACCACGACAAAGGAAAAAGCAGTACCAAGAACGCCTTTCTAGTTCAAAAGGCGAGAGAATGCCATGGGCAATGATCATAGAGTCTACAAACCAGATTATCTTTTAGTACTATAATCTTACGTGAAATTATAATAGTATTGTATAGACATAATAAACATGTTTCTACAACAAAATATTCTTGCAGGAGCCAACGTCGACGATTCTGCATATATACAAGCAAATGTTATAAACAGCTATTTAATAATTAGAACAACATCGTACTCTCAAGAGTATAACGAAGGCAAAGTGTATACTGCTACTGTATTGGTGAAGTGTCCAGAAAATAACTATAGACTGGTTAGTACCTATATTAAATATATAGAGTATATTTACGATAACAGAGGCACGCCATTATCACGTCACACATTTCTAGTTTATATTTTTTTAATATGTCATGGTTGATAATGTTAAATGTTTGACAATACAAAAAAGCACACAAATAGTGACAATTGTAACATATAACATTGTGAAGGGTAGGTGACATAATACATCCTAAATGTAACAATAACAGGGCCTGTAAATTTGTTAAGAACTTTTGCCGCGTTACTACGTCTGATAATATTAACCCTTAAACGGTGGCGTGGAGTCTGGCAGACTCCTTAGCATCGCACAATAACTTTTGAACTATTTAACGGATGATCGCATGTGACCTTGTAACTTTCTAAAAGTGGGGACAGTTGGACTAGCTTTTATCAAAGCCAGTCTTTGTCCAGTCACTTTTGCATAAACACCTGCCGGAGTTTCTGTGACTCCACATCGCCATTAACGTTATAATACAAAGGTATTTTTAATAATATAAAATATTATTAAAAATCTGGTGTGAAGAACATAAATACAGGTTCACTATTAAATTTTTTTTTGAACGTGTCCGAACATATCCCTCCACAGAGACGTAGATACGTATTTCGCCTTTCTACAGGTTCATCGATACGCCCCTGCTGGAGAAAGGATATCTTCAGACACATTCACAAAAAAGAACCACATCGCCATATCACAGAAATTATCCAGACCGAGCGTAGAAGTAAATTCAGCGCTGCCAATTGTCAGACAGCCAAAGTACCTCGCCCTGTCCACATAACCAATGCGAACCAACGACGCCCTTCCAAAGGTGGCACAGTCATCTCTCTAGAAACTGTATTTTGTTTGTGTCTTCACTCATACTACGGACTAACCGCATGTGTAATGTATCAGAATAATTGAAACATACATGAGTAGGTAAACCCCTCCAGTTTTGTATAATACAGAGGTATTTTTAATAATATAAAATATTTCAATTATTCTGATTCATTACACATGCGGTTAGTCCGTAATATGAGTGAAGACACAAACAAAATACAGTTTCTAGAGAGATGACTGTGTCACCTTTGGAAGGGCGTCGTTGGTTCGCATTGGTTATGTGGACAGGGCGAGGTACTTCGGCTGTCTGACAACAGGCAGCGCTGAATTTACTTCTACGATCGGTCTGGATAATTTCTGTGATATGGCGATGTGGTTCTTTTTTGTGAACGTGTCTGAAGATATCCTTTCTCCAGCAGGGCCGTACCGATGAGCCTGTAGAAAGGCGAAATACGTATCTACGTCTCTGGGGAGGGATATGTTCGGACACGTTCACAAAAAATATTAATAGTGAACCTGTATTTGTGTTCTTCACACCAGATTTTTAATAATATTTTATATTATTAAAAATACCTTTGTATTATACAAAACTGGTGGAGTTTACCTACTCATGTATGTTTCAATTATTCTGATACCGTTAACGTTATATTTTGCAAAAACATTTATTCAGTATTTACAATGAATTCTAAGCTAAGTACGTCACACAGTGTTAGTGTGTTAGATCTTGCCTTTGAGGAAACCGTTATGGGTTGGTATAACGACCTACAATCAGAAAAAAAATGATGCGGGAAGTGCCTCTGATTTTGAAATTGAAAGCGAACATAATTCGATTTCAGAACAGTCAAAAGATGAAGATAATGATAATTCGAATGAACAAAGGGAAATGCCTGAAGCACAGGAACGCGAGATGTCGGATGACGACAGACGAGGAGGAAATATCCAACAAGAAGGGTAAGATATATTTCTATGGAATAAATCATTATAAGTGGTCAGCAAATGAGCCGATCAGAAATGTTTGCGTTCCACAGCACAATATTTGTTCCAATTTATCAGGATTACGTGAAAACTTTCGGATTTTGGTGACTGGAGCAGACCCTGAATGCATCGTTTATTTACACACAAATCAAATGGTAGACATTCTAGTCCATTGGACAAATGTAAAATTGGAGAGTGTCAGAGCAAAATACGTTAACGAAAACTGAGCTAATCTAAAGGACGCCGATCAAATAGAAATAAGAGAATTTTTGGGCTTGCTGAATTTTTTCGCTGTTTTCAAAAGTAACCACGAAGATATTGACTCTTTGTTCGCAGCAGATGGTACAGGAAGAGACCTGTTCAGGATAATAATGAGTGGAAAGAGGTTTGCTGTTCTGACAAGTTGTCTCAGATTTGATGACCCTTCCACGAGAGAGCAGAGGAAAGGAGAAAATAAACTAGTACCTACAAAATAAGTCTTCCAGTTATTTTTCGAAAACTGTCAGCATGAATTTTCTGTTGGTGAACACATATGCATTGATGAGATGTTGCTGGGGCTTCGAGGCAGATGCAGCTTTTGTATGTATATACCAAGTAACCCACGAAAATATGGAATAAAACTTATGTTGTTGACAGATCCTCGGAATAATTATGCTTTCAATGCATATGTGTATACAGGAAAAGACTCTTGACGGTTTGGGGTTATCTGCAGATGAAAATAAATTGAACAAACCGACTTAATCTGTGATCCGCTTATGTAAACCACTATTTGGGACCCATAGAAACTTGACAGCGGATCATTGGTTTTCATCTGTGAAACTAGTAGAACTATTAAAGTTGAACGGCATAATGTATGTAGGAACTTTATAAAAACCAACCCCCTCATCTCTCCTGAATTTATTCCGAAAAAGTCTAGGGCGGTTGATTCATCAGTATAGGTACGGCTTTACAAAGAATATGACTCTAGTTTCCTTCGTTCCAAAGAAAAACAAATCTGTAGTGCTTATATCCTCAACGCATCATACTGCAGATGATGATCCAGAAACTAGAAAGCCTGAAATAATCAGTTTTTATAATGTGACAAAAGGAGAAAAAAATGAAAAATGTACGTTGGTCTTTGGCTTTATTTTATAAAATTTTAGACATAAGCACTGTCAACGTTTATGTAATGTACAATAGTTATAGAAATAATAAATCATTGCTCCGAAACAATTTTATGAAATCCCTAGCAAAAAGCTTAATTAGTCAACACATGAGAAGACGATATGAAAACACAAGGATTTCTCTAGAGATCAGAGATTATACAAAACGCGTTCTTCGTATAGAGCATTGAACTATATACTACGTAATTGGAATGGCTACTGTGCTCTTAAAAGTATATACATATTTGAGGCAGGCGCAAAGAGATACCAGAGGGCTTACTATTTCTTTCTAACTAGTTTCTATTTCTTTCTAACTAGTTGTCATTACCAAAACGTGTATATTGGTGTATATTTTTTTATTCTTGGAAAGGATGTTGATATAAGGCAAAAATACACGAAAATAATTTTATTTTATAATTTATGGGTTTTATAATTTTATTATAGTTAGATAGTTTCGTCAATAAACGCTAGTACTACAAACTATAAATTGGACTTTTCCTTTTATCGTTAAGTTCCTTAGAGTATAAAATATCAATAAAATTAAAAAAATTAAACATTCTACGGCATTCATATATTTTTAATCTATTATTGTGTTGTAATTTGTAACAATAATATTAATTAAATGCGCAAGATTCATTGTATCACACTGAGTAAGAGTGAGATAACAAGCCCTCGCAATTGCGAGTTGCATATAATTAATTTTATTGTCCGTGTACGTCACTTTTATTTTTTAAACTCTACATTTTTATCTCCTGAAGAAGCAACAAAGGTGTTTCGAAATATAGAGATAATTAATAAATGAGTTTTTTAATTGACAGACTGCTTGCCCGCTTTTAATTTATTTTATCCGATTTATATATATATATATATATATATATATATATATATACAGGGTGTCCAGAAACTCTCCTGACAAACGAAGACCGGAGATTCCTCTGATAATTTTAAGACAATTAAACCCAAATTCACCTAGTCCGAAAATGCTTCCTAAGGGAGCTAGAGTTCTTTGAAGATGGCGCCTTATATTTATTTTTTTTTTAATTCCTCCAGAACGCTTCTATTTAGAAAAACAAAAACTGGTATGCTTATTTATCCTCCAGAGATGAATCGATTCCATCAATTGCGAATTTCTAGTACCGGTCATAGGCGTCCGTTTTGGGTAGGTCAACGGTTATTTTAAGGCATAACTTTTTTGTCTTTAACTTTTAAGCGTTTGTGACACTAGATTATTAAATTTTCAGGTATTCCAGTACTAAAATGTACTCTTACTTTAAGTCGGTAGGATACACCGTTTTCTAGAAAAATCGATTTGTAAATTTTTCGTTTTTTCTTCATTAAAGTTCAATTTATTATGTACCTACTTATTTTTAGCGACGAAGTTGGCTTGGACTATCAAGGCATGGATGAAAATTAATTTAATAAATTAAAAACAAATTATTTATTACAATGGAACGAAACTAACAAAAAAAGAACAAGTATCCGAGGTAGATTGTTACAAAAGTTGCTCGATGTGATGACCATTAGTCTCTATGCATAAGTTTACCCTTTTGCTTAGAGAACGCCGAATTCTTGCAAAAATTCCAAAGTTATTTCTAAATTCGTTGCAAGCATCTTGTATCCTTAGCCAGAGTTGTGCGCGATTTTGTATCGGAACGGAATAAACAAATGCTTTTATGTATCCCCAAACACAATAATCGCAAGGATTCAAATTCGGCGACCTTGCTGGCCAAGCAACTGGACCGCCTCTTCCAATCCAATGGTCTTCGTAGTTATTATCTAGAAAGTCTCGTACATTCCTGCTAAAGTGGGCCGGACAGCCGTCCTGTAGAAACCATAAGTTTTGCCGAATATTTAAACGCACCTCATCTAACAAATCAGGTAAAATATTTTGCAGGAAATGTAAGTAATCAGCACCATTTAAACGAGCAGGTAATTCCACAGGTCCAAGTAGATAATCGTCAACTACTCCTATCCAGACGTTTATGCTAAACCTATGCTGATGCTTAAATTCTTGAACAACATGGGGATTGTCACCAACGTACGAATAATAATGTGCATTATGTACATTAAAAATTCCATTTTTTGAGAATGTAGCTTCGTCACCAAACAAAATGTTCCTGAAGAAATCTTCATCTTGATTTTTCTGATTTTGTAACCATCTAGCGAATTCTACGCGAGCAGGAAAATCTCCTTCTAGCAGCGCTTGCACCTTTGTAAAATGAAAAGGATATAAATTTTCTTTGTGTAAGATATTTCCTACGGAAGATTTTGAAATTGTGGGGTACATGGCAGATAGTCTTCGAACGCTAATTTCTGGATTTTCCTCAACTTCCATTAAAATAACATCTTCATGTTCTGCTGTTACATCATTATGCCTCCCTGTTTCATTATTTTTTGGGACCACTGAACCTGTTTCTCTTAATCGTTGATGAAGAGCTGTAAATGTTGAGTGAGTGGGATGCTGACGATTGGGAAATTTTTCAGCGTATCTACGTTGCGCCGCTCGAGCGTTACACCTCATTTCGCCATAAACTAAATGCATATCGGCGTATTCCTCATTAGTAAAAACCATTTTTTTTTAAATTGAAATCGTTGTGTTTGAATAACACAAAGTAAAAAATGAAAAGATAAACTTCGCGAACTGACAACAATTTGACAATGAAAAACGTAGGTTTTACTTCTGTTGGCAGTTCAGAGCTAACTATTGCAAAAAATAAAAAATTGAACTTTAATGAAGAAAAAACGAAAAATTTACAAATCGATTTTTCTAGAAAACGGTGTATCCTACCGACTTAAAGTAAGAGTACCTTTTAGTACTGGAATACCTGAAAATTTAATAATCTAGTGTCACAAATGCTTAAAATTTAAAGACAAAAAAGTTATGCCTTAAAATAACCGTTGACCTACCCAAAACGGACGCCTATGACCGGTACTAGAAATTCGCAATTGATGGAATCGATTCATCTCTGGAGAATAAATAAGCATACCAGTTTTTGTTTTTCTAAATAGAAGCGTTCTGGAGGAATTTAAAAAAAATAAATACAAGGCGCCATCTTCAAAGAACTCTAGCTCCCTTAGGAAGCATTTTCGGACTAGGTGAATTTGGGTTTAATTGTCTTAAAATTATCTGAGGAAACTCCGGTCTTCGTTTGTCAGGAGAGTTTCTGGACACCCTGTATATAACGTGTGTATAAATTGTCGCAAAAGCTACACGCTGCGACGTTCTTAGTTTGGTTCTGAATAAAAAATCTTAATGTTAAAATGTCGTATCATGCTTCGTTTGTTTTCACGGGGTTCTTGAAATTCAGACTTTTAGTGCGTAACTAACCTTTGCTCTTTGATATCTGTTAATAGAGATAGATGCAATTTAGATTAAAGAAAAAATTTTTACTAGTATTATTTCGTAAACGTTTTCTTTTTGATTAAAAGCTTGTTTTAAACATTTATTCATTAACGTACTTTCACGAAAAACACATTTGGCAACGTTGTAGAACAATAAGTTTGTATTTCAAAATGAGTTCAATCAAAATCATTACTGTCAAATTTTGACATTTACGAATTTACGAAGCATGATACGACATTTTAACATTAAGATTTTTTATTCAGAACCGAACGAAGAATGTCGCTACGTGTATCTTTTGCGACAATTTATACACACCTTGTATATTTATATTATATATATATACATGTATATATATATATATATATACATACATATACATGTACATAGTAATTATTACTCGAACGTGTTCAAAAAGGATTCTTCAAGTTTTTATCTTATAAATCTTATGGCATATTTCCACTCCATGGCACTGACTACGAGAGTTTATTAGATAGGCACTTTTTTAAATTTTATTTTTGGCTTTATGTTGCTAGTTTAATTATTAATTATAATCTCTGTAATTTAGTGATTTTTTAATTGTATGCATTAGTACATTCCATTTGTATTAATAATTTTTCTTTATTTGCTTAATTTTTCTATAAATCTGTAGTCTATTAATTATAAATTTTTGGTTTAATCTATTATTTGATTTTTTAACCTATAATTGGATTGTATTGTTGGGTGAATAATAATAATAATAATAATACTTATTATTAAACATTTACATTACCGGTATACCTAAATAACCTAAAGAAAACTGAGGGTTGCTACTTATATGCTACTTAGTATTATTCTAAAATTGTAATTATTTTCTTTTCAGGAATATAATATAAACTTTGAAAGTACAGTTTGTTACGGGATACAATTTAATAATCCAGAATGCAATTACAGACGCTATGCATTATTGCCAAAAGGTACTGAAATTGATTTGTTAGCAACTAGTGGAATTAGTGTTCGATGTAATATAGGCCCTGTTAGATTTGGTATCCTGAAAAATGAATATTTTATAATAGAATATGAAGAGAGTATAACGTTAACTGTAATACAAGACGTCCGTCCATTATTCAATGACACGTTTACTATTTTGGCATGGGTAAATTTCTGTTAATTATATGTTTTTTTTTGTCAATATCTATGTTAACTTTAAGGATGATATTATAACTAAAGACAACCCAGCAACAACTTTAGCTCGATTTGAAGTAATAAGTAATGTAGCATTTAAAGAAAGCATTTATTATGGATATATCAATTCTGATTTCAAAGTAATAATAAATAATGGACCAATTACACTGAAAACTGATGTAAGCATGGATTATATTGGAACTGTAATATTTTCAGGTATGTTTCATTTATATTGGTCAATTATGTAATAACAGATGCAGTTAAAACTTTAATTATCACGAGGAATATATAAAAAAATATACATTATTACTTTGTATATTTGCACTCAGCAGTTCGTAAAGTAGCACATCTCTCCAATCAGAATGCAAATATGCTTTGGCAATTGATTATGATGATTTACACGGAGCGCAAAATGACCGGTTTGGCTTGGTGTTATTATAAACTACATTTTTTCGTCTCCTGTGATTACTCTTTCTGGCTGCAATAATTTTCATTTCAACAGCGATCCAAATATCATTACTAGGTTCATTAAGTAAACATCTCGACCGAATGGATAGGCAATACTTGAATTAACAATTAAATAAGAAAAGAGTAATTGCAACATGGGTTTGCGATTGCTTATTGTTGAGCAAATGGGAACTCATGTTACTATTTAATGTGACTGCATGGCTATGTTCAAACAAAATCCGAGGTTCTTTTTTATAATATATTTTCATAGGTGTAGTCTTCATACATCACTATATCCCAGAGACCAAAACACTGTGAAACAATGGATTTCATCTGACGAACGTGCTCCGAAGAAAGCAAGAACTGATTATGGTCACGATTTTTGGGATTCTAAAGGCGTAATACGAGGGCCACTGCTAAAATTCGCGGAAAATTGTGAAATAAAACAAACTACGGTATGTAAATCGCTTTACTGCTTCTCAAAAAATTCCCCGTTAAGATGTATACACTTTTGCATACTATAAAACCAATCTTCAAAACATTTTTTCCATTCTGAGCGAGGTATCTCCAAAACCAGTGATTTAAATTCTTCAAAAGTCTCTTCAGGTAATGAAAGCCGCTTTCCATGCATTTTATTTTTGAAGTTTCGGAATAAGAAGAAGTCATTGGACGCTAAATCTGGCGAATATGGGCAATGAGTCATTAATTCGATGTTCCTGTTGGTCAAAAACTCGATAATTTGTCGTGCCGTGTGAGCGCTTGCCATGCTTGTCATGATAAATAATGATTCGTCGGTTTATGTTGTTTGTTCTGACTTCATCGATAACTTCCGGCAAACAAATTGACGTATACCAGTCAGCATTAACTGTTCGTCGATCCTCTAATGCAACAGTTGTAACATGACCCGATTTTCCGAAGAAACAAGCAATCATTCTTTTCGAAACGCTTCGTGACTGCACTATTTTTGTCGGTTTAGGTTTATTTTGAAACACCCATACAGTCAATTGCTGTTTTGTTTGAGGCTCATATGAATATATACAGGATTTGTCACCTGTTACGATCTTATATACAGAATTTGAACGACCACAATTAAATTTTTTTAACATTTCCCAGCACTATTTGAGACATGCCTGTTTTTGTTCGTCTTTTAAATTTTGAGGGATCCAACGACTGGAAAGCTTCCTGGCATGTAAATGATCGTGAAAAATCGTATGTATTTGTTTCGCCGCAATGCCTAAGGATGCCTCTATCTCACTGTATGTCACATGTCGACCTGATAAAATCATTTCACGCACAGCATAGATATTTTTCAGAGATGCATAGACGCCCTTCACGAAAATCGTCACCAAACGTTGGTCTTTCACGCCTGAATTCTGCGAACCATTTGTAAACCATAGTTTTGGATGGTGCTTCATTCCCAAATACCGAACTAAGCTTTTCCACAGATTCCTATGGTGTCAAACCGTATCGAAAATCGTAAAAAAATCATCACTCACAAAATTTCCATTTTTGACACAACTATTACTTTGTTAAATTATGATAATTGTGGAATGCTGGCAATATGTTAGGGAATTTCTACCTATGATATATATTATATTGTAGTATGTAGTAAATTTATTTATTATTTTTCGGAGTTGGGGGGCTGTAGCCCATTAGCCATATAGCATGAGCTTGTATGTATGTATGTATTATTGAATGAAAAAAAAGTGGTACAGTAATGAAGTTAACCGTAAAGTAAATTTTCAAATATTTTTGTATTGTGGCGTTGCTAACGTACTTAGGATCGTAGTAACTGGTAGTAACATGAAAAAGTCATTTATTACACTTATATGTTAATTGAATATTTATATTTGACGCCTACAATTAATACATTCATTAATACATTCACGCAGCCTAATTTAAACCGATTAAAATATGAGTGTACCATTTCTTTTTTAATTCGATTAGTACATATAATAAGAATAATGCGAACCATATATATAATTACATAGCCTCTACCCGTCAATATTTGATGAAGGTAACATTTTGACAGTTAAAATGCAATAGGTTGTGGCATTTGTTTGTCCAAATGTTTGACTAGGATAGCCTTACAGAAATTCACAAAATTAAATTAAAATCAGTATTTATAGAAAACAAGTCATTATAAATATAGATTTTGAATGATTATCGTATTAATATTTGTCGTTAACTAGAACTGATTGCATCCTTCTGCATCCTTCACTTTAACCCGAAAACCAGAAGAAGGACCTCCGCGCAAATAAAGCACGTTCAATTCTATCTGTTTATTTATAAGACAATGATTACTGTGTTTTCAGACGGCGATGGAATAATTTTGGAGGACTACCTACCAAGGAGAGCCGCAATCAGCAGAATATTATTCGAACCTGTTGTGACGAATAACGTACGATTAAAAAGTCTTTGGATCGCTATTGCCGTGGAATTTACGAGATATATATGAAATTATTTATTTCAATTAGTTTTTACATTTACTTGACAACTTTCAAGTCAGCTGGTTATAATTCAAAATGTTTCAAATATATATACAATTATTATACCATAACCTAAAATCTACTTATGTCTGTGTACTTCAAAGTAAAGAAGTACAGAAGTAAATAATTCTATAGATGGTTTTCACACTTCATGGCTATTGCGATCCAAAGACTTTTTGATCAAACGTTACTTATCAAAAACCATCCTTCAAATTTGCATAGCCACATTTGCGTCTTTTAAGAAATCAAATCTATTTGCGTTATATAAAGATATTGTAGAGGTGGATTGAGAATTTCCAAGAGATTATTCTGACGCGAATCTGTCTATATCTGCATTTTATTAATATATATATATAATCTAAGTTCCCTTTCTACCTTTCGGTGTAGGGATTTTACATATTTATCTCTTAACTATTGTGTATTGTCAGTATTTTGTACAAACTTTTTCCACTTTTTTCTATCTTTGGCAATTTCTCCTGCATTCAGTACCGTTTCTCCTCTGTTCTCTATCAATTTGGCTACCTCCTTTTCCCATGTTTTCTTCGGCCTCCCAGGTCTTCGTTTGACTATTATTTTGGACGTCCATACTCTTTTAGTTAGTCTACATTCCCCCATACGCTGTAGGTGTCCCCACCATCCTAATTGTTTCTTTTCTATATATTCCATTATGGGTTCTATTTGTAGCTCTTCTCGTACGTCAATATTTCTCACTCTGTCACTTCTTGTTATGCCTTTCACTCCCCTCAGAAATTTCATCTCAATCGTCTGTATTCTGCTTTTATTTCTGTTTGATAGTACCCATGATTCGCTTCCGTATGTTAATATTGGTCTGAATATTGTTCTGTATACCGTCATCTTGGTTTTTCTTGATATCTCTTTCTTCCTTATAAATGCTGATCTCATTGCATGATATAGATTTGTTGTTTTTTTGATACGTTCACTTATGTCAATGTTTTGATTACCATTTCTTTCCAGTATTACTCCCAAGTACTTAATTTGCTCAACTTGTTGTATCCTTTGGTTGTCGATTTTTATATTCAATTCTTCCTCTTCCCCATTTGTTACTACCATCACAGTTGTCTTTGTTATATTTATCTTCATTCCATTCTCCTTTAATATGTTATTCCATATGTTTACATTGTCTTGCAGCCCTTTTTCGGTGTTAGCCATAATGACAACATCATCTGCGAATACACACTCCGTTAGCTCTATTGCTTTTAGGTTTCTGAATCCCACGTTGAGTTTGTTCATGTGTGGTTTGCATTTCTTAATTATTTCATCAATGAAAATATTAAACAGTACCGGGCTGAGTACTCCTCCCTGTCGCAAACCGTCTTTAATTTCAAAAATGTCTGACTTTCTATTTTTACTGATTACATAGTTTTTACTTTCTGTATACATGCTCTTTACTGCTGTTATTAGCTTTTTGTCAACATTTCTCTTCTCCAAGCTATTCCATACTTTTTTTCTTCCTATACAATCAAAAGCTTTTTCTAGATCTACAAATGCGAAGTATGCTTTAGTTGCGCTTAGTATTGTTTTTTCAACTATTTGCTTCACAGTAAATATGTTGTCGTGAACCCCTCTTCCTCTCCTGAATGCACTTTGAGTTTCCTCAAGTGTTGGTTCCACGTATCTTTGCAATCTCCTTTCCAATATGCGTTCATAGGTTTTCGCTGCTGTACTTAGTAACGTTATTCCTCTATAGTTGCTGCACTTCCTATTATTTCCCTTCTTATATATTGGCACTATTTGTCCAATTTTCCAGTCCTCCGGTATACTACCTTCTTCCCATGCTCTATTACATATTTGCCAAAATATTTCTATTCCTTTTCCTTTTACGTTCTTCAACATTTCAGTGGTTACTCTGTCGTGTCCTGGGGCTTTCCCATTTTTCAGTGTGTTTAATGCCTCTATTATTTCGTCTTTGGTTATGGGTCCCAATCTTTCCTCATCTTCAATAGTTATTCGTTGTTTTTCTTCTCTTTTGTTTATCTCAGTTACATTTCTATCTATATTTTATTAAAAGCTTTATAATCTAATTCACGTCTCAGCATCCCCAGTCGTGTTTTTTCGCCATGGATTAATCATCATAGCAAGAATTTAATTAGGCAGAAGGTCTATAATTTGAAGAAGCACAAAAGATTAAATTCAGCTTATCATTTGCGTGAGTATAAGAGATTGTGCAGGTTGGTTAAATTTGAAACACGGAAAGCATTCCAAGAGTACCAAAATTATGTTGAAGCTAATATTATTCGTAACCTTGAGACATTTTGGGAGTTCATTAGAAGAAGGAGAGGATGCTTAAGAAGCCGGAATGTATGATTCTAATCTTTTCGTCAGTGTCTTTCATCCTCCTACATCGGCGTCAGTTTCGTATTCAACTGCGTATAATATCTTTCGTATTGGAACTGTTTCCGGTACTGACGTTATTACATTACCAGTATCTCTGAGTGACATTAACAATTGTAGGTCTATCAGTATTCCGTCTAATTTTGCCAAAGATTTCGATTATCATATATAGTGATATTTTATTTCGTTAAAAATAGATCGACTATTATGAACCTCCTGGAGATGACACAGTACATTAGTGAAGCGTTCGATGACAGGAAATAGGTCGGCGTTATATGTACAGATTTTTCCCAAACATTTGGAACGCTAGATAAAAGTTCTTAAAACAAAAACTCGATGCCTTCGACTTTTGTGACAGTTCCCTACCTCTCTTGTTATCATATTTCTCTGGGCATATTTGGTATGTCTCGTATAATGACGTTTGCTCCTCTTCATCTGGTGTTAGATAATGATTAAATCTTGGATCACTTTAACATCTATATAAATAACTTGCTTCTGTATATTAAACTTACTGTAAATCAGAACTAATGAGTATTAAATCTCACTTTACATGTCGCCTAATGTGTTACGTTAATTTCTACAATTCGACAAACTAAGTTTGTACCAGTATGCAAAACGCTTCACGTCGCGACGCCACCTTCCTGGTTGTTAGGATAATAAAAAATGCATGGAAAGTCACATATATCCCGGAACGTGTGGTGCATTTCGCCCTTATTTCGCTCTTACTGTGTGTTGACAAGTGCCAATAAGAGCGAAATGCATCCAGATGTTCCGGGATAGATGTAACTTCACGAATTTTTCATTAAACTTGCTTCCGCTGATATATTGTAATAACTTAGCATATGCAGATGTCCTGAAGATATTCTAATGTTGATAATATCATTGATGCGTGAAGAGTTAAATATTATTAATAGTTGATGCTCCAAAAATATGATTTTACTGAATGCGGATAAATGCTACGTTGTGCCCTGCACTAGGTCTGACATTGCAATCAAGTTTGACTGCAACATTGATACTTCTTCCATGGCTAGGAAAACCGCACTGAATTCTTTTCGAACTCTAGCTCAAAATTCTCGCCATCCTTCGCTAGTGCCGCATCTAAGTTTGTCATCCGCACCTGTATAAATATTCATAATTTAATGGCTATAAAATTGGTGTATTATGTACATTTGTGTTAAGTAGGCTGGAGTATGGATTTATCGTTTTATATCCAAACAATCTTTACCTCAATATTTGACTTGAATGTGTAAAGAGATTTCTCAAATTCTTATCCTTTAAATTTGATAGAGTTTATTTACCTTGTGGTAACGCATATGAAGACCTTTTAGACAGATAAGGTTTTACGGCACTTAAGTTGTAGTTCACAGGTTTAGCTTCTAATCCTTGCGATAAAATGGGGGTTCTTCCTAAGTTTTGATATCGTTGGTATTTTTATAGTGTTTGGCAGCTTTTAAATAGCCCATTGGATGAGTTCGTATTACTTTTACGGCATTCTGCATATCTTCTTCCTTCCACTTATGCTATTGAATTCTTTTACTGGGCATACCTGCCTTTGCAAAAACGAGGGATTTTAGAAATAGTCTCCTAATGTGTAATATTCCACATTAGGACACTATTATTTTTATTTCATATCAACATAATCGAAACCAAAATTGTTTATCTGTATTAACTATTGACCATATTTCAAACCTACCAACAGTCTCCTTTAGCCCTATAAAATATCTTACCTTCAATATTAAAAACTACGGAGATACAAAACTTTTTATTGAATTTTTAACTGTCGACCGTGGCCGGAACTACGTTTGCTTCGCTGTCATCGAAGAACTGACGTTAGCCGTATTAAAGCGTTCTACGTACAAAAGCGTTTTAGGAGGGGCGTTTGATAGGCTGAATTGTAAATTGATTGCACCTATATTTCATCGTATAACAGCGTATTTCACATTAGGAACCTATACCACTTTAGGCGACTCTACTCTTTTGTCTTTGTTGTTTTGTTAAATTAATTATATTGAAAAACAACAAAACTTTTGTACAACTCTATTGCATTATTTGTATACGAAGAACATAGTTTGCTATGATGAAACCTATTTATTTTGTCAATATTATCAAGTCCGCACTAAGTCGTAGTAATGTTTGCCTATTCCTTTTTAGAATATGGAGCTTTCTTTGACATAAACCATTCAGATTATGAAATATTATTAGAAATTAACATCAAAAATGAATTGCCTGGAGAAAGTGATATCATAAATTTTGATGTTCAAGCTTACGACGTTAGATACCCTCTCTATGGAGGCACGACACTTGTAGAACTCGATGTATCGCTTATAAGAAAGGGTCCAGACAATATATTCTTAACAACAGATATTTTAACTACCGAAGAAACATCAATAGAAAGCACATCAACAGAAGAAACAACGACAGCTACTTTGTCAAGACCTCCCCGGCGGCCTGGAAGACGAGGTTCATATGCAGAAATAACTACCTTAGCTATCATCTTAATGGTAGTGATGTTTTGTGCCATTATTATTGTGTCAATTATAGTATATTATTGGAAAGGTTGTGGAAATACGAAATCTGATGTTGCCACACTATAATTAGTGCAACATTTGAGAATGTATTATGAATAATTATAATTAATAAATTAATTTTAATGTGATTGCAAAATAATTATGATAAGCCTGTCTTCTTATTATTTATTACAAAAACGTCTATCGACATCAGGATAAAGAATGAAGAAATGCGTATGCACTGTATTACTAATGATTCGTTTGTATTCCATCGAAAGTTCGAGACGAATATATAATTAAATTTATGATAAAAAGAACTAATGAATTCATAAAGAAAGTATTTGATATACCAGTAAACAATTGTATTCATTTTTAGAAATTTTATTTGTATCATTTTGTTGTTCTATCAATTGATAGAATATTGTTTTTCACTAGGAACTAATAGTGCTTTAAATTTATTTAAAAAAGTTTATAATTGATAATATTTTGATTCTGTGAAATGAATAAACAATTTGAAATTAATAATTTATTTGCACTAGCGAACAAGAATCTGTACTAAATTGCTTCATAACTAAGGTATTAAACTAGTAAGTCTGTCTTCTAGAAGAATACTAAAAAAGAAAAATACAGTTTTATTTAGCTTTCCTAATTTCATAAAGTGAGTTTTATTGATTAATTAAGTCCGGCGTTATGGTATGAATAGTTGAAAAAATCTTTGGCTCTTATTATTCCCTAGCATGTACTTTCCTAAGGGTTTCAGAGATTGAATACATACATACGAGGGTCACCTATTATATTTTTACAAAATCTGGGAAGAAAACAAAATTTTTGGGAATAAACTATTTTATTGTTTTCAAAATATTCGCCTTTATGGTCTATACACTTTTGCATGCGTACGAACCAGTTCTCAAAACATTTTTTTCCACTCTGAAGGTGGTATCTCAGAAACATGATTTTCAAAGGCTTCGACTGCTTCTGGAGGTGTTGAAAATCGCTGTCCACGTATTTTTTGTTTCTCAGTTGGGGACAAAAAGGAATCATTCGACGACAAGTCAGGTGAATATGGACAATGAGACATTATTTCAAGACTTTTCTCCTTCAAATAATCAACTGTTAGACGTGCTATATGGGAACTCGCATTGCCGTGATGAAGAATAATGCGACGTTTTCGGTTGTTCTTCATGATTTCGTCTATAAATTTTGGCAAACAAATTACTGTATACCTTTCAGCGTTAACGATTCTCTAAAGGAATTGTTGCGATGTGTCCTGTACAGCCGAAGAAACACGCGATCATTTTCTTGGAAGTGCTCCTTGCACGAACAACTTTTGTGGGGTTAGGTTCGTCTTGGAACACCCATACAGTAGATTGTTGCTTGGTTTCCGGCTCATACGCATATATCCATGTTTCGTCACCTGTGACGATGTTGTATACGGATTTTGCGGTTCCTACGTCGATCCTTTTGCGCACATCTTTACACCAATTGACACGAGCGGCTTTCTGTGCTTCGGTCAAGTTATGTGGAATCCATCTGGAACATATTTTATTTTACAAATAAATATTCATGTCAAATCGAATGAATTGCGGTCTGCGATATACCAAAAGATGCCTCCAACACATGTCGATCGTGTTCCGTGTTCATTTTCCGCACAGCATTATTGTTTTTTGGAATCACAACAGTTTTTGGTCGACCTTTACTTTATTCATCACTCACTGAGGCACGACCATGACAACATTCTGTAAACCAATTGTAAACTGTCTTCTCTGATGTGCTTCATTACCAAAAGTTGACCGAAGCGATATAATGCATTCTTGTGGAGTTAGGTCTTTTTTATAATCGTAAAAAATCATCCAACGAAAACCTTTACGAGTAATCTCCATTATTTTACAAACTCACTGCTTTAAAACTGTCACTGTCAACAAACTACTGACTGGATTTCTAAGCTATCGCGGATTTCTCATTGACAAATGTCAAACTTTAAGAATATAGTGATTACATATGTCAAAAGCACCATCTAGTGGTCGATTGTAAAAATATAAAAGGTGTCCCTCGTATATACATATATGTAGCTGCGCGCTCGCGCTTTTCCTTTTAATAAAACAATTCAGTATACAAAATGAAATAAAAGGTAATAATTCTACTAGATGTAAATTCGAGGTATAGGGTGTTTCAATTCGGAAACGATAGAAGAAAAATACTAAAACCTCGCTCTGCATCTGCGATCCCAAAATATTGGATGCATTAGAGGGAAAATGAAAGTAATTATCAAATGTTTATGCGCGTATGTGTGCGTCTGCGTGCATGCGCGTGCGTGCAGGTGCGTGTGTGACAACAAACCGACGTATAATATTGCCATTTTAGCGAATTTATTCGCTAAAACTAGACACTTGACTGCAACTTTTTTACTTGATTGAGACATGTCTCAAAACTAGTGAATTACAAAGTGAAATTGAAAATTTTTAGAGAATTATAACAAAATCTATCGCAAAAATAAAGTATGAAGTTGTCTTTGTCTTTCAGGGGGCAACAACTAAATCTAAAATCGAAATCATTAATTCTCTATGAATTCACTATTACGAACTCGTTCCACGCTCGTTCATGGTTGCATGAACGAGCGTGGAATGAACCATTTCCGCGAACATTGATTTTAATAACGTCACAGCATTAACGGCGTTCAAAATTTGTAAATACCTGGTGCGTCGCTAAAATTTGAACTTATTCAAATTAGTCAAGGCAAATTCATTAATTCAATTACTTAACAAATAAGTCACTTAAGTGTACAGATTAGGGAATTCTTACATGCAAGGCCCTCGCAATATGTTGAAAAATATAAAAAAGAATGGGAGAAGCTTGGAGAGTTTAGGAATTATTTGAACAATTGCTGAACAATTTCTCTTTATCGAACAAAGTGTATAACTATTGAATACTAGGTGGGGGAAATTATAGACTTATAAAACTTGGTTAATACGGTTTGGTTTTCTTATACACCAATACGTGTAGTTTATGTCTTTTGCCGAGCTGATTCTGAATCTGATTTAAAATTTGCTATATCACGTCAGGATTTTGATATCTTTTCTTAAAAGTAGTTTTTTCAAAAAACGCGTAAAATTTTACAGAATTTCAAAGTTAGTTTTATTTAAGAAAGATATTACTAAAAATATTGTTCAGTCGAACATTGAGTGGACATTTCTGAACATGCTCTTGCATGTTTCCTACGTCAAGGCACTTAACCATCATTTAATCATTTAATCATTTAAATCATGCCAATTTTTGCTTTGAAACCAATCAAATTAAGAATTGTTAGATATCTGGCTATGTGTAGCTACGTGTAGCTCTTTATATACACACCTCTTTCGATTCATTGTAAGTCGGTTTATGATAGCTGAACGTCTTTTTACTTCATAATGTCGCGTACGTGTATAAATAAACAGTTTCGGTTATATATGTGGAGAATTCACGACCCACCAGCATAAGTGGAATAAGAAAAGTTATATTTTCAAAATTTGACTTAATCATTATGTAATGTGCGCTGGTTACTCGGGAGCGCTGATAATTAATTTACTAATTAATTAAGAAAATTCTACAAAATATTCAAATTATTTAAACAAATACTTCGAGGAAACATAGACAACCACATGAACGCCTATTCGTAGTTACACTTGTGTTTTCTGGGAGCATGCCAATCACTTTTCTTATCTGTAACTTCAAAATTTGAACATTAATAGTAATCAGCTTCAGAATTTACTTTTTTAATTTTAATAACAATTATGAAAAAGATTAATATGCCTTTTCGGGAAATTCTCAGTGGAGATATTGGTTCTTTTGATTAAATAAAGTAAAAGGTGGTCCAAAAAGTTGTTTATATTTGCTTGTGATGTAGAAAATTTTATACGCAAGGTAGAGAGGTGGGGTCGGTCTTAAACGATAGCTCGGCTCTGGGAAACTTAGTCATCATGCAGCGCTACACAGGAGAGGAGCGCTCGTTTTGTGTGCGCGAATATTACCGTAACAACAATTCTGCCACCATTGCGCGCCGTAGATATCGACAACACTTCAATTTGCACGATATTCAGCAATGTCCAAGCATTCAGCTGATTAAGCAATGGGTTAATAAGTTTGACGAAACTGGTTCAACGTTAAATAAGCGCGTTTTAGGACGTCCAAGGTCGGCGAGAACCGCTGAGAACATCGAGAGAGTGAGTCAGTCTGTGCGCGACCAACCAACCGTATCAACTCAAAAGCGCGCAGCTGCTTTAAATGTGACTAGAACCTCGGCGCTTCGCATTCTTCACAAAGATTTAGGCATGCATCCGTATAAGGTTCAAATAGTGCAAGAACTGAAGGCTAACGAAATAAGGAACCGAATTCCAGCAGGATTCGACATCTTATTCTCCGATGAGTCCCATTTCCACCTAAATGGCCACGTCAATACTCAAAATTGTCGCTACTGGAGTAGTGAAAACCCTAAACGGAAACATGAAAGGCCTTTGCATAGTCCGAAGGTCACAGTATGGGCTGCAATGTCGGCATCCGGAATAATTGGCCCTTTTTTTTTTCGAAGACCAACAAGGTCGCACAGTCACTGTAAATTCTCGGCGTTATGTAGACATGATTCAAACTTTCCTCACTCCTGCTCTTCAAGAATTTGAAGGATACACTCAGGACACCTGGTTCCAACAGGACGGAGCCACCTGCCACACTTCCAATCTTTCTTTGCCTGTCGTTCAGGGGCTTTTTCCGGGAAGACTGATTTCTCAAAGAGGGGATATTGAGTGCCCCCCCCCCCCCCCCCCCAAGCCCTGACTTGAGTCCCTGTGATTTTTTTTAAGGGGTTATCTCAAAAGTAGAGTGTACAGCAACCGCCCTGCCACTCTGGAGGAACTAAAGAACAATATTCGACAAGAAATCGAAGGCATAACTGCAGACACTTGCCGCCGCGTTATGGAAAATTGGAGAGGTCGTCTTCAAGAGTGCCTGGACACAAATGGGGCACATTTAGATAACATAATTTTTAAAAAATAAATTTCCCGTAATTTTTATAAGCCTTAAAAATAAATTTGTTCAAGTAGATCAATTTGTATTATTCTTAATTCTATTCAAAAAGTTAATATCTTTATGGACCACCTTGTACTTTTATTGAATCCTTATGTTTTTATGGTAATTCCTGTTTTATTTTCCATTTATTACAGCCTGCTTATATGACTCACTAATATATATATATATATATATATATATATAATTATTTCGTGACGTTTGTATGTTATGGTAAATTCAATTTGTTGGCGATTTAAGGTCTCGTTTTACATCAAAATATATATATTTAAAACAGTCCTACATGTTTCGGCAAATGATGCCTTTTTCAAGGAATATAAAATATAAATGACAGTATATTAATGTCATACATTTGTAGTTGCTATGGATAAAATTATTCAAAGATACATTCTAATAATAATAATAATAAGTCATGCCTTAGTATTCTAAAATAGATAGACAACAAAAACAGGGAAACACAAGACATGAGTTATTATTATGTATGCGCCCGTGGAGCGTCTTAAGATGTAAAGCTGTCGGCATTTGCCTTAAACGAGAAGGCAACAGTTTTGTTATGGTAAGTTTTCTTCAAAAGATATGTTGATGATATCATAACATGTATTCCGACAAATAAAATAAACTTTCTTTTAAATAAATTCAACAATTTTAACAACAAATTAAAATTCACTATTGAAGAAGAAATTAATAACAGTATTAATTTTCTTGATATTTCTTTAAGCTATGATAGACAGGGTACCATTTATACAAATTGGTATAATAAACCCACAGCTTCTTTTCGATATATGAATTACCGCTCAAATGCTCCTACAATATTCAATAAAATGATTATAAATAATCTGACTGATAGAGCAGTAAAACTATCACATACTCAATACAGAAAAGATAACATCAAGAAAATTAAAACAATGATAATAATTATCCACCACAACTTATAGACCAAACAATTAAAAAAAGAATACACCAAATATACAACATTGCAGACACCAATAACAATTTAAACAATGACACAACATATATCACGATTCCATATGTTCCACAATTATCAGAAAAAATTAAATACACTTTAAAAAATATGATATAGCTACAACATATAAACTTAGTAATACTAATAAACATTTATTTTCAAAACTTAAACCTAAAATAGAAAAAAATCGAGAAACACATGTCATCTATAAAATACCATGCCGCAATTGCGATAGTTACTACATAGGCCAAACTAAACAATATTTATACAAAAGAATACAAGCCCACAAATACTCTAAAACAGACAAAACTGCTTTACCTACACACAAACTACAACGCGATCACCATTTCGATTTTGAAAACACACAGATAATTGATAAAGAACAACACACAATGAAAAGGGAAATTAAAGAAATTATTAGTATTAAACAGGAAAAAAATTCAATTAACAACAGAAGTGATATAAAAAATTTAAGCAATATATACTATAGCTTAATTATGTAACGAGCTGCAATTTACCATCATAATATATTTTGCTGTTATATAATTATATATCTTAAATTATTAAAATATCTATACATTTGCTTATCATGCTGACAGTTCCGTGTTTTGATTCCTGTCTGGTTGTCCGAGTAGGTTTTCGTGGTTTTCCTTCTCGTTTAAGGCCAATGCCGACAGCTTTACATCTTAAGACGCTCCACGGGCGCATACATAATAATAACTCATGTCTTGTGTTTCCCTGTTTTTGTTGTCTATCTATTTTAGAATACTAAGGCATGATTTATTATTATTATTAGAATGTATCTTTGAATAATTTTATCCATAGCAACTACAAATGTATGACATTAATATACTGTCATTTATATTTTATATTCCTTGAAAAAGGTATCATTTGCTGAAACATGTAGGACTGTTTTAAATATATATATTTTGAATTAAAACCTTAAATCGCCAACAAATTGAATTTACTATATATATATATATATATATATATATATATATATATATATATATATATATATATATATTATAGCCTACTGATTAGGTTTACCATATATATATATATATATACACATATACAGTGTGTCTCCGGATCGACGCATGAATAAGAGTCTGCTCCGATCGCTTTCTTTGTGACAGTTTGGGATGTTCGCGTATTGAATTTTATACAATTTCAACTCAAAAATTTTCAGACTTTTTTTATCTATTGACGCGTCGATCTGGGGATGTATATATATATATATATATATATATATATATATATATATATACATACAATACATGTTATTATAGTGAGGCACCTATGTGGCCATATTTGATAGAAAAGAACAAAGGAATTCGCATAGAAAGTAACATTACGAGTATAAAACATATTATTAATGCAAAACATGTATACAAAAATATCGTAAGATCTCATTTAGTTATTTAATTATGAAATTGATAATTTATTGCTTCTAAATTGATGTGTTTACTGTATTTACTTATATTTGCATTCATTTTCATTATATACCGGGATTAAATAAGAATTTTAAAACAAATTCTGATTATAAAAGAAAATGTATTGATATTTTTTGAACTAATTTGTATAACACTTTTGATTAACTCTTATACAAGTATTGATAACACGTGATCTTGTTATTAAATAAATCAAATTACAAAATATTAAACATACTTTAAAATACCAAAATACGATAATATTCCGAAAAATCAATTATTTATATAATAAAACAAAATATATAATTTTTGTAAAATATCAAAACGATAAGCGTTAATAAATTATTATTTTTATTTATATTTTTAACGAGATTAAATGAATACATACAAGAAGTACGAATGAGAAGCCAGCATTCAAAACAAAGGATAGTTGGCGTCAGGTAGTTGAAAATTCCAAAAACAGGCCGACGTATTCCAAAAGTGCCGCTCTGAAATTGAGAAAAAAAACATTAAATAAAGTATTAAAATCATACTACGAGTATATTCAACACATCTCCAACTTACCAAGCACCGTTCTACGTATTTTCCGTATCCACGAACCTTCCAGTCCATTATAAAAACGAAATTAGCATTCTCCCAGAAATACCATCCAAACTAACGGAAGCATCAACAGAGACGCCGTCAGAAAGCCCGCTGTCCGAGTCCGGCATCCTGAATTTTGAAATTCCAAACGAACACCTAGCCTCCTGTTTCCAAACTGTTTTCATCTTGAGTATGATATATTTATTTCTCCTAAAAATTTTAAATATTTTGAATAAGTTTATTTTATAGAAACACTATCGTAGATATTACTATAGGTATGCCTAATAGGTTAATTTACAATTAGAACACTTTTAAAGAATTAAATGGATACAGTTCCTTTGATTTTAGTTTAAAAATAGTTTAAGTTAGATAAATAAATTTAGATCGTTATCATAGTATATCATAACTTAACCTAGATATTATTGAATTCAAATGATCACGTGACTTTATGCAAATTAATATTAATACTATTATCATGTCAACCACTTACCTGATTCATTGATACTTCTATTAAACCATTTACATTAGACCATTACTCTCTCGTTTTATCTAGTAGATTTTACATACAGAATATTCAATTATTTTATAACTTAATTATCACTTTTATATATATTCTATTTGAGTACCGATCCCGCAAAACTATTATCTTTTCATAGCACAAATTAGAGTCTCATTGTTCTGCTAGCCGGACATATAACACAATATTACTCTTAAGAGATAAACTACAAGAGTTGTACGAGGAAAAAGCTGTATAGGTTAAGTATACCGATAGGACCAGCTCGGAACGGGCCATAACCAGCAATAAGTGGCAACAGCGAATCCCCTCTACGCGCAGTAGCTTAAATTGCCGCACATTGCAGTTATGAATTTAATAAGACTTAAACCGCGAAAGGATATAGTCGTTTGCATATTCGTTCTGTATACGTAATTTGCCCATTTGTTTCAGACATAATAAGGTCCAATTTATTATTATTATTGTATTCTTAGCTGCTACGGAAAAGTAATTTTAAGTAATAAAAAAACAATAACGTTTTCTAAAAGATAAAAGTAAAAAAATCAATAATTCTGCAAAATAAATTTAAATTTTAAGAAAGGCACTCAATATAGGATTCGAAAATACCGCCCTCTCTTCCCAAACAATAGCCGAGCATATTGTAAAACTCCTGCCTCACTCTCTCGAGATTTCTAGGGGTTATTGTCTCGAAAATTCGTCAATTTGTTGGCATTTGCGACCACAGGCGACCACTATAACGTTTTAAACACAACTACATCTTTAGGTAATATTTGTAACCACACTTGGAGATATAATTAGAATTATTTTCAAAATTACTCTACCTATTAATTTACAACTGATAGGTATTTTAACGTAGTATTCACTCGTATTTATTATACGACCTAATCAGCATTATATTAATTGTCGGCCCAACGTAGGGGCTGTTATATTCGCTTTATATTAATATATATATGTCAATATAGACTATATCATTCTAAAATTGTGAACCAATGAAAATGCAGGATTTTCCGTAGTTGTCATGTATTACAGCGTTATTGACGTATTATGACGCAAATCGAATATATGAACTCTTGTATATTCGCTACCAAAACTACGATTACTATGGTTTCGACGTCAATAATTTGACAGTACTGAATTGTCAGAGTTGTTAGTTATCATCATGGCTCGTTTCGAACTACTTGTTTTCGTTTTATTTTCATGATATAGTCTACCTGTATACAACTCGACATTTGAAAATTCTCGAAACTCGACATATTGCTTAAAAAAACAGGCAATACACCTCGTATTAACGAGTATTTTCAAGTGTCTTGTAGTAAAATATTCTGTATGAGATTATGTAATTTTGGAATTTTACAATAACAGGACATTTAAATATAATTTTTTACAATTCCGTGATATAGGCCAAGTTTAAGACATAATAGTGGTTTGCCTATATTATCTTTATATATTGGTCAAATTTGCATTATGAGGGCCTAAAATAGCTTAGTAGACAGGTGGAAATAGATTGGCCGGAATAGGTGTATGAGTAGAATTCGTCTCTGCTGCGCTTCGTATTGGAACAACCGGATTACAGACTCAGGATGTGTCGTCGGGTTCAGGATAAGGGAATTGGTAATTTCAGGCAATCCAGGAACGTTTGGAGGTTCAAATGTGTTTCAAAATGTTGCTTAATTTTATTAAGTCGCTTTATCACTGATGTTGGGTTTGTAACACTTTGATTTCTTCTATTATAAATTTTTAAAACGGAGCGCTAAAATTATACGTTATCACGCTTTCTGTGAAAAGGACGCCAATTCTTAATTGTTTTTATTATTCCGTGGCCTTACATTTACGTGTCTAAATTAATATTATTTATAACCAGTATCTTTCTTAATTGACAAGGATTAATTAATATTTTGTATTCTAAGTATTTTAAAATTACTAAATTATCAATATCAATATTGTGTATGAAGCTCATATTAATGTTGGCCATTGCGGTCGAGATAAAATAATCCAGGCGTTGAACACAAAATATGACGTAGGAAGATATGCGATAGAAAAGCTTATTGAAACATGCGAGGTTTACTAAAAGAAAAAAAATAAATCGCATGCCAATCTGACCATAAACCCTATTATTTCAACAGATTCTAATTCTAGGGAACAGGTAAATTTAATAGATTTGGAATCATATCCAGACAATGATTATCATTAGCTTAAAAATAAAACTGCAAAAGTGGTTGCAAAGGAACTTCTTAAAATATTTTTGAAAATTGAGGCACCTAGCATACTTCAGAGTGACAATGGCCGTGAATTTACTGCATTTTTAATTTCTGAATTAGTTACAATGTGGCCTTCATTCAAAATACTTCATAGTCGACCAGTCACAGTGAAGCATTGAAAGAAGCAATCAAGATCACCAATCAAAAAATTGGTTACTGGGTTGTTTTTTTGTTCAATTTCAAATATTTCTTACCATAAACTCATAGGACATACACCGTATAAGGCTTTATTCGGAGTGAACCCCAAAGTTGGGTTTTCTGATACAAATATTCCTAAAGATTTGTTGGATCCGATCGAAAAAGTGGATGATTTAAGAAATTTCGTGGAAAAGCAGGGCCGTCAAACAGTATATGTACCAAAACAATTTGATAATGAAGTTGCCGTTGAAATTTTAAATCATGACGAACAAATAGAAATAGAAGAAAGAAATAATAGATGTTTGTGATTCTGAAAAAATATCATCGGAGGTTGTAGCTACCTCAAATTCCGACCTACAGGAAATCAATACGGGAAAGCTGTCTAATCAGAAAGAACTCACCTTATGTGTTTCATGCCCGGAGAATGGTGTAAATGTGTATTATGCCGAACTGAAATACAGTTAAAAAACTACCTCCATTAAACATTGGCTCATGTGTTCTTTTGCCGGTGGACAAAATTGATAGAGGTCCTTTTGACATGCAAAATTTGTTATGTGTTGTTATGAAATACAAAAACAGTTTTTATCAAGTCGGATTTATGACTGGCCGAAGTAAATCGTGGTACAACCGACCTGATTTAATAGAGACTAAAAAATTTCCTTCGAGTAGATGCTGTCCCCGAAATGTTTTTATCAGTACGTGAACGTGTGCAGTCACTCTCACTAGGCGAACGGTAAGGATATTTTAAATATTCTTGCAACCCATCAAAAAAACAATGCTTGTCGAATAGATGTGTTTAAAAAGTTCTGTGTAATTCCAGATGTCACAAAAGTGCAACTTGCGCCAATCAGTAATATTATGCAAACAAAGATAATTACTGTTCTTAAAATGCGTAGAATTTTGTTTGCTACGTATTTTATACACACGTACAATACCGATATTTGTTGATTGATTTAATATTTTTGTTTTCTTTTCTGATTTTCCTCCATGTTCATAGAATAATGCAACACTGTAGTAACTTCACTGATCGACGAAATTAGGCAAGCAGGGTAACCACGAATCGTTAGCCCAGTTAGGCCATTTCGCTAAAATTTTTCAGGCAATACCCGGAATGACTAAAAGCGTTAGTCAAACACCGTAATGAGGAATAGTTACAATATTTGCCGGCAATACGTGAAATGCCTAGTCATTTCAGGGAATTACTGATTTCGCTAATTGATGCCGACATATACAGGATTTTCGACAACAGTTTCCTAATCTTGTAATCACGTGTGAACAACTAGCTATTCAAATTCATGGTTTTGTTGACAGATTTTGTGAAACGGGTACAGAATTTCGTAAATCTGGGAGCGGAGCACCAAACAAAGAACTGCTGATTGCATTGAAGATGTTCAACATCGCATAGAAAACTCACCGAAGAAATCCATTGTAAAACTGTCGCAAGAAGTTCAGCTATTAGTTGGAACATGGCACACTAATCTTAAAAAAGATTTAAAATTATACAAGCTGTTCATGAACTCGGTCTCGTTGATTACGATAGAAGAACCGAGTACTGCCAATAGTTCTTGAATAACTTGAATAATGATGATGTTCTTAATAATATTTCTTTACTGATGAGGTCTGATTTCATATTTTGGGATATTTAAACAAACAAAATATGAGAATGATCGGCAGAAAATCCTCACGAATTTGGGGAAACACCATTACATACGCAAAAATTGGTGCAAAAAAGATGGACGAACGGACTGCTCAATTGTTGAAAGTTTGATTAGGGAAGATCGTGAAATTTCGGAATTGACTGGCATTCCTAAGAGTTGTGTCCATGAAATCATATGCGACCTAAACTTTCGCAAAGTTTCGTCTCGCTGGGTGCCGAAAATGTTCTCCGAGAACCACAAAATCAATCGAATGAGTTCGTCACTTCAACATCTCACTCAATACCAACAGGAAGGGAATTCTGTCATTGAAAGCATAATTATCGGAGATGAAACCTGGGTTTATGAGTTTACCTCAGAGTCGAAACAACAGTCCATGATGTGGAAACATCTATCTGGATGGAACTGGGGAATCTTCCGCAGTTCAAAAAAAATTCAAAACTCAACCATCTGCCCGCAAAACCATGGCCACCCTGTTCTGGCATGGTGAAGGCCTATTGCTCTGTGAATTCCTTGAACCGCGCACAACCATTAACAGCGACAGATACCGTGAAACTCTAGAAATTGCATAAAGCCATTAGAAGGAAAAGGCCAGGACGATTACGACAAGGAGTTAAATTTTTGCACGATGGCGCAAGACCGCACGCGTCAAATCAAACTAAGGAGTGGTTGACACAGTGGGAAGTGGGAGGTGCTCCAACATCCGTCATATAGTCTGGATTTGGCCCCCTCCGATTTTTATTTATTCGGGCCCCTGAAGAAATCTTTGGCGGGGAAACCCTTTGCGAATCAACAGTAATTGCAAGACACAGTTTGTGTTATCGACTCCACTTTAATCCTACTTTAATCGACTTGACAGGCAAGACTACCGTGAAGGGATGTTCAAACTACTATCACGCTGGAATAAATGTCTCAATCTTTATGGAGAATATGTCGGTAAATAAATAAAAGTAGGTAGTTTTTTGTAGAACGTATTAAATATTTTCTTTAAATATATATGTTGGTGAAATTTTAGCTTGTACCTTTAATATCGGACATCCCTCATATATAGGTAAAATTCCTTTGAGTGTAAAAAAGGATGAAAATACCAAATTTGGTATCATATTTTGGTTGTATTTACATTAGAATAAAACAAAACTCTTGCGAAAAGTGCGAAATATTTTTTAAGAATTTAAAAAAAAACAAAGTTTACCGTGTAATGGTTCAAATTTCAGTGCGTTAGACAAAGGCCGAACGACCATACATAACTCCGAAGAAAGACTTGTGAAGCGATAAGGGATACAAGAAACAGATGTGTCAAAAATATATACTTAAGTATGTAACAGTTTTAATTAAAATAAAATTGATATATGGTGATTGGACACAAAATCAGACCAGAAGATATAAAGCAATTAATTTAATTTAAACTAAATTTTTTGTTCTGGAAACGCTTTATTGAAAAGTTAAATGGTTTTAAAATATCTTATGTCCACCGACATGTTAGGCAACTTCTTATGCATCTGTAGATTATTTTTTTGTTAGCCAGATGCAGTACAGTTCTGATTGGGATTAAATTCTTTAAGGATATCGTTATTAATAGATACTAAGGATAATAAGAGACACAATTGTTATTTATTCCTGTACTGCATTCTTAGGTTTATTTTTTTTAATATCATAGTATTTTAACTTGATTAATTATTCGAAAATAAAACACTTGGCTTAGTTTCACAACTTCTTTAATTAGATACACTAACAATTGTTTCGGCTATTAGGCCATTATCAAAGAGCTATCTCAAACTCAAAAAAGGCCTATAGCCGAAACAATTGTTAGTGTATCTAATTAAAGAAGTTGTGAAACTAAGCCAAGTGTTTTATTTTCGAATAATTAATCAAGTTATTACAAGAATGTTTCACCAAGAAATATCTGCGAAGTCAACCAATGAAATAGTATTTTAAATTCTATATTAAAAATTTAGATGGAATAAATGAAATAACAAAATTAGAAAATTTTATTTTAACGGAATAAAAATACACAATGAAATAGGGATAAATTTAAGAGAAATGTTAAAAGAACTAGAGAATGTTTTCATAATTTTGGCCATCCATTCCAAATCAGGACTTCGGGCAGGCCAAGGTATAGGTTCTACTCTGAATGTACAGAAAATACATTCTGGCCATACTTTTTCCAAAAGGTGGAGTGATAACACAAACAATAGACTATTCTCAATTGTTTCCAAATGTGATCGCCTTGTTATAATACACAACAGGCAACAGGCTTTGTTCCAAACTGTTTGCAGATATTTAAATCTGGTACCCTAAGTGGTGACTATCGCTCAGAGATGAAAGCAGTGAATTATGAAAAATAGCTTCGAGACAAATTACTTCCTAATATATCACAAAATTCTGTGATAGTTGTCGATAATGCCCCTTATCACAATGTCCAAAGTAATCGCGCCTCGAATAGCACTGCTAAAAACGGAGATATGATATCTTGGTTGAACGATAAAAACATCATTTATTCACCAGAAATGTTAAAACCGCAATTGTATTCTTTGATAAAGTATTACAAAAAAACATTATGTATATTCAATATAAATTTGACAGTATGCTGCAAGAGATAGGACATGTGATTTTGAGATTACGCGCTGTTTATCCGGATCTGAATCCCATAGAGTTGATTTGCGCCTTTCTTAAAAAAAAAGAGTCGCAAAGAAAAATACTAAATTTAAAGTAGGTATTACTTTAGAACTGGCAAAAGAAGAATTTTGATCTGCAGTAATGACTATAGTACTTGCGAATATAAAAAAGTAAAATATGAACATTTGGAAATAACGAAATTACAAAAAAATCAATGGTTGATAATTGCGCCAAGTCAAATAAAAATAACAAAATTATGCAGAAAGAAATAGACATAATAAAGGGTACCTATATAATGTGCCTATAAATTTTATAAAATTGTTTTGCAAAAATCAATAATACACAAGTTTACAAATTCCGGTCAACTTTTGGATCAGAGCAGATGCGAACAAATCTTGACGTTATTTGAGGTGCTGAATTCAAATCCGGGTTTCGTTTTTCAAAATTGGTTCTACTTTATCAGTTCGCGCATGTTGGCAGCACTGCGCTATCATAATGACAGTCAGCTGTTGGCGTCGCTAGAAACAATATTTAATTTGTATTTTTAAAGTTTTTTTTTGAATCCAAAACGTGTGAAAATGCAAAGACAGAATTGTAAAGTTGATTCAAAGTGTTTTTGTTATGTTTGCGGATGTTATATGATCAGAAAAAGTGGCAAAGTTATTACTAATGTGATCAGAAATGCATATTTTTATTATTTTGGTTTCTCTGTATCAAACACTCACAAGCCGTGGGTACCGAAATTGTTTTGTAACGCGTGTAGCACAATATTATACAAGTGGTCACGCGGTAAAAAAGTATGTTTTTCATTTTCATTGCCAATGTTATGGAGAGATCCGAAAAATCATGTAGATGATTGTTACTTTTGCTTGATGAATGTCGTCGATGTAAATGCAAAAAAACGTGCGAGCAATGATCCTTTGCCAATTTGTCCAGGTACGAGTGCAAATTACATGGAAACTTGTAATTCATCACCGACGAACAGTGGAAGCGATTTTAACATGGAGGAAAAACATTTAGTTTCGCAAGGTGAACTCAATGATTTGGTTCGTGATTTGAATTTATCGAAACAAAAATCAGAATTGCTCGCATCACGGATGCAGGAGTGGAAATATCTTGACACTCAAACAAAAGTCACTGTATATAAACCAGAAATGAGGCGCTTTTACCGTTTTTCAAAAAAGAGGAGAATATATGCTTCTGCTATGACATCAACGGTTTGTTTGACGCGATGAATACACCATACGATGTAAATGAATGGCGTTTGTTCATAGATGGTTCAAAATACAGCCTGAAAGCTGCTCTGATACACAATGGAAATATAAAACCATCAATTCCGATTGCTCATGCAGTACAAACGAAGGAATGCTACGATACAATATGTAAAATTTTTACCAAGATAAAATATAAAGAGCATCAATGGAACATTTGTGGCGATTTGAAGGTTTGAAAATAAATTTCAATTCAATTTTAAAGAATAAATTATTTATATACTATTCCTACAGGTTATTGGTCTCTTGATGGGGATGCAATCTGGTTTTACCAAATTTTGCTGTTTTTTGTGTCTGTGGGATAGCCGTGCAACTGACCAACATTATGTGAAAAAAGATTGGCCAAGCCGTACTAATTATGAACCAGGAAAACAAAACGTCTCTTCTATACCACTTGTGAACCCACAGAACATTTTCTTGCCACCTCTCCACATAAAGCTTGGCCTTATCAAGAACTTTGTCAAAGCGCTCGACCGTGAAGGACCGGCTTTTGAGTACTTGACCAAGTTATTTCCCAAGTTATACGCCAAAATCAAAGAGGGAATATTTGTCGGACCTGATATTCGAACATTAATGGCCGACAGAAACTTTACAAAATGTTTAACGCCCAATGAAGCAGCAGCATGGGTATCATTTCAAGATGTTGTTCACAACTTTCTCGGTAACCGCAAATCCCCGGATTTCAAGCAGATAATCGACAGTTTGTTGCAAAATTATTGCAAGATTGGAGCTCGAATGTCTCTCAAAATACATTTTCTGCATTCCCATCTCGAATTTTTTCTTGAAAACTTGGGTGATACAAGCGACGAGCAAGGAGAGCGACTACACCAAGATTTGGTGAAAATTGAAAAACGATACCAAGGATTTTGGGACGAGGGCATGATGAGCGACTACTGTTGGACTTTAATGCGTGAAACAGATCCCAAACAGTACAAGCGACTCAGTTCGACTGCTCTTCATTTCTAATTTAACACTTTTTAATGAATAAAATGGAGATTAATTGTCAAAAATTGTAAAAATTGTGTTTATTTAATATCTCGAAAACTAGAACCAAAATAAAAAAACGGAGTGCAGATTCGGATTCAGCGCTCCAAATAACCATAGAAACAGCTTTTGGTTGCTTAGATCCAAAACCGTGTATACTTGTGTAATCTTCTCAAAGTATTGGAGTCAACGTATAAAGAAAATAAGTTCATCAAAATGCCTAAAGTTAATATAAAATTAGAGGTATATAATGAAACAAATATTTTAACAAAATTAGAAGTTGTAAATTTTAACAATTTAACATGGCTACATGAAAATTTCCAAATTCTAAAAATTGAATTACAAGATGTTACTGAAATTGGTTTCCATGAAAGGCCTATAACAATTTGAACAGTATTAATATTAATTGTATTAATAGTTATAGGTATTATTCTGTTATATAAAGGTATCAAACGAAGAATATACTCAGGGCCACTAATGAAGGACAGACGGAGATGGATATAACCAGAGATCATCCGCTCAGCTTAACTTCCGTGAATGTCTCATCTTAGCGACGGAGGAGTTACATGTCCATGTAAGGTCATTCCCATGGGAAGTGCAACGTGAATCGGGAAATAGATAAAGATATCAAAATGATAATTATGCTAGTTTTACACTGTTATTAAATTGTAACTTCACTTCTAATACAGACCTCAAATTGGTAGCATGTATTTAGTTGTCAAGAAATTGTCTCAATAAACTTTTTAAAAAGTGAAATTCTTTTTATCAGTTATTAAGTCAGGCTTGCATGTCTAATTCATCTGTAACTAACACGACTAACACGAAAGTGCTCTATCTTCTTCAGGGGCGTCTTTTGTCGTATGTTATACACAGTAATAATCTTACATTTTACTTACCAGATGTTTAATGTCGTTTCAGGTGTAATGAACAATGTATTTATTTTACTTAGTTGGTTTCAAACAGAATGTCGTTCAGGAAGAAATCAAACAAGACGCAGGTAAACGTTAAATTATGCTTTAATAAAAGTACCTGTCAATATCATCAATAAGTAAATAAATGCACACACATATGAATCTTTTATGAAAATTAAATAAACAGAAATAAAATCAAATATATTCACAAGTAATACGTAAATAACTACCTTCAATTGTGCTACTATACAATATCTCTTTATGTATTAATTGTTTGAACTGGGCATAAATAAGTAATGTGATGACAATTAGTACCAGAGGTTATGCCAAAATCGTCGACATGCGGACGTTTGAGGTTAAGCAATAGTAAGTAAGCAATCTTTATATAACAATATAATAATTTTAAAATTAAAATATATTTTATTTAGAAATGACTTTATAAATACTTTAAAAGCAGATTTAATTTCAACTTTCTATTTCTTTTTCAAAATCCCTGACCATGAATTCGCCGTGTTCTGATTGGCGCTTTTTTCTTTTCAATCTGCAATCCTATTGGTCTTGACAGAAACCTCTTAGTTGATTGTTTGCGAAGCGCGCGGCAATATAACTCTAAATTGGCGGGAAATTGTTGATGCTTCTTGTTTTCCGTCCAAAATTGTGAACAGCCAAAAATCGCCTGAAATAAGTCTTCTTGGACGTATTTAATTCCGCAACAATACTTTTTCAATATATCGGCACCTTTTCTCCGATTTCGTCAACTTTATGCCGTAATATTGTTTTTAATTGGTATCTTTTCTCGGCGCCGGTAGTAGATTTATTTAAATTAAAATATCTCAGCTCCAATATGAGATACAGCCGCACAGAAACTTTTAAAATGCGTAGAGATATTAGGGCTATCTTTCTACACTATTTTGTTAATCGCACAAATAATATTTCCGCACTATTTTAATTTTACTTTTCGTAGGGTCCATGAACGCATCTTTTCACCCTGGCGTTTTTCGTGTAACCCCCGGATGCGAGGATATTCTTGGCTATCGTCTTTTTTTTTTAAATTTGCCTGTACGCCATGAACATTGTTGCGAATGGTTTTCGTAATATTGGAAATACATAGTTTTAAAAAAGCTGATACTTAAAATATAGAAAAGCTACTATAGAAATTAATTATATTATAGAAAAATTTTAAACAGAAAACAATATATGTTACTCGTAAATAAGTATTCATGTTGATGCATTTTTACATATATCATATAACATCATTATTGATAATTTCAGGTTACAATTTAAATATACAGTGTGTCATTTTTATACATAAGTACATAAATAATTATAAAAGATTGCAAACGAGTTCTTGTTTTTCTTAACTAAATATCAATATCAAATGGGAATATTAAATGAAATTAAATGAATAATAAATAAAATTTGATGTGTGGTATCAACTAATTACAATAAAGGAAAATTATTGGTTATAAAAATATGCTTTTTGGGAGCGTTAATGCTTATTTCAATTTCCTGATTTCGTAGTTAAGGTTAATAGTATAAAGTCCAATATCTAATAATCAGAATTAAAAAAATAATAATAAAAATTAATTCTTGACAGTAATATTTCTTTGAGTATGAGAACTTATGTAGCGATATGAATGAATAAAGTACTCCAATTTATGATCAGATGATTCAAAATTACGTCAAAAGTATTCTTTTTTTTGGTATATTTCTAGATTTCCAGAAACAATGGTTATAAGCTTGTTCTTATTTAGTTTTGGTTTGGTAAATGTGGATTTCCAATAACATTTTTGCAGTGATTATGCGTAATTATGTAAAGACTCTCCAAGGTATTTTAGATTTTTTGGATGGGTGATGGGTAGGTATTTTACTTTATAGACTGTAGCACCCACGATGCTTTACAATTAAAATTTTTGTACCTACCTGAGAATAAATCTACAATTTTACGGTAGCGCCTTACGCCTTAACGGTAATCGGATCACTTCTTAAAATTGATCATTAACCTAAATTTAATAAATAATGTAAACTTAAGTAGAATAAATATATTTCATCTTTTCATACATATATCAAGAGGGTACAACTTTTCGTCAAACTAAAATAAAATATTGTATATAATAATCAGAACAAACCTGAGCTAAAACTAGAAAACAATTATATTACAAATTAAGGCACTAATTGTGTCATGTCATTTGTCTCAATACGGATACTAAGAAATTATTTGAGAAACATTATTTCGGCTGATTCCAAAAAGCGGCTGCTTTCCGAAAACTTTCACTTTTGGTTTTTTCTAGTTTGTGTTCATCCGATTCCGAAATATTTTCAGTTTTCATTTTAGTCTTTTTCATATCCGTAGATTGTACATTTTCTGCTAGTCTAACATTTGCGTTTATTCTAGATTGTTCTTTGGCTGCTACATGTTGTGGTTTCCGCGTTAAAGAGGGAGAAAGCGAATATAGTTTTGCAGTTGATTCGATCGTCGAAAATGCGTTGTTTTTATCCAGCGGAAGAATCTGTTTGTGATGAAGTATAGGTGTATTTGGTACAGACCTTGAAATGATCGGAGATAAAATTTTGCAGGTTTTCTCTGGAGATTTTGACGGAGTTTTGTTAAATTGTGAGATTCTATTATTATTCTCAAGATTCGAAAATTTTTCTATGGTTTTGGCAACTGATGATGATGAATAAATAGGAATACGTTTTACGCTGTCTGACGATACTGTGGTTGATTTGCCTAAGCAATAAAATTAATAATATAATTAGAAATTCTGAAGAACGTTAATTCTGCGTTACGTATTGATCAACAAATACCTGATAAACTTTTCTTTAAAACAAACACGAATACTTTAAGACAATATTACAAGCATTTTTTAATTCAGAGAAAACTATAGTATTTTGGTAAATTATTTCTTAAGCGATGATAAGTATATGCATTCATTACATATGTAATTAATACAATAATAATAGTTACCTTTTATAGGCGTTGAAAGGCTTTAGAGTTGAAACATGGTAGGTTTGCTTCGACTTGAGTCGTACAGTATACTAGGATGGTAGCGAGACTAGCGCTACGCAGCGATCGCCTATTATCTTAGAGATACCTCATAGTACACTGTGAGCAACAATGAATGACACGTCTGAAGTTGCAACTTCATTAACGCTATATCAAAAATATATTCCATATATCAATACTTATTACCTTCATATGTCAGAAAGCGGTAAAATTGTCAATTTTCAATATAGTCCTTTTACGATAACAGACGAGGCACGTCATCAACATACGTCATGTTTGCGTCACGCACTCTTGCCAAATCTTTTGTTTACATCTATCACAGAGGTTATGTATTAAAAATAAGTTGACATGTAATCCGCATTGACAGTTGCGTAGGTCTTGTTCATACTTAGGAAATAACGATAATTTACATACTTTTAAAACAATTAGATAAACCTAACGCCTCTCATTCTAACTATAGTTTTATGTACGTGGTAAATTATAACTGACAATTAGCATAATTGAGACATGTTATTAACAGCAATTAAGCTATCGAAATAAAATATAAATACGTTAGAAATAAAATTAAAAAAAAATAGAAATACGAACTAATGAAATGCAAATAATACCACAAAACTGAATAAAAGGGACACGAAAAATACAGAACAACAAATGGCGCACAAGTGACAGATACGAATGACAGTAGCGAAAATAGAAGTTGGCAACGTTACGCAGGATAGGAACGTTTGCAAAGAAGAAATCTCTAGATATACGATAGTGAAAGACAGTTCTTTTTGAGTTTAGTATTGTATAGGTAGGTAATTCTGAAGTTTCCGGTTATGACGTGCCTCGTCTGTTATCGTAAAAGGACTATACATATGTTTTTATCCATATGCGTACGTGTTTCTCTATTTGCTGTTTCTCTTATTAATAATTTGCTGTTTAGTATTCTACATATTAAAACCTTTCTTTCAAAAGACATATTGTCGTGCCTGCTCGGAAAAAATTGGTAGATATATGAAATAATTTAAAATTAATGTGCGTAAAAATAAATGATAAATACGTGTTACTTTTAGGTTAGAAGAAGAATAATTGGTCCAATTTTCTTTTACAACAATATAATTGCTCAACATAACAAAGAGCAAATATTGCAACCATTTGTTAATGAATTACATGATGATGAACTATAGGCGGGATATTTTCAACAAGATAATGCAACGGTACACACAGCTGCTGCTACAATGGAATTCCTGCAAGAGTTTTATGATAACCGTTAATAAGCAGAAATATTTGGCCCCCGAGGTCTCCCGATCAAACACTACTTGACTATTTTATGTTTGATAATTTAAAAAATAAGGTATTTAAAAATCGCAATCATACAATAGAAGAATTAATAGAAGTTGTGACGAATGAAGTAAATGCCATAACACTAGGAATTCTTAGAAAAGCTTTCAATAATATGAAATCTCGCATTAATTTATGTGTATAAACCATTGAACATATGTTGTAAATATTGTTTATAATATTCTATGTTTTATATTTAATAAATGTGTATCTTGTTTATTATTCTACTCCAGTGTTTATTTAATCTTCTTTGATTAGTTTCATAATTAACTAATTTGTCGTTAATACAAAATAACCTAATTGAACAGCATTTAATTGTCATTAATTTCAGTCCTTTCTCAAACGTCAATTGTAATTATTGTGAACTTATTTTTTTATGTTACGCCAATGAATGCAGTAACGGTCCACAATATTTATTATGCGACAATGACCTTTTTCGAATAGAACGGCACATATCAATCATTTTTGTTCACACTGTAGTATTCCATTGAACTATATACTACGTAACAGGAACGGTCACTGTGCTCTTAAAAGTGTATACATGTTTGAGGCAGTACATAGTACATAGAGTAAGATAGAACACACCAGAGGGCTTACTATTTCTTCTTTCCAACTAGTTGTCATTACCAAAACGTGTATGGTTTTTTATTCATGGAAAAGATGTTGGTATAAGGCAAACATGAAATTAATTTTAGTTCATCATTTATGGGTTGTATAATTTTTTTATAGTTAGATAGTTTCAACAATATACGTTAGTACTACAAATTATAAATTGGACTTTTTATTGTTAAGTATGTATAGCAAACGTCAATTAAGTTGGCGTGAGGAGGGGTAAGTTCGCGCAGGATTAAAAGTAGTGGGAGATTTGTATTTGGTTTTACATCAAATGTCAGATAATTCTAACCTCTGAGCGTGTATCACTTTATGATCCCCTAGCAAAGACATTATGTTCTGTCAAACGTCAATGACAAATGTATTCTGACAATTACTTGAGTAGTGGGGGTGGATGTTTTTAAAAACGGCTTCTGCGCACCCCCTCCTCGCGCCAACTTAATTGGCGCTTGCTATACTATCGAATGCAAAAAAAAGGTGGTACAGTCATATTTTAATGGGTTTAAATTAGGCTGCGTGAATGTAGATATATATTAAATGTAGGCATCAAATTTAAATATTCAAGTAACTTATAAGTGTCAAATAATATATACGTTGATATACAGGTAAGAGTAGGTAAGTGTCAAAAATTACTTTTGCACGTTACTACGATTTTAAGTACCTTAGCAACGTCACAATACTAAAATGTTAAAAATTGACTTTACGTATAACTTCACTACTGTACCACTTTTTTTTTGCATTCGATAGTACCTTCGGGTATAAAATATCATTAAAATTTAAAAAATGAACCGTTCTACGGCATACATATATTTTTATTGTATTGTAATTTGCAACAATAATAATAATTAAATGCGCAAGATGCATAGTATCACACTGAGTAAGAGTGAGATAAAAAGCCCTCGCAATTGCGGGTTGCATATATTTAGCATTTACCTTACTACCGTCCCTTCCAGTTACGTATAATGTATAGTTCAATGTAGTATTCATTTTTATTAGCGGGACTGAAAAAACTTCAGCAATTTTATTGACTGAACCAGAATTGGAATTAATTATTGTATAATAAAGATTTTATTTTGACATTTTGCAACATAGTGCAAGTATATAATTAAAACTTCTAGCTTCTTTCCTTCCTTAAATTAAAACTGTATATACTGTCTGTCGAACAAGAAAGGAGCATTATTTCAAAACAAACACATAGTATAACATTAGCATTTTCTCGCTTTGTATTAATAGATCGTCCAGTCGTTATAGTTGTCGATTATCGCGTGACATTTTCGCCATATGCTTTCCATTAAATTTCTAGCGTATTTAAATTTTCAGTTATTTATAGTCACCCGTTATCTTTTCAATACGTACGTATGTTAGAAGTTTTTACAGAATTTAGTGTATAGTAACATGTAACTTTTCCGATTCCAGAAGATCTAACAGTTACTTTATTATTTATTATATAAATCGACAAAAAGGGTTTATTCCTTGTCTAGGGTATCACGATAAGAATATTTAATAATGCCAAGAAGAGGGAAACGTTTAGGGTTAGAACGCATAGCAAATTTCATAATAGTTCTCTCTCGTTATGAACTCCCTGAAACAACCTTCCTGGCACCCATCATTTATACTCCATCTCTCACTTCAAAACTCCTACTTTCAAAACACCGGTTATTTTCGCACCCACCCCCCCATAACAAAAGTATCTGCGTCATGCACCTATATATCGAGAATTGCAACAAAGACCTAAGTCAATTTCAAAATATCAGTCCCGAGAAAAAGAGTCGTAATTGAATAAATAAAAACAAATACAATGTGTGTTGCTTATTTAAAAAGACATGTGGGTGTATTTCAGGATGTTTATTTGAAAGGACCAAAAATGTCTTATCTTAATTTTATAATTAGATATGCTGTTAACATTCGAGGTCGTGATATACAACGCCAAGATCGGGGAAAATAATTATGAATATGTTTAAGAAAAGCTTTACTTTCTCTTAATTTGAATGAGTAAAAAATGTATAGCAATTGTTAGAATCCAGATGTGAATTCTTTAAAAATGTATGGAAAATGTTCAACTAAAGCTTTGTACTTCGTTCCATACTAAATGAGCTTAGTTTCAACATACGAAACATGTGATTTTGAATATCGATTACTTATACCGAAAATTTGATAGCAAACTTGAGTATTCATAGCCGAGCGATTAGTATAAACGATTGACATCAGACATAATATTAAACAGAGCCCTTATTTTTATAGTTAAATAAAAATTGACAAATTTTTGTTGATCAATACGTATAAGTATCACATACAGAGAATTGGAAATATAATTCTTGTTGGAAGTACATATAGAAAATATGTCTTTATATGAAACTTGGAGATTACAATTACAGTGGACGTACTTATGTTCACAATTAATATTGCATTGGTCAACATGGTTCGGTTTCCTTATACACCAATACGTGTAGTTTACGTCTTTTGTCGTGCTGATTCTGAATCTGATTTAGTATTTGCTCCATCACGTCAAGATTTTGAGATATTTTCTTAAATAATTTTTTCAAAAAAACGCATTAAATTTTACAAAATTTCAAAGTTACTTTTATATAAGAAAGATGCTACTAAAAATATTGTTTTGTTGAACATTGAGTGGACAAATCTGAACATGTTCTTGCATGTTTTCTACTTTTCACGTCCATTTCTGCTCTGGAAACAATAAAATTAAGAATTGGTAGATATCTGGCTATGTGGGTATGTAAAGAGCGACACACGGCTCTTTCGATTCAATTATGTATTCGATTATTTAATAATGTCGCGTATGTGTATAAATAATCCAAACAGTTTTTATTATGTATGTGGAGAATTCACTACACACCAGCATAAGCGGAATATTACACCTTTTATTTATACACGAATTTGCTTCTGTGCTGTTACTCTGTTACGCTATGTTATTTGCAAGACCTGATTTGGCTTCAACAAACGGACGGTTGTCCAACAAAAATTAAAAAAATATAAGTTATACTAGTCTGCTTTCTGCTACTCGTCCAGTACCTCATTCGGAAGCCTTGCCAGTACCATAGGCGTTTCGAGTGAAGAATATGATGTTTTAGAACCAGAAGAAGCAAGTGTCAAGTTATCGATCGGCGATGATCAGTATTTGTCATCTGAAGAGGACGGACCACACCTAATAAATCAGTTAGAATTAAATGATCCTATTCGAGACCCGAATTTGTCAAACACCAAAGAAGAAATACTAAGATCTAGACTCCAAGGATGGAAACAGTTAGCTCCAGGTACACATCGTCAGAAAGAACTACTACAGTATTTTCCAACGAACAAGGGTCGTTCATATTACAATAATGTCGACGATTGGATGTTGGCATTAGGTCACCAATACCATCCTGAAGAATAGCGTTTTTTTATCGATGCTTCGAAATTGAGTTTAAAACCTGTCCTTCTTCACATAGGAAACTTTTATCCATGCATCCTCGTTGGCCACGCAGTTCACTTAAAAGAAACGTATGAAAATGTGACTTCTTCTAGATAGAATTAATTACAAAATGTACAAATGGTATACCAGAGCAGACCCCAAAGTTGTAGCAATTCTACTCGGTTTACAACTAAGGTATACAAAGCATTGCTGTTTTCTTTGTGAGTGGGATAGTCGATGGAGAAATTCCCACTACATTGTTAAAGACTGGCCAGTCAGGGCTCAGTATATTCCTGGACAAAAGTATTTACTTCATAAGTCACTAGTTGAACCTTATAAAATACTTCTACGCCCATTACACATAAAATTCGATATAATGAAAAATTTCGTGAAAGTAATGGAGAAAGATGGCTGTGGATAACAATACCTTAAACAGATGCAAAACTTAAAGAGGGGATTTTTGTAGGACCCCTAAATTAAACTTCTACAACCAGATAAAAAGTTTGAAGAAACCTTAAGTGACTTGGAGCGTGTTGCTTGGAATGCTTTAAAAATGCGACCCACAATTTTCTAGGAAACAGAAAATCTGACAATTACATAGCTCTTTTATTAAGCTTCTTAGAAGTTACCATAAATTGGACTGTAACATGAGTCTTAAAATATATTTTTTGCACTCGCATCTGGATTTCTTTCCGCTGGACCTCGGCGACGTGAGTGATGAACACGGCGAAAGGTTTCTCATCACAATGCTTCTGTTAGTGAAAAATGTTATCAGGGCAAGTGGAACAGTGAAATGCTTTGTCAAATAAATTTGTTGTTATTACTATTGTTAGAATTATAAAAGAAGTGAAAATTATACATAGTTTCTAAAGAAAAATTAAAATTTGTTGAGTAGTGTTACTAACAGAATTTAAATAATTTAAGAGGATTATATAATAGATAATTTTTGCAAATAGACGTATATAAGTGTAAAATTCAAAATTTAATAAAACTTGTAGAGGCTCCAGTTTTGAGTGAAAAAACCTGTTATCTAAATTATTTTGAAGCTATTAGGTAAGAAAAGTTATATAGTAGATTATATCCTCTATTTTTATTTTATTTATTTATTATAAAACAAAGATATATCGCAGTTTTCAAAGCTGTTAACAAAATTTTCACAACAAAAGAATGCAAAATATTTCACTTGCAAAATTAATCAGTGTTGCAAATGTATTAAATTACTAGTTTTTGGATAAAAGTGTTTAATTTGCTAAGTAAGAAATTAATTATTTCTATTAAGTATAATGATTTCGAAAAGATTGTTTATTTATAAAATTACATAGCTTCAGATATATAAGAAGATATTATAATAACTTTAGATCCTATTTCGAATTCTTTCCTTAATTCTGTGATAAAAATTCTTTCATTGGGTATTTTATGGCTAAATTAAAATAGCGTGATTTATTTAAATAATTTACATTGACTTATCTTGTTTTGGCATGTTTAAATATAATTTATTTCGATTAGAGATAATTACAAGAGTAATTGTAGAACTATAATACCAGAATCAGTAATTTCACCTCAATTAGAAGTTCACACAAAACGATGGATGTAGCGAACCAAAAATTAAATTCAAGTCTGTGTATGTGATACTATCAAATTAACTATGATTAATGCATTTATATTCGTGTTCATATAAGCACTACAAGACAATAAAAAAGTCAAAACAAAGAAATCATTCATACCTCTGGACATTTCCGGTGTATGCGATTTTCTATAAAAGCTGGGCTGTGCTAATGTTACTTCTAGTTTACTTAAATGAATTTGGTCAGTAGTATCAGCTTTTAGAGTTTCCACTCGACTCGTGCAATCATTACTTCCGTTTTGTACCATAGTGTTTGTACATCCAAGCCTATTTGATTTTTCCAACTGTTCACTTAAACTTTCCTTCTTACTGTAGTTTCCATTAATGTTCTCTGATTTACAAATATTTTCGAATTTTTCAGTAATTTTACTAATCTGGATTTCTACATTTTTACAGCGTTTTAAATGGGCGTCATTTTCATCATTTTTATGTGGTGCTACTTTTAATGTATCACTGATTATGGAATCTAATTTCTTTTGATGGCTCAAATTTACACCAGTCTGAAGATCGCCTTCAACACTAGATTTTCCATTATGTAATTTATCATTTAGGTCTGATGATTTATTTTCTTCTGGTTCCTCGCTTATTTGGAATTTTTTTCGTAGTAATGGTGTTGACGAACAAGAACAAGAACAAGAACATGAATTATGTATAGAGCAGTCGCTGATACCACTATCACTCCGTTCGCTGCATACTCTATTGCGAACAATTTTCTTTTCATGTGACCCGTTTCTTACTGCCTCTATATTTTTAGTTTCTGTGTCTTCATTAAAGTCTCCTTTCAATGTTTCATTAATTTCATTTATTTTCTTCGTTGTTTGGGAATTTTTAGTTTCACTCGCGTTATTCGTTAAAGGAAGTTCTAGGTGTATGTTATTGTTATTATTAATATTAGAAAGTGTTTCTTCTTCATTTAGACTAGACATTCTTGAACCAGCATTTCCTGAATTAGAAAGTCTCGGATTGTTTGAAGATAGACTAGTTGATGAGTTTCGCCTGCTTGCAGACAACGTGGCCATTCTCCCAAGTGCACGAATAGCGTTTCCAGTTTTCTAATAAGACAAAACGGAAAAACAAACCACACATGCAAAGTTTTAACACTGCTAAAGAAACAGGACATGCAATCAAACCAACTATGATACATACCTGCCACTTCCGTCGAATGATGAATTTTTTCAATTTGTCAGTAGATATTACTACAGTTTCAATGTGGTTTTCAGGATCCAGCCATGTATGCTTCAAGCATTCCACAGCAGATAGTCTATCTCTATAATAAACAAAAATAAAATATATGAAATGTAAATAGTAGTTTTAGATACAACTATCCGATTTGATATCCTGTGCATTCTAAATATTTAAAATTTGAAAAATATATATTTAATGAATACTATAAGAAACTGTTATATTTAATTAAAGGAAATATAATTCATGTTAGAAGGAAAATTGAAAGTCATAAAGTGCAATCGAAATAGTTAGGGCTTTATACCTAAACTAAATATTAAATATTAACCTATATATTAAACGCAATATTCGTATGTGTCTTCTATAAGCTAAAAAACTACTTGACGGATTTACGCGTAGACGATCCGCGTTGTCCGGCAAGGTTTAAAACTATTGAATCCTCGACCTGACCAGAAGAAAAAAGGTTAGTAGCCTAATAACATAATATATAAAGAATAATAAAATTGATTAGATTTAAAACATTAAAGTTTTAAATTTAATCAATTTTATTGTCCTTGTACGCCATTTTTATTATTTTTTTTGAACTCTACATTTCTATCTCCGGAAGAAGTAACAAAGTTTTTGCGAAATATAGGGATAATTAATAAATGAGTTTTTAATTGACAGACCGCTTGTCCGTTTTTAATTTATTTTATTCAATATATTACGGTCGATAATTTCGTTTAAATTATGATAAAGATTGAGATTGATAAAGATACTGTGGCTGTAAAAATGCCCCACGCTTGGGTAAAGTCAAATGTAACAAGACTGTGAGCTGTTGAAATAGATAATTAATCGGTTTAATAACACAGGTCTACAAAATTTAACTTTTTGACAGATGTTTTTATTTTGAAAACTGATTTTATATAATTTTGGTAGGTTGATTTAAAAAATTCTATGCATTTATTTGTATCACGTAAGGTTTTTTTGCAAATATTAAATGAAGAAAAAGATATTTCTAAAAAAATTTATTTGTTTATTGAGTAAAAAGAAGAGTAAAATTGGTGTTTGGGCAGCGATAAGCCAAAGGCGAATCATTGGACCAATATTTTTTCAGGGAACGTTAACTGCTACCTTAAGGTACCGTACGGAAATTTTACAACCATTTGTCAATCAGTTGCATGATGATGAACTTCAAAATGCTTATTTCCAACAAGACGGAGCACCTTGTCACTGTACTGCAGAATCCTTGGATTTGTAAGAGAATTTTTTGATGAGCGTATAATTAGTCGAAATACTGAAATTGCCTGGCCTGCACGTTCATGCGATTTAACACCTTGCGACTTCTGTGGAATACAAGTTAAAAAAGTGGAAAAAATACTTTACTCAGTCTTTTTTAAGTGAAATCTTTGTCTTTTTGCCAGAAAGCTGCGTTGTCCGGACATTCGGTTGTATGTTTGTAAGGGCATATCCCGTTTTAACATCCAGCAGTAGTCCGCCATCATCGTTATGCTCCATCTGCCTTGGTATCGCCGTCCCATTTCCTTAATGTCTTGGTGAAACCTCTCTCCCTGTTCTTCGCTAACTGCTCCAAGATTTTCAGGAAAATAGTTCAAGTGTGAAAACAGGAAATGCACTTTCAAACTCATATTACAACCTAGACGATGAAAGTGTAACATATTTTGAACAATATTTTCGTAGTTTTCGTCCTTAGAGTTCCCAAGAAACTTATCAATTACTTCTTTAAATGAAACCCAGGCGTTTTTCTCGACATTGGTCATTGTGTTTTGAAAATCCTTGTCTTTGCATAATGTTCTTATCTGCGGCCCAACAAAAATACCTTCTTTTAACTTGGCATCGGATAAGGTTGGAAATGTCTCGCACAAATATTTAAAACACTGTCCATTTTTGTCTAGGGCTTTAACAAACTGCTTCATCAAGCCAAGTTTGATATGGAGAGGAGGCAGTAAAACTTTTTTGGGGTCAACCAAGCTATCTCTTAATACATTTTTGCTACCAGGTGTAAGGCTTGTTCTAGAGGGCCATTCTATTTGAGTCCAATGTCTATCCCTTGCTCGACTATCCCACTCACAAATAAGGCATGGAAATTTTGTATATCCTCCTTGTTGTCCTAGTAGCATGCACAGCACTTTAAGGTCACCACAAAGCATCCACTGATGTTCTTGGTAGTTTAAAAGAAGTTCAAAATTTTCATACGTTTCCATTTAATGTACCGAATGGTCAACGGGAACCGAGGCCAGCTCGTTGCCATTGTGCAATAAAACGCCTTTTAAACAACGCTTACTTGAGTCAATAAACAGGCGCCATTCTTCTTTTACATACGGCTCATTTCCTAATTTTGAAATTAAGTCAGGAATATTGTTGCAATACACAGTCTTGAGTAAAATATTGACATAACTCTTTTTCGCGATCCCGGTAAAAGCTTGATGTGACGCCAGGTGTCAGTAAATGTTTCTCACGAAGTCGGGAGGCTAACAATTCGGATGCATCCTTTGGAAGGTGCAAATTTCTAATTAAATCATTTAGTTCGCTCTGGTTAAACACTTCGGGCTCTCTGAAATCTGGTGTGAAATCTGAGTCATTTGGGTCGCAATTAGATTCCTCTGATTCTGACGATATGACGTTTTCTAGTGCTTTTGGGGCGGTAGGTATCAGTACATCTGGTCCATGAGGAACTGGTCGAATAGCAGAGTCAAGATTGGGATACACAATTTGTTTCTTATTTTTTCTGTTGAATCCTTGAACATTACACGAACAAAAATAACAATCATCACTGTGATTTCTAGGCTCTCGCCATACCATAGGAACACCAAAGCTTAAACATTTCTTCCTACCTTTTTGCCAGTTTCTTAATGCTTCAACGCAAATGGAACAAACAGTATGAGGAGCCCAGGACTTGTCTTGGTCGCAAATTTTTACACCAAAATAAGCGTGGTATACATTTTTCACAAACGAAGTTATAGTTTGCCTCTGCTTTACTACGACATAACTACCACCGATATAACAAAAGTTATTCGGATTGTTCACACAATGTCTTCTTTCCATATTTATACGTTCTAGAACACTTAAAATACACAACAACGAAGACAACAAGCGCGCGAACACAGTAGCACGACGACTAACACAACCAAGCTGCACATAAGCAGGTTTCAACGTTGTATTGACGCTTCTGCGCCGACTCTGTTGCTTTGCTGAGAAATCTAATATTAACCAGTGTTGCCAAATCACATTTAATTCCATAAAAATCAATTCATTTAAAAATCATGCCTAACATGGAACAAAAATATTCTTGTCATAGGTATTTATACTAATAAATTAACATTTTTAAGATATAGAGCGCTATAAAAAAAATTTACGTGATAGAGCAAAAATATGGCGTTTTTTGGAATAAGGGCCCCCAAACATATACAAATTAGCAAACAGCTTTCAAACATCAAAATCACTGTAGACCTGTGTAATCGAAGTGTAAGTGGTTTTCAATATTAAATATATTATAAAAATAATAAGCGGCCAGCTGATTTTAAGTGTAATCTCAGGAATACTATAGATGGCGTAGTTCGGTCGGTAGAGCATGTAAAAGTAAATATAAAATAATATAGAGACTCTTTTATTACAGGATCATCGTGAATATCCCTCACTTATAGGTAATCAGATCAAATTTAAATAAAATAATGGCATATACTGTACATATTCCAATAAAACACAAATTTTTAAATCAACAAATAACGGGTGTTCAGAAGCATTCGAAGTCAAGTGGGCTCTGAACAAAAAGTCGTATATCTTTACTTAAGTATCTGATTTGTAATAATTATTAAATGTCAACTGTTGTCTGTCAAAAATCAATCTATCTCAGACATGACTTCATATTTTCAAGGACTACTTTGACTTCGAATGTTTCTGAACACCCGTTATATTAATACTTATTCAAGCTAGAATTCTGTATACGGTAAATGTCTATACTTCTATTACGGTGAAATACTGAATTAATATTTATGGTTAAATTATATGTGTACAAAATAGGTTATGATATGAAATGCATTTTATCAAAATTAGATATTATAATACAATAAGTGACACGAAAATGATCAAAATGGTAAGTACTACTAAATATAAATGATATTAAGCTTGAAATTAGAGTGCTGTTATAGCTATTTATATTGTAAGCAAAAATCAAGTTGTTTAATTAAATGTGCATGAATGATTGTAAAATATAATATTGGCGTCTATAAATGTTTGATTAAAATCCTGTAATTCGTAGATTGGACGGCTGGATAAGGAAATTGGATTCAATAGGCGGCAAAGGCTGGATTTCAGGTGTAGAAATGGTTAATTGAAGCTCTAGAAGTTCTCTGTATGTTCAGGAGTCCGAAGATCGGATAAGGTTAACGGGATCTTGGTAGGTATGATTCCTTTGAATATTTTCACGGCGTCGGTGCTATCAAACGACCTTCGCAAAAGATACTATTGCGTTTTTCAGGTAGTTAATCGATTTTCTTCATATAAAAACTATTTCAGATCGTAGTTTGGCACTTTATATAACTTTTATGCATATTTTTATATTTGTAGCACTAGTATTTTCGCAGATCTTAAAATTTAAAATAGGAGAAAAATATTTTAATACATCTACTAACGATATTGTCGGGTGACGCTCACATTCAATTATTTCAGTTCCAAAGCCTTATTAGAAAGTTTATAAATGTCTTAATTTGTGCTTACTAATGAATTAATACAAAAAGAATTTACATGTTTTTGAAATTTTAAATATAAGATTAAATTAATTTATGATTTTACACATTAATAAAAGTTCATTTTAAATGCTAGGTTATGTGTGATATCCCTAGTAAATACTGCGCTTTCGCGGGTTAATAAATTTTAAACGATGGGCGTGGCTAAATAATACCGAAACACTGTTTGAATGTGAATAAACTAAATATCTTTTTAATTTCGCGTAATTGAATTTAAAAATGAAATTGACAATGAAAAATAGAAAACTCAAAATTAAAAAAAAAATGTAAATTAATTTGAAATAAGCAAAGTTGTCGTGATATTCATTTATTGACATCTCGATATTATTTTCACAATATGCGTCCATCTTATCTATTTAAATTATAAGAGGTTGTTTGAATTATGCCTGCCTTGTCAGTTTCAGAGGAAAGAATACAACCCCTGTTGTACTACAACAATATATATATATATATATATATATATATATATATATATATATAGACTATTAAGTATTATCGACCGTACCGTATAAGTAAAAATTCAATAACTGGTGAGCGGTCTGTCAAGTAAAAATAACTAACAGCATATTGATTTGGTGTTTTGAATTTGATGAATTTTAACATGTTTAGTGCCGTTGTTTGCTAAATTTTAACTCTCAATTGTAAGTATTTAGTTATTGTTATATTGTTTAATATATTGTGGTTTTGTTAAACATGTAGACACTCCTGATGAAGTAACAAATCCGTTATGAAATATAGAGTGGAATAATAGTATATTATACTATAAGGGAGAGAAATGCGTTATTTTGGCAGAGGTGCAATTTGAAGCCCGAGGGCGAAGCCCGAGGGCTACAATGCACCGAGGACAAAATAGCATCTCTCCCGAATGGTATATACTATTTTTTCCACGGTCTCATTAACTTAAAAACACATATTTTGTCATTATGAAGTAAGTAGCACCAGAATTACTGTATTCGGATTTGAGCATTTATTTAGTAGTCGTTGAGTTATTGTCATAACTACAAAATAAACAAACAAAAAGAATTGTCAAATTAAGGTGCTAGTTTGGTTTAGTTTAAAGTTTGTTTAGTGCACAATGAATAATTGTGAGTCGGAAGAGATTGTGGAGGCTGCATATATTGCAATAAGCAATTTGCTGCCTACGAAGTCAAGATCTTTATACGATATAGCCTACAATCGGTTCAAAAAGTGGTGCGCCGAGAAAAATGTTCAAGTTACAGCGAGAATGTTTTGTTGGCATACTTCAGTGAAAATGCAAAGAATTACAAGTCTTCCACATTATGGGCGCAATATTCTATGGTTAAGTCATGCTTGATAATTTACGACAACATAGATATAAGCAAATTCCCCAAGCTGATCGCATTTTTGAAAAGAACCGGTGACGGATATCAAGCGAAAAAATCGAAAATATTGAGAAAGGGTGAAATCGACCGTTTACTTCGTATTTAAAATTACCTGATGCTGCATGTTATACTGGTCACTGCTTACGAAGATCTTCAGCGACATTACTGGCAGATGCTGGTATGGATATCACGACAATAAAGCGTCATGCTGGTTGGAAATCAACGACAGTCGCTGAGGGTTATGTCGAGAACTCCATTGAAAATAAGACCAAAATTGCTAATCAGGTTTTAGTAGGTACCACTACTAGGGCAATCACAAAAACTGTAAATGTAAGCGAAAGTAATATTCCTTCTAATATTAATTTTGAAAATTGTACAAATGTAACATTTAATTTAAATGTCAATAAATAATTTCAATGTTATCTTTTTTTTGCATGAATCACAAACGTTCTCCATAATGTAAACTCCCTTGGGAGCATTATACTCCCTTGGGAATAATCGACTACTTCTGTTTTAATTTTGATGTCATAGAAACTGATTTCTACTCCCGACCGTGGAAAAAGGAGTTTTATTTTTACTTGACAGACCGCTCACCCGTTATTAAATTTTTACTTATACATATATTATATATATATACCGTGTGCCCAACGTCGTGCGATCGATGGATATATAAGTAATGACTGGCCAACTGCAAGTATATTGGCCTTGCTTGAACACAATGACCGACTGATAGGAATATTCAATGTGTTAGAGAGAGATTATTTGATTCGTACTTAGATCGTATGTAGAATGTGTTGGATAAAGAAAGGGAACGCCCGTACAGTTAGACAGTAGAACCCGATTGAATAAACTCTCTCAACCCGAACCACATAAACTCGCTATTCGTCTTCGTCTTACTACATTGTGGTAGATCAATCACTCCCCGGCGTTCGTACGGTATATACATATATATGCGCGAGGGTATGATCCTCTGAGTGTCCGGATGTGCTGCACTGACAGTTCTCAAAAGGACTTTTGATGGCTTAACGTTTCGATGAACTCCTCTTCATCGCGTCCGGAGGAGTTAAAATGAGCCGTCTACGATGTGATTTTAAAGCTGTTAAAGAGGTTGATTGTGTAGTGAAAATGGCGCGACGCTGTACAGGAATGGGGGACGAGTTCTGTGTTTGGTACCTGTGTATTGGTTGTATTTGTGGTGTTGTAATTTCGATCTTCCTTTGACTGGTTCCCGACATACGCCTATCGCACAGCGCAGGCTTCCATTTCACCGGCAGTCGGAGGAAAAGCGTAAATAAAAGAGGTGACAGTCTCTTTTATTTAGACTATTTGGACTTTTGCCGATATCGGTCACTTCTTTGATTTTTCGAGGCATAGTTCATGCTTCTGGCTAAAGTTTGGTATTGTCGAAATCATTCGTTTTAACCTCTGAAGAAGTTGAAGGATAGTTCATCATCTTCATCATATTCATATTCATCATTTACAATGCGGTATAACACCCGGTTATCACAGACACATCATAGGCAATTTTTAATTGAATTTGTGAAATGTGCAGGGCGGCATCCGTTCTATTGAAAATAAATGTTTGTCTACATCCATGCCTATCAATAATGGTAAAATAAAATTTCGTACGAATTTCAAATAGTTTAACTGATTCAATTTTTTTTTGTAAAATAGGGATCAATAATTTTTTCTACCAAAACCTCGCACCAGACATTTTCTTTATTAGATTTTTGTTTTTGGTGGTAATTCCAAAATTCGGAATTTCTGCTGACCAATACCTGCAATTGTGGGAGCATATCGTTCCATTTGAAGCAAAGAAGCTGGGGTTTCATTCGAAAAGAAAATTTGGTAAGAGAAGAGTCCAACGCATAAACAGAATTCTAATCTAAGCAGGTTCAAAAGTATGAATAAATTTAGGTTTGTAGGGACGTATCTTATTTTCCACGTAAATTTTCTGAAGCATACTTTTGCTAACAACAAATTCTGCAGCTCTTTTACCCAATGGCAATTATGAATTTTCATCTCCTGATCTGATCTCATAGCCAACAAAGATTACGTACCTTTGTCATTGTATTGTGTCCTTGCTTTCATCCTTCTAGCCGTAGAACCAGCTTCAGGACATTTTTGTTTATAATGTGTTAATTGTAACATGAATGCCAGGATAGTTTACATTAAATTTATAAATGACCATTTAATAACTAAATAAATTCGCCGCTGCTACGTGAGCATAGCTTTAAAGACAAGCACTTTAGTAATAACACAAAAACTTTGAATTTATTTTGCACTTTTAAGCAATGGCTTTGAAGACATAAATGAGGCATTTCTACAATTTTTCATTATTTTTGTAGGTTTTAATGCTAGCAAAATTTTTATTTTTACCTAAAATGTAATAAAAATGTTTTTCCTATTTTGCACAAAATCTTTGTACACAGAT